>RCWM02000114.1:925000-1585000 GCA_003667255.2 Euschistus heros
AAAAAACATTACAGTTGCAAATTAGTTATTTAAGGAGCGAAATGCCGATGGAGGCGTTAGTCCTCACGAAATATATCGAAAAATTAGCACTAAGAGTTTTGTTAAAAGGACTGAAAGAACCGCTTGGCTCTTTCATGAGAACCAAAAATCCGATAGACCTAAATCAGGCAATAAACATGCTAACGAACGATTTTCAATTTGTCATCGACACTTATCGCCCACACCAAAACCATAACAAACCAATACACAAAAATCGCCAACAATTTATAAACTATTTCCCAGTAAACCAGTACAAAGCAATTCAACCTGCTAAAAATGTAATCTCAAATCAGTATAGACCCCAACAACCTAATCAGTATAGACCCCAACAACCTAATCAATATAGACCCCAACAACCTAATCAATATATACCACACCAATATCATCAATATAGACCCCAACAACCTAATCAGTCAACCCCTATGAGTGTCAATAGTAATTATAGAAGTAATTCCCAATATCAGAGACAACCTGATCAAAGTGTAAAATTTAAATCTTTTCTCAATACCCCAGTTCGGAAAAACCCAAACCTAGAAATTGAAGAACTTCATAATCTAAACTCGGAACAGTCCGTAAGTGAATCCCAAATTACTGAATTACCAAATGCTCACCACCCGACTATCCCACTGTATCATTTCCAGACGATCATCAAGAAAATCAACAATACACTGATCAAAATAATCTGGATAGTGATCAAAGTAATTTTTTAGATCCCAGCCTAGCACAGGAACCATGGACGTAATAGACCTATTTAATTTAACCCGTTTTAGTGCTCTTCCATATATAATTCCACCAAAGTCAAACTTAAAAATTCTAATAGACACTGCGTGCACAAAATCGCTTGTATCCGTCCTTGTAGCAAATAAATATTTTTTTAATAACATTACTCACGAACCATTTAAACTTACTAGCGCGCACGGTTCTTCTATACAAAATTTTAACGCTAATGTAGATTCATCTAAATTATTTCCCAACACCAAAACTCCCCTGAAATTTGGCATTTTTGACTTCCATCCTAAATTCGATTTATTGTTTGGAACAGACAGTCTTAAATTATTAGGTGCGAAAATTGATTTAGTAAATGATATACTAATCACACCTTTTGGCAATTTAACAATTCATTATGACAACAGACCCCCTCAATCTGAATATACTTACATCTTAAACAACGATTCTGAAACCGTAATCAAAATTCCAATCAAAAATATCTCAAATGGAGAAGGAATCATTCCTCATACCGATTTCAATAATTGTCTTAAAATTCATGAAGGTTTAATTTCAATTAAAAATAACGAAGCTATATGTACGGTAAAAAATAATTCGGATCGGTCATTTAGATTAACTATTAAAACCCCAATCCTTGTGAAACCAATCAGAATTTTTAAAAATAACGAATCTCATAATATAAATTTAATTAAAACAAAAGAATCAGATTTCAATGAAGTCAAAAATCTTATTCGCACGGACCATTTAAACGAAGAAGAAAAAAAAGAAATTCAAAATTTAATAAAACAATATTCTGATCTATTTTATTTAAAAGGTACTCCACTAACTGCAAATACGCAAATCAAACATAAAATCCTAACTAAAGACGAGATCCCAGTCTATACTAAAAATTACCGATATCCTCAAATATTTCAAAACGAAGTGAAAAGACAAATTGACGAAATGCTAGAGCAACAAATCATTCGCCCTTCTTTTTCACCTTACAATAGTCCAATTTGGGTAGTTCCAAAAAAATTAGACCAATCGGGAATACAAAAGTGGAGAATAGTAATTGATTATAGGAAATTAAATGAGAAAACGGTCGATGATAAGTATCCTATTCCGCATATAACCGAACTGCTGGATAAATTAGGCAAAAGCAGTTACTTTTCAACAATCGACCTAACAAGTTCGTTTCATCAAATTTTATTGGATGAAGAGAGTATCCCTAAAACAGCATTCTCAACCGTAAACGGTCATTACGAGTTCCTAAGGTTACCTTTTGGATTAAAAAATAGTCCACCAACATTTATGAGAGTGATTAACAACATACTCATGGGCGTTCCAAATTGTGTTGCCTATTTAGATGATATAATAATTTACAGTACGTCCCTTCAGGAGCATTTATCAATTTTAAAGCAAGTTTTTAAAAAACTAAGAGAATCTAACTTAAAAATTCAGCCCGATAAAACCGAATTTCTAAAAAAGGAAATAGAATATTTAGGACATCTCGTCACATCAAACGGAGTAAAACCAAACCCTAATAAAATCCTTGCTATAAAAAATTATCCCATACCGAAGACTACTAAACAAATTAAAGCTTTCCTTGGACTACTAGGATATTATCGCCGTTTTATTCCAAATTTTGCACACCTCACAAAACCTTTGACCCAATGTTTAAAAAAAGGATCGAAAATTAACATCGCGGATAAAAATTATTTAGATAGTTTTGAAACCAGTAAAAATATTTTGATTAATAATCCCATCCTGCAATATCCGGACTTCAACAAAACATTTTGTTTAACGACAGATGCATCAAACGTAGCCTTGGGCGCTGTATTGTCACAGACGCACGGAGGACGAGATCTTCCGATAGCTTACGCGAGCCGTACTTTAAACGAAAGTGAATCAAAACTGTCCACTATTGAACGCGAACTTCTAGCTATTGTTTGGGCTACCAAATATTTCCGACCATATCTTTATGGCAGAAAATTTATCATTCAAACGGATCACAAACCACTTCAGTGGTTACAATCATTAAAAGATCCAAACTCAAAATTATATCGTTGGAAACTAAAACTCGAAGAATTTAATTTTGAAATAAAATATAAGAAAGGTCATGAAAACAAAGTCGCTGACGCACTATCGCGAGTAGAAATTAATTTAACAGAATCTGAAGACCCTGATACTATTATTAATGATTTAATAGAACAATTTTACCGCGAAAATGAAACATCGGAAAATGCATCTCTTATCGTAAATTTTGATGAAAATGAAAATTTAGATAATATAACAGAAGAATCTGAAACAAATTCCGTTCACTCTAATACTTTAGGAAATACAATAATCGAAATACCAATAGCAGACTCTCCAGTAAATTTAGGAAAAAATCAGATTATTTTAAATTTAGTTGATATTAATCCCGCGAAACCCAAAATCGAAAAACTGTTTAATAATACTAAAAACAGAATTATCGCTCAGATATCAAAGGAAAATTTCGAACAAGATATAATAAAATTAATTAAAGAATTCGTTGAACCAAAAGTTAAATATTATTTATTCTTTGAAACTGATTTTTATACCCAATTTTATGAAACCATGGTAAAATATTTTAAACATTCGGAATTAAATTTTGTAAAAACTACAAGTAGATTAATCGATATTCAAGATCCTGATGAACAAAATAGTTTAATAAATGATTACCACATTGGCAAAACAAACCACCGCGGTTCGGAGGAAACATTTAATCGAATAAAAAGATTGTATTATTGGCCTAATATGAAAAACTTAATTCGAATTCAAATTAATAATTGCGAAATTTGTACGGTATCAAAATATGATCGGAATCCTTTAAAACTCCAATATAACGTTACTCAAACACCATCTAAACCATTTGAAATAGTTCACATGGATACAATCACACTAGAAAACAAAAAATATTTAACTCTAATCGACTCCTTTTCAAAATTTGCGCAAGTTTATAAATTAAAAAATGGTCAAGCAACTGAAGTCGTTAATAAATTAATTTCTCATTTTTCTCATCACGGGTTACCAAAACAAATAATAACAGATAACGGTTTAGAATTTAGAAACTCATTATTATCCGATTTATTAAAATTACACAGAATCAAACTACATTATACAGCTACTCAATCACCTCAATCAAACGGACCCATTGAAAGATTTCATAGCACATTAATAGAACATTTACGGTTATTAAATAATAGAGACGAATTCAAAAAAGACGCAATGGAAAAAAAAATTAAATATGCCGTACTCGCGTATAACAACACTATTCATTCCATCACACAACTAAAGCCAATCGAAATAATATCTGGACATTTAGATATAGACTCGCCCGTTGCAATAGATCTCAATAATCAAATCATAAATGATTATGTTGCAAAACATAAAGAAAGAGTAAAAATTTTGCATGAACAAATAAATCATAGGAATCAGGTAGCAAAAGAAAAATATATAACCAGGATGAATAAAAATCGCGAAGAATTGCCAAACGAAATCCCGGAAACAGTATTTGTAGCTAATAGGCAAAAACAATCAAAATTAAAAAATAAATTTAAAAAGGAAAAGATTAAAAAAATAATTAAACATAGTAAAACCGCTGTAATTGATAAAAAACATTATAACACGCGAGAAAAAATTCATTTAAAAAAATATAAAACGACCGCTGAAGAAAAGACAAACGTACCATGTTGGTAGACCCCAGATGAAGAGCTGGACCGAGTCAGCATTCTTAGAACTGAGATAAAGCACTCGCACCGGACACATTCTTTCGCTTAAGACAAGCTATAATTACAAGCTATAATAATTATGTTTATTTAAAACTAATTTTTTTTATATATTAGTAAATAATTTTTTTTTTTTTTGCTTTAAAATAATTTTATTTTTCTTTAAAATAAAAAGCATAAGAAATAATTTAATATAAATAACAATTTAATATACACAATAAGGTCGCTGGATACGACTTATATTGATGTGAAAAGATGGCAGATAAAATGCCCAAACTATATAACGATAATAAAAAAAAAAAAAAAAAAATAAAGAATGATAAAAAGAATAATTATTGTTGATAAACAACATAACGAGTTCAAGGAATATGAACTCTTCCTAGTTTAAGAGATGGCATTATAAGCCAAATTATGGAAAATATTTTATACAGTAAAATAGTATAATTAAATGATTAGACTTTAATTTTTATAATTTAATTTTAATTTAATAATGATAATTTAATAATAATTTAATTTAATTTACATAACCAATATTCGATAAACAGTGATTTAATTAGTCAATTTAATAATACTATTAAAACCATACAAGAGAATACGCTGCAAATTGCACGAAAAATTAATGATATAGGGACCGTAGTTAACTTGTTAACAATTAAAGAATTATTAGATCACATCCAACTTATTTTCTCTTTAATTTCTACTACTATTTCTGATATAGAAACTTCTTTAACATTTTGTAAATTAAATATTCTACATCCAGCTATAATTAATACAAAAACATTGTTTCAAGAATTAGAAAAGATAGCTCCACATTACAATAACAAATTTCTTTATCCATTTCAATTTAAATTTATCCTAGATATAGAACGCACAATATCTGTACAATGTGCTTTGCATGAAAATGAGATTATTTATACTTTAGCACTTCCAATTTTTGAAGAAACTGTTTATAGTTTGTATAATTTATACCCCATTCCATCTATTGTAAAGGATGAAATCATAACAATAATTCCAAAGTTCAAATATCTCTTAAATATTAATAACAACTTTAAATTTCTTAATCATCAATGTATCAAAAGAAACAGCATTCACCACTGTCATACAGCTGACTTATCTCACCACGATGACTTATGTATTCAAGATATTTTACAAAAATCATCCAGTGTAAATTGTCTTTACACACGTCTACATCAAGAAGAAAACCACATCGAAGAAATCCCAGGAACACGCTACATTCTCATAGCATTTTACAACCCGGATGATCTTCAAGTTCAACAAGAAAAAGAAACAGTAAACTATCATATGACAGGAATTTATTTAGTTAAAACAAACTTTAATTCAATTTTGTATCATAATAAAACTGTATTTTCATCCAGTCAAACTCATGGTTCTCTAACATTGTTTGATAAACAAACTTTAAATATTCAAGCCTCACAGCTTTTAAACACTACATTAGAAATTAAAAATTTAAAATTTCATGAATTACAAACCTCACATCTTTCACATCTTGTATCAACAAAACATACCTATAACTCTAACACTCTACACATAATTATTTTGTGGATAATTTTTATTTGTATTATCATCTTTATATTAACCTTTGTAACTTTTATTTATTATTTTTACAAAACTAGAATTGTAACTCATTTCACCCAAAGCAGTGAAATTCGTATCTAGGTGGGGAGGAGTTACACTATATATTTTTCCTTAGATATTTTTAATTTTAAGCTTTGACTCCTAACCATTGTAATCTATTTCTTAGAAACCCCTCGTGGGAACTTGCTCTCCTGTGAACTGTAATGTTAGCATAAAGCTTCCTAGAAGAAGCCATTGTAACCCTTTATAAACCTCAAGAAATTTTGTAATTCCCTCTCAGTACATCCAGAGCCGTCTCCACGCCACTCTTCTTTCTGATATTGTAACTTTTATTGAATAAACTTCTTTTTTAAAAAAGTCTTTACTTTTAAATTGAAGATAACTTATATATATATATATATATATATATATATATATATATAAACAACTCTCTTCTCACCTATGGCCAGAAATTCATCTAAGACATCTCTTGATAGTATCTCTTAGGTATTGTTCTCTCTCTCTTTTATTTTTTAAAAGTATTATTAGATAAATAAACGGGAAAGTTAAACATTAAAGTAAACTAATCATCCAATGCATAGCTGATGGACCAGTACTTCGTTACTGAAGATTTTGCATTCTGATTAATAATGAAATGTTAATCAAATAATATTTTTTCCCAATCAACCCCTCTCATTAAAACAGTTGTTTAAACAACGCGAAGCATTTTACTATTGTTTTTCGTCCAGTTTGTTTATATATTTACTCAGTTATACTATGTTATATATACTTTAATTATTATAGATATCTAAAATAAAAGAATATATATTTTTTAAATATTAAATCTTATGGTGACGTGATCTATCTATATAAGCGTTATCCAAACAAATCTACAGAAGAAATTTTTCAAGGTGGAATCAAGCCTTTCAACTAAATTAGTCTTCGTAAATTTGGTGATAGCATTACGATTACCTGGAGTTCTGCTTTATCCCACACATATTGGAGAAGGAGGGGTGACATCGGGAGTATTCAGGCTATTGTGAATTCATTTTTTTAATATACCCGCCTTAAAAGACATCAAACTGCTCGGCATTTCCGACTACGAAAACACTTATTAGAGAAGTTTTCAAAGCTTCCAATAAATTAAAAAAACGTATTTACATGACAGTAATTAGACCAATTTGGACATATTTAGATGGGCTTTGGGGCTCCACTAAACCTTCCAATTCTTCTTGTATTCAATCCTTACAATCCATCGTAAAATCCTTAAAGCTCCTTATTATGTCAAAAACAAACTAGGCCCAACCGAGATATTTATCCTTTCACAACTCCATACCCATTCGAATCCACTAGTGTCTCATCTTGCTTCACACTCAATCCCCTGTAATTTTCCGCGGCATCTGAAAAGAAGATGTACAAGAGACCTTCTAATGTAGAACTCATTGAAATTATTGTAATTGTTTAATTATTTTTTTATATATAGATAAATATAGTTTAATTTTTTCTTTATTTTCTTTATCTTTGGGCGCGTTTACGTTCATCTGCTATAAGAAATAAAAGTATCTAAAAGAGCAAAAAATGAAGCTAAGAAGAAATTTCGAAATAATGAAAATTTCCAATGTGACATATTAATATTAAAATGTATAAATTTGGAGTATTTTATCATTTTTATAACGTTTAAAGGCAACATCCAACAAAATTTATTGAATATATACGAGTGAAAATGAAATCATTTGACAACTGTTAAAATTACTGAATTTATACTCAATAGCTGTGAAAATAGAAAACACGAAAATTTACGCAGATGAGAGCTTAGCTCCACTATAAACATTGTAGTAAATATTTAGGTATAAAAAATATAAATGTTTCAAAGCTTCCCAAAAAATTTATGACTTTACAGCTCCATGCTATACGCACCCTGAGGGATGTATTAACTATATTTAATCATTATTACTTATATTCTTGCCTTTCGAAGGTTGTGATGATTACTAAAAATATATAATATATAATTTCAGCGTTAAACTTTTTCCAAGTGCAATATACTTTTTGATAAATCATACATTGGATGGATGATTTAAAAAGACCAAAGAACATAAAGGAAATATTATAATTTCAGAAACCATAAGGAAATTTATACATTATAAAAAATATCACCATCATAATCTCTACACTACGAGATGATCTAAAATATGTTAGAGTCCATTTTTCTGTTCAGGAGCTTAGACGGCGATATAAGAGAACATTCTCGATCCCGGTATGGTCAGTTCCACGACTACTACAACCGTATTGTCCACAATGACCTCAAAATCGCAGCAAAATTCGCGACGACGAAGAGCGGGACGGAGAATGCTAAGTAGCCGAGAGCTGAATGGCCGGCGGGGGGAGGAGCTGCTCACGTGACCGCCACGCCCCTTCGTTATGACACCTCAATGAGAGTGACGTCACCACTCATTTGTGCCTCAGTCTCCCTCTGCCAGTCTGTCCGCTCTGTAACTTCAAGGAAGGAACTGGTCTTTGAGGCGATATATAGTTGCATTTAATTCATATTTTATCTATTTACATTTATGTATCCAAAAAACTATATTATATTCTTACCTATTTATGTAAGTAGGATTAACAATTATTTGTTGGATGCACTTACCGAGGTCCGTATGTTTACTGTATTAGCTCAAAAATATTCTGCCGAAGAACTAATGATTGCTAATTTTTAACATTTATTTCACAGTGATTTAATGGCAAAGGATACGTTTACAGTATATTGTTATGCAGAAGTATGTAGAAATTTGCAATTTTACTAAATTTTCTAATTTTAATCCTTGTTTGAATCTGACAGATATATTTATTATTAAACAATAAATACTAAAATCGCTGTATTTGGTGTTAAACGTACTTATTCACTACAACTAGGGCAGGATAAACAGGTTATCTTACAGGTTACCAACCTATTCTAGCCTGAGTAAGAATGTCTAGATTCATTCCGTAGGTCTAGCCCGAAACAAATTTTAATTTTCCTAGATGGGATTGGAAATCACTACCTTCTGTACCAAAGCGTTACGATCCTTGCTCCAATGTGCTAGGTCATCGAGTCCCATAATTATGAAATGAAAAAAAAAGTTTAGAAATACAATCGATACAAATTACATCATTTATCAAACTATCATTTGGTTTTAAATATGTTTTTGTTTTCTTTTTTTAATAGATTTTATTTTTAAAAAATTTATCTCTTGTGATCATTCTGAAATTTTTTATCGTTTGATGAATAATTTTGACTTTGTTTATTTTTATTTAAAAAAATCTGTATGATTTTACTAATGTATAATCTGTTATTGTTTACAGGATTCAAAATAATTTGAAGATTTAAGAAAATACAGAGGAATCAACGGATACTTCCTGATTATATTAAACCAAATCTACACTATCTAGATCACAAATATACCTATTATTAAAAACAATTAATATGTAGATATCTATGTTTGGAAGATGAAGAGTAGACTGAGGACATTCTTAGCGATTGAGAATTCATCATTATAATTGATCAAATCTCCTGAAAATCTCAAGAATCTAAATTGAGACTTATTTTAGCCAGCACGGCGCTCATAAATCAAGTTGAGAAAGTACTCAACCCTATAGTAATTCTATAGTAATACCAAAGTTTCTCATCAAGAATAATGCTGGTCTAAGTGAAGAAATTAGGTTGGTTTTAAAAAGCAATTTTTTTTTTTAAACAACTTTTTTCTTTAAAATTACTTTTCTCGGATGTGACTGTTTTTTTTTTTTGGGGGGGGGATGTAAATAGTGTTTTAGAACAGATTCCAGCAAATCATACACTGAATATAATTTTTTTTTCAATCAATCCATATATAAATGCGCAGGGGTTTTAAATTGAGCAGAAATACTAGTATTATACATAGCTTACTTACTTTAACCCCCTCCAAGAAAAATAAGTTAACTTCTGTCCTAATATTCAACTGATCTCCGTTGAACAGATCCACTACCTACTCCACCTAGACAAACGAGCTACATGGAATCTACATCCGAGACGTAGCTCGTCGTTTTCGACTAGTCTAACATTCCCTAGACAAGCGTATAAAGCATCCAATGAAAGCTACTAAAGAGTTAATTACATAACAGAAATGAGACCCATTTGGAAATTCGGTGTTGAACTTTGGCACTTCACTGACCTTCCAATTCCTCTCGTATCTAATCTTCAAAATCTAAAATCCTTCACATAATCCTCAATGCTTTTTAATAGGTCACAAATAAACTTATTTATAACGATCTAAATGTCCCATATGTTGAAGATTTGTCCCAAACAAGATACCTATCCATAAACTACATACCTATGTGAATCCACTAGTATCCCAACTTGCTTTTCACCGATAGCCCTCTGGTCTGAAAAAAAAGATCGTAGGCCATTTTTTTTTCAGACAGAAGACTGTCGAACAGTTATTGAAGTACTACTAATGAATGGTTCTTCACAAGCTATTAAACATGTATTGTAATGATTGCATCGAAAATTTACTTGTTGTATAAAATGTATAAAGTTGTAAATATCAGTATAGTATAAATTAAAAAAAATATATATTTGTAGTGATTTTAATAAAGAAAGGAATCCATAATGCAGGACCATTTCAAACTTCTGCGGATGTTTTCAGATACCATTAGATATCCCTACAAACATCTGTTGCTCTCTATATGTAATACAATTTTTTGGGTGGTCTTATATGTCCTTTAATTGTGAGTTCATGATTAAGGTATGTGACATATACCTAACGGGAGTTAGTGGTTCACTTTCTTTTCAGATCATATCCAATAGATATAATCTTTATGAAAAATTGAAATTATTTTGAATGTTGGTATATATTTAGAATTATAAATGAACGTAAAACGTTGGTAACTAGTCTCCTAATAAAATGAACTTTTTAGAAGTAATAAATCATTTGTTAATGTTCTACTAAAGAGACTGGTACTTGGTATACTTCATATTCATACATTTAAGAACCTTTGTTAATATATATAAAAAAATAAATAAATAAAATAATCATTCTGCAATTCAAAGAAATACTTTATTGTCAGAAACTACTCATTAGATTAAGGTGAAAAGGCAGTTTCCATTGTTAGTCGAATATATACTATAACTTATTGACCAATAAATTAAATTAAATTTTAATAAAAATAATTAATATTTTGAAAATTAAATATTAGGCCATATATGTTCGCGTTTTTATATATACCTGGATTCTTCAAGAATTCTCCGAGAGGTTCTAGTGTCTCAGCCATGTAATTTTGATTAATAATATCCTATTATTTCTGGATATATAAACTGAAACATCATTTTTATTCAATTTGAAACAACTCATGTTTTTTATTACATAACTTTATAGCACGTAAAAAATTAGTAAATAATTTAAGATCATTTATTGTAAAATTAATGAACATTGTTAGAAGGGTGCTTAATATTAGTCTTCAAAATGCCATTTAAAATACGGAGATAGTGGCGCAGAACACTCTAAGAAAGGGATTGCTAATAATCGAACTGTTAACTTTTTTTTTGTATGTTCTCAACTGCTATTAAGGTTTAATAAAGTAGGTTTCAAGGTAATAATAGATAAAGAGCAACTTCCAAACGGCCTTAAGAAATCAATTATGTTTTCAGCTTTTAGGAGATATCAATAGTTTCAGCAACTGCAGGAACTACATCGCTTCCTAACTCATAATGTTGAAACTTACTGTAATATCTATTTTATGGAAATCAAGCAGGATTCAAGGTGACTATTCCATATACAGCAATTGATTTATATTGCATGGGCTGATCAATTTAAAATTTAACACCAATCACGAAGAATTCGTACGAAACAAGGAGCTCAGAGTCGTATCTTTCGTTATTTTCTTTAAGTGAAACTTTCCTCTCAAAACGGTCAACATTTATTTCGCTGAGATCTTGTTTTAGGTCTAGATTGGACTGGCGTATGTCAGCAGAGATTGGATTATAGATCCGTACAGCGTCATAGATTTGTAGTTTGCTGCAGAGGAATCTACTGAGGGCCAAAAATTCTTTATTAATTCTATTAATTGGCATTGTATTTTCCCCTCTTTATTTATTTTATCATTCACTTTGGGTCCAAGATATACTAGAAACTTTCAGGAACGAATATTTTTCTAATGCTTTGGCTGGCTTAGATGAATTTTCTTTTTTAGCACCATACCTTTTTTTTTATTTTTTCATTTATGAACAGTGCCATCCTTTTCACTACTCTTTCTAACCGTTCACAGGGCTTTTTTATAATCTTGAGGTACAACTAAAGCTATATCATTGGCTTGATCAAGCAACTGACACATTTTAATTTACTTATTGTACAGTTTCTGATTGATAGAACTCTTTTCAACATGATTTAGAAGGTAACGTCAAACATTTGTTCTATACATCTTTTAATTATGCATTTGACCGAGTGGATAGAAGCTCAATTTATTAAATATGTCAACAAAACCTAATCTTGAATCTGTGTCTACTAAAATAGCTTCTGGTGAGAACAAAAGACAGTTTTTCCATAAACAATTTTTTTCAATGCCATCCACTGAAGGATTGGGCGGTATTTCGCTCCAGTGCCACGCATTTCTTCATTGAGAATTTCATAGGGTCAAATCCTGACGACATGGTCTGTCCAATGTAGCTAACAAAAATATTTTTCTTTAGGTATCAATGACAAATCAGACTCACTAGGTGAGGAACAGACGTCTCTATCTCCAACTCCATGTCAAGTCACATTTCCTCTCAAGTTTTCAGAGATTGCTGTTAGTAAATTTTAGTCAGCATAACATTTCTATACTTGCAGAGCCCACACTCGAAATAAATTTGGGACACGTTCCTCTTTCGTCAACTGTTATAAAAAAAAACAAAAAAAAAAAACTCAAATCAGTTAATTTATAATTTAAAAAATATTACGAAAAAGGCCTGTCTAGCAGGCAGCAAACGATCCAAACGAAAATGCCGAAGATCCAAAACGGAATAGATGGAGGGTAATAGGAAGAAGAGCTCATCGACATTGAGAAAGCTGAAGGATCGATACTAAATGAAATTCATCGAAGAAGAGTCGAGGAAAGATAATATTGTCGTGTATCGTTTATCAATCGGTTCTTTATACTCAGTCTACTCTGGATCCTAATAACTTTCAGAAGCCCTTGTATTTTAGAATGAGTATGTAAATGAGTATTAGCATGTTTAAATTCTTGTCTTACATTTTCAAAAAAGGGCATATAAAAAAAAAAAAAAAAAAAAAAAATTGAATTGAATTTTAAATATTCAATCCTAACTAAATAATAATAAACTATTAATAAATATTTATAAATAAATAAGTATTAATAGTTTACGTATGAAATATGCTGATTAATTATTACATAAACAATGCGCCCATATGGACAATAAAGTTCAGTAGCGATGAATAAGATATGTACGCTAATAATTGATTGTTTCTATAATCTTCCAGAAACAGTTAAGCTATGTTAGTATGAAATTGTTTCGTAATAAACTTAAAAAGTATCTAGTGTAGAAAAATACGATATTTATATTTATCTAGGCAAAAATCGAATATTTTCAGCAATTCAGCTACGAAAAATAACGTTAGAACTACGTTTAATAGCGACTATAACTTGTTGGGGGACAGAACATTTCAATGAAAGTCCTAAATTTGATGGTTCCAAGACAATCGTTATTCTGAAACCCCACCATTTTTAGTAAAATGAGTCTCTAATTAATTAGTTCTCGATTTCCATCTACCAAAATGTATTTTAATAATATCTGTGTATCATTGTATCTCCTCTAGAAGTTTTATCGCTCTCATATGCTCCTATAATTCACAATTATAAACATCTGACTGAGCTCCATAAGCATCCTTTTATATCCTGATCCAATTTTCTCTTCTATCCAAGACAAGCGACCGCCGTCCTCTTCAAGTTCCAATCCTACACTAACGACCCAAATCCGCAGCTGTCTGTGATCCTTGGAGTAGAGAATGGATTAGTCTCCCGCCTGCTTGGGCCTAGGCGACACGGATTACCTCTGAGGAGCCGCCGGTGCATTGTCCGCTCCTGTCGGCGAGTCCTCCCGGGTCCTCAACAAAAGGTTGCCGCTGGCTCTCTTCAAAGATCGTCAACGGCACGGCTTGCCTAACATATGTTTAACAAATTCTGATTTATTTATAATAATATTATATTTTTACATTAACTAAACTTTTATTTCGAACGAGAATTGGATGAATGATAGTTTACAACCAATCAATCAAACAGTCAATAACAAAAAAAAAAACTTTTAAATATATTGGGAAACAGTGACTTAAAAACCTTTTTGAACATTTTTGAAGTTCTTGGAAACAACATCCACTACTTTGCTTTTTGAATTTACCGCTTTCTTTAAAAAATATATCAGAAGTGTTTTTTTTCAATATCTACTCCTACCTCATTATTGTCTATTACTAAGAAATTGTGATAGAAATATGTATAAATGACATGTCGGTGGGCTTAGTGTACATGAGCTAGCCTTATTTTTTATCTGATTAAGTTATGAGTGATTCGATGAACAGGTATTACACGTCTTGATGATTAGGTTAATAATAAGTCATAGAGTTTGTTATTTCTCCCTTACCTTCCTCCATTCCCGACTGTGGTTATATCTTTCCTAGTGAAACAAAATGAAAATAAACTTTAATCTGGAGATATTACCGCTATTACCCATAAAAGGTCATGGTTTTTATTACTTGATAAGGAAGTGTTTCGTGACCAACTGTTTTACAAGGAGGTAATGTGGTTAACATCCACACTCTACAGTGAGGTTTCCCCAAAATTAAAGGTACCCAATTTATAGAGACTGGTTATGCTGCAGGAGGTGTTCCAGACTCAGGTCTAGGAGTTCACTGCCTAACCCACAGAGCTATCCCGCTCCAGAATAATTATAATGTATAATATAAAGGTGGTGTAGCTTTATTATTAAGAAAATATGACCTATAACAGCTAATTACAATTGACATTAAATTATGATGACAAAATCTTCAAGTATAAAATAAAAATAAAAATTATTAATAAAGTAAATAGTATGATAATCAAAAGATAATTAGATAATAGAATTGAAATGAAAAGATAATTAGAACATAGATGAGCATGAGGAAGAACGATACCCAACGGTAATTTTTCCTTGGCATTTATTTACTTCAGCAAAGTTAAGAAAGTAGATCTCTCATCACACTTCTTTTTGTACTTTCAGGTATATAGATGATAGCCATAGCTTTTATAAGTTATTTTCTGTGTCCTTGTGAAGTTTAAAGGAATCGTTTGCAGTGAGCCGTATGGATTCGCTGACTGTATACACAACTATAAATAATTAAGCATACCGACTATTAGTTGTGTTGTCAAAATACCAAGAAGATTGTGTGATAGTTCTATGAGTGTTTGATTGAAAATTCAGCAATCTTCGTATGTGTGTCTTTTTTTAGGGAGGGGATTAGAGATAATAATATAAAATACAATAAAAAACAAATCGAATGTGTTTAATATTATAACTTTAAGACACGCATTTCCTTGCATGCATATTTCATTGGATTAAAGACATACTACAGAAAGAAACAGGAAGTATTTAAAAATATCGTGAGAGGGAGAATAGCGTATTTTGGATGGGAGGGTGGTCCAAAAAATGCTCTGGTCATAAAAAAATGTTTAAATGAGTCTAGTTAAAGGGAGTTAGGTAAAATTCAAAAGGACTGGATTCGGTTAATCCCTTGATAATTTAGGAAGAGGGATATGTAGAAAGAGATTTTTAAAAGATAGGTGAATAACAATATCAAGCTGCTGTTTTAATCTTTTCAGCCCCTCATCATTTGATTCCGATAGATCTCCATGCATTAAAGAGCTATAGTCAAAGTGGATGAAGATGAGGGAAGAGACAAGCAATTAGTGGGTTGATTACTTGAGGAAGTTACAAGATCGGTTTAGGATTCAAAGATAGGAAATGTTTATCTACCAAAACCTTATTATTATGATCTTTCCAGGTAAGGGTTTGATCTGTTATAGTACCAAGGTTTATTATCGAGGTAACGAAATAATGAGAGTCTAGGAAGAAATTAGATATTCTAAAATAATAAGTACAAGACAATAGCCTTTGATTTATTTCCATTTAGTTATATTAATATTATATTAATTTGTTTGCAGTAGTCAAAGGGTATCGTGTTAAGATCTGTTTTATTTTTTATGATGGTGACTTAATGCATGATGGGGCAAAATGGGAGGAAGATTTGGGAATCATCAGCTTGAGGGATGAGGGAATAAATGTATGCACAGAGTAACTCTAAAACACACCTGACTTATCGAAAGGGTAGATTAGAAATTATCACACTGCTGGAAATAGAAAAATTTGCATTTGAGATTGGAGTAGGTTGTGACACAGACGGTGGCGTTACAGGAATATAGCAAAATAAGGTAATTGGTTTTGAGGTGATCCATGACTAAATGTATATCCCGGGTAATTTGTGCTTACCAAGCCCAGTACGAATGCAAAAAAAAAAAAAAACTCGGCCCTGAAAACGCATTCACCGAGGAACTTACAGTCACCTTATTATTGGAAATTTTTTATTGAATCATACGCTATGATGCGCAAATTTAATATGATTAACGTGGTTATATAACTTTTCAGTCTTTTTCCATAAGTGACACTAATGGTTTACTTAAATAAACAAATAAAATAAAATAGTAAAATCTATTTTCACTGAATTATATTAGGATTAATATCAGTTTGAATTTAAATATTATGTTTTAATCGTTAAAAGGCAATAATACTTTGTTATGACCGCAATATATGTATTATGATTAAAACCTATTATGCTAAACCATACAATATTTTTACTTGCAGATTTTCTCTATCAAATTAACTGTTTTTATTGTTTAAACCATAACGTTTCCAGTCATAGGAGTCTGCAGAAAGCGTTTTTTATTCTTGATTTTTATGTATGTCTTTGTTTACCGATTTGTAATATTGCAGGTACAATAATACAAACTCAATATCTAGTACTGTGAGACAAAAACAGGACCTGTTACTCTTGAGAATAATCATGCCCAAAATATCAAATAGAGTTTATAGTCTTTATAATCTTTTCAAAGACTTAAATATTAATGTTAAAATAAAAGAAAGAATTTTTAATTATTTTAAAATATAGATTAGTTTAGCAATAGCCATTAGGTAATGGGTTTGTGTAGACTACTTCATTCTCGGTTTTACAGTACATCGATAAAAATATAGTCGATTGTGCTATCTAACTGTTTTCTGAAATCGTTTTATTTTGGTGCTCATTGGATTGTAAAAACTTGTTGAAATCCTATTGTTTAGAATAAAATAAAAACTCTAAAAATAATTCAACAAAAATTAACAATGTTAGTTTCCAACAATACTACTCCACTCCTCTCTACACAAAGCCCTCAATTTCCAGTTCCTCATACCAAGGGTCCGGAGGTCTCCTTCAACATCTTGCAGCCATCTTCTTCTTGAGCGTCCTCTCTTCCTGGTACCAAACATTGACCCCAGTAATAGCTTTTTTGGAGCTCTGCTATCTTCCATTCTCAGAACATGGCCCAACCATTCAATTCTTTTCGCTTTTATAAACTGAACCATGTCACAGTAACCGTACATTTTATATAACTCTCTGCTTTTCCGAATCCTCCACTCACCCTCAACCATCACAGGTCAATATATTTTCCTAAGAATTTTTCTTTCGAAAATTCTCATTGCATTTATTGTGGAGGTACACAGGGTCCATGTTTCATAGAATATGTTTTATATAACCTTACCTTCGTTGTCCGTGACAAGAGTGATGAAAAAGCTTGATGTTCGCGAAATAGGCTCGGTTACCTGCCATAATCCGTTTTTGAACCTCTGTCGATATATTATTTTCACAGTTGAGCTCAGCGCCAAGATAGGTAAATGTTTTCACATTTTTAAAGGAGTATCCCTCTGCTATTAGATTTTTTCCAATTTTTGAATTATTGTTTGAATTGACGTACATATATTGGGTTTTAGCCTCATTTATTTTCAAACCAACTACCTCGCCTTCAGCCTTCAACAAACCAAACACGCCTAGCAAGGCTTGCTTAATCCTCGATACCAAACAAATATCATCCGCATATGCACAAAGTTGATTAGATGTATTCAGTATATCTCTATTGATATTCAGCTTTTTTACAACACTGTGCGGCGTAAGATTAAATAATGTAGCAGATAGCGCATCCCCTTGTCTAACTCCAGCTGTAATTGGAAAACTGCGACTGAGGTGGCCATTAATACAAACTTTAGCATTGCTACCTTTCATAGATATTTGTATGAGACGAACTAGTTTGTTCGGGATATTATATTCCCGTAGTGTATTTAACATTCTGTTCCTAACAACACTATCAAAGGCACGGCAGTAATCTACAAATAATATATGGATTTCAGTGTTAAATCCCAACATTTTTCCATTATCTGCCTCATAACGAAAATCTGATCAACCGTACCTCTTCCTTAACGGAAATCACACTGATATTCCTGTAGGACATTTTCTGCAAATCCATTGAGCCTATTAACCAATATATTGGAAAATATTTTATTTGCAACTCCTAAAAGTGAGATGCCTGTATAATTTTCACAGAGCAGTTTATCTTATTTATTATGTATAGGTTATATCAGACTCGTTTGTTATTCTGTTAGCATGTACTCCTTGCACCAGATATCCTCTATTAGTAGATACATTTGATTTGTAAGCTCCTCACCACCTTTTTTAAAAAATTCTGCAATCAACATGTCAAATTTTCATTAGTTACCCTCAGCTCCTCTATTTGCTCAATCTTTTCTTTTAAAAATGCCTTTTTTTTTCTTCCTTATTATTCTTTTCGCTTGTCTCCTACTTTTATTATACACAGCTGTAGCTTGCCTAGTAGAGCGCTGGAGTACAATTAATCTATGTTTGTTTCTAATTTTTATTACTTCTGCCAGATTTTACACAAGCTAATCGTTCTCTAAATTTCATTTTAACAAAAAAGTGGCCCGAATCGCAGTTCGGACCAAGGGCAGTCTTTACATCAATAATTGATGATGCCTTCTACTTATCAAAATGTGATCTATCTGGGTTACTGCGCCATTGGGTGCTTTCCATGTACCTTTGTATATATCTTTCCGTCGGAAGAATGTACTTCTTACTATCATATTACTCTCTTCTGCGAATTCACGGATAAATTTACCATTGCCATAGGTCTCGCTATGTAGAGATAAAGGACCTGCAACTGTCTGAGTGAAACTTTCAGTTCCTATCTGTGCATTTAGATCTCGCAAAATAATTTTAGCATCATAGTTTGGAGTCGCATGATGTGTTAAATTAATATTTAATGTAAATCAATGCTGGTAGAATAGTGAAAAAAATACTTTTTTGATATAAAAACGAATAATTACCTGGAAAAATCTTAATACGATTATGAATAGTCATATCTTACAGGCACGAAATACCTGAATGATCAGATCTTTGGCAATATTACTATCCCTGCCCTTATCGTTTTTATCACGTTCCTGAAATGTTAAACTTATAAAATATCAGTTTTCCTTTAAATAAAAAAGATATTATTCAAATACACTACTATTGGCATATTTTGTAACATTTTATGTATTGCTTTTTAATCTAAACCACCAAATTTTAGTATTGATTGTTACATATTACTAATTTTAATCCAACTTAATGTATAATATTATCAGTGAGGCGAAATGATATAATGTAAGTAATCTTACAATTTTACTCTTTTATATTATTTTCAAACATAAACAAACTCTGCAAAGTAATCTGTTTCAGGGTATGATTAGTTTTATGAAGAGCAGGATGTTTAATTTGATCCCAGGAGTTTAATACAACAAATAATTATTGTCCAAGGTAAACATATTCTGTTGTATATTCGAGTAATTTTTTTTTTTTTTTTTTACATTCTTTGGCCATGTTTTTTCCGCTCACGTTGAACTGTTGCAATCAATTCCATAATTTCTGAAAGTATTCGAAACATATCCTTTCCCAGAATAAAATTACTTTCATAACTATACACGAGTGTTACACCGCTCTTTTTGCCTAAGAAATAACCCCCTAACGGTCCCATATAACAGACATCGATGAAGAAGTGGAAGGCTCCTGCAGATGGCATCCATATAAGAACAGTGCGGTATGCCGTCGCGTGGTCCAGTGTGTTTACATCGACAGGAATGGCAAGAACGCTTGGCGCTCGGGCGGCGCGCCGTTAGAGATAATTCGCAATGGACTTCCTATCGTGTCCTGTGTTCTTGCAAGCCGTGGACAAGATAAGGAAGGCTGTTGCATTAGCTCTACATATCCATCGTTGAATGGCTTCATTTCTTCCAGGTTGCACTTATTGGTTGTAAGAGTCCATTAGGGACAATCGAGGCGCGTGCTTCACAGTCTTTGGGTTACTTTGGTGATGTAGAAACTATTTCAATTATTATGATCTAAGATATTATTGCTTTACCATTGTTTACTATCAAAAGATCAAATCAAATCATGAAGAAATACATTTTGGTATTTAAGTTTTTATTTCATGCTTAAAATCTTTTAAGATAAATTATTCTATGAAGTGAACCTATTTTGTCTAACCATTAGTAATTCGTTTTTTTTTAATTATAAGAAATACATAAGGGGCAATCTTAGTTGAGCTACCATTTAAAATTAATATGTTTTGAATATTCCCTTCCATTCAGGAGTATGCCCTTCCTTATAAAAATATCTTTGAAATTCATCATTACCATTTTTAATTTGTATTTTTCAAGTACATTTTACTAGGAACTCTTTTTCATAATACCTAATACCTACAAGATAAGATTTAGATTTTCCTTTGACTAATTGTTTAAAAATGTAGGTGACATTGAAATCAAGTAATGATGATGTAAATCATTAAAATCATTAATGATGTTATTAGTTCATGGGAATTAAAGCACACCAGTAAAATATATTATCTTGATAACTTCCATGTTTCATGCAAAAGAAAAAAAAAATCAACTCAGCAATACAAAATATGTAAAATGTAAAATTATCATCTCAAGGATACTCCTTTGATCAGTTTTAAGTTCCGAAAAAGATTTGAAAAAAAAAAAAAAAATATGAATAAAATTATATATTTAAAATAATAGATCTCTCAAAAGCACACTATAGAGCTATAGAACCAACATTTTATGTTATTACCTACATGATGTTGTGAATCATAATAAAAATGTTGTTTTTGTAAGAAACAAAATGAAAAAACATAACAGTTGGCAGATCTGAGGACAGGCTTTCCACACCACAATCCAATCAGTGAATGTGTCAGTCTGTCTGTCCATTCGGATGCAGATTGACTGTGACGGATCTGGTCTGGGGGGATTGTGGTCTGGCACTACTGGCGTTACACTTCACGCCTTTATCGATTTTTTATTTCTATATCATATCTCATTAGCATACATTAATATTCCTTAACCGTATCGATTCTAACCCTCGCCATGTTATCTGCTCCAGTGCAATGCTCTTGTAACATTTCTTATCAGCAAATGGCTTAGGGGAAATTAATGGGATGGTATAATTGAAAGTAAAATCGAATTAAAACAGGCTGTCATTTGCATGGACCTTTGATTTTACGCTTTTTTACAAGCGATAAATTTAGTAAGACATCATATTTTAAATAATTAATCACAGTAGTTAACGATATCATAATTATAGTTAACAATTCATAAATTGAATCTTAATACACTATAACATTTAGTTTTATAAACAGATCCCAAAATAGAAATTTTTGGGAAATAAAGGGAAAAAAATACATTTATTTTTTTTTAAATAATTGATTGAGGTAATCAAATTATTATTGTAACATTCAGCTGCATTGAATAACGGGTATTATATTTATTCATTACATTTATGAAAATCTAATTAATAAATATTATGAAATGAATTTCTGCTATAATAAGTTTATGTTGAATTTATTATTTTTATTTCTCAATAAGAAAATATTGAGAAATAAAAAGAGGCATATGTTTCTTGACAGTACACTCCCTATGTAAACAATGTAATATGGGATAATCCATATGATATAATTCTGATATTTATAGTATATTGTTTCATACATTCCATGTTTATTATATAATAAAAATTGTAATATTTCATACATACTCATCTTTGTCTAATACATCTAATCTAGTAAAACACAAGCAATTAATAGCTTAATGAATTAAATTTATCACTGCAGAAAGTCTCCCAACCATCTTCTTTTCAACTTTGGAAGGTGTAACGGAAGCGATCCATGAACGCAGTCCATGACCAGGTCAGTCATAATCATAAGTTTTTTGTTACATAATAAGGAGCGTTGAGTAAACCAATATAATAATTTCAATATTCGCCCTAACCCACAGGTTTCTCAACTTACTTCAGATTTTTCTCCCTGATACTACCCCTTGACATTTAGAAAAAAGATCATATCTATTCCAATAAATTGTTATTATCATTTAATAAACTGAAAACTTCCTTAAAAGCATTTGCCATGTCGTTAGGTTGATGTCATCACATATGCATTTTGTTTTATAGTTTAAATAAATATTAAAAAAAAAAATACATAATAAACAATATGGAAGCCTTTTAAAGTAATTGCAGTGAAAATCAGAGAATATTATAAAAAAAAAAAAAAAAAAAAAAAAAAAAAAAAAAAAAACTTTAAAATATATTTGTATAAATATAAGCTTTCGATAGATCTTTCCTAATCCGATCCTCTTCTGTATGGAACTTCACCCTCACCATTTGCCATTCAAATACCATATCTTTAACCACCTGCCATCCATCCAGATAAACGAAAACTCTCAATAGTTACATAAAATATGAAGTTTATATACATGGAATTTTATTGTATTTAGAAAAACTGAATTTAAATATTTCTGTTAATTTTTATTAATACCTTTTTTGTTTGTTTTTATTTTATAATTATTATTCGTTATTTCGTTCTAAAAAATATTATTCTGTTTTAAGGCTCTGAAGGCTCAAGACTTATATACCACTTGTCAAACCTTCCATCCATGTCTTAAATAATTTAGTAAATAAAGATTTTCCTAATTTTACTATAAGATTTCTAACTGTTCTTGACGATCCATAGCCATACCTAAATACAAATATATGTATCTTTTATTTATAAATTAATGAAATATCGGCTAATTTTACCATAAATGTTAAAGCTATGTTAATTACAGTATGTACTTTACTTTTCCATAGATAAAAATTAATTATTAAAAAAACAATATGAATCATAAAATATACCTGAATTTATAAACAAAAAATTATTTGTGAAATATAATTAATTAAATAATCTATTAATAACCAATCAATTAAACAGAGGTATAAATAAACAGGTACGGCAGAAATCAGCTGGCCGGCACGTCACACTGATGACGTCACCTGCCGAACCGTGACGACACAGGTAGAGGGGAGCACACGCAACACAGACACACACACACACACACACACACACACAAAGTTACAAACACCTACAGTTATCCCGTACTAACATATATAGTGGCAGTATACTCACAAACATATATTGTGACAGGAGAAGAGAGAAGGACAGACGGACGGACGAGCGGGGGCGGTGTGGCTGCCGCTGAGGCCTGGGGACCACTGAGGCTACGGGCCCCCCGCCTCCAGCCGGGACGCCCTTTGCATGTTAAAAAGGGACTTGTGTATGCAAAAGTATGAATGAGATACTGGGGCATTAGCAATTGTAATAAGGTTCCCTCCACTCTGTATAAAATCCGGGTCACTTCTTGCTCGCCTATATCGATCTACCGGCCGTCTTCCTGGTGTGGTTCGGCGGTCGTATGGTTCGAGGAACCTCTTGGAAGAGAGGACGTACCTATAGGAACTTGAATAAGCCTCAAGGAACTTTCAAAACTTGACTGAAAATAAAATGGTGCAGGGCGGAAAAGACAGTGAAGTAAATATCTTGATAAATTTGATAGAAAGCTGTTATAGAAAATCATCATTAACACTATGCCTTACATAACGGGTCATTTTGGGTCAGTTAATTTCTGATAAAGTAAGTGGCATTATCGATTTTTCGAAGGATTGGAGTGATTGGCTGCCGGAAGAATTATATAGTTTGATGGGTATCGAGGGAAAGGGGTAAAATATAGATACACGTGAAATGTCGGTAGGTTTAGTGCTAATCCATGAAATGAATCCTTCTAGATTCGGAGAAGATCATAGATAATTGTTCATTTCAAGGGCCTTTCTAATAATATACTACTACTTTAATTTTAATTATATGTAGTATACTAAAAGGAATTAATTCTTTGGTATCCCATACAATAAACAAATATCTGAAAAATCGTAAAACTTTACCTTAACAATACTTTAAGAATTCTAGATAGTATTAATACATTATTCACGGTTACAAATATATTCATAAGCATTCAAATTTATTTTGGTGCTGACTGTAAGTAATTACTTAAGACTGAAATAGGTTGGTGCTCTGCGAAAGAAGCTTTAGTCCACAGTTAAAATTTGTCAATATTGATTGTTATTACCTTTCACTTCAAATATTTTGACATGGATATATTTTATAGCTTACAGGCCCCCGTATTTTTTTGGTGTAAAGTTTTTTCAATCTCAAAAATGAATAATTTTGACACCTCAGTTGGTGTAGCTAGGAGAAGAAGTTTTTGGCAATTTTATCACTTATAAAATTGATAAAAATTATTTTTTGTACCATAAAATTTGTCTTTAGGACCTACTGTTTAGGGGCTATATTGGTTTCAATGAAACAAATCATGTTTGAAAACCCATGTTTTCTCACAATTTTTTATTATTTCGAATATTCATGCATTGTTAATTTAATTTAAGTAATTTGATATTTATAATTTCTAAAGTACAAATTGGGAAAAACAGTAGAATATAGATAGACACATTCATGATCTATTGTTTTTCCTAGTCAAGGAGGACTTGGTTTTTTTTTTTCTCCTTTATTTTGTTAATTAGATATTATTAATAATTTATGAAAAAATATTTGTTAATTTCCTAATTCAAGTAATAAATGCTCTTACATTATTTTTGAAAAAAAAAACACATAAAATTACATCCATCAGGTGTAGATAACGTTTGTTGGCAGCGACTTTGAGAATATTTAAAAAAAATCAGTTTGATGTTATTACCAAGCGAAAAATTGATAATTAACTCATATTATCTCCTGTGTTTGCGCACTGAAAACAAAATCTCTGGCCAAACTGAACCCTTTACACTAGCGGTATCGTTGTAAAGTGAAGTGGGAGCGAACACAAGAGGAGCCCTTGCATGATCTCTGGATGGCTGCCACCGAGCCGCTGCTACAGCGAACAGCTTTTACAGCGGTGTCAGTGCTATTAAATACAGGCAACCGCTCTCCTGTCGTCTCTCATTCTCTCTCTCTCTCTCTCTCTCTCTCGCTCTCTCTCTCTCTCTCTCTCTGGATATGATCACTCAGCGAGTAGTCTTATCGGTCCTGGATCAATTCTAAAGCGGTATCTCATGTACAGGTCCCTATGAATTACTGAAAGTTACGAATATGTTTCTTCATTACCACTAATTTCTTAAAATGTTGGTTTTATGTATAACTAGAAACTTTACTTAATTCATAATCCAGAACTAAAATCACTTCTTATAAAATAGGTACTATTGATATTTTATGAGCCTAATTTTATAGTAATTACTTTTTTTAATTTGGTTGCTTTGAAATGGGGAATGCAAACAAGCAGTTAAAAAAAAAAAAAAAAGTTATACAAATATATTGAATTCAATACTTGCTTGAATTATATTTAATTAAAAAAAAAAGGTTAATTTCCCCTAAACCGGGAAAAATAATAAATCATGGATGTGTCTATCTTTAATACACTACTTTTCCAATTTTAGTTTTAGAATTAAAAGGATCAAATTACTTAAATTATTGATTGAAGGATTTGCTCCGAGAAGGAGGTAGTATTATTAATACTACTTATGAAAAATCTTGTGATAAAAAAACATAAAACAAACTAATATTTGTTTTGCTAGATGACTTATCTCCGATTATTATTGGTCATGTGAATCATAAGATTGGTCTGCCTCTCATGTTTGTTTGTAGCGAGTTTGAACACTTCAAACTAATTTTATGTATTTTTTTTTTACAAAAAATTGATATATGGAGCTACCTCTTTCTTGCAACAATCCCTCCAATTAACGATTACTCAAAATAAACAAAGGTGAGAGAAGATAGGGCTTTCAAACGTGATTTTTTCATTCAAACCAATATAGCTTCTAAACGGTAAGTCCTATCGACAAATTGTATACGACAAAAAATATTCTTCATTTAATTTTTAATAAAGAAATTTATTAAATTCCTACTTTTCAATCCGAACAATACCAACGGAACTGTAGAGGGTCAATAAGTTATATTTTTTTTAGGGTGCCAATATACACCAAAAATGTACAGAACCCCAGCCAAAAGACATATCAATATAAAAACAATAATGGAACGAAAGCACACATTTCGGCAATGATTATTAATCAGAATGTTTATTATAATTAATCTTGTAATTTTTTTTTTTTTTTGTTTGTCATTAAAGATGATGACCAATAACATCACGCCATTTAGATAACCTAGAAATGGTATAATGTTTGATCTGAATATTAAATTATAAATTTATAATTGATATATCTATCTCCAAAATGAAGTGATCCTGCCTTGTAGAGATAAATAGTTATCTACCCATCCAGCAATTACCTGGTACAAGAGAGAACACAGAACTCTTGCATAACTTCGCTCTGAGACAAAACTATCAGCGAGCCCCGACCATTCCTATGTGCCTAAGTTTAAATCTCATTACAGGCAAGGATAGGATTTGCTTAGATAAAATCAGTCAAGTCCTCTGATCTTATCCTAGAGAGTGCGGCACTCTCTGCAATCAATCGGAAGACGGGGTTCATTACCTCGACATCTTCGCCGCGTAGGCGTCGCGAGCCATGAGAAAATCCTCAGGCGAGAAAGTAAGAAAGAGAAAGAGAGAGAAAAAAAAGGATCTCATTACCCATTCACGGGACGTTAAAACGTGGCGGGGTGTCTTTTACAAGAGCTGCGGCCTCTCGAATTTATGCCCCGAATGACGGAAATCTTTTCCAAGTTAGGATAGAATTCGTACCGCCGGATAAGGAGGTGGTTAAAGACCCAGAACGATCCCAGGATCTCGTAACTGCTCCAGGAAAACGGTGCTGAGAAACGAAGGTAACGGGCTACGTAGGAGGATTAGGGAGGTTGTTAGGTTGGGCATAGGGTACGGCTGTAGTGTTATTGTGGTCATTACTACACTCCTGTTACATGTCTTATTTATGTCGGTAAAATTGTAGTGATATCTGATAAAATGGACCACTGTCTTCTAGATATCAACTATAGAAGTTATAAAGTTTAAATCAATTAATTAAGACAATTATGTTTCTTTTTAATTTTTATTATTATTTTTTTAATTTTTTATATATTCTTTACTTTATCCATATTTTATTATATAGATGTTGGTGTTATGATGGCTTGTCTCAATTCAGGGTAATATCATAAAAAATAAGCATTTCAGAATATTATTAAAAAATATTAACTTCAACAAAACCAGGTTGTGTACAATAATTTGTACATGGATGATAATGAAAGAATAGTACGTGTATGTGTAATAAAATGCTGATGTACATATTTTTATTTTTGTTTTTTTCATTTTATTATTTATTTTATTGTAAAATTGTATTTACTTTTAATGATCTTATTTTGTTATCTAATTTAGAATCTCTAGGCCAGATATAACTCATGTTCTGTTATGTAACTATTATTCTTAAGGGACTTTGTCCCAGAATATTTTTTTTTCTATTCTTAAGTTTAAACAATTAAATCATAAAAAAAAAAAAAAAAAATCATAATCAAATTAAATTATTTCTCCCATTTAATAAATGTATTTTATTTATTAGTTTTGTTTACAGTTGTAAATTTTAATGAATAGTTAGATTATAAAAATAAAAAGTACCTTAACGTCAAAAAAAAACAAAAAAAAACACGAAACAATGGGTAATGATACTTATATGATTGGAATAAGACACATTTTAAGCTTAGTATTTCCTATTTGTTTCCTTAAGTTAGCAAAATTTCACTTATTTAGTGGTAAGGTTAATCCATAACTTTCGTTGTTTATTGACAATTTACGACCAATAAAACACAGTTTGCTCCGTTTTGAGCATCTCAATCATTTACATGTCACTACAAAACTACTATTTGGTTTTATGTTTTTTTTATTAGATTCTAGTAATTTAATATAATAGCAATACCAGAAGGTAAAGGATTTTAGTGAAGTGTGAAGAATGCTTTTAACACCGAATTGAGTAGATTTTAAAACAATTCTCAGCAATCAGCACCAATCAAATGATCTCTCTGGTGTCTGCTCGCTATCACTAAATTGATATCGCTTCCGTGGCCTGGATACACTAGTTCAAATTTTCACATAGCGATATGGACAATTCATGTATTATTTTACTTTTTATCTAGTTGTCTCAATTACCATTCATCTAATATAAGATAAAACTTAAAATAATAAAATTAACAAAAAAAATGTATTACAACTTTGTGTGGTTTATAATGTTGAATAATTTTAAATCGCTGCATAGTAAATTCACTAATGTTTCCTTCACCCAAACAACATAGATGTTACGTATGTTTTGGACCTCACCTCGACCAAGTTTGAACTCATAAAAATAAATTTGACGAAAATCTTGTTTTGAAATTTTGAATTTCAGAGTTCCTTACTCATAGAAAATGTTATTCAAACTAATCTAGTCTTTGAGGAAATACAAGAACAATACAAATTGTGTATAATCCATTAACTAGACTGGAGGATTATCTTTGTTTACTTGGCAAGCTCTAGCCGATACAATATGGATATTCGAATCTTCCATTATTTTTGCACAAACCCAATATATGTACGAAATAATATACTTCTAACAATGTAAGAGGTAAGCATCACAATAATATTTTAGTGGCGTATAAAGAAACTATCCACCAAACTAATATTCTAAATTTCTGTATTAAAAGGTCCCACGCTCATCTTTGATTGCATTAATAAAAATACATAAATAAGAAGTGCTAGAAAAATAAAATCATATAATTAATAGCTTTGATAAAATTTATAATCTTTGTTGTTTCACATTTATTTTAAAATTAAAAGGTTATAATTACGCCTACATTTAAACACAAAAAAAAAAAAAAAATGAAACTTTTAATACTTACTCATTGGTGTGTACTGAAAGGTATTTTTATTCTTTTATTTTTTCTAGATTAGTAATCCATCAAGACAGATTGTCTATTTTCCTTCAGGTCATTTCTCCTGCAGAATGAACCTTGCCAGACCACCTGCAGGCTTGAAGACCGCAGCTGACAACTCGCGATCGACTAACCAGGATATCAAATGCCGAAGGCAATGATAAAATTGGAGGAAAATGAGTTCTGGGGTAGCGCTGACTGGAAAAGAATCAAAAAAAAAAAAAAAAAAAACTGAACCAGGTGTAGGGCAGGAAATTAGATTTTATTCCATTAAGATAATCGGAGGACTCTACTGGAGTAATATCCTCGGCCGTACTCCTTACGATCGGGAAGCCGTCCGGGGAGATATCGGATGGCAGGCATTAGCATCGGCTACCTGGGTCGGATTCCTCCACCTCTTCTCTTTACATAATTCAGGAGCCTGTAATTACCCGGCATTAAGACGTTCGATCGTCCCCGGATAGTCACTATCTTTTATTTATAGGTGCTCTTGTTCACCTCTGTCCTCGTCGAGAACACTTACGTCCGTCTTGAGCGTCTTTTTTTTTTTTGGTGCAAATTGGTGCCTTGTTTTTTTTTTCTATTGAACTATAAGCCTTATTCATACAACTCAAACTTCACTATTTGACGATGAAACAATTAAAGGTTAAAGAATTCTAGAACAGTATTTGTGGCTCAATGAAATTTAAGTATTATATTTTTTAAAAAACTATTTATTGATATTTAGGTCTGTATACACTTTTTACCGGCGAGTCAGGGAGTTCAGCTTCCCGGCTGAATACATGTAAAGAATTTAAATACTTAGGGTCGCTTATAACAAATAATAATGATAGTATCACGGAAATCAAGGGACGAATAGCGGCAGGTAACAGATGCTTGTTTGCGGTTCAAAATGTTCTTAGCTTTAATGATTTATCGGCTAAAATAACAGCCTATAAAACCATTATTAGACCCGTCGTTACATACGTAAGTAAAACATGGGTGCTTACAAAAAGATGTGAAAAGCTACTCGGGGTTTGAAAGATCAAAATATTTAGAAAAATATTTGGCCCATAGTGTCTAAATGGTGAATGGAGAAATTCGAGGGTGGTCCTGATTGAGTTGGCTAGAAGACGTGGAGCAAGACCTTCGTCAGGCAGGAGTGAGAGGATGGCGCCGCAAGGCCGCGGACCGAGATGGATGGAGAAAACTAGGAGGTTCTGGTCCTGCTCTAAGGACTCTAGCACCAAAAAATAAATGCACAATAAAATATTAGTCAAATGGAACTTTAAATTTTCTTGATAAGTTATTGGAAAATGAACAAATTAAAAGTTAATCTGAAAATCTGTGCTGTTAATATGTTGAATATTTGAAACTGTAGATATGAAATTTGGAAATGATCTTGGGAGGGGGGGGGGAGAGAAAGTGCGAGGGGTCAGTAATATATGTGAAAAGAATTGCATTACAAAAATGCTAAGGCTTTTTGGCAATTTTAAACGAATGGGAGCGAGCCAACTGCTGAAATTAATAATGTAGAGGAAAGCTGATGGTGAGAGAGAAAGAATTTGTGAAGAATACGAACAGCATAGTAGATTAAAGCATAGGCTCCACATTTGTAAACCAGGAAAAAGATGAATAGACATATTAATAAAGTTTATATTTATCAAATAACTGTTTTAATACGGACTCTTTGAAATTTCGCTTCTATGATAAATGTCTTTTAATTTCCTCTACAGATAAAACTGAAGTATTTGAAATAATAATAAAAACCGTATCTTCTCCCTCCTATAGAGGTAACGATTGGGAAGGCATTAAGAGGCTCAAGAAGGGGATAAAGACGTAGACGAGACGATATCATTAACTTGAACGACGCGACACATACACACACGCTAGCAGTGCACGTCAGAGTCCGGCATCAGATAAGGCTCGGCAACTGGCACGAATGAACATTCAAGCCTCAATTACAGCAGTTTAAAACTTTATCTCTTATCTCCTGTCCTCGTTACAATATATGTATATCGCTATAAGGGTCTCTTTCCCACAGTTTGTCCTCTCCTAAGATTCGGCTATGGGTGGTTTTCAGGTTTCGTCGAAGCTTCTCTTGTAAAGTATTTATGCTGTCTAGTAAAAAACATTACTTAGTCAATATAAATACAAAAAAAAAAAAAAAAAAAAAAAAAAAAAAACCTAGTCCTATCATTATTACCTAAAAACTATTTACTCAGCTTTTCAACTACTCTAAATTTTATTTTATTTTATTTTTTTTTATATCTACATAGTAATGAAAAATAAAAGTCGAAAATTCGTCTTAAAAAGAAATTGTTGACAATTATGTCAACATTATGTCAGTTATAATGCCACACGTTATGTCTTATTTTCTTTTAATATGATTTTATGAGAGAGCAAATAGTCAAGGTATTAGACGATTGGGTATCCTTTAAATAGAGACAAATAAGAATAAGATCAAATATATCATAGAGTAGGATAGAAGAAGGAGAAATAGCTGGAATGGGTAAGTTAAAAAAGGAAGATCCACTTAACTATAATCTATAGGTAGAAACATAGATTACTAGCTATATCTTTAATATTATAAAAAAGGACAAGCCAATGTTCGTTTGTGATCACTAACCAAGAAAACTATTGAACCGAACTATGCCAAATTTCACATCACCTTCTCAGTTCCTGGAAGGTTTAGCAATAATAAAATATATTGATTTTCCATTGATATGTTATAAAAACGATAATAAGTGGATTAGAAAGAGGTTTGAACATTGACCGATAGTACAACTACCCATTAGTAGCACTTATAAAGACTCTATATAATGAATTACTATAGTAAAAAGTCCCGAGGCCATCTTCTTTTCAGTCCCCTCGGAGGGTTATCTGGAATGGAATGAGAAGCAAGTTTTGATACTAATGGATTAGAATGGTTGTGGAGTTTGCTATGAAAGGATTGCTGTCTGGTTAGAGCTAAGTCAGAAACGTAAGGTACATTAAGATCTTTATAGATAAGTTTGTTTGTGACGTAGTAAGAAGCATTTACGATTTTTCTAAGGATTTTGGATTGCAAGGATTGGATACGAGATGAATTGGATGGTTTAGTGGAACTCCAAAGCTCAACTCCGTATGGATGGTCTAATTATCGTTATGTAAATGAGTCTTTTGTAATTAATTGGAAGGTTGGAATGTTTGTCAAGTAAATGTTGAAGTATTCGATAGCGACGGGCAGTTTCTTCTCGTTTTAGTCTAGTATGTGAATTCCAAGTTAGACGTTTGGATGAAGTCCTAGGTAGCGGATCTGTTTAACGGGGATTAGTGGAACATCGTTAAAGGATACTGTAGGACAGGAAAGCGTAGATTTACGAAGAAGGGTGAAGGTTATTTTATGGGATTGCATACAATAATAAAGATTACAATAATACAAATTAAACTGTACAATGTTAAGTGGCAGAAATAAGATTTGCCACACTCTCATATTCTGTTATGGTTAAAAATTAAAATTAACCAGTTGAAATCAATAAAACTATATCTGTAAAATGAAAATTATTAATTGGTAACGGTCGGGTTAAGAGGAGGCAGCTCCTATGCGCGCCGAGAATACCTTTTATCGATTCTTACCTTCTTCCGATTTATTTCGGTGTTTTAGTAGCTACTTTTCGAGGGGAAAGGTTATTCTCATTTATTTACGGAGAAACTTTAAATCCCTGTTCAAAGTAATATTAACTTCTGTTTACCTTATGATATTAAAATGTGAAATAAGAAAATGTCAAAATATAAGACACTAAATCAATTTTGAATTAATTTTATATTAAATGAAAATTAATATAATGCTAAACCACCAGTAATGTTAATTCTTGAAAAACTTTGTGATGTGAGGGAAGTGTAAATAACAAATTATAAATATTTAAAAGACAGAATCCTTAAGTATTTATTTCACATAACTCCTATTTATTTAACATTTGTAGCTACATGTTTCGGAGAAAATACTCCATCACCAGGCTTCTAAAAATGTTTAAAAATACTTTAATCTATAACATTACACCAATAATTTTACAGTTATATAATATGTCATTTACCTCTTAATCAGTGATTATTTTCACATTGTCCATTCTCCATGTTATAAGGGATTATATAAATATAAGACAGAATCCTTGTTGAAAATTATGATGTTAATTTCTGCTATGCTTTCTCAAGGGAAGTGGAAATAAGAAAATATGAAACCTATGATATAATTTCTCATATTTATTTTTAGATTGATATGTTTTATTGAAATAATTATACAACTTAAATTAAATTGATACAACAAATAAAAATATATAAAACACCAAATCCATGTACAAATTAATGTTCTTAAGTTTTGTAACACTTTTACACATTAGATAAGAGGAAATAAGAAAACATGAATTGATAAAACACTTAATCCTTTATGAAACTCATTTTGTTAACTTCTCTTTCACTTATTTACATTATACAATCTGTTACACTTTAGGACAATAAGTATTATAGATGACAAAGAATCCATTCACAAAATATTCATACTGAAATTTTATCACTTCAATTGATACAACAAATAAAAATATATAAAACACCAAATCCATGTACAAATTATTGTTCTTAAATTTTGTAACACTTTTACACATTAGATAAGAGGGAATAAGAAAACATGAATTGATAAAACACTTAATCCTTTATGAAATTCATTTTGTTGACCTCTGTTTCACTTATTTTCATTTAAGAGGACTAAATATCAATATAAGACACTAAACAACACAATTCAAGTTGAAACTGTAGAAGTTATTGTTTACATGTGAGGTTATAGGAAAGAGCTGTTGATAAATGTAAACTCGAAGTGAAGCGTAAGGATCGAACTGGTCGCTGTAGCGCGAGTCAAGCCAGTTTGCTGCCTTCTCTTAACCCGACCGTTACCTATTAATTAATCAAAATGTCGATATTTTACTTTTTGGATACTGTGTGTAGAAATATGATCCATAGGTCTTTAGTTTATAGCACTGATAGTACAGTACATTATCCGCAAGTGTTTTGTAACAGTCTGAGACCATGTGGATTACCAACTCATACATAACCATTAAAACTGGATGACTTATTATGAATTTACCTAATCTTCAAACACCTAATCAGGGCAATATTAACAAGGTTTACAATGCGTAAAAATATCATAGAAAAAATCATGCTCAATCGTATACTTCATTGCAAGATTTTTACCAATAAACAAATAAAATTTTAATCATTAGTTAAAACTATAAAGTTCTTAACTTATGAGAGCGGTCGAAGCCGTGACAGGAGATGCTACTTATACATAGGCGTCTTCATAGTGGAGAAAATACCAAATAAATATAAAATCATAACATATAAATTTAAATTATTTCATTTATCTAATCAACCTCTTTTTCAGTCATATCTTAGTATCTTGAGTGATAAATATTAATTTATTGTATCATATCTGTGGCACTTGCGAAGTTTGTTCTGTGCATTTTGTGTATTAAGTATGTTTGTGGATTTTAGGTAATGGTATGACCAAAAAGCTAATTATTTTCTCTGATTTGTGTCTAACGGACTTCATTAAGTGGCTATTGCAGAGATAATTATTTATTTGTGAGTCATTGTGAAAAAATTGTGTTTTTCCTAAAATACGGTTTTGCACTTCATATATTGTTCGCAGGTGCCATAGATACATAAAAGACACTTTACTATTTACTTGTGATAATTTTAAATCAATGGACGATAATAAATTTCCAATTTTTTTAAGGAAATAGTTAAAATTCATACTATTCAAAATTGTATATTACAATACTAAAATGCATATAAGATTCCCCTATTTTTGTTTCTAAAGAATATACTTCTTTAGTTTGAATAAATCCTCTTGGGAAAACTATTTAATTATACTTAACAACTGTTCCTCAGTATCACATTTCCTTCCAAATATTATTCCATGCGTGGGTAGACTTCGTTCCAGTTCGCCCGCTTATAATCCGGACTAAAAAAGATAATACGATCGAGAAATTCAGAATTAAACCGCGACGTGACGACCTTTCGGATTAATAAATGCGTTTCATTCTTTCGAAGGCTATCGATTCCACGGTCCGGATTCGAACCCTATGATCAATTTGATATATCGATTTCGATCCTGCCAACTTTTTCGCAGGTGCTGCCTCGGACACGTCCCACTTCAAGAGGTAAGTGCAGCTGCATTCTGGTAAACCCGACCTGTTTATTACCCTTTGCACCTGCCACTCACTTGAAAGATTATTACCTTCCGCCCAGTCGATCCAACATCAGCAATCTTTTGTTTTGATACAGCAACAATGGGATCATTAATTATTCTTGAATACAATCATTTTATATCCAATGACTATGGTCCTAGCTTGGACAAATTCAATATAAGATAAATAGAATATATACGCAGATAAAGAGTTAAATAGAAGTGGCATACAAATATGGTTTTATTTTACGAATGCAGCAGCCATCTTTTTTGCTGAATTTACATTCTCACTTATCGATCACCCTGTGGAAATATATACAAGTACGACTATGCCACAAATCATGTTATGGTCAGATACCATGGCAAATGACCAAAATTTTACAAGTTCGGGAGAACAAAATGTGGAGAGTAAATTTAAGACCAATTGAATTTGAAAATTCTTATAATAAGTTTATCACGAAATTGTGTTCTTTGAAAAAGGGGGAAACCTTTTTAAAATTACAATTAATCCATTTTTCCAAAAGTAGGGTCTATTAAAAAATTTTATAATGTTAGTAGTTTCATTTATGTTTTGGTATTATATGAAGTCAATAATTTTTTTTCCGTCTTCTGATCTTTAAAGGTTATGGTTTGTATAAAAGGAAACAAACAGATGCCTAATGTTTCTGTTAATGTTTAGTCCGTGTTTCTGTTAAAGTTAAATCAGTGAGATTATTTTTGAGCTTTTTAATTTCATTTAAATTTTACTCGTTTGAGGATTGAAAACCAAGAATTAAAAATATTGAAATATTTCATTTTAAGAGAAGCGGCACCTTAGTGGCCAATACATTACACTCTTAACTCTATATTTGATTCCGGTACAGACAGAAAATTATTTATTCTGCTAGGTCATTAGAGGAACGAAATAAATTAGTTGCCCTATAATTAGGAATAAACTAATGGATGAATGGGATTCGTGCAAAATAAATTTCTTACTGAACGGTTTGAAATGAAACAGTGCAACTTATCGAGTCCTAAACCCTACAATCTTGATAGGTTGAAGTGGTGCAGATTAAATTTTTTAAAAAGTTCATATGACATATTTACCAGACATTAATTTGGATATAAGAATTTGAGCTTTAAGGCTGCACCTAAACCTTCCAGTTCTTCTCGAATCAAATCTTTACAATCCAAAATCTTTCGGAAATTCCTAAATGCTCATTATCATAATTATGTCACAAACAAACTTTTCCATAAAGATCTCAATGTTACATATATTGCTGATTTAGCCCAAACCAGATATATATCGTCTTAGAGCAAACTACATAACCACTAGAATCGACTAGTCTCCCTAATAAACTTACATCACACTTCATTCCGGATAATCCTATGAGGCGTCTGAAAAGGAGATGGCCAAAACTTTTATTGAATGTTTTTTATTCATATATACCACCCTAGTTTTTATAAAAATACTTTGCGTCGATTTGAAAGTATGCATAGAGTGTAGTAGAGTATAGTAGGAAATAACATTTGCAATTGTCATTATACTGAACTTTTACATTATCGCATTATTAATAGATACTACTTGTCATAGTATCAATTTTTACATTGTAGGCTGTTCAAAGAGTTGTCTAATTAATTATATCTCATAACAAGGGACAGTGAAGCGAGATGGTCCATGATATACGACAGGCCTAGCTGATAGCCATCTTTGGACCCTCCCCTATCACAACAAGAAACCAAGACCCCTGACCCTAGGCACATCTAATTTGTCGCCAAAACAGAGGAGGCGTTAGGCGATTTATTATGTATTTATGTTAACTGAATCTATCGTGACGTCAGGGGGGTCCTATCTGCTAATTGAATGTGGCCCGGGGGACCGGGCCCCCAGGGGCCATGCGTCACACCTCGCCTCCTCTTGTGGGTCAGTTCCGGCCGAGGAAGGCTAATTCGATATCAGCTTCGTCTTGTTTGTCCACTGAGAGGATGTTGTAGATCCTACAACAATGTAATGAAGTGTTTCATACAGAGATATTTAGATTTCAATCGTCTTTGTACTTGTGTAAGTCATTGGATGGTAAAAAACATAAAAAATGTGTTAATAATTTTGTCCCATATAACAATTCATAAACACATATTTTAATAAATTAGATAAATCTTGCTTATTAATTCTAAATAGAATTGAAGAGGTTCAAGAATTGATGCGGTTCAGTTGTAATCAATCTCAATTGTAAAATCATTTTGGTTACGCATGATGTTATGACCGAAGGATCTGTTCAATTAGGATCGATGGAATATAGCTACTTCTATTGGAATTCTTTTTATTTGAAAACTAGTTTCCAATGATAAGCATTCATCTTCAGTTCTAAAAATATGTTTTTCAAACCATCAGCATAAATTACATATATATTATTTTCTTTTTTTTTTTTTTAAATGTAAGAAAATAAATCAAATATGTCAATACTCACCAAAGGAGGAAAAATGAAAAGGACTTCTGAAACATATGAGGACCTAGCGGAAACTGAATATAAAGATAAGTGCAAAGGACTAAATGTGAAATTCAGGTCGATCGAGTTTTGTTAACATTCAAACCTTTACACCTATCTTTAAATTCAGTCTTCTCTAGCCCTAATATCTTACAGAAGTCCTATTTTGTTTTGCCTCCTTTGGTGATTACTAACATGTTTAATTTCTATTCTTACATTTAAAATATATACATTTAATATATATATATATAATTTATGTAGCAATGTGCTGATGTTATGGAATATATTTTTATGCTTTTAGAACTGATGATAAATGTAGCAATATTTTGAACTGATTTTTTTAATAAGGAGGATTCCAACAGGAGTGTCAACTCATTCATCAATCCCAATCATAAAATAATTTGAATGTAAAATTAAGTAATATATTAATATTTAATAATAAAAATACGCGCAATGCCAACAATACCAATTCGTATAAACTTTTTTTTTTTTTTAATTACAACTCTGCAGTAACCAAAACTCTACTAAAAACTAAAAATATAGAAAATAAAATTTGTGTTAGAAGTTACAAAGCAAGCAGAAAAATTTAAATTATTAGATCCAATAAATAGTTTTGGTTAACGGAATATGGCTTTAAACCTATATACTAAAACTCCATACTGTATAATGAGTGATCGATAACATGATTTTATTTCTAGATGTGATTTATGTTTTTTTCCCATAGTTACCTCTGGACGTTCCTCTAAGCAAAAAGACACTACAGGTTGATGCATAATAATAATAACTTCTAAAGAATGATTTTTATTTTGTGAAGAATACCTTTCATGTTCAATTTTGACTTTATTGCCAAGGTGCGGTATTTAACCATATTTACTTTCTGCAATGTTCGACCATTTAAACCAATCATGTCAATAAAGGGTATCTTCTTTTCTTAATAGTGCCATGAAATATTTATCAATATACAACCAACTAATCTGCTTTGCTTTTTAGGTGTCAAAAAATCTGATGCATGTCTTTATTACTACAACTATAACAAGAAAATTAAAGCCTAGGGCACACCAAGACATACTTGGTTTATAACAATGTGTTCATCAAACAGTTAGTGCATAACATTTATTGTTGAACCGAAATTTAAATAAAATTTCCTTTTGTTGTTTATTACTAATTGTAAGAAGAGAACAGCTGTTCCATTCCTAAATACAGCTCCTAATATCCCTAAATTTGTTTTTAAATGATAAACAGCTATCTAAAGGCAACTAATTCTTTAAATATTTCTAATACTATCATTAATTTGCATTAAGTTTTACTTAGCCTCGCTGGATAACTCTAGAATTTTCAGTTTGCGTTATTAATTTCAGTTATAATAATCATCAGACATTTTCTGCATCCCAAATCCTATTAACAGATATTAAGAAAATAAGAGAGACCTGAATCTTCTTTTTATCCCCTGACTACTCACACATAAACTAACATAAATAAATTTATAATGAGTCTCTACCAAGTTCAAAGAGTTTCGTGCGACGATAAACATGTCCAGTGGTTAATTGTTGAAGTACTATTAGTTCCGGAGTGGGCCAAGTTAACTGTAGCTATCGCCTCCTAATTATACCTGATAAGGACTCTGTTCAAGGAAGATAAAAAAAATGCAAATTAGACATTTTTATCCAGGGGAGCCATTTTCCAGTGAAGCCACTAGAACAATGGTTCGGCCACACAATGGTCGCATAATCAGTGCAGTCCAGTGCAGTCGATGGTGGAACCGAAGAGCATTGTTCCACAAGCGGCTGGGAAAGATTAATTTTTAATTTTCTTTCTACTCGAGTGTCCTGCTCCAGGTTACGCAGGATATATTTCCATCTACTTCTAGCTTCACCAGCCTTTTAGCATTTTTCTCTATACAGACCATACAAGTTATAATGTTTATAATCAAGTCACGGGAGCATTACGGTACAAGAAAATTAGAATATTCCTATCACATAAGTTTCTGGAACTGATTATTATTAAGAATATCGGTTCTATCGATTCTTAATAAAAGAATCGAAGAAAATCTAAAGTCGATTCCAAGGAACTGATTTATACCGATGGCGTTGACTACACTATCTAATTGCAAAATTAATATACATCAATTCTCCTGCTAATGACCAAGCTCCCTTTGTACAGAATTAAAAACAAATTCCATGCAACTGCAAGCTAAACTTCAGTATGTTGAAGATATTTATTCGTTATGAGATAATGAAAAGAGAAATTATATTAAAATCTTTAATCAACGAAATAATGTTTTTCATGTAATAATGCCATTTTTTATTTTAAATTAATTTTAATTTTAATTAATTAATTTGTTATTATTAGGCATTGGACATAAGGCAAGCTTTGTCCAAGAATATAGATTATTATCCATTTTATTACGTGCAAATACCAGTTTTCAAACCCAAATACTCCATTAAAACAAATCCGCACTGGATCTACGATGTTAAGTGAATTAACGAAACCTTGGGATGGTTTTTTTTCGTAAATAGGAATTTTAATACATATCAAACTACATTTACAAAATTTCACTTATTTCCACTTGATACAGATATATTCGGCCAGGGAAAGAGCTTTTATATTAGTTAAAATTAAAAGGAGATATTATCAATTTCAAAACTTACAGTAAACAAAATTTAATAAATCAACTAAATCCTCAATGAAATATATAACCACCGTGGGTTATTTTATACGTGAGATAACACCCCATAGCACGAAATTGTCCAAATCTCACCGCGGCTCCCAGCGGATAACTGCTATTATTTTGGTAGCAGTGGCCTCAAATTGGCGGGTAATAAAGAACGCCCCAGTGCTATAATCGTAGAAGATTTCCCGCCGCCAGGAAGAAGGCGTTACCCTAGTTAGTGGCGCGGCATTTTTATTGGTGATATCGTGCAGTTAATAGTGCCTGGATTAACTCGTGTTGATAGTGATTGATCGCTAGTTAGGAGGAGTATATGTGATACGAGTGCTCAATTTGGTAAGAGAGTGCAGTTGTACTGTAACAATAATATTTAATGTGCGATGTTCGCAGAGAAGTATGTTCTCATCAAAAAGTTTAAAAATTATGGAGTTTTTAACATTAAAAAGAAACAACACAATTTCTGTTGTCAAAATAATATTTAGCCAAAATTTTAATATCAATTTCACGTATCATACTTATAATTGTTAATTATTTCTACCACCAAACTTCTTTTTTTTTTTTTTCATCAGTTCTTCAATAGCATATTTCTAATCAAAGAAAAATTATTCTGAAACTTATTCCAGCTGTAGTACACAAGGGACTCGATTAACCAACATAGTTAGGACCGAGAAAGGCTCGGGTAACCAAATCCTTGGGTAATCAAGACCCCCGAAACGTAGGTGAAAACATAAGAAAGAATAACTTTAAACAATGGACGTATCACACATATCTATTTAATAAATAAATAATACATTTATGTATGCAATTAAAATATACATAAGGAACATTATTAGATATGTATATCAAACAGTTTATTGCTTAAAAAAATTATTTTTTTGTTATTTATTTTTTTGATGCACTAACGTTCTTCCGCACGATCTCTCCATTGTCTAAAAACAATCAAATCGAACGATTGTTCCAACAGTTCTGCCTTCGAGATGTTGAAGTGCCTTATTCAACCTAGCAAACCGTTCTTCATAAAAAATTGTTAATTTTAATTTTTCCTGATGAACCGTTCTCTTAATCTTCCAAACTTCCCATAGTCATGCAGATACTAAGATTGCCTAATGTCTTGTTCGACAGTCAAATGTTTTGTGAACAAAAAAGTAATAGTATATTTGAAAACGACATCAAATATTAAAGGCTCGGTTGACCGAGTCTTGAGTGTAAGTGTTAATAATTAGAAACGAAGAAAAGACTAAAAACAAAAGAGGGAGAAGAAGATGAAGAAAGCAACGACAATAAATCTCTTGGACGGAGGAAGCAATGCGTCATGAGACGGACCGACGGACAAAAGATATGACGGATGCCGTTTTAAGGTGAAGCGCATGCGCTCTCAAAGCGGTCCAGAGTTAACAAATTGAGACAAATCTAACTGCTCTCCGGCTGGGATAATTAATATTCTTGTCTGCCTGCGAGATTAGAACCGATATGTCAAACCATCGGGGTATATCTGTCTAGTTCAATCTTCTTCTTCCGATGGTGGTTTGGTTTCTTGTAATGGGTGTTTAAACAGTTTGTGACTTGTTTATGAAATACTGTAACCTTTTTATCATTCTAATATAAACAAATTTGGTTAATATAAATCAATTGTTGATTGTTAATTCTTCTGCGCGTTATTTATGGATTTGACGATTTAAATTGAATTCGAATTCCGAATAAGACAAGAAGAAATACTTCAATACAAAATCAACGAATGCAAAACAAAACAGCCTTAATCTTACACTTAAAATAAATACATAAAGCTATTTATTTCAACTAGACGTGTCGCCCACCAACTGTAACAAGACATGGATCCGAAAATCCTCAATTTACTTTGTTAATGGAATATTAAAAATCGAATCAATAAAGAGCGTATTTAAACTGATTAAGTGAAGGTCCTTCACTTCAAAAAAAAAAAAAAAAAACTTGACACGTCCATGTAAATATTTTTATAGTGCGCCGATGGGGAAAAAAAAGTCATACATTTTGTATTGTCAGAAAAAGATCGAGTTAGGAAAGATTTATCGAAAGCAGCTCGTTTTTACATTATTATTTCTGAAATTCTTTTAAGATGTAATGGTCACAATCGCATAGAATAGTAAAAAAGTTTACATAAGAACACATTAATTCTGTCCACAGTTTTTTTATACAAACCCAATGATTTATGGCATCTTTAAAAACTTCACCATAATACTTATAGATATGATAGAAATTACTGGAGTAATCAATATTACTAGTGCACTGATATACCTGTAACCAACAAAACATTCACAAACCTAAAAAGGAGTTAAGTGGATAGGACTGCTTGAACTAACAATAAATCATATTATTGATAATAGCAGGTGGTTGGTGGATACTAATTTTTCTCATTCTTTGGCATAAATCTGATCGTATTTTTATTTTTATTTATGGTATTGCTATAAAATAGTTATTGCTATCATAATTTTCATAGCAGGAGTGTAAGGACACTGAACCTACCACAGTCTTTGTTATCTTAAGGTGTACTGGAGGACTGTGCGGTGCGTGTGGTTAGTGTGCGCTCGACAAGAGGCTCAGCTAGCTCCAAGATGTGAACGACTCTCCGAAGAATGTCTTTCAGGCATAGAGTGTCCTTTGTTCGGCCCCAACAGCTCGTCGTTATCCTTCAGGCATTGATCCTTTGCGGAACTGAGTCGAAAGAAAGCAGAAAACATCACTAAGGTAGGTATTGTCCTAAAAAACAATAGAAACATACAAATAAAAGTTTTTCATTAGCGGTATGAACTACATTACGAGTGGAAATTCGAAAAATGTACACAATAGCCAGCAATAACGGGCACAATAAAATCTTTATTGATAAAATTCAAAGAAACAAACAGATTTGCAAAAACCTATTAATAACACCTACCCTGCATCTACAGACGACAGGGCGAGTTCTAAGAAATGTTTTTTGATGAAAATCAGGAGCGTATATCCACCAAAAATTAAATAAATTAAGAAAATTACAATTGAATCCTGCATTTAAAAAGAAAACAAACTTTTATATATAAAAAATATATTTAAAAAATCACCATTGACTACCACGAATTACCATTGCAGTGAAAGATCTTTAAGAATAACTAAAAAATAAAAAATATTTCGAATTCAAACTTTGCTGAAATAAATTATTATGTATAACTTCTGTTTTTTCTTACATATTTTTTAATTATACCTGTTTCGAAACTTGGGACTGTTCAATTTGTTGACAATAATAGTAGTTGTCCTGTCAGAAATGGAGGACTTATTATATGAGTGGTATCGGAAGAAAACTAGATAGATATGTAATATAAAATTAGAATAATGTTCGTGTGATTATAACCGCTGTTCAAGTTATGATCTTGCTAATTTTAAGTTTAAGTAAAGTTATAGAAACAGAAAACGATACAAATCGCCTATGCCTTTGTATGCGCAATGAAAATTAAAATGGTTAAATAAATCAATAAAAATATTTTTACGAATAAAACATTTTTAAATGATTAATTATTATGTAATGGGATGAGTCAGAAAAAAATAACCATTTTCTTTGTGTTTGAACTTTGCATCGTAATTCCTCTCTTACATACATTCGGAAGCTAAGAATTGTGATAAGAAGTCTATGTTTGAACCCGTCTAAATCATTTGGTAAACAGCATGCCCTCTATTCGGGCTCAGCACTTCTTTAGCTTTTATTTGTTCATAATGAGAGTAAAGTACGAAATTCTCGTTATTTTGATTCATTATTGGAAACAGAAGTTTTCAGCAGCTGAAGCAACTCGTTTAGTGGTTGATTTTGAGGATGAAGACTCTTTGAATGAAAGGACGGTGAGAAGGTGGTTCCAAAAATTGATTTGAGCCTTGAAAGGAAATCAGGATCAGGGCGTGTTTCTGTAGTCAACCAGGGCGCTTTGCGCTTCAGAGCTCAATTCAGAACAACTGCAGAGATGTACGATGTTTTGGTTCAGCGGTATCCAGGTTTAGTCCACAGGAAGCAAGTCTTGTTTCAACAAGATAATGCCAGACCCCACACCTCTCGACTTACAAAAGAAAAACTAGCTAATTTGGGTGGAATCGAGCTTCTCCCTCACCCAGCATCCAGACCTAGCACCATCAGACTACCACCTATTCAGATCAATGGCTCATTCCCTTCATGAATTAACATTCAACAACTTGAATGAAGTTGAAAATGAGGTTCTTGAGTCCTTCGATTCAAAACCCAAAGAGTGGTACCATCAAGGAATTCTACAGCTGACTTCTAGAAGGCGTCAAACCATAGAGCACAATGGTTTATATTTTGATTATTAAAAACCTTGTAAGTAGAAGAGAAATAAATTTTGAAATTTACCTATAAGACGGTCATTCTCTGTCTGACTCACTCCATTACTATTAATGTTGTATTAGCATTATTAAAATTGATATAGTTGTTCCTAGAATATAGTTGTTCCTAGTTGTAATATATAGTTGTTCCTAAAATTGGATTGTTCTTTAAACCAAAGTTATTCAACGGAATTCTCTTCTATGAGCCGAAAGGGCTTAGTCTTCTAGGGCTTAGCCTCTTAAGTGAGTAACCATATTCAGGGCAAAAATCTGCCAGTAAATCCGACCAAATCATCATTTTTTACCAATATTGTTAGTTAATCTTTAGGTAGTACTGAGCCCAGGACCATTCATAGGTTATAGTAAATATTTATTTTAATATAGTAGTGATCCCAATAGAAGTGGCATTTAATTGATCAATCCTAATTTTATTTTAAATTTATTTATTTATTTTATACCTTATCTATCGAATCTTTACTTATTATTTATGGATAAATGCCTACAAATATAATTTAAGGCAAGGCCTAACACTATAGAATCAATCTAAAACTAGGAAACACTTTCGTTTTTGGCCAGTAGGAACAAGGGACATCCAGGACTCACGAGTTCCAGCTACAACAATACTCCAACTTGAAGCTAATAGGCTCCTCGGGTGTTTGTTCCTCTTTTATTGAGGCGCAATGCGGCCTCGATTTATTGACAACAGAACGCACTGCGGCTTCGAAGAGTGAGCAGGTTCAATTCGGCAGAAGATGTTATCTGACAATTTCTGGCCGTAAACTGACGACGATGGAGCTCTTAGCCTGTCTCCTCAAATTCTCGTTGTTTACCTCCTCCTGAGCTTACAAAAAAGCGCTCGACTTTGAGGAGTAATGCGTTTCTGAGCTGTGTTGCGGTGGGGTAGAATAACGTTTCGTATTTCAAAAAAACTTTTTTTTTATCTCTTCATTGATATTTACAAGTGTATAGAATATATACATCTAGTGAATGTGTAGAAAAATTATCAAAGTACTATGACAATAACTTCTAAAGTAATCATATATTGGCAGCACTTTGATAAAAGTCCTATAGTAGAAGATCCCAAGGCCATCACTTTTTTAGACACTTTAGAGAGTTATCGGTAATAGAATGAAGTAGAAGAAGAAGAAGAGAAAGTGAACTTTATTTTGGGAAACTTGTCTGCAAAAAATAACAAATGAGTACAGTACATAGGACAATCTGGCTATGAAAATTAATTATAATAAATAATAATAATAAAAATTGATTATTAATTAAATTATGATTTACAAAATAAATGTGAAATCTTGTAAAATGATACATCTTATGTATACTACTATAATGAATATAACATAAATATTCATCTTTTATATTTCCTTGGAAGACTGAAATTAACGTTTGGCTTGGAATTTGGAACGGATTACTAGTGGGACCATATTTTTTAACTAGAAGATTGAATGGTATCTCATTTACACAGTTTTTGGAGAACAACTTTTCTAATTATTTAGATGACATTCCCTTACAACAGCGGATTGAAATGTGGTTCCAACTCGATGGATGTCCAGCTCATTATAGAAGAGTTGCTCGAGCTTGGCTGGATATAAATTATCCACAACAATGGATTAGACGTGGAGGAGTAGTACCTTGGCCACCCATATCTAAGCTGCTGTAAGGGAATGTCATCTAAATAATTAGAAAAGTCGTTCTCCAAAAAATGTGTAAATGTAATACCGTTCAATCTTCCAGGTAAAAAATATGGTCCCACTAGTAATCCGTTCCAAATTCCAAGCCAAACGTTAATTTCAGTCTTCCAAGGAAATATAAAAGATGAATATTTATGTTATATTCATTATAGTAGTATACATAAGATGTATCATTTTACAAGATTTCACATTTATTTTGTAAATCATAATTTAATTAATAATCAATTTTTATTATTAACAGCTAATTCATGCTTACCTATTCTCTCTAACAGCTCTGGGATTTTCAAGAGCCCATACATGATAATTTCTCTGACTAACAATTCCTCTTCTTGTAAAGGTAGCTTCGCGAATTAGCGAATTTTGTCAAGAAACCAGTTACTAAAATTCAATCTCTTGACATAATCTTGAGGTAATAAGTTCTGAATTTTTTGAAGATGGTACGGGTAACGATTATCACCTTTCAAAGTTCGCCATATTGCTTGCCGTGATATTGCTAATGCAGCAGATGCTCTTCGGATGCTAGTCTCGTGATTGTTATCGAAGTGGCGTTGGACACAATTTATTTTTTTTTTAATGTTAGTATCAACTTGGTCACATCCAATTTTTGTTATTTTAGCCCTGATGAAAACCTGCAAGGCAGGTCGAAACGTTGGCACGCTAAAATATAAGTTTTTCATTTAAAAACTGGCTGTGTTTATTCAACCTTGACTGTACCCCTGACAAATTCATCTCCTTAGTGAAAACTTGTTTTATTTCTTTTTTTGCGATTTTCTCTAAAACTAAGAAAAAACGAGCAAATCTATAAAGGACTTTTTGTCTTAGTTTTTCGGTCCCCTATAAGTCCCTGAAGTTTTGCCATTTAAATTCGGGACACCCTATATATATGACATTTAGATACTTTAGTATTGTATGTTTTGCACTACACTAAGCATTGTATTACACGAATTAGTTTTTTATTTAATTTGTTGACTGTTCACTTATTTTTATCTTTCCTATCGAGATCTTCAGTTAAGATTCATGTATATACTATCTTCATATTTTTTTTTTTCCATTTTAATATGTCTCCGATTATTATTATTATTTTTTTTCCTGGTTTTAAGATTTGTTGCCAAATCCTATATAACCAAGTTCAATTTAGTTTCATTATTTTTGTTATGATTGGTTTTTTTGTTCTTCTTTCTTTTTTAATTATAGTTTAGCTTTTAATTTATCTAAAACTTCCATCAATTTAACTACTTTATCCCTTCCCAGTTCTTTTATGCATTCTATTTCTTCTTGAGGATTAAAATTAAATTTTAATTCAGACCTAATTTTTTCGAGCTTTTTGCATCTGAATATTATATGCCTCGGGTCTTTCGGGAAGTCACACGTCTCACATTTCCCATTGGTTTCTATCTTCATTAGGTTAAGATATTTCTTTGTACAGCCATGATTTGTTCTGAGTCTTATTATTCTTACAATGTGATTTCTATCAATATTGGTACGGATGGCTTGAAACCATGGGGTTGGGCTCACTTTGGGCTGAACTTGATAATAATCTCTGATCTTAGATTGTGACTCCCGGTCATACCTGTCCTGCCATTCTTTTATCGCCTGCTTCTTTATAGCTCTGAGTAGGTCTGGAGTTGGAACTTTGGCATTATCCTTTTCTCCTTTTTTATTTCGAGCTACTCTGTCCGCCTTTTCATCACCGGAGAGGCCTACATGGCTAGGTACCCACTGAAAAGAAAACCTGTTTTTCGATTGGGTTGTGGTTTGGATAATTTTGAAATCTATGTAGGATTTTATCTTGTTTATGTTTATCTTCTCTAGTTTGGTGCACGATGAAGCTGAGTCAGTTAAGATGACTATGTCTTGATCAGTGTATGTTTGTTCGCAGTAGTTTATGGCTCTGTAAATAGCATACATTTTGGCAGATGCCATGCTGAATTTGGTAGGGATTGAAGTAGAAATATTAAAAATTTTCTGTGTATCTATTATTGCTATTGATGTCTGTAGTTTTGTTTTTAAAGCATCTGTGAAAATCTGAATATAACCGGTGTAGTTGTTTGATATGGTTAGTAATGCTAGTTGTCTTATGGCGTCTGGAAAGTAAGTTTTTTTAGGATTTTGTACATCTAAGGTTGGTCTGCTGGAGAGTAGAATAGATGCTTTAGGCTGAGGTTTGGCTAGATCTAGGGGGCCACGTGTAATGTGCACTCCTCGAAGCAGCGTGTGCATCTCAAGGACAAGGTTATAAATTTTTGGAGCGTAAATTTTCTTTGCAAAAATAGCTTCGCACATAGGGTTTCTTTCATCGGCACTTGCATTTATAATGCTTTTCCTTGAAAGCCATATTCTTCTCATTGGTAATGGCATTTCACCTGCTTCAACTATCAACGCATTAACTGGTGTGGTTTTAAATGCACCTATGCATATTCTTTTAGCGGTGTTTTGAATAGTATTTAAGGTATTAATGAAGGGTGACTTAGTTTCGTTGTATATTATGGAGCAATAGTCAAATAGGGAGCGCACTAAAGTCTTATATAACAATAACATGTTAGGGTGGGACCCCCATGAGACTCCTGCTAATGATTTTAGAATATTCACATTCTGAAGAGCCCTGTGCTTTATGTTCACGATGTGTACTTTGATATTTAATTTACTGTCCAACAGTACACCTAGATATGTCTCCGATTGTATTTATTTCTGTACTTATATGTTATTTTTAAAAGATTTTGTTCCAGAATAAAATTATTTTTCTATTATTTTGTATTGCAATATTTGATTGATAAAATTCAGATTTTTTTTTTTTTTAATTTTATTTACTACTAGATAAAGACATCAAATAAATTTGAACATACTTTATATTAGTTCATTTCAATGGCATATAAAGCAACTAACGATTAGTGGAATTTCAGTCTTAGTTCTTTATTAGAGAGCTCTGGGAAACCTCAAATGGTTATCAGGAATTAGATGGGAAGCAAATTGAGAATCTTGTGAGTTTGAGAGATTATGTAATTTATTATCTGGTACAATATTATGAATAATTTTATTTTTGACAATGTATGTAGCATTAAGTATTTTTATACGGATTTTAAATGGTAAAGAATAGGTACAAGATGAAGGGAAAATACCTGAGCGAGTTGGTACGTGAGTCTCAGAGTGCTTGGTACAGAATGTCGTCGGTTCGAATCCCACTAGGGTTCAAACATTTATTTCGTGGCGGACCCTTAGAATAAATCTTGACCTTCCCACCTTTGCGAAAATGGGCTGGTATTCTAAAGAATAACCCATCTTTCCTGCCCTAGTTAGAATACATAAGGCCATTAAGCCAGAAAAAAAAAAAATGTATAGTTTAGTGGGGCACTTAATACTGATTTCTGCATTTCCATATCGGCCAGATTACTGTCATTTAAATGGTCATCTATAGCGTTTGGGTAGTAAATCTACCAGTTAATGGTAGTGAATTGAGCAATGATTCTTATAAGTGAATATTTCTTTTCGAGATAACATTTCTATTCACTTCTGATAACAATTTTATCCAAAGATTACAATATATTCCTTAGAAAATTCTAGGTATACAGTACTTCCAAGACCACGGGAGACCTAGATGTTAGTCTTGCGTGCTACCTACCTATTGAGCGACTCCAGCAGGGTGACGACCGACCTAATCCGAACTATTTCGACCTCCAGGAATTCGTAACATTTTCAGACGTACCCAGCTGATATATCAGGCGTGTAATTTGGTTCCATGGACCATGAGTACGTCTAATGAGGTGTTGGCTGCTAACCTTTTCAACAGGAGGCAATATTTCATATAGTTTTATATTTATTACCCGTAGCAAGAACCAGGAACTGTGCCTCTTTGACCTTTAACCTGTTCTTAGCGAATCCATCTTTGGAAGTAGTAAGTCTTGTTAAGCAACGAAGCGTCCGTTGCAGAGTTTGTAAAGTTACTAATTAATTATTCAAAATATCTCATTTTTATATATTAATTCTTAAACTCTGGCCAGCAGCTAAGAATTCATTAGCACGCTTTCGTTTTTCCAGATATTTTATGGCTGTCAGTTTTTACATACTTACTATTAGTTGGTATGTATAGATTTATTTTGTATACGAGTTTCTAACGCCTTTAAGATCCCAATAAAACAAAAATATAAACACCCAAAATCAACCAGCTTTCTATTGCAAAACACCATACATTAGTTACAAGAACACAAGCTAAAAAAACCTTGTTTCCTTTTTAAAACAAATTACGCAGAACCGTGCTTTTTTTAACTTAAGGAGTTTATTTATATCATACCACAATCTGCCACAGTTATGAACAATAAGTTCCCTTAGTCTGCAACCATGTCTAAATATAGGATACAATTAAAAAAAAATTGGGGCTGCAATTAAAATATACCGATATACAAATGAGTGTACAAATGTAAGTGGTGAAAATAATGTTAAAAACTAACAACATGGCAAACTTCATTATATACTTTCTTCTGTCTTAACCAAAAACTCCTGTACATGCTTTTGTAACTCGGGAATGGTTCACAACTCGCAATAAAGCTTATAATAGATAAATGCGTAAGGTTCTGGTGAATAAAAAAAGTGTATCCAGTCGTATTATTTCCACGAACATTATACATATTTGACTAAGAAACCCGAAGAAGAAATGAATGCAACAAAAAATAAATTAAAAGAGGAAAAGCCAACAAGAGTTAGCGATAACTGATGAAACAGCATCTAAACATACAAAAACATTCACTGTGTGGAATATAGAGAACAGGAGAGTGTATTCAATATCAGTTGAGACAGTGATAGTAAATTGAAAAATCAGTGTCTATAATTTACTAACACTAATTGAATTGATTACTTTATTTTCTCTGTTTCCTACAGTCAAAAACAAGGAAATTTTATTAGCTGGAAATATAACAATTGTTTATATTTTAAACATAAATAAAATAATTAGTTAGAAATATAAAACCTTAATGATTTATCATCGATCCTTCTATATCATGCGTACCTTAATAATTTATTATAAAGTAAGGATTGCTCAAGGGGGCGAAACTGTTTGGAAAATTACTCTTGCATACAATAATTCCCAATCCCGCCTCCCCTAGAGACTTCCGTCCGATTTCCCTCCTCTCCAACCTATCCAAACCACTGGAACGGATCGTTCAGTCCCAACTTTCAGGGAGAAAATATCTCTTCTTCAATGAATCCATGAAAACTGTCATTAGCCACTTAAAAGTCTTATAAAATATAAAAGTTTATGTACAAGAAATGTTTATTGTTTCTACGCAAATGATTCACACAATGAATCAAAATATTTTCTGTTTTTGTTTTTGTCTATATTCCTAAGTTTAATCATTATTTGTTATCATTATTAATTACTATTTTATTATATTTAATAATATTTCATAACCATCTTCAGGCTCTGTAGGCCCCATGATTGCCTACAGACTTAAGGTCTTAAGGTTACTTGGGACTTAAGGTCCCAGAATAAATAAAGAACTTTTTTTTTTTTTTTTTTTTTTTTTTTAATTGAATTGATTACTTTATTTTCTCTGTTTCCTACAGTCAAAAACAAGGAAATTTTATTAGCTGGAAATATAACAATTGTTTATATTTTAAACATAAATAAAATAATTAGTTAGAAATATAAAACCTTAATGATTTATCATCGATCCTTCTATATCATGCGTACCTTAATAATTTATTATAAAGTAAGGATTGCTCAAGGGGGCGAAACCCTAGGAACATGTTTACAATTATATGTAAAAACCTTGATTACAAAATCCTTTAGTCTTAGTGCTATATTGAACCAGGACACGCTACAGTATTCCGGGTATCCATCCCTAGTGAATACACAAACGAAGTCTTTACCGTTCAGACCCTTATTAATTCACCCAGATGAACCCTTAATCCTGGCACTTTCGACAGTACCGTTAGTAAAGCACCTCCACATAACTTCGGCTTGTATATATTCAGTCGGTCGCTGTCAATCGAAACGAATTTCCGTCTTGGCGGCGGTTCGTGTTTTGGCGGGGGCGGGAGTGGGCGGCGCTTTTTCTAATGACATTTAATACCGTCACGACAGTGCTGCATTGATTCCTTCGAAGCCACTGCCTCACCAATTATCTATTCCTCGAGCAGAAAACTTTTCCAAAGCCGTTTTACACCTACTGATTGCCTGTCGCATTAATGCTGCATGTGGAATATATTCCAGAGTGGATATGGTTCTTTTTCAAATGGCACAACCACAATATGTATTCGAAAGTTCACCTTTTGTCCTGCTTGCATCCTGTTGCCGATTGTTGTCGACTTTAACAACTGACAATGCAAATGTACAACCTCATTATTTTTTTCTGCTACGAATAAATCAGAAATAGCATTCCTTTTAATAGTAGTTTAACATACGATGCCATGTATGACATGAGCAGTCCAAGCTGGATAGGCAGAATTTAGGACTCCCACCGTAGCATCGTCCGATTAGCTATAACAGCATAAAGTGACGTTAAACGAAATAAACAAACTCTGAAACACCAAGATTGCCATAACATACGAATTCCGTAGCTAACATATATTTTTTTAAAAGTTGTATACAAGTTTGTGATTCTTATATAGGCTTGTAGAATGTAATTGAATTCATAATTATTAAATTTTCTTTAGAAGGTTAGGGAAGACTTGGGGCACGAGAAAGCTAGGTATATGCCACACTACCACTACTGTCTTATAAGCGACTTTCTATAATAATGTTATATACTTGTTTGTGTAAAAAATATTTTAAAGAGAGTGTGAACAATGAATTTTTAAATTACACCTTTTTTATTTTGTCTGCAAAATATAAAATGGTTCGGAAAGTCAATACTACTATATGGTGTTCATATGATTGATATGTATATTATTTATTTGAACATAACTTAAAGTAATATTCGTATATTTTTAATGTTACGTTTATTGTTTTCAAATAATATTTACTATTTACCTAAGATATATCGCCCATTTTGTTCAATCATGTCATACCACATTTAAGGTAAATTTAAAATGCAATTCTCGACGTCGACGTCAAAGGAACGTTCATGGTTATCCAGAATGAAATGCCTATCATAAGCTTTTGGGAAACACCTCTGTCAAAACCATACACTGAACAGATTTTTTTGTAAGAAGAAAATTACTCATAATGAAAGAATTATTGATTATACTTATTTTAATATCAGTTCATCGATGGAAAAAAAACTGTCATTACATTTTCAACATCTAAATATTCCTATACGTCTAGAGACCAACTTATGTATGTATATATATATATATATATATATATATATATATATATATATATATATATATATATATATATATATATATATATATATATATATATATATATATATATATATATATATTTTTTTTTTTTTTTTTTACGTTGGTACGTTGGTACAGTAGACACGGTCTGTGAATTGTATAAATAACATCACTTTGCTGTTTTTATTCTTAATATCAATAATAAATTTATTTTGTTCTTATACCATAGGATTCAAGATACTCCTATTATGATTCAAATCACAAACTTGTATATAATTTTCTAACAATGCTATTGTCATATAATAAATTCAATCATAAATTATAATTCTAGTATATATCGAAGGGCACCTAGGTATATTGGAGAAGCTAGTAATGGTTATTTTGCCTGCCATCCTGCTCATTACATTGGATCTCCCGCTGACCAGCTGAAAGATGGGACATTACCGACAGCCGAAGATAGGGTCGCCATCGACGCGATTTGATTGACAGTAACACCGCTGAATATTCAGGAGGCGGTGGAGTTTTATAATATGGCGCCAGTAATGAAAATCCCAGGGTGGTCACGGGGTGTGAAATGGTCGTGTCAGTTCGTATCTTCCCTTCCTCGTCACTGCCCTGTCCACACACGACAAATCCATTTGTATCAGCCTTCTGTCGCCTCTGCTTCGTGTCCACAGCCAAAACACAGTCGGCAGTCTTGTATCTTTAATGTCTCTTTTATGAATTAATCATAAAGTTTTATATATTTTCAATATATTTGTTTCGATATGGCTGGTTGTCGAATATTTTTCATATCGCGATCATGTTGTGTCAATTTTTCAATATAAAATGTGAGGTTAGATTTTTCATTTCACTTTCTCTTTATCACTAAAAAAATTTTTATGGATACATTTACAAGTATATTCTTATGAAATATAATCGAATTTATTTAAACTCATTTTACTTTTTTTTATCTTCCAATACCTCAATATTTACTTCATCGAACTTTTAAGCTACATAAAAGCAATCCCATTAACTTTCAGAAGAAATGACTCCAATGATTTGGCATAAATAAATATAATTAGCTGTTTCGTTTGGGAAAAATTTCAATTTAAAGTTTTAATCCTTTTGAATTGGACATTATAACGTATGGTTATAAGGTAATAATTTATCAGTTGTCATAAATTAAACACATAAAAAAAAAACAAAAAATAAATTCTAAATTTTTTCTACGAAGATTTAAAAAAGAATAATCATCTCTATAATAATCATATAACTTAGAATTCTGTTTAATTTTTTTCAGACACAAATAAAATGGTATATAGTTATACCTATAAACCAATTTCACGAAATTGCATTGAACACATAATTCAGAGGTGCTATAGAGATGTTGCTTTTAACAATAATATTATAAATATTCAAAATTTAAATTTCATCAAGAGAACAAGAGAAGCTATTTTCCCTACATTTCTCTCAACGATTAGGTTTTCCTCAATTTAAAATAGAAGTTGGATCTTCCCTGGGAGGGTCTTTCCGAACTCAGGGTCGATTCCCTGGTCCGTGAGTGAGGAGTTTAGTAGAAGTGCGGTACCTACTGAAAAATAAAAACAATTAAAATTAATAAATAACTTTTTTTTGCCCGTAAAAACAGTCCTTTATTTTGTTTACCTTATTTGCCTATATATTATTTATGCAAAATTATTTTAATTTTTAGATATTAATTATTTATTGAAAAAGGGTAGTAAAATATTAAATGAATAACAAAAGAAACAATTCTTTTATCAAGTTTTACAAATGAACAATTGAAACATAAACCAAGTAATTAAGTTTATTGACAAAAAATTATATTGATTAGTATTTTGTTTGTTACTGTTTTTAATTCTATTGGTAGTTCTACAGCTAGGATCTTCAGCCATTTTGAAGGGAATATTTTTTGTTCTTCATTTTAATATGATTCAAACTTTTATATTAAATTGTTTTTAGCTATGTCTTAACCACTAAAAAAATAAATTCGAAGTTTGATTTTTGTTTTCTCAATTTTTATTTTTATTTTTATTTTTTTAGTGATTCGGATAATTAATATTTATATAATATCTTGCCGCATCATTATTTTAATACTATTTAATTAAATATATGCTCTGATAACTGGGTTCTTGGAGTAACTCATGAATACATAATTAATTGTGTAATACAAATTAATAAAAAAGATGAATAATCCCTGGCACAACAGCCCAGACTGGCCGCCCTTATCCTCTTCCTTATCGAGTGTTATCCCCCTTGTTCCTGAACACCACCGACAAGAGTGCAGCCGCCCCCAGGCTTCCAAGCCCTTATCAAGATCTCACTCTCCTTCCACCTCTAATTATTTTTAATTAGCTCCGGGCACTATCTTCTAATTGGTTCTGCGCCTGCGTCTTATTCTTTGCCTTATTATTTGCTCTGTCTTATTTGTTTGATATGGTAAGTTCGAAAATTTTTTATTGTTTCAGTATCTTTGAGAATAATAGAAATATGGTTGAATATAATGCGTTTAACACAACAAAATAAATATCTTGAAACATATTTCTCATTCATGTTGTATGGGCCAGCTTAAAATGATAGGAAACTGCCAGTCGTTTTCGACTTCTTCAATATTTACTAGGCGAACCTTCTACCTTTCCGATTAATTACAGGAGACTCATTTACATGACAGTATTTAGACCTATTTGACCATATTGAATTAAGTTTTGGCTACACTTAGCCAACCAATTCGTCTCGTATTTACAATATAATACAATACTTATAATCTAAAACCCTCAATGCTCCTTAGTTTGTGAAAAACAAACTTACACATTTGGATCTTCATGTATCATATGTTGCTTCTTTAGTCCAAGCCAAATATCTATCCTTTCATAGTAAATTCCATAACTACTCAAATCCACAAGTATCTTAACATGCCTCCCACTCCATTCCCGATAAACCTCCAAGGTGCCTGAAAAAAAAAAAAAAAAGGCCTCGGGACCATCTAATATATAACTTTTATCGAACTGCTGACAGTAGATAGTTTCTTTACTAGCAATTGAAATGTTATTATGAAAATTAACTTCACATTTACAAGATGTATTTTTATTTTATTGTATACTGTTGTAAATTTAATTAATACAGCCAAAACTCAATAAGGCCAAAAACTCGGTAAGTCGAAGTGAACTCCCGATTAGGCTTATATGATGTATCGTACTTAAACCAACAATCGCTACCTCGAAGTAAAATTTTTGCCTACACAATTCTTGAGACTACAGGCATATTTCCTGAGGCGTGAGGCTCGAAGTTTCCTATGAAATGAATATATATATATATATATATATATATATATATATATATATATATATATATATATATATATATATAGAGACCAACGATGACTCAAATTTTTTTTTTTTTGGGTCATCGTTCGTCTCCTCACCTCCTGTTATCTCGTAAAATTAATAACTTGCAGTAAATTGTTTACCCTTCAACTTTGGCTTATAGAGTTTAGACTGAAGCTTACAAATAATAATGTTTATACGGATATATAGAACTGCAAGATGCGTAGAGCATTAAATTTATATAATTCTTAAATAATATTATATATTGTATCCTTATAACGCTATGCGTTCGAGGTTAACACGTGTAATGGTTATATTAGAATAATATAATATTATGATATAATATATGAGGCATGGAGATCCACTTTTAATTATTTTTAATTTTTTTAGTTAGCGTCCTCAATAAGGTGGTAAATCGTCCACCCTTCAAAGTTTGAACCCATGATGACTTCGAAACACACATACACATACTCATACACTCAACCCAAACTTTGAAGGGTGGACGATTTACCACCTTATTGAGGACGCTAACTAAAAAAATTAAAATAATTAAAAGTGGATTTACTCCCTTTTGCATCTCCACGCCTTATATAATATATTATAATATAATATAAACATGGTTATATGGTTACAATATTAAAAATATATTGAATGCTAGGCATAACATTTAAAGTCAATCTATAAAATTATTAATAGTAAAGGTAGTATAAAATAGTAAAGATAACTCTAATAATGTGCACAATTAAACCACAAAGTGAGTGGAACAATAATAGACAAGATAGACCAGCACGCCAACCACTAACACACTTCACTCCCACATGGGATTTTACCACAAATGTGTCCGAACTAGGGACCCCAACCGCAGAGTACGGTTAAGCTGTAACACTAGCTGGTATCTGGTCCACAATTAACTGCTATTTATCTTAGCACACTGAGGGTTAGAATAACTAGTACAGAACCACTAAAACCATTATATTTTCAGTATTATAAAGATGGCTATTATAATCATGGAGATATTATAAATGATAGTAGATATTAGGCGATATTACATTATGGTTTTCGTAAAAGGCCAATTATTTTTTTTAACAAAGCACCAAAACTAGTTAACTGTGCCTTCGAATCTTGATTTCAGGCGGTATTATGAATTGTTGTTCTTATTAATAAATCCTTGTGGTATAATCTTTGGTACCAATTGTGTTTTTAGAGTTAATTACAGGATTTTGGAAAAACATATTAAAGTTGAGTTCTGAAAAGTGACTTCATTCAATATTGACTTTTATAGATAATATTTTATAGATAAGTTGTATTTATTGTTTTTTACTTATCAATAAAAATCTTAATTCGTTGTTGTAAAAAATCTAGATACTAACAAAATGCTTTTGCTTACAAGAAAAATGATATTCTATGTATTCAAATACATCAGTAAAGTATGGAGATGCTTATATTATTAGTTTAAACGTTCGACATTAAAGATATCGCAGTACTTGAAAATGTGTTATTTTGTAATCACAGGATTTCAGGAAAGCTGTAAATATTCTTAAGTTCTTTACTTAGTTTTGATTTAGCTTGACCAGGCATTTAATGTAACATTTTATTTCTGTATTTTTATATCTATATCTATAATATAATTAACTAACTTAAAACAAAATTTAAAAAATAAATAAATAATGAGATTATCATGATTAAATGGTGAAAATAATAATACTTGTAAATTAAACACATTTTAGGAATTTTTATATTTTTTTTTAAGAAACCAATAAATGCTTTACCTAAGCAGAAATATAAATGTTATTCCACATATTAAATTGTATCAGGAACATAAAAATACGTTTATATTCTAAGTTCAAATGAAGCCTAAAACGACAAGAAAGTGCCCGTCGTTACTTCAACTACTTCAACAATTTACTAGACAAACGTTCAAAGCTCCCAATCAGGTAATTACAAAACACTCATATACATGACTGTGATTAGACCTATTTGGACGTACGGAGTTGATCTTAGGGGCTCCATTAAACCATTAAATTCATGTCGTATTCAATCCTTACAATCCAAAATCCTTCGAAAAATCCTCAGTGCTCCTTACTTTTTCACCAATAAACTTATCCATATAGATCTAAATGTTCCATATGTTGCTGATTTAGCCCACACCAGATACCTATCCTTTCATAGTAATTTGTAATTTCTTAAAACAAAAATCTAAAAGATGTGTCGGGCTAGGGTTTAAACAAAGCTGTAAACAGTCTAGATGTCTTACTTACTGTTAATTAAAATAGTTTAAGCATTTAGTACAACTTTTTATATCTATATGTTTACATCTATCTTTATAAATATTGTTTAAATATCTGTAATAGTGTTAACTCAACTAGAAGTGACAGAGAAAGCCATTATTTGTGTCGAATATTTGATATCATTATGTGTACTTTTAATACTCTACTTTTTATTTTATAAAATTATTAAAAAATACATTAAGAAACAGCAGTTGAGAAAACACGACATAAAACCGTATAAATAATATAATAAAAGATCGCTTCAGCTACGGATGATGGTATAGAAGGACCATTCTTTGGTTTAATGATCGTCCAGTTATTCCCGTATATTTAGCTTCACAGCCATAAAATAAATAAATCAAACGTCAAACCAGTATTTAAAATAATACAATAATAAGACCCTGAATTGCATGCTTCTAAATGAAAATAACCATAAATTCGATAAAGACTCGGGTGTGAAACTTGTACATCAAGTAGGAAAAAACCTGAAATTAAATGTTTATGAATTATTGGAAATAAAATCATTCAAAACCAATCAATATTTTTGTTTAAATTACTAGATAAATATTTCCAATATTCCCATTGCAAATTTGTTTCCATAGGAACGGAAAAACTAACTAATCTTAGGAAAACCCCAACGATTTAATCTACCTTACCGTTTTTCCCTCCCCTTCCACTCTTGATATCCTTCAGAAGATTGTTTTGCCTCCTTAGGTGAGTACTAATATATTTAAATTATTGTCTTACATTTTCAAAAACCTATACATATAATCAATGTAACAAAGTTTTGAAAATTTTTGTATGTTTTAGAACTGATGATGAATGTTCGTTCGGAACTAGTTTTCAAATAAAATAATTCTAATAGCGGTGACAATTCATTCATCAATCCTCAATAATAAAAGATAATATATTATATGCTTAGATTGTGATAAGTAGTACCTATTCAATTCATGAATCATTCATTAGGAATATTTCTTGGAATTGCTATACAAAAAAAATAATAAATAAATATATATATATTTATAAAAAAGGAACTGATAAAACAAAATGTCTAATTATAGTATAGCTGTTTACCATTCCATCGGTCTTCAGATATAAACTTATTGCAGTTTGAAAAAAAAATCTCTGGTGTATACAATGTAATGTATTTTATTTAAACTTGATATTAATATTTGGTATTACGAATGTTCGAAGCAAGATTCCTCTCGGATTTCTGAATGCGGGTTGTTTCGAGGTTTGTTTTCATTATGAATCCACACATTGTATAGCTTTCCAAAAAGCCTCTTAGAGTAGCCTAGATCATAGTCCTTCGGTAAACATATAGTGGTTTCCCGGAGAGAGCTAAAGCAGGCCTGGAGGAGGTCCAAGAAGGAAGCGGCAAACGTGACTTCCTGTTCGGCCAATTCGCTGCAGATTAGCGCCGTCCTCCACGCGCTGCCGCTGCAGTCGCGTCGTCGCAGCGAATTTCCATCGCCACGGCAACATCTCGGATCTGCCTCACGTCCTGCGGTCACGTCCCTAACGAGGTCCCAGTACTCCCACACTCATCAGGCCAGGATCGACCGGACCCGTCACCGATCCGTATCAGTTACTGGTATCGGTTACAAGTAACTAGCCGTTAAAGGAACGGACCGTTCTATGGTATTAGGATACCATTTGTTATATTGGCTTATATTTTCAAAATGTAAAGTGTGTCGAGCTGCGTCAATATAATAGGACAATTGTGTTTTTAATCGTTAGGTAGAATTTATTGTTAACTAAGAGAAAAAAAAAAGGAAACCAATCTATCTTGTGTAAAAATCCTTCCTCTTATCACTTTAGATCACTATCTCAAGTCAGGAATGTAGGACAGTTAACATCTATTAGTTTAATACTGGTTCTACGTATTAGCTGCATTATTTTGCGAAAGCGTTAATTATTGTTTAAACATACTTAATGGTAAGACTCGCAATAGGATTTAAATTATTATAAACTTATTCTATTTGATTTGAAATATTTTATGATAAGGAGATTAATGATATAATGTTAATGCTAGCAATATTATCTCCTGAATAAATTATTTATTCTATCTAAAAAATATTTTTTTACTTAACTAGGCAACGTTTCAATACCAATGCCACATTTTCAAGCCATAAAATACAGATAGCAAACAACAAATTGTTATTATTATTATAACAACAAATTATGACAATTACAAATACTTATCGGAATACTAGGCTTTAAATTAGTTCTTTGCAAAACAAGTGCTAGATTTATGACGCAAGTTACAGCAAATAATAACTAGGAAATGTTTATAATCATGCTATATTGTTCATAACCTTATTGATTTTCCAATGGTTTAATGAATGGAAACATCTTGATTTTAAAGCCAAGAGATGCACCTCATGTAATTTGCTGATCAAAACACTAAGCATTATAAAAAATGCCGATTGAGGATTGGTTAATTCATTGAGCAAGCACAAAGAGGTGGAAGTCAACAGCTGTTAACCTAAAGCAGTAGTAAGTATTGTTTGTCCCACATAAAATTTCCGCTTTTCGATACAATAAATAAATAATAAACAAATCAACTATATTATATTCAAAATATTTACCATATTTTTCAACAAACAAGTTTTCAATACCAGATTTGGGAAAGTTTCAGTCACATTATGAAACAAAGTCGGAAAAATATTTTTTATATACAAATCATTCGAAAACAATTTTTGTTGTATAAAGATAACCGAAAAAGTATATCTATAGATCAGGAGAATATGAGAGGCGATTTAGGGCCTCATAACCCAACTCCAATAAATTATTTGCTGTCAGTATCGAATATTTGAGGTCGGGCGTTATTATACAACAGAATGGGGTCCCTTTCCTGTTCTCAAGTGCAGGCTGCTTTTGATGAAATTTTGATGCATCAACAAATAGGCCATACGAGGTTGAAGAAAAATGGAGTCTATGGAAATCAGGCCGTAGTCCAGTTACAAAAACCATTATTTTGTTTTCGGCACGTGGCCAGGTCACTAATCGACAACCTAAAATTGGCCTAACTATCGTCCATTGTCCATCATGATCCATGACAGATGAATTATAAAGTTTAACCTCATGTAAGGAAATTACTCGGAAATCGTAATTCACATTAAAAATGAAACTAAAATCTTTAACTAAAAACTGGGAAAAACCAAATATTGTTTGTAATTAGAGGCATGTGGGACAACCCAATAAATTGTATATAACACGAATACTCCAAAAATAGCAGAACTACAGTAGCAAAGTAAACTCTAAGGAATGGTAACATACATTAAAAAAAAAGTACATTTTCCATTCCTATGTACGTCTTTATATTCAATGCAAAAACAGCTAGCAATAGAAGCAAAAATTACAACAAAAAATTAAAATAAAGATTATATCAGTATGGCAGAAATCAGTAATAAAGCTATTTTTTAGTGAGTAGTCAAATTATATCGGTACCATATTATTATTATTTTCCTTTCAAAGTAAATGTCATGAAACCATTCTAAATATGATGAAATGCTACCCAACATCGTATTTGTTCCAATTGCTCAGCAGACACTTATTGGTCCCAGGCATTCTCCTATAAATTCCGGAAGTGTGTTCGTCGCTGGGCAGCTCTCCTCCAATCCTTGGCTCCCTAGCATCATCTGCTACGCCATCTATTTATCTCATCCTTTTTATATCCTCATTTACTAACCTTTTAGGGATCTCATTCTCCAACATACGAGCGACACGGACGACCCACCACTGTCTTCTCCGTCTCGTTTGATCTTAGACGGTTGGGAGTTCAAGGATGGAGTAAGAGAGCGCCGGGTCGTGGAGATTGGTTGGCTGTTGCGGAGGAGGCCCGGGCTCTTGTAGGATTGTAGTTCCGTGTCAATAATAATAATATTAAACATGATCAAAAATGTAATATGGCTAAATAGATTACACACTTAGTTTTATTTTTTTGTTTATACATAATTATAAGAGGTGAGTTTCATGTTTGTTAAAAAATCATGACTGTGTAATTATATGAGGGATCACACAAATTATAAACAATAAGATATATTAAGCTGACATTTTAAAATTTTATTTTATTCCCATTTTCTATTATCACATTAATAAAAGGATGCTGTACGATGTAAAAAAATTGGGACATAGAGGAAATTTTGAAGGTTCAAGGTTTTTATGCATTTTCCTCTCACAATTTAAGAACACCTCCCTCCACCTGGTGTCAGGCAGGTGCACCCGAACCCAGTTACCTCCAGCTAATAAGCATGCTGTGTAGTTGCCACCTCTGTCACTTAGCTGATCTCTATCTCTTCGTTGGATCTGGTACCCACCTTAGAAAATTACAGTCGTTATAGATGTTTCTCTGTCGCAATATAATGACAAAAGCGAAAATTGCTATTAATGGATCTCGATGATAAAACAATTAGTCCGACAGCCGTGGTGTCAGCATGCAAACTTATCGATTCCGGTCTGTCAACGGCCTCTTGTAGGATGCAGCAGATGATTAAAGAGGGGATTAAAAACTATATAGATGGCCAGTTGGAATTTTAATCAGCTCATAGGAATAATAGTTTTATTTTTTAGATAAAACTAGATAACTAAGTTCCAAATAGACTAAGTATTAAAATTTACAAAGTTGTTACAGAGTTGATAAAAAAAAAAAAAAAAAAAAATTCAGTAAATGTGATATTGACATTAAAATAGTATTTGAAGAAACCACCCAGTGGTAGCACTTTAAAAAAGTTTTATAAGAGAAGCTCCCGAGGCCATCTTCTTTTCAGAAACCTCAGTAGGTTGAATGGGAAGCAAGTCATTTATTGAAATTCTCAAGTGTTTTTAAAAAAACACACAAAAAAAAAATCCGTAAATGTGTTAATGACATAAAAATTGCTTTTCAAGGAACTAAAAACCCAATAAAAGTTCACTTTAGAAGCTCCCGATGCCATATTATTTTTAGACACCTCAAATAGTTGTCAGAAATATAATGAGAAGCAAATTGAGAAACTGGTGGAGCTGAATTGTTCTGAAGTTTGCTATGAGAGAATAAGTATCTGTTTGGTCTAAATCATCAACACATGGAACATTAAGGTCTTTATGGATAAGTTCATTTGTGACATGTTAAGGAGCATTATGGATTCTGGATTGTAAGGATTGGATACGAGATGAATTTGATGTTTTAATGGAACCTCAGATTTATCAACTCCGAATTTTCAAATAGTTCTAATTACTGTCATTTAAATGAGTCTTTTGTTGATCAGCATCTTGATCATGTGTCTATGAAATGTTGTATAAGTCGAAAACGGCGAGCAGTTTATTGTTTGTGGATTCCAAGTTAAACGTTCGTCTTAGGTAGCGGATCTGTTCAACAGGGATTAGTAGAATATTTTGAAAGGATAATGTAGGACAAGAGGTTGTATGTTTACAGACTGGAAGACTACTTAAAAAGTAAAAACATTCAAAACAACTTTTTAAAAAAATAGGCCGAACTCTCTTCTGTTGATCAAATCTGGTCAGTATCAATAGAAGTGTTTTCAGGAAAATTCTCCATCTCCAAGTTAATATTTCTGAACAATCACTATTTTGTTTAGTTTTCTCATAAATACACCTTCACATATCTGTTTATATTCAGAAGTGTGACTAACAATACCAATGACACCGTTGATAATTTCGCTCACTTTGCACAGTTGGCTGAGCGTAGTACTGATACATTCTACACCCTGGCCTGGCATTAAGAGACCACCATCGTCGGACAGGGAGCTAACTATCTTCAGCTTGCTAATCCGCAATTAACGCCTAACGGGCCATGCTAAGCCCAAATTGGTGGAGGGCCAGGGGCGATACCCCGCTGTTGGGCCCCACAAATGGCAGGGCCGTAGACAATGGCTTAATCAGAGCTGGGCGGGGACTCCCATTAAAATTCGGCTTTAAAGTCTGACTAAGGAGTAATCAGCCCCTATTGTGGCTACCCCTGAATCGACTGACTTCTACAATTTGCCAGTGTTGTGTGTCCTCCGGTGACTTCAGTGCATTAACTTTTTAACACGTCTTCTGCATTTGCTTCATGTCGCAAAATCAATATTACAACTGAAATAGCAGTAAATATATAATAATACATTACTTTGAAAACTTTAGGGTATGACGGTAGGCTAACTGTAAATCTAAAACCTGGAGTTTTCTCCATATTTTCCTTCATACCTCTCCCGCTAAGTGTTTTCAAACTTTATCAAATTAACTTATTGTCATTGTTATTAATCGCATTTGTAATTAAAGTTAAAAAAAATGGATTAAAATATTTTATTAGAAATATATGAAAAAGACGGTCTGGGATACGTTCCTTGTTTATTATTATCACTTTATGTGGAGTACTGACGTTTTGATCTGCCTTGCAGGTCTTCTTCTGGGAGATTGTTGCAAGATTGACAAAACACAATAATGGAAAGATTGAAACGTCAACCATACTACTTTATTAATGAAAATAGTTGATGCAATATTAAAAAAAAATTGATATCGTAATTTATTTTTTTATTAAATATTGATTGATTTCAGCTATAATAATTGAAAACTTTGAAATCAATTTGTATATATCATTTCTTCCTGACTAAATCGGTTTTGGTCGATTTAGCTTTTTTATTTTATTATATTATGAAAAACAAAATGTAGCAGAGAATTATACTCGTATTTTATTTTAATAAAAGTAATATAATAAATTTGGAACGATATTTGAATTCAGAATTAATGTTAGTCTTGCATTTAGAGGGGTAGAGAAAGTTTTAAGTACAAATTGTTTTAAAAAAAATACTACTCATTTAACTATTTAAAACTTATAGTTCTGAGAAAGTTTAAAAAGCAATAAGTAAAAATCATTCTGATAGGAGAAAAATTAAAATGGAATCACATAATTTTGAATATCAATTTTTATTTACCTCAGTTAACGATGGAAACAATAGATAAAAATTCGACAGCTAATATCTTAACGCTAACGCTCCTAAAATACCATAAAATAGTAAATTTTTTTTAGAATAAGCAAGACCTTAAAAAATGTAACAAATATAGGCCGATATAAAAAAATAACCTTTTTTTTTGTTGTTAAAGGAAGTTCAAAAGTGAAATTTTAGAATTATAGATACTTATATTTGGTTTGAAAATATTTTTTTTCAGATGTTATTTCCTGTTTTGAGGTTCCAATCACAACCCCTAGCCATAATATCCCGAACATGGACGTACAAGAAGCGAGTACAAGCTGGAGATGAGCTATTAGCCTACCGGGAGAGGCTGCCCTAATGGCGGGTTATTAAGCCTAGCTGGTCCCCAAATTTCTGCCAATTACCATCCACTCCCTCAATCTGAATCTATATCCGTGGAATGGTTTTCAGCTACTGGAATTGAGAATCCGAATTAGCCTGTCCGAGATTGTCTGCCTCGAGAAGATTGCTCCGAGAGGAGATTTAACAACAGGGCAGTTATAGATGACAGCATCTCGGCATTTCGTTATTTCTTCTTCGTTTGTTTTTTATTTGTCCGTATCTATTGCTGGAGGTGTTTCATGATGAAATTCTTTCTTCTTTCAGTCATCCAATGATGGGAATTCAAAATCATTTTTCGATTTCCTGTCCGAGACCATTAATACGCTGGATATTTTTACTATTTTTTTCCACACCGGAAGGTATTAAGGAAAAAATGTTCCCCTTTTGAAATCATTGCTCAAAATTATTTCACGCTCCTTCTACAACTACAAAATTAATGCCAAAATATATAAAGAAGATAATTATTCAAACATTTTTATATCGGTTGTTCCATCATCTTGTCGGAATTTCGAAATTGTGATTCCATTCGAAAAAGGTTATGTAAAAAAAAAAGTTTTGCTTTATAAACATCTTTTTAAAAGTTTACTAATGGTACTAGTGAAAAAGCTCTTCATAGAATCAAGTGTATATGCAAATTTATGATCATGATAAAAATCATTAAAGTGAGGGAAACTGAGAGGGTGTGAGGGAAATAGAAAACATTCACAATTCAAATAATAAAATATTAATATATTAATCAACAACAATTAATTATTTCACAAATAATAAAATGTTTATAGTAGAAAATAACTGTTAATGAGTATGATATCAACTAGTCGATTAAAATATATTAGTTAACAATAATTAAACACGAAACTTGAAGAAAAAAAATTAAAATTGTAAGACATTGTAATATACATTTAAACTTGTAAATTGATCTCAAATTAGATTAATATAATGGATATTATATTAAATTAAGATAAATAGTGAAAATAAATATATAAAAAGTATTTTTTTTTTTTAATCTTATTTCTCTTACAACTTTTCCAATCACTTTAGGTAAGAAGGAAATAGAATTTTGAGTTTGATTTAAGATTAACAACACCACACGCATTTCATAACAAAGAAAAACTAAACAAAACAGCCTGAAATATGATGGAATGAATCTTGGTTATGCTTTGCCGGGCTTTTTCAAAAAATGTGATGTAAATAGCATAGATAAATTAGCCTCAGTTTCAATTATAAAATTCTATATATTGCAACTTAACCTGAGGTACTAGAAAAAAAAAGTAGGTAAATAATTGCAAAAATGAAAAAGTTATCCGCATTTAACGTCACCAACTCATGTTATGGGACACATGAGGGAAATAGATTTTGCCTTTTTGAATTCAAATTTAACGATGAAAACAAATCAATAACCATGAGAAAACTACTTTACGTTTAAGAGGTAAGTACTTTGCACCTACTTTTTACAGTTGGGTTCGGTAGACAAATTCGTATGTAATGGCGGAATGATCCATATACGAATGATCCATAATTTACTTGCAAACGTAAATTTATCATTTTTTACTAATATTTTTAAACACTGCAATACTTTATTTAATTAATACTTTTACTAATCATTATACGTCCTATATATTCTGTTGTTTCCATTTAATATGGGATGGCTAAAAAAAGATTTCATCATGAAACACCTACAGCAATAGATAAGGACCAATAAAAAGCGTACTAAGAAGAATTATCAAAAATGCCGAGGTGCTGTCATTTTTAATTTACTTCTTATTTATGGAACATATATTATATATTAAATTACTGTAAAATAATTTACTGGGCGGTATTAAGAAATCAAAACTATACTTCATCAGACAATTTATTATCTAATACAATAAACTTCCACAATTTTGGTATAAAACAGAAAGTAAAAAAATCAATTTCTTTCTAATTGGTAAAACAATAGATCGTGGATAAGTCTATCTATTAACTACTGCTTTTGATGAGAAAGCGTTCCGAAAAATTTTTTCTTAGCAACACCCAACAGAGCTAAATCGTGTTAAAAAAGCTTTACTTTTTTCATTCAAAGCAATATAGCTCATTAACAGTAGATCCGACCGATGATTACTATATAACAAAAAATATTTTGCATTAAATTACTAATCAGGAAATACTAGTCAAATTTTCTATCAGAGCAATACCAATATAGCTAGAGCGTGCCAAAACGTTGCATTTTTGAAGGTGAAAAAATGTTACAAATTTGAGGGTGAACAAAATGTTGCACAAGAAAACTATAGACGCTTTGCCAAAATTAATATCCGTGTCGGTGGAACTTTAAGAAAAGTAACATGAAATTCTCCATGTACATGATTTATGTCCCAATTATTGCATCTGCAGCTATTATTCTTTGTGTAGACCCTGTTGCAATAAGGATAATTATTATTCATTATTTTTAAAAATATATAGTTATAAATTTAATAGTTTGCTGAATGAGATGAAAACCCGTTATATTAAAGTATATGCACTTTTAGAGAACAAAAAGTGTTATTATTCCTTGAATAGGGAGTAATTAGTTCCATAAACACTATAGGATGAATAATGGTCTACAATTAAAGTTAATTGAAATATAACTCACAATTTTCTTTTCCTAGATTTTAAATTGAAAACAAAACAACATGAAGGTCGCTTCAGTAGATGATAAGGAAATTGTGATTGATAAAAAAAAAACTGATTTTAATACCGGCTTTTGGATTCAATTAGCTCGAATACTAGTTGTTTTTAACATTTTTCCATGGAATATTTTTTTTTTATATTGAACATAAAAAAATTAATGCAAAACAAAAGTTTATGTAAAGAAAATAAATTGCGCAGTGTAAAGCTTTAGAAAAACTTCCATCATTAGTTTTATGAAGGAATGATAAAAAAAAAAAAAAAAATAATAAAAAAATAAAAACAATCATTAATTAGATTCAAGAATGACTTATAGAAATATTTTTAAAATTTAAATAATTTTTATTTTCGCTAATGAAATACCGAAAAAAAAATTATGAAGATATGATTTATTTTATTTATATTATCAAAATTTACGAGTTTTTGTACTTCAACTGTCAAAAACGTATTTTCCAGTAGCTCCTGCGTAAAATGTTTAAAACTTGTTCCTTGGTCCTCTGAAATAAAAAAATCAATTCAATTAACTATTGGAGAAAGCCTGGTAATTAATGCTGTCTGTATCACCTCCTGTGTAACTGTTGGCCAGGAAATATTTCCTTCCGAAATTCTAAACATAACAGCTTAAGAAAGATAAAAAATAAGGATATTCCATGTAGCCCTCGTAGGCAGACACGGTGTTCTTTACTTTAAGTAGACTCTCAATGTTAAAAAAGGTACTATATGGCATGGGTCATATCATGTCTAGGAACATTTAACATTTTTATCATTGAACTGTAACAATAAAGGAAGCAGAATTCGTTCACATCTTGAATCTTAACGTCGGCTATCCATTGAAATTATTCTAAACAGTTATAGTCAAGAGGGGGTTAAATTAAAAGTTATTGCCTCGGTTATCCGTTTAAATGCAAACTAATTATCCAAAACTGGCCAATTACGTTCAATTAATTTCGGTTCGTTATCAATATCGACGTTAATACGTTGCTCAAATTAGCGTGTAATGATAATTGCTCAGTCTTATCATCTTCTAGGCCGTCCCATTAATATTAATGTTCCGAGTCGAATTAATAGATCCAATTTTTTCATTCGTTTATTTACCTGTGCCTTCGGTACTGACGCTACCTTACTTAGTTGATCGTTAGGAATGTTTATCTAGGAATGCCATCCGCTTCTGATACCGCGTGGTAAAGTGAAAATGTTTTTAGAATTAGACTTATATAGTAGTGTACTCTAAGCCGATAATTTTTACGATTACTTTTTATGCTTTTTAAAACAGAAGAAGTATTGATATTAAAATAGAAGAAAACAATTTATTTCGAAATCTTATTTCTGATTTTTATGTTGTTTTTTTTTTGTACTTTTATTTTTTAAATCCACACCTGTCAAATACATAATTGACTGAAATAAGAATATAAACAAAAAATTACATTTTAGGCACGAGGAGAGATAGTGAGTGCCCAGTGGCACCCCGTCATTGTTTTTGATTTACTTTTATCTAAGAAGGTCACACATCCAGTTTCTTTTAAATCTCCTCCTGGTATTATCCGGCATAAGAGATGTGGCCATAACATTGATGAGATTTTTTGGGTTTCCATTTAATTTTTCATGAAACAATTTGTAGCGTCTCCGTATCTGTTCAATGACTGTTGGTATGCGTAGATCATTGTGTATAGTTTCATTGTTAACGCACCAAGGTCCTTGTGTTTTTAAAAGTTTTACACAATTTAAAATGAAATGAAATATAAACGGTGTTCAGCATAAGACTGCATTAACTTCGGGCATCATTTGCAAAAAAAAATTCCATATAAATTATGGATCGATTTTCATCCATTTTATACATATTTTTTATTTTATGTTTGTTGTTTTTGTTTTGTTTTTTCAATAAATACTTTTCACAAATAATCGGAAAATAATATTTCCCGGAATACTAAAGCTAGAGCGATTTCAATATGCTCTTTAAAAATTCATTCCTGCAATTGTATATTATTGTTATACTTAGGGGACAGTAAGTCCCAAAATAAAGTTTATTTTTCATTTCAAAAAAAAAAAAAAGAAGATTAAATCTGTCCTAGTCATTAGGCACATCAAGTTGCTAAATTTGTGGTTTAAACCTAAAAATATTAAGTTTCTAATTTGGTTCCAAAACTAATGACACCGTTAATCTCTAACCACTCACCACCTTCCCCCATCCCTCCAAAATCAAAATTCACGAGATCAGCCATGGGCACAATCTTCCTACTTACTTCTCAGTTTATCCCTCGGAAATTTATCTGATGGTTCATCACTCAATCCATTTTTCAGTTTTCGGTTGTTATTAAATCCAACGACTTTTGGTGCCCTTTTAACCGTCATTTCGCAACTACTAAAACTATAATCCACCGAATAAATCATTCGTGAATCTGTTTTGTGGAGCGTTCAAAATAAATAATTCCATTTTAAAAATATTAAACCGTTTTTTATTGTTAAATTATGTATAATATAATTATCACCATTAATTTTTACCACTTATTCAATTAAGTTTTAAAATCAATATAACCATTAATTTGTTTTTAAGTAGAAATATTTTTTTAGTGGAGTAACACACATCTATAATATTGATTTATAAATGTATAAAACTTTTTATTTTTATTATGGTAAAGATCAGTTTTTGTAGTTCATAATTAATTCAGTATTAGTTGACAGCAATAGCTTTGTACGCTTCAATTAAGCCCCTTGACATTGATACGTCATTACGTTGTATCTACGGCATGAATTACAGAACATTGAAGTTTAACAGAGAATATACCTTTAATATACCATATGTAAGACAACTAGTGTACTCCCCTGCAACTCAGAAATGTAGCAAAGGCATGGAGTACAATACTCAGATTTCCTTGCCTCTGCTCTTTTTAACAACTTAATATTCCAACTTCCGCTTGCGTCTGTGGTGAGTTTAATCGTCTCCCACTTTCTCGCCTCATTGCAGTAACAAGCGCAATATCTCTCAATTAATTTCATGCATTTGTGGCGGTTATGTCTTTTTTATTTTAGCTGTTATGTCACAATAATGTATGAATAATTATAAATTGATCAGATAATAAAAAATAAATCGAATCTAAAAACAATTTTTTCATAAGTGGTTCCCGGAATAGACAAAATAGACTCTCGAATAATTAAGAAAATTGCTGAAACTTTTCCAAAATTGATTACAGCTATTTATAAAATTCTATTTAAAAGAAAGGAATTTCCGAAGAACTGGAAAGTGGGTAAACTAGTTCTAATTCCCAAATCAAATTCATATTCACTTAGACCATTGAGTATGCTTCCTGTGATGGGTAGGGTTTTTGAAAAAATATTAAAAAATAGACTAATGTACCACCTAACGACTAATGAAATACTTGACAGACATCAATTTGGATTTAGACCACAATCTGGAACTGACCAAGCCCTCAACGAACTGACTGAACAAATCAATAACACGCTCCACCGAAAAAGTATCTTATTAGTAGTTTTTTTAGACATTGCTGGAGCTTTTGACAATGCTTGGTGGCCTGCAGTTCTACATAATCTTAAAAAAATATGACTGCCCAAAAAACTTATTCACAATTATTCAGAATTATTTCACTGACCGAAAACTTACTGCTCAGACAAACTATCACTCAATAGAAAAGAAACTGACTTTAGGAACTCCTCAAGGATCAGCATTATCACCAATATTATGGAACGTATTAATTAATACAGTTTTTGAAGCAGGCTTACATGAAAATATAACGTTACTAGCTCATGCAGATGACACTGTTACTTATAAAAAGAAAAGACTTTGATGAACTCCAGGAAATAGCAATTCTGACACTATCAAGACTAGGACATTGGACTAGAAGTAATAACCTAAACTTTAATTTGGAAAAAACTAAATTCATTATTTTTACAAGAAAAAGGAGAGTACCAGACTTAGACATACGACTCGATACAGTCAGACTAGCCCAATGTGACACAATGAAGTATTTAGGTGTGCTCTTCGATAGAAAACTAAATTGGAACAGGCACTTAGACAACCTTTGTAACGACACTCTACGGACTGTCAATAGCTGCTGGAGCAACATGAGACCTTAAATCGGAGGTTTTAAAAGTAATATATGAATCAGCTATCCTCCCTAAAATGCTCTATGCTGTACATGTTCGGCATCCAGCTGTAGTTCGTAAAAAAAAATGTTATAAAACTACAAAGGCTACGAAGGATCATTGCAATCAAAATATGCAAAAGATAACGCACGTTGTCATTTGATGCTGCAACATTATTGGCGGGTATTTTGCCAGTTCAATTAAAAATTGACGAATTAACGACATTGTTTAACATTAAAAACACAAAGACAGTATATAAAGACCTAACATTAGACAAAATAGAAAAAAACACAAACTGTAAGTATTGGATACACCCTGCATCAAATTTGTGGACTACACCCAAATGTTATTCAGTTAATACCGACAAAACAGAAATCTATACGGACGGTAGTAAGGACAGCGAGAACGTTGGATGTGCATGGTTATTTAAAGCTCTAGATGGCAGAACCATAGAACATCAGTATAAACTAGAATCGTACTGTTCAAATAACCAAGCCGAGAAATTTGCTGTTTTGAAAGTTACGGAATACATAATTAACGAACCTCAAAAGATTAACACACATATTATAATACATACGGACAGTAAAATTTTAATAGAGTCGATTAATAATACTGCCATACATGGCTATTTTATTGACCTAATCAGACGAAATTCAATAACCATTAAGAACAAAGGGAAAATGGTCTCTATAAAATGGGTTAAAGCACACTTTGGAATTGAGGGTAACGAAAGGGCCGATTACCTACCAGCCAAAGAGGCGGCTAAAAGTAATTTGTTACCTTCGTATAACAAAGTTCCATTATCATATATAAAGCGGAACATAAGTTCTGATATGGTTGAAAAGTGGGACCAATTGTGGGTGACCTCATCAAAGTCACCAAGCTTACATAGATTTATACCTCACATTACACACAATAATTTCAAACACATACAAAGCAACAACTAAAAACAAACACAACTAATGACAGAACACGGAAACTCTAAACAATATCTCAAAAGATTTAACATAATACGATCTGCCATATTTTATGAAGACGGACAGACTCAAAATTTCAGACATGTACTTTATGAATGTAAAGCATTTGAAAGACAAAGGTTTAATCTAGTAAAAAATATTATTCTCAAACATGGAACATGGCCAGAGACAGAACAAAATTTGTTCTCTAAATTTAAGACTGACTTACTCACATTTATACGAAAGATCAACTTTGACAAACGAACAAATGATGGGCAGCGAAGGTAGTTTCTTGTTGGCTTTTGTTTTGTTTTTGTTTTTTCTTTTCTTTTTTTTGTTTAAATATTTTTGTTATATTACTACGTTATGCTAAACTAATCATGTTAACTTTTAATAACATTGTAAAACATGTAGTATGCCTATAAGGCAAGATTTAAATAAATGAACTATTTGATTAGTATGGCATTAATGACATCAGTGGATTTTAAGTTATTGTTTCTTAGAATGAAAACTGATATTTTTTTTATGACAAAACCTAGGATATAAAAGAGATAAGCGAAACGCTCATAGAGGAAAATACTAAAAACTAGTTTTATCACTGAAAAAAAAAAATAAAAGTATAATGTAATATAAGTAACATGTAAGTATAGAAAATGTAGCTATCATTAGTACCTAGTACTGGATCGGTGGAATATTTTACCTTAGAGGGACGATTCTGTTCCGTCCATACATCACTTACCATATAATAACATACCCGGGCATATAATAAATATATGTTAGGGCAGGTGTTGAGAAATCCGGTGCGGATCTTGGCCGCTATGTTATTACTCGATCCTATCTCCTTCTAGAGGCTACTGTCTCCCTTATCTCCTCGAGGAGCGGTAGCATTGAAGGCGCGGGCACTCGTGACGGATCTAGCCCGCTCTGCCGTGGCGATCGGTGTGAAAGATATCCACGACTGGAAGCGGTCAGTGTAGTTTTATATAAGTCGTTCTCAATTACTTCAGGAAAGGTAAGGTCTTGGTCCACTGGATAGATAAAAAAAAACCAATAAGTGGGAAAGACTGGGCGGGAGATATACTATCCTCATCACGAGTGGAAAACTGAAAGCACGAAAATGGTACTGTACTATCACGAAGAAGTCATGAACCTAGACAATAGTCAATTACGCAAGCTGATTTATCATTTTCAATGCATAAACTGAATAATGTCAATTCATCTCAGTTAAACTTTACTAGGAATTGTTTCAAAACACATAACTGAATACTACAGACATATTAAAACAAATGTATATGTGAATCATGGGTGAAACGATACCTTGATAATATTAGTTACAATGAACATATTTACATCCAGATTTCTGTCACAGTCAATATTTCATACCAGAAGTGTAGTCTGGATCACCTAGGAAATAAATTGAGAGAAATATGACTGGAGTTAGCCAAATGAATTATGCAGTATCAGTTCATGTAACTTAGCATAGGTTCCAGCTTGGACGCTGAAGAAACACGTAAGCATTTTATTTTGCCCAGAGAATGCTAGCTTTGCAAGCCGAATATATATATATATATATATATATATATATATATATATATATATATATATATATATATATATATATATATATATATATATATAATGTGATAATAAAGCTATCCCTATTACTCCCTATTACTTATTGCCCATTTGAGGCAGATTATACTAATTACTAAATAAAAGTTTTTATTATAAAAAAAAATAAAATAAAATAACTATTCATCTCTCCTCATTCCCAACCATCTTCTCCTAAATAACGTATTAATAACTCGGCTTCTAGATTAGTTACATTAATATTTCTTTCAAATTATTAGCAGATTTAATTCCAAAAATAAAATCACATAAATTAATTTTGTCAAATATTTAATTTTCATAATCTCTCCATTTTAGATTGCGGGGTTACCCTTGATACATTAAGTCAAAAAACCAAGTATTAAGTAAACACCGACAAAAAGACTTCTTTTGCTTTATTCACATTGGTACTAACATTATTTTATGTTAGAAGCACTGGCAATTTAAGGTCCTTAACCAATTTGATAAATTAATGTCAGTACCAAAGTAGACAAAAATACAAAACATTTTTGATCGGTGTTTACTCAAAACCGAGTTTCTTCACTTAGTGTACTTCACCTGTAATCCCACGATATCTATGATATGTGGTTATCTCGAATATCGTAAAAAAATAGTTACATTCGCTGTAAAATTACTTCTACATGCTGTAAAAATAGTTTCCAGATAAAAAACACACAACAAAAATGGGACGTTTCAACCATGAACCCTATTGTGAAAATAATTCAAATTAAAAAAAAAAAATCTTAAAAATTTAAATTTGTAAGACCACTTATTCACGGAGGGTACCAATAGATAAGTTTTATTAGATGGATTTGACATATTTTTTTGCAGCATACCTGTTTCGCCCAATAGTGCTAATTTTGAAATGCATTTTTTTTTTTCCCCTAATTTTTAGACAAAAAAAAATTATGTTGATAGTATATGACTATCTTATTCGATTCTGTGAAAATAAGTTCTTATACTTCTAGATACTTGAATTAGTCGTGTCAAGATAAATTAGAGTCCACTAATGCTCACATATAACAATACTTCATAGGCCTAATTTTTTTCGTATCCTAACTCCTACAAAGAATCCTTAATTCTTTGTCACAAATAAACTTTTTCAGAAAGACCTCAATGTTACATATGTTTTTATTTAGTTTTAGAAACCAGATACCTATCCTTTCATAGTTAACTCAATAACTACTCAAATCCACTAGTCTCTCAACTTGCTTCCTATTTTCATTCCTGACAACCCTTCGAGGCGTCTAAAAAAAGCATGGCATCGGTACCTTCCCAAATATAACTTTCATTGAAGTGGGTAGTTGCTTTAGAACCACTTGTCATGTTGTCATTTTACGTTATTATCACATTTCAGTATTGAAAGTATGTTTTTTTGTTTTTTTATCTACAGCTGTAAATTTCACTAAATGGATCAAAAATAAATAATACTACATTGAGGCTCTTGTTATATATTTGTTTTTTAATTTTAACTACTACAATGACTAATTTACCACGATGTATATAGGTTCTTAGATTTAATTTATTTCTTGTCTTTATAGAGGAAAGTTCCCTGAATCGGACTCCTCCCTCTAAAGTGGACCCATGGTCCTGTTCTGACACTGCATTCTCTTGAACTATATCATGACCGATTGTAAACAGTAGTTTAGGCAACTACCGATATGTTGTAGAGCACACTCATCGCCCACTTCACCTGTTACTCATCAGTTCCCCATTACATGTTTTGATAGTGAAAAAAGTTTATACTTGTGCTACAATTTTCACTTTTTTCCCTAGATATTCATCGGTAATATATATATTCTTAAATGGCATGGTTTAAGGTTAATTTTTATCATCAAACCATTACATTTAGATCATTGTTTATGTATCGGGTTAACAAACTGTTTACTTTTGTTGCCTAAGCCCTAATTTGTTCATGTTCAACGTTTCATTAATCTGTATACACTCTTATTCTTTTGAAATTCAGACATAAAAAAGGTAATGGGTAAAACTGAAGTGGAGTCCTTCTAAAATGACGAAAGCAATTGAATCAATCCAGAAAAAGAAGATGGGGTTGAAGAAGGCCAGTAAATATTTTAATGTTTCAAAAACAAGGCTCATGAGGTTGTCCAACATGAAGTATGGTACATCTGAAGAGGCAGGGAAAAAAGTAAGGCAGACCTACAGTTTTGGGTAATGATCTTGAAGAAGAGCTGGTTCGCTAGTGCTTTGCTATGGAACATTGGGTTATGTGCGGTATGTACTCACTGTGGCCCCATGTGGATTGTGCTGAAGCTGAAAAAGATGTGTATATCTGCGATTATTGTCGATAAGGAATTAAATTATATTTCTGTTTAAAATACATTCTGTATCATTTTTTGGAAATAAAATCTTCATTGTATTGTATTATATTGTGTTCCGATTGTTATATTATATTTAAATTTGAAACTAAATACCAATTTACCATTTTAATACCATTTTTTAAATTTTGATTATTTGTACAAGTCCAAATTTGGCGACTATATCAAGAATTGAGAAAGTGTAAGGTTTTATAAATTTTTTTTCTACTAATTTTTAATTAGATTTTCTAAAAGTAAAAGTTAAATGGTGCTAAACATTACAAAGTAAGTATTATATAACTTTTAAAACATAATGTTTTACTATTTTCTACCTTTTAAAAATCAAAAACAAAACAGGGGTTCGGTTTTAGGCACTCTCCTCTACTAGAAGTACACACACATATGTTTGTGCAGAAAAGTTAATAGTGATTAGAAGACTCTGACATCTCCCACGAGCTGGAAGATACACTTGCTGAGACCGATGAAGCGAGAGCCCACAACACACCCCTCCCCCCTCCCATTATTATTCACCCTTGTGGTGGCTCACTACCAGTTCAGACCAAGGTCCTGGGGTTCACGTACTCTCTATAAAATCGATTACAACATTTAGAATTTTAGAAACTTTGAAGTTAGGTCTGGTTCTAAATTAATACTATCAATTTCTTCCAATTTGATATTAGTTACAGTTTTAGTTTAACATTATTTATATCTCTATATTATTTTTATACTTAAAAAAAAAAAAATCATGTTATGTCGATATGCTATACTGCGATGAATGTTATTGACAATACAACTAAAACTTGGCAATACCATTTATACCATAACGTATAAAAATATTTAAAAATTAAAAATTTGAAGAAAGAACTTTCAAATCAGGTAATATCTGTTCTTATTTTTCCTCTTCACCCAGCTCTGCCATTGTTTCTTTTGGAAGTATCCTAGGTCCCATTCTCTATGTGTTGTATGCAGCTGATATTCCATCACTTCCTAGGGCCAATCTTAGGACATTTTATGATAACGAATGTGTGTAATCAATAAATAATGAATGATTTATTCTTTGAATAGCAAAGACCCTATTCTTTTCTAACACTCCTTCAAGGATTTTGAAACTGAAGGATTAAAATAAAATCCAATCGAATTCCACCAAATTACCTTTACTCTTCGTCGTGGACCTATAACCTATCTTTTCTCCCGTTGAACCATCCACTATCTAGACTCTATTGGGAAGCCACATACAAGACTGAAACGAAAAAAAAACAGCAAGGCATTTTCAATTTCGATATCAGCTTTTATTAGGCAAACGCTCTAAATTGTTAACTTGTTAAACAGCAACAAGAGATTCATCTACAGAAATATAATCAGACCTGTTTGGACTTAGTTCAGCTATGGGGCTTTTTTTACTGTAAACTTGTCTCTAAATTTGCTTTCCATTCAATGCCCGAAAATATACTGACGATGAGACGGCAAAAAAAAGGCCTCGAAATGTTCCAACATAGAAAATTTATTGAAGAGATACCAATGATCTATTCCTATGCAAGCCGAGTTACTAAGATTATCTTCATATTTACTATATGTACAGTAGAAAATTTAATGAAAGGATGATTTAAAAACAAACAAAGTCTTTATTAAGCAAATTTAAGGCTTGGGTTGAGTAGGCTTGATGCTAGAATATTATCGAATAATTTACTTTCTCTGTGAAATGTTTCTTTATATCATAAAACCACTACGCGTTTCGAAAGCATCCCACATAAATTACTGAGGTGACAACTTCAATATCTGCATTTGTGAGTTATTGTATTTTGATCTACAGCTTATGTGCGCTATATTTTGTATTTCCAAGCAGATTTACTATAATAAAATACAGTTTTTGAATGTTGTTTATGACCTATATATAGGTCTACTTCAGAACTATAATTAATGAATTTTATAATTTATTTTGTCATAAAAATAAAGTATTATAGATACATAGTTTATAATGAAACTTTAGAAATTCCACTAGCGATGAGTTCATCTTTAAGGCTGATTCTATAATTATTAAAGAACATAGCTTTTCATTTTCCTGTTTTATATATTGATTTGAAAATTTTTTTGTAGTCCTTAGTGCTTTAGGCTCCACACCCTAATCCTTTATGAATAAGAAATAATAAGCTCTTTTAAACTGTAAACTTAAAGAGAAATCTATAAGGTCTATTTAGATAAGTCTATAATTCTATATAAAAATTGAATTGGAGCAAAGAAGGTAAATATATGTGCTAAATCTGTAGCGATGTTATGATAGAAAGAATGTGCATAATTTAAAGCATGGTTATATATAAATCTATTAAATATATAAGTTAAACTTTAAAAACCATTATTAAAAATTGATTGAAAAATCACTTTTCAATTGTTTAGTGCCTAGCTGTTCAAATATTCCATGGAATCTATTTGAATTACACGATATTTATGAAGAAACAGTTATATTGTGTTCAACTAAGTTTATAGTAGACCCACCCGTATATATATAATAATAATGGATAACCTTTAACTTACTTTTTCCTTAGGACTGGATAAAAGAACTCTTTCCCAACAACAGTTTTTTTCTTCAAGAGTGGAAGCTGTATTTTCGAAGGCCAGAGAAAGGAAAAGGCTTTTTTTCTTCTTTTTTTATATCGAAGGGGGTCCTCCTCCCGCCATTTTTCCTAATGATGTCACCTCTTTCATTTGCCGCCGGCGGGAGTTCATTCTGTATCTATCGGTTGCTATGGCAGCGGCTCACCCCTTCATCCCTCCCACTCTAATGAAATTTTTGCGTGTTACCTAGGAAATATGGTTCCCCCTCCGACAACGACACGGCCTCGCTTTATGAAAATTGTTTTCTTCCTATTTTTATTTTTATTTTTTTTCAAACTTGAAAGTAAAATGAGAGAAAAACACCTCTGTCTTCTATTTACAAATCTGGGAGGAAAGTTGACGAATTAAATTGCTTTTGTTCTTTTCGTGGTTGCTAAACATGTCATTCTGGAAAATGATTTTGTGTATGAAATAAGTTATTATATTATATTTTAATGTAGTTTTATGTATTCGAATGTTCGTAAATATTGAGTAACGTATTTATTGATCTTTTAATAAAAATAAACCGTCAGTATAACTTCAATAAACATTCTAGAAGCCCTATCTTCTTTCTACTGGTTTATGAGGAATCTAATGGGAGGCAAGTTGGGAAACAGAGAAATGGATTGACATGGGGTTGTGACTAGTCAAAAATAGTCAACGCGGTCCAAATCAACATGGGTGCACGGTAGTTGTTAGAATTGATGAATCAATTGCAACTTCTATTGGAATTATTTTTATTTAAAAACTAGCTTCCAATATTAAACATTCATCATCAGTTCCAAAAATTAAAATTTTTCAAAACAGCACTTTGTTACATAAATTAACCTAGTGGAATTCTGGGTTTTATTATTGTATTCTCTTTTAGTTTTTGATTTATTGATCGTCCATTTTTTTCTGGCACGTTTATGTAGATGAAGAGATATATGTAGAATAACATTGGTTTATCTAACGTAAACACGGAATTAAAATCTAATTTTCTTTATTCTTTTCTAGCTTAGGTGTTTATTAGGGTGTAGTATGAGATCGCAATTAATTTTTTAGATGTTGGGTTAGCACTTTTGGGTGTTAAGTATATATTATTAGTTATTATTATGAATTGGTTTTTTTTTTTAATGTCAATCCTGATTTTATTGTATCCGCCATTGCTTGCTCTATCTGTTATTGTATTTGTTTTACATATCATAGAGTGATCTAAATCATTAACGCTAAAAAAAAAAATTCATTTGAAGTTTTTTTTATAAATTAAATATTACTTAGGATGTTTATAAATTTTTTTGGATGTTTAAAAGGAAACAAAAATAAGTTTTAGAAAGTATTAAAAAAAAGAGGTACAATATACTAAATAAAAAAAAATTAAAATGGTCTGTCTCTTTGGAGCTGCCGATGGAACCATAATAGATAAGTGTTTTTTTTTTTTAATTTTTTAATAAGTTGACCGTCATAGAAGTGACGAATTGTATATTAATTTCTATATATTTTATATGTTGTGCGGAGTTAAAGTGGCTCTTTCCTTCACACGTCAGCAGCATTTTCTGGCATTCTTACTCTTCCAAACCATCCAATCCCAAAATTATCTAAAATTTCCTAACTCCTTTTACTCATATCTTCAATTGTTACCCATCGAACCCTTTATTTTGTTTTTATTTATCTGGCTAAAACCATCAAAATTTTCTCCCTGATAGCGACAATTAATTTATATAATGTCTGTAAATAATGATAATATTAGAGACGACTTGGGTTTTACGATATTCCTAAAAGCGGTAGAGCGTGTACAGAACGCAATGCGCATTTAGAACGCGCTGTGTACGGTACTCGCACCGCGCTCTCACCGTCTCAAATGACTGGCTAGCACACGGAGCTTATGGAAATATTATGCTAACCAGTCCATGGTTCTACCAGGCCGCTCGCAACGCTTAACTTTTAATATTCACTTCTTAATTATTGTGTACCGTCATTGTATTTTTTCTCCATCTTATAGCCCAGTATCCTGATGTCTGTTATTAGAGGTACTATGCTGAAACGGTGTTGGTTTGCGATTCCAAGATTCGGTTAGTGGTAACAAATTAATAATAACAAAGATTATTGATTTTTTCATAACTCTAAGCTGATTTAACGTGTCTCTACTAAATAATTTTAAAACAAAACAGTTGTATCACCATAAAATCTACTCGGATGTCAGTTGACGAAATGTAACTAATGAACAATACATATGTTGTATAGTTTTAGTAAACGTATTGTTTTGAAAACATAACAAGGGGTGTCAGAAAAAATAAAACTTATTGTAAAGTTAAAGTAAATTACACAGACACAATTTTATTTATTTATTTATTTTTATCTTGAGATTAGGTGTTATCTAGCTTATAGTTCAGAAAACTAGCTTTTATTAATATTTTCCACCTGCGAAATAATATAAACATTTAGTTACTGCAAAATAACCAATATATATATATATATATATATATATATATATATATATATATATATATATATATATATATATATATATATTTTTTTTTTTTTTTTTAATCATATAATTTAAAAACTGATATTTGCTAAGAAAATTGTTTGTTGATGTCTTGCATGAATAAAACAGAAAAATCCCTTTCTTCACAAAAAAGTGATTGAATATACTAAATCCGTGCTATTATTTTTTTAAATCATCAAAAAGTTTGTAAGTATAAAATTAATATATAAACCTAAATGTTTGCTTTTTATTATCATTCTTATGTACTGTTTGTATGTTCTTTTCGTGGGTAAATGCCCATTAGGTTCAATACAGCTTGTATGTATGTTACCAATCTATTCTAGGCAGACAGGGAAGATTAAATAAAAAATAATTTTAATTATGAAAAAAATAAATTTCAAATTGCCCAGGCCGGATTCGAACAAGCACCAGGTTACGAGAATACTAATTTTTACTTATTAATTTTTTTTAATTTTAAAAGAATGTATATGAAAACAAATTGTTTAGATCTTGTTTCTACCCAGCCCAATAAATAAATAATAATTGATTGCACATTTATTTCAGTTATTTACTATCAGATAGAAATCAATACTCGTTCCAGAAATTATTATAATCTATTATATATTTGTCAAATACCACTCACTCACTTAACACGAAATCTCAGAAACCACCGAACGGATTGGAATGATATTCGATATGTAGATTCCTCTAGGGCCGTAGGTGCTCGCTAAGAAAGGAATTTTAAAAAATCGGCCTGGATCGCGGCTAATTTGCGATTTCAATTTTTATTGGGTGAATAATAAAAGATTAATTATCATATGGTATTTGGATATAAGCTAAGTTAAAAAATAGGTTAGATCTTTAAGCCCCAAACTTTGACCACCGTTTAAGTTCCTTATAGTTGTAAACAAACAAAAATACGATCGATGTCGAAACCTTATGATATTGGTACTTTCTGTGAACTCATGGTAGCTGCATAGGTTACTTACAACTTACAAGTTTGAGTTGTTTCGTGAAGAGAAGCTATTAAAAGACTTATGTTAAAGAGGAGGTTAAAAGACTTATGTTCTCTGGTGATGACATGTAAGGCCAGTTCGATGTAGGGACAAAAAAAACAGATAAGAATCAATAGTTCTACCAAGTGTATGATTCTCTTTAGTATCGTATCATGTTCTACCATGGAGAAGAAAGGTACAGTATTAACATCCCTCAGCGTGACCCAAACTCCAATACATCACTTAAGAAAACTGTGTCTGCAGCTGATTTTCACGCCTAAATGTTAGTGCAACGAGGAGGTGAAGAACATTATTTACTTTAATTTCGTAATCTCCTCAACCAATTTATGCTTGATATGTACGCAAAAATAGAAACAGAAAGACTAAACTTTCTTCAAAAAAGTTGAGAAGTTAAGACTATATTCACTTAAAGTATGCCATCATTAGAAAAGCTGATGGTCTGGTATCAGAACTGGGTATGATGGTAGTGCTGCCTCGAAGCTTCACTGGAGGGCTTTTAAAATAATATAAAATTAACTTTTGCAAATTGTCAAATTTACTTATTGAAATTATTCTAAGAATGAAATTGTTCAGGTTTGTTAAGTAATAATAATTATCAACGTTAAGCTTAACTTTTACTAATTTAAGTTGTCTTCATCCTAATGATATTAAACCGTAGCGGAGCGGGGTACTTTCAGCTAGTTGTTTAATAACAAAAAAACTTCATATTATTACTCTATTAATAATGAAATAAACAAATTATTAAGACTTATTTCATATGAATATATATATGAAAATAAGTACCTGAAAAATAATTAAATAATTTTAAATAAGAAATTTAATCTCAAATCATTGATTTTTATTAACACCGCTTAGGGTAAACCAGACACTTATCGACACCTCAGATAGTTATTGACACCCTAATCTTTAATTTTAAAATATAAGCTTAAGTGCTAATGTTCAGTCTTAAAAAAATGGGGAAAATGTTACTTATTGATCATAGAAATCAGCTGTGTTAAAATATTTTTTTAAAATAACAAAGATAATGTAACGATAATCAAGAAAGCTACTAATTCAGAGATTTAGAAGAGGTTTTCTTCTGTTTTCCTTAAGAAACGTCTTCAGTGATTTGAGGTTAATTTTCTTTAAATCAACCAAATAATTTAAGATAAGTCATATTTTATAATGATGATTTATTATTAAACATTTTAATGCATATTTTAAATTAAAATTACCAAACCTAACATTTTCTAATGAGGGTGTCAATTACTGGTCATCAAATCTTGTAATGTATTATTGACACACCGTGTCAATAACTGAATTACTGTTTTTTCATAAAACTATATTAATTTCTTCAGAAAATCAAAGTAATTTTTTAATATACTGATGCTAAAGTAGTTGTTACCATTTTATTTAGCATATTTCTAGTTATTGACACGGGATGACAATAACTGAATCTTGTGTCTAATGACTAGCTATTGACACTGTCTAGATTTTGTTGTAGGGTTGAAACATATTTATTTTATTATTAATTCATTGTTGTTTTTTTCATTTTAATAACATATCAACACATGCTAGAGAACCAAAATAATTCCGAAGAAGATTTGGAGAATTCATTAAAGGCATTTCAGAAATGATGCTCTATTTAATTCACCTCAAAAAGGTTTGGAATCTCCATAGCCACTCTTGATTTCAGATGAATTAATTGAATTTATTATTCAGATTAACCAATCATCTCCTCATTCCTACTTTAGTAGGATGGATCGAGCTTGTGCAAATAAAGTTTTTCTGGTCAGAAAAGGGGCATTTCACAGCCTGTGAAAGAGTTCCTAACTCTAAATAATATAAGAAATCCATTCAAAAACAATAGTCTGGGCGATGGCTGGTTCAAAGCTTTTCTTCGCAAACATTCTTCGCTAGCTGAAAGATTTTCTTAGGCAGTCACCAGGGCCATTGCATGCATTTCGGAAGAAGATGTAAGAGGGTGGTATCAAAGTTGAGAGTGTCTGAAAGGAAGAACAATTCCTTCAAGTGTTGCAACATCCCGAAAGAAGTTTTAATGCTGATAAGCGTAGACTCCTCTAAAATCAAAAAAATATTATAACAAGATAGCACCTTCCTGGAAGTGATAACTCCGATGAGTTACTTTGCCAAGCGTGTTACACTGTGGAAACAGACGGTATTAGTGAATAGGAGTAAAATTTGTAACAATTTATTTTTATCTTTTTGAGCTAGACATTTTATATCCTCATGGATATTGTAATATAGATACATCAAAACAATATACCTATTTAATAAATATATTTTGGATTTTTAATAAATTTTGGTCTTAGCAAGATTGTGCGAAATCTGGAAACGTTCGTTCCTTTAATGAGTGAATGCAATGTTTTAAATAAGGAACGAATAGAGAAAACACGATATGAGTTAAGATTACATTGTTCTGATCAGAAATGCACATCCTTATAAGTTTGTTTTGTAAGATAACTTGCTTATAGTTTCCATTAAATAAACCCAATTGTAATGAAAAGATAGAATAATGAGCAACAAGTGGATGTCAATAACTGTGGTGTCAATTACTGATCCGTGAGGTGTAAATAACTGTAATTTGAACTAATCATTCTTGATTTATTGAAAAATCCCTCCACCTATATTTTTAAAGAAAAACCTTTATTTGCAGCACAAAGTAAGGTAATTAAATATTAGTCTCAATAAATTTGAAGTTTCAACTATTTTTACTATTTTTCTTGAATTTATACTATATAATATTGCCTTAACGGAGTCAATAATTGTTTGGTTTATCCTACATATTATGTAATATATTTCCTTGAATTATATTATTCTAATTCATCCCCAATTCCTATGGAGTTTGTATTGTATTTAGGTTAAATTATTTGCTACTTCTATCGGAATTATTTGATTATAAACTAATCTATGACAAAAATAATCTAACATAAATGGTAAACAATTGATGAATCATAATTGTATTGATCCTTCGTTACCCTCATGCGTACATCAAGTTAGTAAACTTTAATTATTAAGTCAGTTTATTTATGATCATTTTGATTGTGAATATTCTCACAAGTGAAATGACAATTTACATCAGTTCTTACGAGAAGTTTCACTTAAAGATTATGTTAAAAACATTGTAGATAGGCACAGATTCATTACCATATCTTAAAAACCGCTTACTAATAATGGAATAACTAATACGTTTTTAGTTATTATCTTTTTGTTAACATAACGATTACATTATATGCTGATTGTTAATCTTTAATGTGTTTTTGAATGTTGTATGTTGATAGTGAATAGATAAGAATAAATAAATAAAAATTAAATAAGGCAAAAAAAAATTGACCTAGTCTACTTACCGTAATTAGACATTGAGAAAATAGTGTTTATTTCTTTTTTATTCTGCTGGACAGATTGAACTATTAAATGTATTGCGGTCTTATCGATAATTTGAAGTTGTTGACACCAAAATACCGCATTGATATTATTATGATAGCTAATTGAACCTTATTGAATTTAGCGCTTTCCCAGTCTTTATAATTTGACAGCCCTACTTAAGTGATTCATGAACAAATCTTTCGTTTGTTTACATCCCGTAATTTAAGCGATATTTTACAAATTCTATCCCACTCAACTCAGCACAGGTAATCCGTGAGTTAACTTCGAAGGTTTTGTATATTTTGAAGAAGAGATTGGTGTCTCCGGCTCCCGAAGTGTGTTGTACATTTCGTTTCTGGTCACTAACTGAATCAATCTGTACAAATTTTTACCAAAGTATCTCTAGAGTTCCAGGGGGGTTTAGAAATAATAAAATAAACTGATTTTCCGTTAATTTCTTTTTATGAAAGCTATAATGATTGAATAATAGTGATATTTGAAAATTGATCGACATGGTTATATAGATATTGAAATTTATAATAAAATTTACTTATATTCAAGCAAATGATTATAAAAACTTTTGAGCACTGATAATGTAGTCTATTATCCGCTAGAGTTTCTTAATAGTCTCACTCAACCTGGGCTACAAATTCATGCATTAAAATTAAAAATTGGTAGTCCAATTATGCTTTTAAGTAATTTGCAAACATCTAATCAATGCCATTCTAACCAGGTTAAAAACAAGAGCTTTGTGTATATATCATCGAATAAGTAATGTTCAATTACATACTTCAATACAAGATTTTTATCAATAGATATATAAAACATTAATTATTAGTTAAAATAATTTGTTTTTTAGTTATGAGAGCTGGCTAAGCTACGACAAGGGATACTATTATATAATATGTTTATATTGGTATTTTATTTTTAACAATAGCTGCATTTTACGATATCATGTATAAACTTTTAGTAATTTGAACTATTTCCCTACTTCCTTGAGATTCGAATTATCTACAGTCGACCGTTGCAATATTATGTTCTTATTTCTTTGTGTTCTTTAAAAATTAAAAAATAAGTGACTCTACTTAGTATCGATTCAAAAATCGACTTCCTTTCTGAGGCAGAAGGAAGGAAGGATCCTAGTTCTTCTCCTGCCGACATGACGAGGACACTGATGAGGACCTCCGCGGCCGTTGGTCCTGCGTGGGCGATGGCCGGGGGCGGTCGTGATCTCGCCCACGCCCTGCCTTCTATATTAATTCTGTGGGGGGGGGGGGGGGAGTGCGACGGCGAAAGGTCGATTTTACGGAGTATCCTCCGGGCTGCGGCTGTTACCGGCGAACAGGGAGTCGTGATCGGCAGGTTAGCGGCGTGAAGTTGAGGTGACTGACTCGTGTCCTGAGCTATTCCGGGTCACCTTAAAACCTAATAAGAAAACAGATCAAATTGAACGGAGAAGACATGCTTCATTATAATAATGGTTCTAGCTTTACCGAACATACAGAATTACTCATCAAAGAATAAAATGACAAACAAAGATATATAAACCATGGTATATATAAACTAATAAGTAGAAAAGTAACTCAATGAGGATAAACTATGAACCCCTTAAAGAGACCTAAGCCGGATCTAAAGAGATCTAGGCACCACTCTCTCAACTGTGTCACTAGTTTCTAAATTCAATAGGAATTTATTGTGACACATAGATACAGCCTCTGAAAAAAAAAAAAAAAAAAAAAAAAAAAAAATTACCAGTCGTTAAGTACTATAACATTTCCGAAAAATTTGATTTTGAGTTGTATATGCCAAATCATTCAAAATTACGTTTATGTGGTATAAACTGTATAGAGTTCAATTGGCCGAGGAGAGGCGGAAGTTATTTTTAAAATCAATCAACGGAAGCCGTTCAGAAAAAACTGATAAATTACACGCTGTACATCAGCACATCGTAAATATTGGTTCGAAGAGTGGATTAGAAAAAAAAAAAAACCTAGGTTAAAAAAAAGAAAAAAAAATTAAAAGTGGCAAACTCAAAAAAGTTAAAACTTAATACGCCATTTCCCAAAAGATGTGATTTTCGAGATGATACTATATTGCACGATAGGAGCGATTTTTAATATTTTATTCAAATTCTCCCATGCTTACACGTACCTTTTTCTTCTAAACCCTCTTCAGGAGTATGCACCTTCAGTTTTGTCTTTGTCCTTGCAGACAACCCCCTGCAACCGAGTTCCGATGAGATTGAAATATATTCCGAAGCCAAGCCCCCCCCCCCCCCCCCCCGACAATTAGATGACCCTGGAAGTAGTGGAGTAATGAGCACACATCTCAAACAAACTGCGAACGGTTATTAAGATAGAGGATCGAGTAATTACACACCACGCTTTCGGATTTGAGCAAACGTTCGGGGACGTTGCTCTTAAGCGCTGGATAATTATCGATATCTCTCAGCTGTTAACTGTTCACGCTCTTGTTGCTCCTTGCGCTTAATTTGGGACTCATGCTCTTCGCCTTTTGGACCGATAATTGACTGGGAAATGATTAGCCGTACACGCAATCACTAGTTACAGTCTGTAATAACAGTTCTTAGGGTGGCTTAAAAGATTGTAGGTTTGGCTGATAACTAGCGAGGAATCGATTCTAGAATCGATTTTAACTATAAAGAGGCCACTTAAACGTAAAGCTAATATTATTAGCGTGGTGAAGAAAAGTATCATTATGCCTCCTGAAAATCTTTTTTAAACTATGGGTATTACACTATAGCAGGTATTAATTATTATTTTATACATTTAATCTTTCATAATTTTTATTGGAAAAAGTCAATATTTTTATTATTTCTTCCTTGATATTTATATTCTGAATATTTATTTGTTTGAACCATTTACAATTTTAAGGGCTTTATTTTTATTTTGGGTGACAGCATGGTCAACAATCGAATTCTACTAGTTTTCAGTCTTTCCAATGATGAATACATACATAATACAGGGTATATACAATAAAAATAAATAAATGAAAAAATAATAAAATAAAATAAAACTATATATATATATATATATATATATATATATATATATATATATATATATATATATATATATATATATACTCAGCTTTTAGTTTCCTGAACCAATTCTGTCCGCCTCCCTCAGCCCACGGGAGATCCTTGCCAAAGCAAGAAATCCAACATAAGTACATAACAAGAGCCAACATATACAAAACGTTTTGGGGCCACTGCCGTTTTAATCTGTGAAGGGGTGCTTGTAACTGGATAATACTCAAGCCAGAGGGTTAGGATGGTACAAAGGTTTTAAAGAAATTTCAATAATTTAAGAGGTTTGATGTCTAAGAAGTAAGAAAAATCGAGATAATTATGTTGGGCATTGACAGAGACATATTACAGAGCATTCACTATTTTTCGAAGAAATTTGATTGAAATGATTGGATGCGTCGGATATTCAGTATTTTGCTGCCTCCCCCCCCCCCTTCACAGTTCGAGTCCATAAATCCTAACAGGTTTAATGGTGGTTTCGTAAATCAGAAGTTTGTTTTCAACAGAAAGAAGATATGTTATATTTAGAAGTGTGTACAATTAGCTAATGCGTCCGTTAAGTTCTTGGTTTTTTGAGTCGTTTTAAAAGAGTAAGTCTGGTAAAAACATTCTTTATTTTCCGATTGTATATTTAAAACATTGTGCAAATATGTTATAGGCATTAAAAAGCAAAAAAAAAAAAAAAAAAAAAAATCAAAACCAAACATCATATTCGTATTCTATATAATTTTAGCTAGTAATCTTTGAAGTTATGAACTTACTATCAGAGGAGCGACGACCTTTAGTATATGAAGATAAGGTGTCGTTAAGCGGTTACTACAAGGAAAAAGGTTGAGAGATTAGTGAATGGAGACCTATTCATAACGTGGAACTGAGGAGTCGCCAAGTCACGGAGATTAAGACCGGGCCCTTCATGTTAGCGGAATGGGAAAAAAAAAAAATATAATGAGGTTTGAAACACACAATATACGAAATTTTGAGAACATTAGGAATGACCTTAGCAGTTTCCTTCTTAAAAAAAATATACTCTAGTAATGGCCTAGTGGGAAAGAATAAAGGTTCACACGATGAAATGGTTTTAACTCAATATATTTTCTTGATTGGTTTTCCCTCTTACGGTAACCCTGTAAGAGGAGCGTGTATTTAAATATTTGTACATGCTCCATGCATCTAGGATGGAGGTACATGTAGTAACATGTACCTACCTTACATGTTTTGTACTTTACCTAACATTTTATAAGAAGTACTTGAAGTATGAAAAAAAGGGCACTCGTAAAGAATATGATGAAAAGTCTAGTGTGCTTGTCTGTCGCTGTGGCATGTAGATGGGTTAGTAAGATAAATTCGGTTTAAAATAGGCTTTACTTTGTCGGTGTTTGGTCAAGAACCCTACAATATATATATTGTTACTTCAAAATATCTCTGAGGAAAAAAGAAATTTATATAGAAGTGTAATCATATCCTTCCAGTGTCATAGTACACAGTACCATGAACCTTCCAATCACTAGAGTAAGAAACATTTCCCAGGATCCAGCAAACACTGCATTAAGAGAAGATGTAAGTGCTCCAGCCGCAATAGATAGGGCCTCCAACAACAGGTAGCAGTGGACAACGCCACCATTAGCAGGTAGCGGTGGACCTTAGGGAGGGATGGAGGAGGGTAAGGAGTGATAGGGAGTGATGAAGAGGGAGAGAGGGCGAGTGGACAGCCTCAATTACAGAGATAACAGGCTGATTAGATCCATCCATTCACCTGCCAGCCTCTCAGTACATTTGCATGTAGCTCTGCGCTTGTCCGTCTGTCCGTTCTTAATTAATGCCTCATGCTCCCTGCGATCTGTCTTAATTCCTCTTCGGTGTGTGGCCCCTTGTCCATTTGTTGCTCTTTTTGGGTCTTCGGGAGCTGCAAGATTTCCTGAGGTGGAGAATGTCTGAAGGAGTTTCTGAAAAAGACAAGGTGCTGTAATTATTTCTTTATTTTAAATAAGAATAAATAGATCATATGACTTTAAAAAACTATAAACCGTGGTAACAGAACTATGACTATTGTTTCCGAATCTTCTATATTGATATAATTCTCTGTTTTTCTTACAATTTTCCACAATTCCCAGATCTTGTATGTTCCTTTTTCATCCCATCTCCTTCCCAGTCGAGTCTATGTTAAAAGATCTAGAATTTTCTGTCATGTTTTGTACCTTTTTGATATAATTTAGAAGTTATGTTATTTCATAGTAGATTAATAGATTAAATCCGAAATTCAATCTCCTGCTACCATTTATTAGGAATATACGTTTGCAAATTCACTTTGAAAAGTTTCGAATGCTATAATAGTTCGATCACTAAGATCATAATGTTTTGTAGAATACACCTCTATGAAATATGGATATATTTCTTAACTGTTACTATTAGATGTTTAATAAAGATCTTGAGGTTCAGTCAACAAATAATAACAACTTATTTTTTGCAACGTTTCGAGACTATATTATTCTCATAATCATGCCCAATAGTGAAAAAAACATTTTACAATAAAATTATATAAGCTATATAGGTTATTTTAAAACATAAAGTTAGCTACAATACGAAAATATATAAAAACATGCATTAAAATATTTAACTGCACATGATTACAAAGTATGGAGGAGTATGAAACTACTTACCATGTTACTGGTGGCTATGATATTGGTATCTTTCCCAGTTTAGTTGTGTACAAGAATTGTTTTAATTTAGTAGTCGATACCAATAGCATATCCACCAGTAATATTTTATATGATATTTAATATTTTATAATTTTATTGTAACCTGTTTTTTTCAGTACCCTATTAAAGACCTTATTAAACACACTCACACGAGCGTGTGCAGCTCACACCATATTTGAGCACATCCGATTAACAATGACTGAGCCGGGTAGAATAAATTATACATGTTGAAGAATATGGTACAGTTATAAATGAGCTTTAAGAGAGATATTATGAAATGGAATACTTCTTATCTGCTTAAGTATTAAAATTTTTAAATAGTCTAGTAAGTGTACATTTGAGAACGCCACGAGAGCTATTGTACCTAACATTTATTGTTTGGCTAAGAAAGCTTCTTATCTCTTCGTTACTAAAATCATTAATTGTTGTGACATGGCTATTTGTCATTAAAAAACTTTGAAGAATGTAGACTTCATTCATTAAATCATCAATCTGTTTTTCAGGACGATATATTTAAAAATAATAAATAAATGCAGAGACAACCTCAGAATCTTGCCCTAGTGTTGCTAGGAGGGAGGATGAATAATATTATAAAGGCACAATAGTAGGCGCCCCCCACAAAATTGACACTAATTGGAGAATCCGTTTATCCGAGGGCACACGCAGAAAGTAGCCTAATCAAGGAGGCGCTTCGTCAACCGCGATTGTTACGTTCCTTTTTATTGGACCGTGTCATTAAACGTTTCTATCTCTGTCACGCCATTTTAATCGCTGGTGATGCTATCGCGTATGTCACATCTGTCTTGTCGTCGCGTGTCCCATTTAATCGTGGATCGTTTGTCCCCGTTTAGTATCTACTACTCGGACACTAGACCGCATATGTGTCTCCTACCGAAAAGATAACTTGTAAACCAGTATTTTTATTAAGTGCTTACAATATTTTTAGACGTAGTATTGATTTTTTTTTTTTTTTTTTTTTTTTTTTTTTTTTTTTACATGATTTTTTATTTTATATTAAATGGTGTGTTTTATACTTTTTTTTTTTTTTAAAGAATTAAATCAAGAACGTAAACCACTAGTGACATATAGAGGTTACTCAGAAATATATATTGTATTGCTTCCTATCATTAAATATGTTTTTTTGATTTGAAATTATAGCATTTTAATTACAAAATCGTTCGTTTCTTTGTTTAAATTAAATTTCTTTTGTAAAAAGAAAAAGTGTCTATCTACATTTAAATTTTCTGGATTCAAAAGCTTTTTTAATATTCATTTTAGTAGATTTAACAGGAATACAATAAAAAATATATATAAACAACTTATAGTAAACAAATAACAATAATAATAAATAAATAAAGTTTCCCTATATTTCAATATGTGTTTTTAAATAATAATTTTAAGTATTCTATTTCAAAACTTATCTAATTAATTGAAACCATAAAAAAAATAAATAAATAAATAAATAAAACAACAGGTACAAATTAAGATTCGTTAAATAGGCATTTGATATACAAAATTATTTCTACCTTTCTCGGTGTTTGCACCCGGAATCGGTAACACATACTGTCATCATGAAGACCACCCCCCATGTTTATTAAGACATTTTGATTTCCTCTTATTCCATAAAATTTTGGAACGAACTACAATTATTTTTCTTCTGAGTGAAGGCAATAAACAACATTTCTTCTTTTGTGCTTTACAATAAACAAAAATGATGTTTGAAATATAGTTACCTTAAGGACTATCTACTGGTTTAAGAATGTTTAATAACGGATTTAAAAACTGTGGTAAGAGATCAAAAAAATAATATATTTTAGCGAGTCGTTAATCCAAGTCTATTTAATATATATAAATTAGCTCTTGACTTATTTTATTTCTCTTATATATTTTTAATCATATTCTTCATTGCCTACAGAGTGATTCCTCCACACTTGATCACTTGATATTAAAAGGAAGACAGACGTCAAATCATCTGATCAACCAATCTTAAAATACTGGAAAGACAAAACAAGATCCTTCAAGATTATTATTTGTTTCTTTTGTTTATTTCTGTATTAATAAAGATGGAGAATAAGAAAAATCTGAAACAATGATTGCATTTTTCATAACTGTCATTTCACTTTTTACATTACTGTTTTTTTTGAATATTTAAAATATCCTTCTCAATCAACGTCCAATTTGGGATTCGTTCGATTTTGGTGGGTTTTTGGATATTGAAACAATATATTTCAAAATATTTAAATTTTCAGGATTGAAATGTGTTTTAATATTTATTTTCGTAGATTTAACAATTGAAAAAATAAATATAAAAAATGATGTAATAGGATGACAATTATTTAATTTCCTATTTGTAAGAATAAAATAAATCGTTATTTTTTACAAGTTCTTTTTTTTTTAGATATTTACAGCTTGTGTTCCAATTTTAAAAAAAAAATGTTTAAAAACTGTATTATACTTCTTTTTTTATAATAGGTTTTGGATTTAATTGATTAAAATTTAATGATTTGAAGAAAAATAACATGACAATGATAAATTAAGAATCTCTCATCTGTCAAAAATAAATTAGTTAAGTGATTCTGTTTCATGTGTATTGAATTCTCTGCAGGAGCTGCACGCAAGTTTCATGTCCTGGAACTTTGGAACAAGTTAAACCAATTCTACATCAATAGAATATATGACAGATGTTTCCTCTTTAACAGATATAGTATTTAATTACAGGCATTTAATTACCGGACTTGTTCGGCCTAGAAGATCTCCCATCCAACTCCTTTTTATGTGCCGCCGTACAAGGAGATATAGGACCGCCCAGATGACCGTATCTTCGGGGAGGTATAGAGCCATGTCTTGGGCTATCGCTACAATCTCCTCAGCCTTGATTATAGCCGCCCTATCAGACAATGGCTACGTCATTAGCGTTCATTCAGGAAGGTTCATTCATTCTTCCTGAGGGTGTGTCTCCATGGAGCTATATGTCGGCTTACAATGCAGTAGTAATTTTAGGAAATGTGAATAAAAAAACAAAAAACAAATATCTAAAACGGAAAAACAGTTTAATGGAGATTAATTAAGTAAAATTAATATGATTTGTAAGAATGTAATATCTAAGTCCTAAAAGATTTTTTTCGGTGGTCCAAACTCCAAAGATTCCAATTGTATTATAACATATAAGCAGCCTAATTAAAACATGAATTAGTTAATTAATAGGATAACTTATAAATTCATACTTTTTCATTTTTATAAATTACTAGCAGAAAGTACCCTGCTCCGCTACGGTTTAATATTATTTGGATTAAGGACAACATAAATTAGTAAAAGTTAAGCTTAACGTTGATAATTATTATTACTTAAATAAACCTAAATAATTCCATTCATAGAATAATTCCAATAAGTAAATTTGATAATTCGCAAAAATTAATTTTATATTATTTGATAGTCCTCCAGTGAAGCTTCGAGGCAGCACTACCATCTATCTTACCCAGCTCTGATATCAGACCATCAGCTCCATCATACCATCTCTTATGGCATACTTTAAGTGAATATAGTCTCAACTTCTCAACTTTTTCGATTTTTTCGAATAAAGTTTAGTCTTTCTGTTTCTATTTTTGCGTACATATCAAGCATAAATTGGTTGAGGAGATTACGAAATTAAAGTAAATAAGGTTCTTCACCTCCTCGCTCCATCAACATTTAGGCGTAAAAATCAGCTGCAGACACAGTTTTCTTAAGTGGTGTATTGGTGTTTGGGTCACGCTGAGGGATGTTAATACTGTACCTATCTTCTCCATGGTAGAACATGAGACGATACTGAAGAGAATCATACACTTGATAGAATTCACTGATTCTAATAACTTTTTTGTCTCTGCTGTGGAGAACAATGTCTCGCTTTTCAAACACCTGGTCAATAATCAACTTCGTTAGCGGTAGGAGTATTGTAACGTCCTTAGTGAGCATTTGAAGGCTTTTTGTCAGCACTGATAACTACCTGGAAATCTTGTAGATCTTTGGGAACAGACTCAACAGCAGCTCTGAAGTCCTTGATATACTCGTTATGTTCATGAAGAGTTTTCTGGAGTAGTTGGGGACGAAGCCATTGGTGAAGCAATGTTGGTGGGTTGCTCGTAAGGAATATGTACATCGAACTGGCCTTATATGTCATCACCAAAGAACATAAGTCTTTTAACCTCCTCTTTAACATAAGTCTTTTAATAGTTTCTCGTCACGAAACAACTCAAACTTGTAAGGATCCACCTCTGCAGCCACCATGAGTTCCAAGAAAGTACCATATTATAAGGTTTCAACATCGATCGTATTTTAGTTTGTTTACAACTATAAGGAACTTAATTTGTGGTCAAAGTGTGCGACTTAGACATCTTACCTATTTTTTAACTTAGCTTATCTCCAAATACCATATGACAATTAATCTATTATTATTCACCTAATAAAAATCGTAATCGCATTTTTCGCGAGTTAGCCGCGATCCAGGCCGATTTTTTAAAAATTCCTTTCTTACTGAGCACCTACGGCCCTAGAGGAAGCTATATACCAAATTTCATTCCAATCCGTTCGGTGGTTTTTGAGATTTCGTGTTAAATGAGTGAGTGGTATTTGACAAACATATAGTAGATTAATTTTGTAAAGATTTACATTCCGCCTCTAATCAGGGCAACAAGTAGTATAGATGGATTTATGGATCCATACAAATACTATGTACAATAAGAAATACATGAAAAAGAAGAGAAAGAAAATAAATTAAGAACGTCAAATTACAAAAATACAAAGCGGAAAAAAATTATAAAAGTCAAAATAAAAACTAAATTAAAAGTTAAACACAGTTTTAATATATATACAAAATATACACTTACCAAAGGGATCCCTGAAATAAACCTGTTAGGATCAAAGACATCCCATCGCTGGTCTCTCAGGAGCCCTAGATGCAAGAATCCAGTGGAGCCTGAGTGAGAGCGATATAGCATAATCACTCTGGATATGAGTGGAGAAGTTAACCATTGCCGAGACTGCTTGTCGAATCATACAATGGATCTAGATGCCACGCAAGTCACCTGCGAGGAGAATCCCATGATCCCCAAGGATGTGTGAAATTGGATAGGGATTGCGCTGATGGATTTGGATGGATAGAACGATTTCGATGAAATTTTGTAAATTTTACTGGTAAATATTCAATGAAGAAAGGTAGAGGAGACCCGGGATGGTTGGGACCAAGTTTCTTATTTTTTATTTTATTTAAGGCTACAATTCTTTTTTTTAACTTTTAAAATAGTTTTCTTTTTTAATAACTTTTTAAAAGTAGATATGCTTTATTATTAACTATAATAATGAATTCAAGCCAATAAAAACAAAATAAAAATATAAAACATAAAAAAATATCCCAACTATTCTGGGCACCTGGATGGTTGGGACAGCGATAAGGGATTGTTGGGACATTCATAACTTCGGTTAACACATTAGTCACAACAGAATATTTGTATTTAGTACATGACAGACCTAAACATAATAAACTAGTACATGTTTCTTACACAGAGAATAGTAAAAAATAAATTAAGAATAGTTCACTTTTACCAATAAACTGTAGTGCTTCTTTATATCGTAAAAAGATCTTAAGAAAAGGAATATATTTTTAAAACCATGTAATGTTGACATTAACATAAGTTAGGTTGTTAGTAACTATTTTACGTTGAAATGAGTAGACAAATCAGGATAAAAAATGTAAAAAATTGCACAGTTCTCTTTGTACCTTATCAATGATCTTTGACATGTGATTAGCAAATAATGCCTACTCTACTAACTTGAGAAATGTCATCTATTCAAGGGTATTTAAATGAGGAAAAGTTATTCGCAAAAAAAAAAAAAATATATTGTAAGCACATCAGATGATTCATCGATTGATAAAATCTTCTCTACGTAACATATTGATATTGATTTTGTGCTAAATTCTACCAGAACAAAATCATCTGGTTGAAACTGCTGGTCACTTTTATCAATTTTAGTTTCATTGTAGAGTCATTCTTCTGATACTATCTCAAAATCGGAGCTTGAATCCTTCAATGTTATTTGTTCGTCGTCTTCATGACTTGAACTCTAAAATAACCTTTTTTTTTATTCCTCTGGCTTCTTTTTTCTGCTTTTTATACGTTTTGGTTTGCAATTGACCAATAATTTCATTTATGATTAGGTTATCAGTTGGAATTCGGGTTTTGGTTGGTTTCCGACCTCTTTTCTTTTTTCATGGTTGTACCTTCGATAAAGGTAGAATGTCTTCAGGAGAAATTATCGACGTATAAAGTATAAATAACTACAAATATATACCAGGATGGTTGGGACACTGACCCACCCGTCCCAGAGATCAAGTGTCCTATTTTTACTTTTTTATTCAACATGTGGTCTTGTCAAAGTATTTCAAGATTGATTACAAGAATCGAATGATAATTGATTAAAGTTTCAAATGTTAATTTAAGACCCTGTCAGGGTTTTATTGTCTTTGAGAATATGCATTCCTAAAGTTCATTCAAATATTTACTTCTGTAGTGAAAAATTAGAAAATATTAGTTCTCTCTTCAGGATATTTATATATGGCCGCCTAAGCACAGAAAAATCAGGAGTGTGATCAACAGCTGTAAAGCCCATTCTATAGAAACATATCTATGTTTTCCCTATATTTAGGTCATTATGTAAGGTTATTGTTCTCAGGAATAGGAGCTCGAAGAAGTGGGTACCTCTGATGTTCCAATGCTTTGCTCTCCCCCGAAGTTCAAGCCTTTAATCCCAAAAAGCTTAAGGGTAGTCTTTTGAAATAAAAGCTTGAAATCTTTTGAGAGTTGTAAGGTCTTATAGTTCACTGTATAGTTGTCTGAATATTCTTTTATATATTCTATTAAAGTAAAATAATGTTAATGTTAATTTTTATATTGTTGTTATCGTTTTGTATCTTTGTTATTTCGAGTTGCTCTCCTTTACCAATTTGACGATATATATTCGAGAGAGACCTCTGACAAATTTGAGAAAAAGGAATGAATATTAAGTTAAATAAACGCTTGTTTTTCTACTAAAGAAAAATAAAAGCGATCTCCAAATTCCTGTTTTGGGACGTCGCTTTTTAAATTTTACCAAATGATTAAAAATAAATTATCTGTTATAAGTTGATTGTTTTTGTGAAGCGTGTGCTTTTCACACATCTGTCATGAAGGAAAAAAACACTCCCCTATACTTTCTCCCAGCATAATAATATAAATAATGCCAGTAATAATCTAATAATAGAATCTTTTAGCGCACTTCCCATTAAGCTCCTTTTCATCTCTCTGAGAATATTTCTGGTATATTAGTCGTGGTCATGCCCTGTTTGTAGATGTCATTTATGTCTCTGGCGTTTGTTATGACCCAGTCAGTAAAGAGTATGTATATGTTCGTTAATTTTTACAAATTCTTAATTTACAAATCCAATTGAGCTGTATGCGATGAACATTTGCGGTTAGAAAAGATTCTTTCTTATGATGGTAAAAATAACAATAATAAAAATGGTATAATGATATATTTATGAACGAATACTTTTACTAATCTTTTGAATTTCGTTCCACCGATGGTTAACATAAAGGCATAAAGGATATTGTAGTATTTCAAGAAAATTTGTGATATGTCTAAAACATAACGCGACACAAATTTTCGCAATTTGTGAAAAACTGTATTCCTTAAATGGTCTCCATTTTCTGCCTCACACAAACGTGTGTTATTGTTATTCCTTCAAATCTTATGATTAGGGAAACGGAGAACCCATGAGTGATTCGCCACATAAATGTACGTCAGGTATGGTTTGATGTCACAATACGTGATTGGACAATACTTTTTCTTTATATTTAATCTCTTACATCCAGCTGTTGAGGACAAAGCAGGTATTATTGAGTAGACTAAAAAAAAAAAAAAAAAAATTAGAGCAAGTGCGTTAGACAGAAGAAGGAAAAGTGTAAGGATGAGGGCATTCAAGAGAAGAATGAAGGAATGTCTAAATAAATAATTTTTTTTTTGTCTTCCATTGGCCTATTCGAAATAAAAATACTAGATAAACATTGACTACAAATAAAGTCAGTAAATACAAAAGTGTTACTTTAGTTCATCAATTTTTCTAAAATATAGTAAGGTAAACCAGACAGCTATTGACACCCTTAAGCAATATTCATACTATAAGCACAGAAAGAATAGTTCAAGAAAGTTAAAATTTTACATTTATTTTTCCTTAATTACTATAATTTAAGCTAAAAACGAAAGTTCACATCAAACATTATTACTGGAATGTATTTTACAATACAGTGACAATTATTTTTTTTTTTTTATTATTGAACACTTTTTTCACAACAATATGTTATATATCTTCACCAAATTAAGTTGGTTCCACAAGGCAGGTCGAATTGTTGGGACACAATTATAGTATGTTTACTTGGACGGGTAGTTTGTTTTGACTGCATCCCTGGTCATCTTCTATACTCAACATATATGTATAAGTATTTATCACTACTGAGCTTCAGTGGTTTAATAAACTGCACAAACGACAAATTGTTTATTCATCAAAATGTTGGTTTGGGAGATCTTTGAATTAGCAAAGGGAAGGAGCTTTCCTGATTTCTGAAGGGATGGAATTCCACAAGGTTGAGGAATGAACAAATAAGGAATATTGCAATGAAGCAGTGCAACGTGAGAAGTACGTGGAAAAAGGAATTTAAGGAGACTATATTTATTCGATTATAATTTTAGGTGCCGTGTACAACAACTCAGACTTGAGGCACCATCACATTACATTAGTTATTGTAATTCAATATTACATTATATAAGTCATTATAATTCAACATTATATTAGCTGAAACAAATTGTTTTCTTTGAGTAGGGTAAAAAGTTTTTTCCACTTTTCGGGTTTCAAACCCTAGCGGTATCGTTGGAGATGCACCAAAGTCCTGGATGGTGAAATTCGGGTAAAATCATTCTTAAGGTGCTCCGTTGTCAACAGGTAGTTGCAAGTGCTGCATTCTGGTGGAGGATTGCCTTCAAGTAGGTGCCTGTGGGTCAATTTTGTCTGTCCAATTCTAAGACGTTACTAATGTCTGTTCTTGCCTGTTTGTTGGGAAAGGTGTTTTTACATATTCTTTTGAATTCGTTTCTTTGGGTACTTTTGCCCATAAGTTGAACCATGCTTCTCTGCAAAGGTTAAATGATATAGATTTATTAAAGTCTTTGAGAGTGACTTTGGTATTGGGAAAACGGGACATAGTTCTTGCTTCTTTTGCGCTTATGTCGCTCAATTCTTTCCTTCTATATTAGTGCGACTAGGGACCCAACGAAATTTAATATTTGTAGTCATGTTTAGGGCTACGATAAGGTTTTCGGTTGAATGTTTTGGATTGCCTGAAGGGCGGAGTAAGAGTCGCTGCAGATTAGTAATTATCTGCTGTCCTAATTTTCAATAAAAATTATACACAGATAGATGGAAAATAGTTCGGAGGAAAATATAGAGTAAATGCTTGGAAGACAGTATTAGAGGGTTTCTGAAGGAAGGATGACTAAATATCTTATCTCTTGAGCCATCTGTGACGGTAGATATTGGTGTGTTTGTGATTTGTAACGACTTTGTAAACTAATACATCTAGGATATATCGCCAAAGGAAAGAAGGGTAGAGAACTTTATGCATAAAACTTTGTATTGAAACATCTATTTACATTAATTATATATTCAATTTTCAGATTACAAAAAAAAAAAAAATGTAGAAAATTGTATAATTATAACTTCTATTCGACAGTTGTTCAAATTCTGCTGAGGGCTAAGTCCTATGAGAGGAGATATCTGATTGGCTGTAGACGTGCCCAAGCCAAACAACCGTCACTATTGGTCCACGGTGGAGGACTGCCTCAGTCAATATTAGCCTAGCTCTTTCTTCTCGGCAGCCAATGTTTGCCCTCGGCTACCTCCTCGCCACTGCCTTCTTTATTTCTAGTACTCTTGCAATGCTTTCTTGATAATATGTTCTACTGTTTATAATACTAGGTATATAACTATACGTAAATATATATGATATCAAAACAGATCAGTTGCTTAATCATTCGGGAGAAGGTAATTGTGAGACTAACTCAGATTCACGGTTAACAATATTTTTGAAAGATAGAGTGGTCAGAACTATGCTATAACCTAACTTGACTATATTATCACAAACGTTGTTGTTAATTGAAGGATTGGACCAAGCAGGGATTTGTTCAATATTGGTAGTCAGTAAACTATATCCGTTCCTACTTTATAGGAGATTTAAGGTAAACTGTAGGATGGATGCCATGAAGAAGATTTTTTGATTTGATTTTGATTGAATTTGAATTTGGATGATAAAGTTAGATCAGGTAAGAAATTGATGCAGTACAAGAGAGAAGATAGACCCCTTAGCCAGAGGTTCGCACCCGATGACCGTTGTGGGAACGGGAAGTGGGAACTGGCATTGTATCCTCACCAAAGCCGTCCCTCGGACGGCGGACATTCCCAAAGTGTTCACGCGATGGCTACAGTTATTAATAACAATAAACAAGCTCTCCCATGCTTTAATATTTCCCACAATTTTTCTCTGCCTTAAGGAGCTCTAGGTTGTCAGGTTCAGCTACCATTAAGCTTTTAACTTCGCGGTTGATTGTTTTAATAATGTCTACTCGGGTGGTGGATCATTGATGTTGATAAAGATACACAGTTAAAATTATCCTGGTTATTTTTTATTATATATATTAATTTTTTTAAACGCCTCTGCCAATGACAACGTGAACGATCTCCGAGCTTCTTAGATATATAGTCTTGTCATACTTTCTACTTGATTGTCGGAACGATAACAATATAAGAATATACATCAGCCAATGCAGTTCATGCCCATAATGTCCTCAAGTGTGCATTGGCTCAGAGGACATTGTGGGCTCTTTACATCTCCAATCCTGCGCAGGTATTGCTGAATATAATCATAATCATAATCTTCGGAAGCCGGCCACAAATATTTCGCCGGTGAGTGTTAGTGCTATCGGTATTTCAAGTAAACTCTCACTGCACTTTCCTTCTGCCTGTTCCTTTTGTGTTATCGAACTCTCCTTTATATAATTTCTTTATTATTCTTTTTGTCGAGTCGTAAGGAAGAGGTAGATCGACTAGCGGTGTTTCAGAACCACTTCTGACGAGCCCACCAGCTTGCTCATTTACCGGTAGAATTAAATTATGCTTTATTTAATAAAAATTTCAATAACAATACAAAATCAAAATTCTCAATTTACATGACATAATATTTGTTTTTTTTGTTTATTGGCATAAAATTGCATTGGCTATTAACGCTATTTGTTTATTTTTATTTTCATGTGTTCATTTGTCTGTATTTTGTATTTATTTATTCCTCTTCGTAGTTTAAAAAAAAAATATTCTTGTAGCAATCAATATATCATGTCATATATACGCAATGACATTATTTGATTTTATGAATTCTATAGCTACACTATTATCTCCGAGGGCTCCTCATAGGAGTGTTATACGAATCTAAGTGGCCAAAATTATTTAATTCCATATTAATGTTGCTAACAATTGCTCTGTCAGTATCTGTTCTTACCTAACACCTTGTTTACCGGGAGCTAATATGAGAGTTACAATATGATTTCGAAAAGACAAATCCTGGCATGCAATATAGATAAATAAAAAGAAAAAGCATCGAAATCAATATAATTTTTTTTTTTTTTATCAAATCATTGAATTATTTAAAGGTTACGCCACAAATGTAGGACCTCGTGATTGATGCTTTTAATGTGACCGAATTAAATTTGCGTCAATCAGAGTAAGTGGCTCTGTGTGAAGAAGGTGCTTTTTAATGAATTTAAATTATTGAAATAAGTATTTCAATTCAATTTAATAGTATTTTTCATTTGCCCAGCTTCGTTCTACTGTAAAATTGGTACTTCATGTCCGTTAACTGGTCACTATAATAGTACTCATCACTTAAAAGATGTTTTCATTTATTCTAATTTAACTTCAAAATTTTATCGTTCAGTGATTTCCAGGTCACTCTTCTTATTACTCCTGAATCCAATGAAAACGTTTAAAAAAAAATGAAGATACCGTTAAAAGGATTTTGAATATTTAATTATTTTTTCGTAATTTTCTGATTGTCATGTTGAATGCCACTTCATTCGAGAAGGATTTGATCACTATTATTTCACAAAAAGTCCAATCTTTCAAAAATATTAAAAACAACTGCTTCCTGAAGTACAAGAAAAACATTAAAATGTGGTTGAAAAAAAACAAAAAATAGAATATTTTTCAAACAGGTGAAATGGTACTTTTACATTAATTGATAAAATAATAACCACTTCAAAATCATGTTTCCTCACCTGCAGTTTCCAGATCCATAGCTCTACTTATGAAGAATACTGAAAAACATAAGAAAGCCCATTTTAACTGAAGAGATGACACTTAGAAAGGAGATATCCGTTCTATGGAACAATATAGGTATTGCAGAGAAGGAATGGATAAGGGTCAGAAAATGTCTTCTGTTTATCTAACTTTATAAATAGCTTGGTTTTTTTTACCTGCTATGGATTTTATAAAATCGACTTTTGGCCGCCTAGATAAGCTAAATGTGGTCCGTTGAGAGGTCAGGATTCGATCCAAAACTACTGAGTTGTGAGATAAAAAAAAGTAAATGCCCAGAAAATATTGTTTATTGTCATTATCTAACTGCAATATTGTCGTTTCGGTAGATCTTGTTTTCTGAAAAGGTAGATCTGGGTCAATTTCGTGTGGACGGTTCTTAATCTATTGTAGCTAGCTACAAAATTTATCCTATCCCAGAGATTGACATTTTTTTTTAATAGTTTTTAGTTTCTTCGGTGGGATCTTATTTTACATAGACTGCCATTCTTCTTTAATCTTTAAGCTTTAGTCCTTTAACTCGACATTATGAGTTACATATAAAAATGAAGTAATTTGGATCTTCTCTCATTCAATGGAGTGTAAGATGCCACCATTCATGGCTGCCTTACATTCTTCATTCTCATTATATGACTTACCATATGAGTTGTAGGCTTTCTATTCTATCCAAAATGGTATCTTCTATATGTGTTCTTTTGCCAGATATCGTCGTTTCAAATAACGCTTAAGCTGAATACTCCACACGATCGAGGCTAAAAATCGATTTCTACTGCTTTTGACTGGCGTTTATTTTTGATGTTAGCTAACATCACTCAGCCACATTTGTTGTTATTGGGTCCATGATAGTAAGGTACAATTGGGCTTTGCAATGTCTTAACATATCAACTTAAGAGTTTTAAATATATGCAACTATGTCTAATTCATGCTCATTATTTATTAAAAATAAATATTATGTGAATTATAAAATTACTATTCAATTATTTTTCAAGTTATATAAATACACAGGCGCGAAAGGAAGACAACCCCAGGACGGGCCCAACCTCCCACACTTGGGGGATTAGCCAGATAGGGATCTTTCCTTTCTCTTTGTCAAGTCTTGGCAGGAGTGGAGCCTTTTTTTGTAAAAGTTGCTGGCCCTCTCATATACCTGCTCAACTGATTCCACTAGCAATAGTGTTAATATCATAGTCTTAGATAGCGATGCAGCTTTTGATACCGCCGGGTTATCTTGAAGTATTTAAGGGCGTTTTTCAGCATGATTAAAACAATAAGAACTTCCTAAAGGAAATCATTATCAAAATGAGTAAATATTCTGGTAGTTCCCTTGGCATTGATTTAAATATCGATTCTTTACAAAAAACAAAACAAAAACCAAAAGTGTTATTTAGTAGAAAGTAAAATATATATCGAAATAAAATATATGAATGTTTACGTATTTTATAAAGTTGAGAATATTCTGCTTTAGTAGTCATAATAAGATACAGAACCCAAAGAAATGACAAATAATTTACTGCTTGTAGTATATTACTTATTGTTCAAATGTTATCTCTTGTATTGGGAGCATACAATAGTATGCTTAGAGATTTACAATAGAGTAAATATGGATAAAGTATGAAACAAATGAAAGTATTTCTTATTGTAATCCTGAAATTAATTTTAATTAATATTTATTCAATTATTTCATAAGCATAATTTTTAATTGTAATTATAATTATATCATCTTCAAATCTAATAATCATAAATTAGCAAGAAATGCCACGATGGATTGTATAAATATACATGCATGCCTACATACTTGAAAACTGAATTCCAACAGTTTTTAACAAACAGATGAATCAGTTATTTATTCATTATTTTTTATTATATTTATATTTATATTTTATTTTTATTTTTTATAATTTGTTTTTAAGATCGTTAAGAACTGTTTTATGAAAATAATCTTTCTTTCTTTTTTTTTTTAAATACAATCTAGTTCATGTGATGAAGGATTTATTTGCATAATTTTTTGGTACCAAACTCTTAAAATTTAAAAAAAAAAAAAAAAAAAAAAAAAAAAACTTGAAAAAGAGATGTGAAGAAGATGAGGGGGCAAGGTAAAATTTTCCTGCTAAAAGGAAATATTAAATACAGTTTTCGTTTCGTAAAAAAATGTTAAAAACAGTTTATTGATAAATAAACCTTTTAAGATTCATATTAAACAATTGTTGAACTGACCATGAGCTTGATATATTCATAATTAATACATATATTATTCTATATCAAAAGTTATTGAGGTGTTGATGTTGTTATAATAATTTTGTTGACTTGCTTTGAGTGATTCTGTAAATCTTTTCATTCTTTACATATGTAAATTATTTATTTTTTATTCTTTATATGCAACTTGTATTACAAAATAATAATAAAAACAAAAATCATAAAAGCTATATGTACATTATATTCGATAAAGCATGGTGTGTACAGAAACAAATAAAATTTCTTCCATCATGATTACTGCTGGAGGAAAAACAATAACCATTTTACTAAATTTTATTTCCGAAATTCCAAGTTTCCTCTCAGGAGATAGACCGCCCGTTCTTAGGAATGCTCATCTATACGGGGCTTCGGCAATAAATTAAACAAATAGCAGGATGATGTATGCGGCAATAGCAATAGGTTAATTAAAAGCAGAAATAGAAAGTAGAAGATGATTGCTAGAGAGAAGAGATTAGTAAGTTATAAATACACAAAAGATGGTAGAGAAAAATAGAAGAGTGTTTAATGAAGGCGCGCTTAAAACAAAATGATTTCCTCGGCCCGGGCCCCGGGGCATTCACAAATTGACATCGCCTTGAAGGATGATCATGGGGGGGGGGGGGGGGGGGGGGGGGTTGGAGGTTATAATGCCGGCTCACTGCTACCTGATACCGCTCTGTGACAGCTTAATAGTCACCGGTTATAGCATTCGTTTCTCGACAATCGACATTCGTCCGGGGAGCTTCATCAAGGGATTTAGTTAATGGAATGAAAAAAAGAAATTCGCACATCCTGTTCTCAGCTACATCTCATCAACATCCCTATGCATCAAACAAATAAAATATGCGATACCATATTCCCAATATTGATAACAGTAACGAAAACGATTCTCAATTCTAGAAACCGATAAAGAAACTATTACAAAGCATAATCCAATAATGAGAGCACACTATATGTTTTGAAAAATCAATAATAGTGCAACATATTTGCTACCAGCAAATATGATTCGTTTAGAATCAAAAACTGTTAAGTCCATTATCAAAATTTTAGAGGAGGACAAAGACAAAAAACTTGATCACACCTTAAACCTGTCTTCAATATTGTGTTCTTAGAGTGGTTGAGAAAGCTATGAATTTTCAATTTCAATGCATCCTAGCGTAAGCAGAAAATTACTATTTTGTGTTGGACATAACAGGTCCTCTACTTTGTTATGCGAGTCGGCCCAACAATTAATGATTCGGTACTTCTTTGCTCTCAGTTGAGCTTTCATAATTCTTTTATTTATTATATCTACACTATTCCATAAAATAACATGATGTCTTTCGTTTATGACCACAAATCTACTGAACTGATCTGTACTAAATGTTAACCACATCATCTTTATAGTTCCAGGAAGGTTTAGCAGTTATAAAATTTACTGATTTCCAATTTATTCGCTATTAAAAAGCAATAATATGCGGATAGCTGTGAAATTTGAAAACTGACTGACGAGTGGTGAGCGCTATTCTACAAGAGAGATTACAAAGTCATGCTGTCATTAGGAGCTTTGAATTGTCAATAAAGTTTACTACTAATATTCAATTAAATTGTTATTTAAATTTACTTTAATATGTGGTGCGACATGTGGATCCCGGTGAAGTTCGGAAATCGACCAATATGTGCTTAGAGCCATTCCGTGATAAAATTTACAACGGTAAAACTACTGATCCCATCTGTACCAAACTTTAACTATATCATTTTCATACTTCTAGGAAGGTTTACCATTAATAAAATTTATACTAATAAATATTTAAAAGTGGAATGTTGGGTGTCAGAAACAGTTTACCACAATGCAATTATTTCTGCCAAATAAAAATTATCATTAGATATATCGATCATTTGCTTTTTGATGCTGTTTGTAAAAATATGATCCATGAGCTGTCCACTATCCGCAAGAATTTATAGTCTCCGTCCATCTGAAATACCAACTTTTAAGTAATCTTGAAAACCAAATCAGTATAATTTTAACAAGGTTAAAAATTGGTGCTATGCATGAAAAAATCGTTGAAGGCAAACTATATGAAAATGGCTGATCAAGGTTTTTTGATCAGATTTAGTGGTTTTTAATATATTCAAACTTACTTTAAAAATATGATTCATTATTTGTCCATAATCCGCAAGAGTTTTTAGTCTCCGTCCATCTGAAATAGTACCAAATTTTAAGTAATCTTGAAAACCAAATCAGTGTAATTTTAACCTGGTTAAAGTTATTTAAAAAGTTACTTTAAAAAGAAAAAAAAAAGATTTTTTTGAAAAAATGAGCTTAAAGGATTTTGATCCTGAACAACTTATTAATATGACAGTTAACTTACAATCCAGAAAATGTCCAAAAGAGAATCTTTTTTAAAATTTGCTAATTGAATGATAAAAAATTTAATTTTTCTTTTATTATATTTCAGTTTATAATCTTGATTCTGGGGCAACCGAAATCCCTTTACGGTAACAAAGCAATGCAATGAAAAATTGGTCTATTATTAAAGATATTAAAAATTATTATTGACATAGATTTTTGTAGTAATATTAAATTTATTCATATGGTACACTTTATTACCCTTATTACTTATTACCTAATCTAATCTGAAACTAGACAATGATAAGCGTTCGTAGAATTAACGATTTAGGATTCAACTTTTAAAGATTCTTTTTATATTTACTTGTAAAAGAATCTATAAATATTACCATGCATTTTGTATTCGAAAGAGCCCTGAGACTTTGTAATCCTTATCCCATTTTCCTGTTAACCGATCTAGTGAAAATCTGAATTTAAATTTTCCTATAATAGTAATATTTAAATTCAGGTCAAGTTCTTATACTACACAGTTTACTTCAAGGACAAAGCCTCTTCTTGGAAATGCCTTATTCTCATTTAACATCAAATGAGTAAATCCTCTGTTAATAAAAAAAAAAAAAATTTAATACGTATGACATAATGAGATATACATATATGAAATTTAGAAACATGATAGAAAAAAGGTTTAAAATACAAATTGATTGGGTATCATTATATATATATTTACCAAAATAATAGTCGTAAACAGAACAGATATATGTACTATTAGCATAAATATGCCGTTTATATACAGGGTGAGTAACCAATTTCCCACCAAGTATTGTGTTCTAAAAATGCATTATGTTTTCATTAATTAAGAAATCAAAAACTTCGATGAAAATCATACATTATGTTTAAAACTGATACACTGATTTTGGTTTAAAGTTTTAATCGATAATTGATATAAAATGTACATGATTCGGAGGTGTTTGAATCATAATTTGAAACCTCGTTACTACCTGCCCCGCTTGCTTCGGGATGTTAATTCGCTGACTAGGAAAGAAGTAAGGACATTTAACACACCCCGTAATTGCAATATGTCGCCCTCGACTAAATAATGTTAATAATTACATAATTATGCAATTAAATCTATATCAGAGTGGATGGAATTATAATAAATTTCCTACATTAATAAAACATGAGGAGTCTGAAAAATGATGATGTGCCCATAATTACAATTATCTCACATTCAACGCATACTGTCCTGTATTTCATCTTATTTTTATTTCATGCTACTAAATTTTACTATATTATTACTTTTTTGCGATTATTTTATTTAATCTATACAAAATTGATTTTAAATAATAATTATTAACTATTAACGGGTAGATTGCTTCTCCTTAGTTAAATAGAGCATAAACCGTTAGAAGGAGTGTTTATTATAAAAATTATTAATTATAAGAGCTAATTTATTGTGCCAACGTTTCGGCTCACCTTGTAAGCCTTCATCAGATCTACAAAAAAAATATTATTAGTAATCTGGAGAATAAAACTTTTCTTGAATTTTTCTTTTCAACTATTTATTGATATAGATGCTTACCACGATTACTTACTTGACTGACAACCAAAATTTTGGGATAAAAGGATATATAATTATGTATCCAATATATATTACTTTAATTTTCATATTATTACATTTCTTTTTTAAATATTTATTTTAATGAATTATTCAGCCGAGAAATGTATTTATTTATTATGCTAATATTTATGTAATTTAATTATGAAACGGTGAATATTAATCGTGAGCTAATCAAGCTTTATATTGAAAAAAGGGCCACGATGATTAATAACTTAGTAATTAAACAGGTCTTTAATTTGATTCTTTTGACAAACAAACAAATTTATAAGAGGACAGCACGTTAGGCTAAAATGTAAAAACGAACAAACAGCTGGAAATGGCAAGTCATCAGGTTGAATCCTTTCCTAAGACAAAAACGGTGGTCATTAGATGACTCCTCGCTCAATACAGCTTATGCCGTAACGGTTTGTGTTTGTTGCTGAACTGTTATCTGTAGTTGTTTGAGCCTTGTATAATTATTAATATTTATTAACCAATACTGCTAAATTATTTTTTTTATTGAAAAATATAACTATTTGTTGAAATTGTTTACTAAATGAGAATAAATTTATATAACCAAATAATTACTGAAAAGAAGCATTAATCATGAATTTAATTATAAAGGGTTTTGTCTTTTTAGTTGGTGATATAACTACATAAATATATCCATAAGTAAATGGTTATTGAATCTATATTTCGCAGTTTATGGAATATTACCTATATGGGCTGTTCTGTGTGCAATTTCCTTTTATTTTAATCATATTAAATACTTTTTATAATGTTTTTTTTCATTCCTGATATTCCAAAACTATTATATTTCATTAATAAGAGAATAACAACATTAAAAAAAAAAATTACAAACGTGATGAAGGTACATAAAATGAAATGATACGATATAATCTTTATTCTAGGACATATTGTCCACTAAGAATAACAAACATGTACAATAAGGTCTAATAAGATAGTATGACTATCCTAAGTTCATACGAAGGTAATAATATGTATAAAAGATGATATATTTATTTACAAATTGAAACAGAACTTTAGGTATAAATATATACATAAGAAAAAGAAGGGTAAAAAAAAAAAAAAAAAAAGAAATTATAACAAAACAATATGTATGAACTACTTGAATGTTGATCAGACAAAATATTTACAAATAGATATATTTGTATACATATATTCTAAGATATATACAAAACCTATATTCACACATCTACTTCTATTTATGTAGCTATGGGTGTTCACACATGTCTGTGCGTATATATTAAAAAATAATAATGAATAATATATAAAAAATGTATATTTTTATTAAACGGATCTACTTGAAAATCCGGTTTTTTATTTTTATTTTTATTTTTTTTGGAAAAAATATATTATTTTGCTACTTTTAATTGCTATAATTTGGGAGCTCAAAGTTTGATTTGTGAAATTTCTTCTTTTCATGGTTATTCGTAAGAACGATACCTAAACTAATAACAATTATGAGAATAATAAATTCAAGAATGACTCCACAGATTTTTAAATTTTAGATTTTAATTATTTATAACCAACTCAAGTAAGAAATCGATATTATTTTTCCTTAAACGAGTTCTTTGAATATTAAATTCTTTTATAATATTTTATTTCTTTATAAAATAGTTGATAATTAAAATGAACTCTGCTTTAAACGATGCAATTCAAATATTTTTTGCCCCGTCTAACTCTGGGCACCATTACTTTCATTCGTAGGGAAAAACAATAAATCACCAACTACAATCAATTCAAAAATGGAAAAATGAGAAAAATTGTTAAAACGTCTGAAATTATGAGGAAGTTACAGGTATTAAAGAGTTTTCGGACAAAAGAGCATTAAAATTTAGGCACACCGTAAAACATATTTAAAACCCTCTGTACAGCCAAATTTAACCAGCATGAGCATCAAAACGGTGGCAGACATTATTTTAAATATGTAATTTTAGATTTATATTATTCTAGTGTTTAACGGGGAATGGAACAGGCTAAAAAGAGCCCTGATTGTGGCAGCGGAAGAAACGATTGGAATGAGAATGAACAGCAAAAGGAAGGAATGGTTCGATGAAGACTGTGAACGGCTCACTAGAATCAAGAATGAAGCATATAAGGTAATGATCCAGAAGAAACGGACCAGAATGGCTACAGAGAACTACAGGAGGGCAAGAAAAGAGGAAGATAAGATGCACCGGACAAAGAAGAGGTAGCATATGATGGAGCTGATGAGACTGATACAGGAATATAAAAGCAGGAATTTGAGCAGAGAAATGTTCAGGAAGGTGAATGACACCAGGCGAGGCTTTAAACCACGAACAACTGCTTGCAAAAGTAAAACTGGGGAAATTATAAGTGACACTCCAGGCATTTTGAATAGATGGTATGAGCATTTTGGTGAACTGCTGGGCTCGCAGGGAGGAGGAGCGAATTTTGATTTTGATGTAGTAGAGGAACAAGATGATAGTAGTGAAAACATAGTACCTTCTTACGAAGAGGTCTATGAGGCTTTGGAAAAGCTGAAAAATAATAAAGCAGTAGGAGTAGACGGAATTCCTCATGAGCTCCTAAAAAACGCTGGCGGAACCTACATAAAGGAGATGACGCATTTACTGGGTAGAATATGGGAGGATGAGAAGATGCCCGAGGAATGGGAGACGGGCTTGATATGCCTGGTTCATAAAAAAGGGGATACGCTAAAATGTGAAAACTACCGAGGAATATCCCTATTGAACTCCGCCTATAAAATCCTCTCTATTATAATATTCACAAGATTACTTCCATATGCTGAGAATATTATTGGAGATTACCAATGCGGCTTTCGGAAGGATAGGTCAACATCAGATCAAATCTTTACGCTGAGACAGATATTGGAAAAGTCATTGTAATATAGAATCAGCACCCACCATCTCTTTATAGACTTCCGTGTGGCGTATGATACGGTTAACAGGAAGATGCTCTACAAGGCTATGAATGAATTCAACATTCCCGCAAAGCTGATAAAAATGGTTAAGGCCACAATGTCTGGATCGAGATGCAGAATCAGAGTACAGTCACACCTGTCAAACCCAGTAGAAACAAAGAATGGCCTGAAGCAGGGTGACTCATTGGCTTGCCTACTTTTCAACCTGGCTCTGGAAAAAGCGATTCGCGATTCTCGCCTACAGGTAGGGGGACACATATTTAACAGGCAGATCCAGGTCCTGGCCTACGCGGACGATATTGATCTGATTGCAAGAACAGAAGCTGGCCTGAAGGAGGCATTTGCGGCCCTGGAAACTTCCGCGAGAAACATGGGATTAGTCATTAACACGCATAAAACTAAGTATATGGCTGTCGGAAACGACCGGAGAGATCCGCACTTACAAGTAGGAGACTATGTCTTTGAAGCGGTGCAGGATTTTGTGTATTTAGGTGCCCGTATAGATGTCAATAACTACCGTTCTAAAGAGATTGAAAGAAGAATACAAGCAGCAAACAGGAGCTACTATGGCCTTCTCAAGCACTTCCAATCCAGGCTAATAACCAAAACCACAAAAGTCACTCTCTATAAGACACTGATCAGACCCGTCCTAACATACGGATCAGAATCCTGGGTGATCAACAGGATTGCTGAGCAAAGACTGGCCGTATTTGAGAGGAAGATATTAAGAAAGATCTATGGACCAGTAAGGGAGAATGGTGTCTGGAGAAGGCGTCACAACAGAGAGGTTTACGCAGAATTCCGTGACACACCTGTGGTGGATTTTACCAATCTCAACAGACTTCGCTGGGCAGGACACCTAAAAAGAATGAGGCAAGATCGGATACCGATAAGGGTCACTAACTACATGCCTATGGAGAAGAGGAAGGTTAGAAGACCAAAGGCCCGCTGGATGGACCAAATAGGTACTGTGGCCCGACGATTAGGCGCAACTAGGTGGTGGACCATGGCGCTGAACAGAGAGGAATGGGCTAATTTTCTAAGGGAGGCCAAGGCCCGCACAGGGCTGTAGAGCCGAGGATCATCATCATTATTCTAGTGTGAAAGGCGTATACACATAAAAAACTGATGGGGCTCATCATCACCTAATTATTAATTAAACTGCATTAATAGATAAATATAACATGACTCTTTAAAATTCAAAAGAGTAGGAAGAAGAGGTTTTGGCTGAACTAATATTAGATTAATATAAAAAAAATAGGGAAAAGGAAAAAAAAAAAAAAACATATATATATATATATATATATATGTAGGTTAATGAATCCTTTGAATATGTTTTTTTTTTAATAGTGAGCTCTTTGCTTGCACTGCAAACATATTGTGGCAAAAAATGGGTCACCATGGTTCTTTCATAGGACCTTTTAATTGTTTAGACCAGAAAAATAGTTTTCAGTAAATTATATCAGCGGTAGCGATATAAAATAGTTTTATCCTTATAGTTCAATAGTTCATCTACTGTTTTCTGTAATTAAAAATTCAGTCATCTCTACTTTAAAGGGAACTAAAAATATAATAATATTTTACCGATAAAACATTTTGTTAGATAAAAATAAATTCGAAAGGAGTATCCAATCATATTTTTCTATAAAAACGTAAAAAAAAAGGTACGTAGACATGATATTCGATTTTATACAAAGCGGTTTTCCATTACGTTTCCTAAAATTACACATAATTTGCATTGATAGGATCCTGTTTATAGGGGCTGCTAAGTGCAATTCCGGTTTAACGTTTTAATATTTTCAGTTATTGCACTGAATAATTTAATTATCACAATTACAACATGCATTTATGCAATTCGATAATTAGGGACGAATCTTCTTTTTTACGTTTCGGTGCTACAGGGCTTAACCCCATATAGGCCAAAGTTGATGGAATTAATTTTTTCATGGAGTGCACTTTATCCTCAAATTAATTCATTTATTAGTTTTAATAAGTTTTATGTTAATACTTAATTATTTTTTTCTGCAACCGTTAAATAATATAAACATCATTCAATTAAAAACAGCTGATTAACTTTCCATTTTATTCTCTAGTGAGCAAAAAATCCCATAAGCTTAACTTTAATTCTCTAGAGTGTGAAGTAAAATTTCAGTGCCACCTTAATACATACCTTAATACAAAGTTCATTATTATTTATTTTAAATTATATAATCATTATTTTATTTAAATGCACAGTAATTTACATAAAATGAACAATTTTAAAACATTTTTAAAAAATAGTAGGACAAATTTAGTAAAAAATTTAAAATAAAAGAAAAAACTGCTAATTGTAACTATTCGAAAGGTTATTACTTTTATTCCTTATTGGATAGTACATATTTAAATTGAATCGCTATTAAGTTGAATTTAAATCAAATTAAGATGGATAGTCATTCAAGTTATGATAACACTCCTCCTAATATGAAAAATACAGCAGAAAATGTGGTTAGTAATCTTTTACCCAATAAATCACAAAAAAAAAATACAACATAAGGTTTAACAATCATAAAAAAATGGTGTGTCAAAAACAAGAATAAAAATGCTTCAGAAAACATTCTTATTGCTTACTTTAATGAAATAGCTAAATCATACAAATCTTCATCATTATGGTCAATATTTTTTGTGTTAAAAAGTACTGTATCAATAAATGAAAACATAGACATACTTATATAAAACTCAAAACATTTATTAAAAGGAAATCAGATAATTATAGACCAACAAAAATCTGAAATATTTTCAAGAGATGATATTAATAAATTTTTATTAGATGCTCCAAATGAAACATTTCTTATGATGAAGGTAAGTAAAAGGTAAAAAAAAGATTTTGACTTCTAAATTGTTATGATAATAAAAATGTAAATTTACGGATTCAAGCATTGTTGCGATTTTTTTATTTTTTAGGTAGCTTTAATTATCGGAGTATCTGGGGCTTCCAGGTGCGGTGAATTTATAAAAATGAGAATAAATCACATAAACTAAACAGATGAATACATAATAATTAATATCCCAATTTCAAAAAATAATGTACAGCGTACCTTTTTAGTTTCCAATAAAATAGGACCATATGACTTACAACAAATATTCCAATAGAACTTAACACTCCGAACAAAACACACTCCACATCCTCGTTTATTTATATAAACAGCAAGGGTAAATGTACAACATAACCGGTAGGTATTAATTCACTTTCAGCAATTCCATCAAAAATAGCTACTTACTTGAATAAAAATCACATTGATAACTATACTGGACACGCATTTTGGAGAACAACTGTATTCTTACTAGCAATGCGTTGCTAACAGTTCAAATTCTAATTCAAATACTTATTTCAGCAATAATCTTAACATCAATTCAAATAATTCAAATCAACCATTTATTTCTAACTACAATAATTGGAATATTACAATAAGCATTTATAATAAATAATAATATGAGTACCTGTATTGCTACCTAAATAAAATTTATAAACAAATTTTCATATTTGTTTTTTTGTGAACGGTTGCAGAAAAAATGTAATATTTAACTGGAGTATAAAGAATTTTACTCACTCTCTGCAATTTACAGCACTTGCTTCGCTTCGCTCGCTCGTGCGTGTAAACCTTGCCTTGAGTGAGTAAAATTACTTCTTTACACTCTTGTCAAATAAATAACTATTTTTTTTAACTTGTACAGTTAAAGGTTTTTTTTTTTGTTCTTGTTATTTTATTAAGTGTTTATATTTTATGAGTTAATGATTTGCTATCTATGTTATTCATTGCCCTTTAGAGAGACAACTTGTTATATTTATTCAATAAAACAAAAAACTTAAAAAAAAAGAAGAAAGTTTTAACCAAAAGTGTGAATTTTAGGTCAACAGTTTAGCTGAAGGGTTTATGTTAATTTTTTTTTTTTTATACAATCAAGTTCTCTGTTCGAAGAATTTATGTGGAGAATTATTAGGTAGCAAAATCTAAATATTTTAAAAAACTATGAAAAGAGTTATGAAGCAGATGAACGGCCCATGTAATATTTCTTGCTAAAGAAAAAAAAAAAAAAAAAAAAAAAAAAGTTAAACATAAATCATTCAAACTTTTGATTTTTTACATAACCCCTTCATTCACCATACCTTTTAATCATAAAATATTGAAATGTCGTTTTCATTTATTTACATAAACTGAAGATATAACCTATACTATTATATAAAAGGACGAAGGAAGTCGTTTTTCGTTCGTTATCACTTACTACGAAAATTACTGTACCAAATTTTAACTAAATCCTCTTCTTTGTTCAAGGAAGGTTTAGTTATAGTAAAATTTGCTGGTTTACAATCAAATGTTTATTAAAAATGCGATAAATGAGTTGATTCCAATAAATTTTAAAAATTGAGCGATAGGTTATATAAACTATTCATTTTCGATTATCCACGGTAATTGGGAAACGGTGTTATGTATATCTTGAAATTAATAATTAAAGTTACCTTTTTCCAATTAAATTGTTATTGAAAAAGTAAAAAACATTTAATTTAATGGTACAAATTAACCAATAATGTTAAGAAGCTGAGATATTAAAAATGCTTATATTTTTACAACTTTACTTTAGGCAAACGTGTATCCTCACTGCATTACTTTTCTAATCCAAAATAACAGTGTCGCTTGTTAATAAAGTTGATACGTTACGACATCAGAATAATCTTATTATCAAATTATTGTAGATTTTTTTTTAAATTATCAAACTTAGGAAAATTTACGAATTTTAGGAGTATCTGTTATATATGAATTACCAGAGTAACAATATATGAGAACAAACTCCTCGGATCAGCTGATGCCCTCTGACCACAGGAAGTCGTGTAACATTGTAACCAATGGCAGGAAATACAATAGTTGAGGAATGTAATTCATACGTTGAGTTGAGTCACAGACCAGCGGTTAAACAAGAATTGCATAGACATGATTAATGAAGAAAAATGTTTTCTGAGATTTTTATATGTATTAATAAATTACATTTTTTATTTTGTGATCCTAAAAGGATCATGTGTTAGAAAGAATATATTTTTTAGGAAAATATTTCAACTGTTTATTTCAAAGTTATAGAAGATATTTATTACGTAAATTATTATTATAGTTTATATAGAGAACCTTTTTAGTATATTTGCTGATGACTTTGTTGTGATAAGTAGGTAAACTTTACTGGTAATTTCGACTCCGAGATATTACATTCTTTGATAGAACCAATCATTAGTCTCAGCTTAGGAGTATCTGTTTTTTTTTGTTTTTTTAACCTTTAAAAGACATCCTTTTTTTTTATTGGAACAGGCCTTAACACTAAGCCTAGATACATCCACTCACTGTTATTAAATATCAATATATCGCTAAACTATTCCACGATCGGGACTAAGATATAATCGCCACTAGGACAGTGTGGGACAGAGCTAACCTATAGGGCTCATGATGTCAGTACAAGGGGCGTGCCCCCAAATGCCAGATTTCACAACGACGATGTTGTCATCCTCCCACCCACGCCTTGGCCTCTCAAGGAAAACTGACTCATGCCACTAGAGCGAACATTATCTTACTTTCCAGGCTTTTTGTTTACCAGTCTCTCGAGTGTCGAGGCCTGGTAAATAGCGTAGAAGAAGTGGCCTCTCCAGATATCTAAAGATTTGCAAAGTGTTGCTACCATTTTTCTAAATTTGGTCTTCAGAAATTCAAAAATGTTTAAGGCAGATTAAATATCTCTCTCTCTCTCTCTCTCTCTCATATATATATATATATATATATATATATATATATATATATATATATAGAGAGAGAGAGAGAGAGAGAGAAAGAGAGAGAGAGAGAACCAGATTTCATATCACCTTTTAGGAAATTTATTCGTTTAAATAGATATTGTATGTCGTTTAAATATCTGATAAGCATCTTAATATTTGCAGTAAGACCAAGGAGCTAAACAAAAATATAACAAAATGCATATGATGTATATGATACGTATCAAAATTTAGATTCTATATAACATATTTTATTTTTAAAATCCAGGAAAAGTTAAGTGCATTCACAAACGTATCTAGTTAAAAACATTTAGCAACACTATTAGAACTAAATATTAAGATTTACAACAATAATAGATCCTCGATAATAAGAATTTACACATTTTTACTGTTAAATTATTCCTCCAAGTTCCCTGAAGGTGAGAATATAAATATTAAAATTAATGTAAAGAAAGACAATAATGGTTGTTTATTTTATGCCAGAGATAATATATTTAGAGATGGCATTAGGTGGCAAATCATATTGGGTACATTTATGACAATGTAGGCTGGAACCTTATTTCTCCAATAAACAAGCAGAACTATCGCCGTCCTATATACTATACAACTTATTAAATTCATAATTATTGACTTTTTGAAAAGTGAGGCATATGCATTGATTAAAACTTTAGACGATAGAAAAGTTTTGATTTGTCAATTAGAGTCAAGTTAATATTTATTTCTATATTGTTCATTCTTAAAAATATTGTTCATACATTCTAATTAAATATAATTCGTATAACTATTTATTTAAATAAGCTTTATGCTGAAAAATGGAATGTGTGAAATATATGCACCCAATGCAAGATTACTGCAAAATGCTGTAGAAAACTAGAAAGCATCACGTCTTCCAAACATATAACATATATGAGCTTTATGGTCAAAAATGTTTCTCTCAATTGTTTCAATCGGACGCTATAGTATAAATAGGAGATTCCAAAGAAAATTGAGAAGGGAGGAGGAAATACAAAAGAAATGAATGTCCTTTAGCAACTCGAAAAGTAATTTATTCTTTCTGCAAACGAAGAAAAATATGATGGAATATTATGGAATCGAGAGGTCCTAGACGTATTATTTGAATATTGCTACTTGGAAATTCTAAGTAGATCTTCAAGGATCTACCAAGAAATAGCCAATATAATTTCAAAAGGTTATCCACCAGATCAATAATAGCATCAATGGACACCGCAAAGTAGGTGAAGATGTTAAGATGCCAATCCTTGCATACAGCGTAGAGCGCTGGCGACAAACACTTCAGCTTTATCATTGTTGCTTAGATGAAAATCTTACAACGAGCAAGAGGGAAAACAAAGGCGAGACTGAAATAGGAATTCCAGGGACTTAAATTCTGGAGGGTTGAATGTTATAGAAACAAAACCCTTGCTGAAATGAAGGTGCTGGGCAGGGATCGAGAGGACTGGTGGCACTGGATTGTGGCCTCTCATCACCTATAATGGCTCGAAGAGGAAGAAAATGAAGAACTTTTATTATCTACGAAATTTATAATCCTCAAAAATCATAGAATTTGAAAAATCTAGCTCACTTTGATTGTAGTTTTATTACCAATTTCAAACTGTATCCAATCAGGATTCGTGCTACAATCCTTATAATGTTAGTAGGTAGTTCTCTATAAGTATTTAACCGATGAAATTATTTAGTTTTTTTTATTTCTTTTGATTTTTCCGTATGAAATAAGTTAAAACGAAACAGATAACAATAAATAGCTACGGGCTATTGCGAATTAAGTGTGTAAACGAGATCGTATAAAATTTTACCTGATCTGAACAAATAAAATAAAAAAATTAAAATTATTTTAATAAAACCAATAAGTTATTAATTTTTCTATGTTGAAACTAAATTTAATTTGCTTATTCTACTCAGTAAGTAATCTAAAAATATAATCTGAACTGAAAACAATTGGAAGGTAAATTAGCATGAAAGTAAATGCCCATCCAGGGTTGAATTATATTAATGGGGCTGTTAATTATTGTGATTTACAATATAAAATTTGAGAAGGTTGTACAAAAGAGATTTTCTTGAGTTAAAGCAACATTTTGTCACTACAGAAATTACATACCATAAAGCATTTATCGCAACTTTACTGGAGACACATAAAACTGATTAAAATTTTCTCTCATTCTAAAAAAATCTCCTTGCTTTAATTTATATGAAAAAAATAAGATACTTAACGGTAGATCGCATGTGAAATAGCTGCACATACAGGTTGTATCTGTGTTTCGTAAAGAATAAGGTCTAGCTAAATTTGGCCCAGAGTGAATTATAGCTTGTGGTTGCTTAAGCGTGGATATAACAGAATATCCCAATATCTATATATATATATATATATATATATATATATATATATATATATATATATATATATTTTTTTTTATTTTTTTTTTTTTTTTTTTTTTTTTTTTTTTTTTTTTTTTTTTTTTTTTTTTTTTTTTTTTTTTTTTTTTTTTTTTTTTTTTTTTTTTTTTTTTTTTTTTTGACATGCAACATGTTTTACTCATGGCCTAGTTGGTCAAAAGTGATAAGTTTTTGGGGAACAGAAGTTTGTTACGCGAAGTTTGACAGGCTCTAGCTCTGTTGGTGATGCTCGTATCAAATATTTGCCGGCAGTTTCCTGATCATAAATTTAATGGATATAGTTTTGTTTTATATCATTTGTCCCTAGGGTCTACCATTTAGGAGGTACATTAGAGGTGTCAAAGTCACGTTTGATACCCCTATGATTTCTCAACTTTGTTTATTTAGAATAATAAATTGTTGTTAGTTTAATTTTAAATTTTGCAGGTAATCGAAAAAAGAAGAAGAATATAACTGCTGAGGTGGTTTGCAGGATTAAGCTTTTTTTTTTATATAATTTAAAAAATTATCTCCTACAGAAAAGGGAATTACAGGTAAGTGAAAAAAAAATAGAAAACATGTGAGCATGGGCGGTCAAGCGGGCAACAACTAAAACATGTTCCATGTAATTCGTTCTTTGACCACGTTTATTACATCAAAACATATGTTCTACATTCATATACTATTTAAATTAATATTTTTAACCGAAGTTTTGGACAATTTTCTACCATCACACAGACTGACCATACTGCGACATCGGAAACATGGATGACCTGCCGTTAAGCGATATATCTGAGGCCGGCAGCAGAAGACAAATTGTGCCCGACATATGGCTAGGGTAGCTGCCACTGCTTCCTATATAATTGGCGGTAAATCAACCACCTCCTGCCTTATCTAAATTGACATCTCCGGGCACAGGAATCGGAAAATATTAATGATTCCGCCGGAATAAATCCCTTTTAATGTTTCAATTAGCCCAAACAATGTCCATTTTCGAAAATATTTTCTCCCGCGGAACAGTTTTCCCGATAACCGCCCGCTGCATGTGTCGCTATTAATTCCCCGAAAAAGGCGGGGGCGGGAAAAATGATCGGTTTGGCCGCCCTCATTAGGTGGCCCGCCTACCAACACTAATTGAACCGGATTAATGGAAATTATGAAATTCATTAAAATTCCCCCCCCCCTCCTCCTCCTCCTCGCTCCGAATTGGAAATCAAATCGTTTTTCGATTTCAGATTTTTATTAACCACTAATCTGCAGTTGAAGCTACGATGTACAGAATCCCATTATATGTAGGATTATACATTTTTAAATGTCATTCTTTTCTCAAAATAAAGATTTATTATTTGTAAAACTCATATACCTACATCTGAGCTTGGCCACGGTAAAGGGCAATAACAATACAGTATTATAATTCTCTGATATCCATGAAATGAACGTAGCGGTTCAACGTGATTGATGATTCTTTATGTAAAGTTGTTTTTGTCCAAGGAAAGTTACTCAATTGCACTTTATATTCTTAAAAGTTCACTTGTTCACTTAAAAAATCAAGAAAAACAACAAGCAAAGAAACTATAATAAGTTTAATTGTTCAATTGGCCGAGAAGAGGAGGAAATACATTTCAAAAATGAGGGGATTAATGAAAGCCTATCGGGGAAGACTGTAAAAATTTTGCTATTTGCAATAGTCAATTAAGTTGTGCGCTCCTTAAATCAATAGAATATAACGTACTTGCCGTGGAATACTGTAATATATCGAAAAACTCAACATTTGGGAAATGGCTTTTAAACGTTAAACGCCATTTCTCAAAAGTTGAGATTTTCGAGATGTTGCCGTATTCCATAAAAGGTGCGATATGTTTTTCTGTTTCAATAAAAGTGAATCTAAATTAACTAGCTCCAGAAAAATTAAATGTATTTTCATATCTCTTTTTTAAATTTCTTTTCGAATTTTCCTAGAACGCGCAACATTGGTTCACTAGATACAAATACAACTACCATTACAAACGATTTAATATTTTACAAGCTGTGAATTTTCCCACCTACTTCGACCCATGGATCTGTGATGTGAGTCTGCCCTGGAGAGAACTTCTGCAATCCCAAGACGACGAGATAACCTCCCGGTAACCCCCGTCATCGAGACAGGCCGTGTTCCCGACGTAGTGAACGCCCCGGGGTAATCGGTCCGAGTAATGATGGCTTATCAAAAGCTAATGGTCGTCGTGACCAAGAGAAGCCCAGGAGCTACCCCTCCCCTGCCTAATTATAGTGTTTAGTCCACTCTTCTCATCGGGACAATTTCTGCTACTTGAAAACAAGAACAAGAGCCAATTGTTATCGTTTTTTTTTCTTCGGGAGGGGGCCCCGCATTCTTGTGCCCCCGGGTTTTTTGCGGTCCTCCGAATCGGGCATCAATCTCTTCGGCCGGTCCGGTAAATATGGTGTTAATTATGGGTTCGGCTAGTGGGTATTTTTTTTTTTATGCGCATGTCACAGATGGGATTCTTCTCGCTTGGGCCATTTATAGCCGTTGAGATCCGAATGGGTTCGAGACCCGTCGTCGAGTTCCTTTTGTCTCGTCCATCTTGGGTCATTATGGCTGACAGAGGAACGGCTAACACTTTTTTATAGGAGCCCTATTAAGAGAATATATTTTTTGGCTCGTTCCTAAACGATCAAGGAGTTATCTATGTCGCAATTAAAATTTACAAACGGTAACTACATTCCTGGTTAATTGACAATTATTGTTGTGGCCCTCTGTCAGCAATAAATCGATATGAATGAAACGGATTTCATTTCTAGAAGATATAAAAACTATCTATGACAGAATAATAATCCACCCAATGTGTTATTAGAGGATAATACATTTTTCGGTCCCAATCTGGTAAATCCGATATGAATTTTTTAACCATCATAATTTTTATAAATTTCTGTTTTAAATAGATAGTAGAAATAACTTTGGACTGAATGAGATTTATTTGTGGTAACTCACAAAAACAAACAAAAAACATTACGACTGATCACACAATCTCTATGGTACGTAAGTAATAGAGCACACACTGCAGACCCACTCCGTGACTGTTTTGTCCCGAAAAGACCTATCTCGACGTTCATCACAAGATCTGAAAATATTTTATTGATTTAGACTAATGAATGGGTAATCTAGAATAAATTCAATATTGTAATACCCAAAAATACATTATAAAAAATCAGTCAAATTTGGTAATAACAAAGTATACAAAATAAACAGTTTATTAAAGTATAAATGTGAACTCAATTGATTCACTATTGGAAAAAAAAAGTATAATAACATATATAACAATATAACTGTATAATAACAATATATTACATAAACACAAAATATAAAGTTAAAACTCATTTGATGGTTGATTGATTAACTGCCACAGTATTGGGACAAGATATTGTGCGGTTGCAAATGAAACACACAAGGACAACTTTTCTACAAGGCTATAATGGAAAAAAAAACAACTTAAAATTATAAATAAGGTACAATTTAAGGTATAATAAAGGTATGGTGCGTATCTCTTGTGAAGTATATTTTAGTATTTTAGGAAAAAATATGATTTTGTATTTTACCCAATGTATGTATTTTACCCAAAACCCGAAAATATTCTCGTACATTAAATTTTTAATATTTGGTTCTAGTATGTTTGACTTTTGTGTTCATTTGAACAGATATTTAGTCAATGAATAGTTATAAATACTGCAGTTATAATTACTATCACATATTTACTTATAATGTATGAGCTGTTAGTCTCTTCAATAAGAATCTTTAGTACTTAGTTTATATATATATATATATATATATATATATATATATATATATATATATATATATATATATATATATATTAAATTTTGCATGTAAGACAAGAAATCAAATCTGTTGATACTTCGCTAAGAAGGCAAAAAGAAAGGGCTTCTTAAAGATATCGGACTCTAGAGTAGATTGAGACTCAGACAAAAGGTGAATTCGGTAGTTATGTTATTTTGATTCCAATATTTATTAGTCAGGTAGTACGATAATAGTTTTTAACGTGATCTATTAGTTCCACTCCTTAGTCTTTGTTGAATTTATGATTATTTTCATTCAAATAATTAACTCCAAATATGAGACTTGAATGAAAAGAAACATAAATTCAACAAAGACTAAGGAGTGGAACTAATAGATCACGTTTCCGACTACTCCAACATTTACAAGACAAGCGTTCAAAGCTCCCAATAAATTACAAAAGATCTATTTACATGATAATAATAACACCCATTTATACGGAGTTGAGCTTTGGGGCTCCACTAATCCTTCCAATGTTCTTTATTATGCCATAAACATACCTATCCATAAAGATCTTAATGTTCCATATTTGACCCAAACCAAATATCTATCATTTCATAGTGAACTCCATACCTACTTGAATATACTAGTCACACTCTATTCCTGATAATCCAAAAGAAATTGGCTAAGAGACCTTCTATTGAAGTGCTACTAGTGAGTAGTTGTATACATTATTGACAAGTCATTATAATAATTTTCTCAAATTTACTTATTTTTTATATATATACAATTGTAAATATCAATACATAGTTTTGAAAAAAAAAAACTTACCAGTCTACTTTCATTGACATATCTATATTTCACTTATTTTTCACACTTCCTGCAAGGAGAGGAACCATTGTGTACCCACACAGAGAGAGAGAAGTACTCCCACACGCAAATCCTGCAGAGTCACTTCCCGGTCTCTTTGTCTCAGCAGATGGAGCACCAGGATTGATAGCTTCGTCAGCATTTCTCTCCATGTCGCCCCTGTGATTTATACCGCAGCAGGGTGTCCTTCCTATGTCCTTTGTTTTCTTGTTTCCTAAAATATGTTTCCTATGCATGAAATATTGCCAAGGCAATAAATATTATCAACATAAAAAAAAAATGTCTCTCATTAGCACATGAGATAAATGAGTCCTTCATTCATAAATTTTGGAGCAGAAAAATTCGAATTGGAATACCTGCAGTTCATTCAGATAGGCTTCTTCTTTTTTTTTTCTTTTTTTTTATGGTCACTAAGCTGCTAAGATCTTGTACGTTACGTTTATTATAATCCATTTATCAGGTAATTGTATCAAACTAAAGGTTAAATCTACCAATTCGTCGTGTGTTGTTTATACATGGAGCAGTAATGAAAAAGTGACGTAGAGGACCTGGTAAAAAATCGGAAGGAGGGGAGAGAGAAACTGTATTTTATAATTTGTATGTTAGTATACTATATTAAACTGAAGTTTTTAACAGCTTCCTCCAATCTATTCAATCAAAATAAAAAAAACAACACTTAAATTCGTTAAAAATCCAAAGCCATCTTCCTGGACGGAATAGAACTATTTCATTCAATCGGTTACAAAGAGATTCAAAAATTTTAAAACTTGAGGAGCTTATAGCATATATATAAATATCAAAGTAGGATGAATAAAATTGAAATTTTCTTATGTTTATTGTTTTGTTATGTTTATTGTTTATGAAAAATTAATAATAAAAAATATGGTTAGTAGGGAATAGTTCTGATGATGAAAAGCACATCATGAAACAAATTACATGAGTTCCTTTGTGTGTAAATCAATACAATCTGGGCTGTTATTAATGACAGTATATTTTGGTTAACTTTTAAATTAGTACTGTAACCAATTTCGAGTACTGTATCAGAACATGTAACTAAAATTAGATTAAAAAAAATGTAATATTAGAAAATTACAATATTTTAACTAATTAATTAAGCTTTAATGTTATATGTTATAAAAAAATAATGAACTCTAAAGTAAACACAGTTATATTTTACATTATAAAATCAGTTGAAAAAAAAACCCAATATTAATAATTGTTATTAAAAAAAATATCAGTATATCTATAGTATAGTTCCTTATATTCTAGATCATGAGTAATAGACAGTGTTTTTTTCATTTTAATTAATTCTAATTAATTGGTTGAATTTCGCTCTTTTTTCTTACATTATAAAACAGGAAAGACAATATATATCCTTAGATATATTTTGTTTATATGTTATAAAACATTTATATAGTACAGGCATTGATGACCCTAGGGTTGTAAACCCAAACAAACAATCATTTATATAATAATTCTGAAACACTATCATTTTATGAGTAGGTATTATCTTATTGTTTATTACCTTTGTTGTAACATGTGTTTCGATTTGTGCCATGGTTTGAATTGCTAAAAAAATTCTGAGGGATTTGTGTATGTTTTTCCACATTAGTTATTGTTTCTTCTAATAAACACTTAGTATTACTAAAAATATTGTTAATCTTCTTAGGACATTGTTCTGATGATCTAGTTGTTGGTCAATTATTCATAGTATCCTCTACTTTTGTCCAGTATTTCCTAGATCTCGCTCTGATCTTTGTTCATACACAACTTGACCCATTTCAAAATTATTTATGTTTATTTTATGATTCGTGGGGTATCTAAATTGATTGCTTCTTTCTTTTGAATTATTTTTTAATGTGGTTGACATCTGCTAGGTGCAAAATGTCTTTGGTTTTTACTGTTATAATCTATGAATTTGATGCATTTGTGGATCATGTTGATTATATAGAGCTCAACTATTGAACAGTCTGTCTATAATTCTACCTCTACTTGTTTATATTTATTCTTATTTTTATTTTATATTATTTATTTATTTACTTTCTTATTTCTTAATTTTCTCTCTCTTTTTTTCAATTTTTTTTTTAAAATATTTATTAATTAACTTATAATTCCATCCGTTAAGTATCGTTTATATTTCATATTCACCCAAAGTTAATCCCTATATCATATTAAAATATTTTATATTATGTATAACTAAACATTTGTATACAAATATTTATGATAACACGCGTTATGTCGAGAGATGGGGTTCATTGAAAAATATGCACCCGTTGCAGGGCTACTGGAGTGTGGAAAACTAGAAAAAAATAATCATTTTGTAAGCAATGAAATAAAAAACAAAACTCTTGAAAATATTACTGGCTAACTCGATTGCCATAAAATTTGTAATAAGCAACTAAAAAAAAAAAAAAAGTAATAATGCGCGTAAAATAATCTTTTTCAATTTTTAGTGAAAAATTACCTATTTTCAAAAACAAACGTTTTATTGATAAACTTATTTTTATTATCAATACCATGAATCGAAAATAAGTGGTCTTATCATAATCTGATGTATTTATAAATTATTTATATAAGGTAGGTAAGTGAAGAAGCACCTTCCGATCAGAAATCACCTACCCAGCGGGAGCACCTCCGAGCTGTCTTGTAAAATATGGTTTTTTATCCAAGTGGCGGTGGTTTTTATTTTATCGGAGCAGGCGCACTACGTACCCCGGGCTATCAATGGCCGCCAGGATAAAAAAAATGCTTTATAATTTACAGCTACCGACCGGTCCCTGAATGTATTTAGGTTTTCACTTTTTTCTTTTCTTTTTCTTTATTTTTTTTTTCTTATGATCTCTCACTCTCTGCTCTGTTAAAATATGTTGCCGCGGCGGACAGCGGACTACAAAACTGGTAGGTTAGTGTAGGCCATAATACCTGGTAGCCGAACATAAATAGAGTGGTGCCCTCTATATACTAAATCAGAGCTAGCTTATTTATAACCGGGCTACGTTACACCTACCTCTCTGTGTCTTCTACTGTGGCTATTGTTTGCTCCTTCTACGGTCATAATTCCGTTTGTTGGTATTTTTGATGTTTTATTGAGCTCGCCAGCTCAGGAGAACGATATTTCTTAGCTGTCTCTTTGGAAAATATTATATTAAATATTCACTTTGTAGCTCCGACTGTGGGTTTCTCCTCTTCGTACATGTATTCAATAGCCACTCAGCTCCTCCAGTTTCTTGAAACTATAGAAGAGTGACAGAAAAATCTTTAGTTTTATATTTATTAGAACTACTGAAAAGAATTTTAGTTTCAGTTACTTATGAAACGCTCCCATCTTTCCCTTTCCAGTAGCGATTAAAAAATATTTTCCTCAAATAGTGCCCTGAAATATTTCTTTTTTTGGCAAGATCGTTTTTAAAAATAAGGAATTCAAATGAAATTGCTTTATAAATTTTTAGTTTCTGAGTTATGTAGATTTTCATTAGAGTTCAGGCTTCCATATAATTCCAACAAAATTAACAATAATTTTGAACTGACCATAACTGGTTCATAAAAATAACAGAAACGTGTTATGGTAACTCCTTTTCGTTTCAATTTTCTTCGGTGCTACAAACTTTCTTTCTGGTGATAAAGAAAAGAAAAGAATTTTTCTCATTGGATTATGTCATGTTGAAACCTAAATATTACATCCCTTCCTAGTAATGGTCATGTTTGACCTTACGTCTCTTAAGTGGTCATTACTAGTTATTATAGCTATACTCTGGACTTCGCGGATGGTTACTGCTGTTTAAAGAAAACTGAAAATATCGAAAGAAGGTAATTTACAAAAAATATATTCCGATTTCTTTTAATTCATTACTTTTTTTTAGTGGGAATGATTAGTATATTGAATGCCGTTACTGCTTATGTAGAAACATCAACGAAATGTGCGTCTACAAATTATTCTTTGATAAATAGTTGTTTCAAACCATTTTCAACTATGATTTCATGACTGTTTTATAAACTAAATGTAACTACAAAGTTTGTGAATGAGTGCATAATGTGATCGAGTTTTTATTAAAAACTTATTAAATATATATTTTACTTGTTTGTTAGACCACGTTGTATTAGTATTTAGATAGAGATGACCATAATTAGAAACCTCGGCTTACAGCAGTAATGGTCCACAAATTTACAAAATGTAATAAGATTTCTTAAAATGTTCTTTTAAGTGTTTATTAAACAAAGACTGCTCTTCAACTAAATGATTGTATTAATATTTATTTAATATAAAATACAATTAATACCACAACGTTAGCCATTGTCTATCTAGCCCCATCAGAGTTATATATGCGTTTTCCGGGCTTCTTCACTTTCAATCCTATAAATTATCAGAAGTCGAATAACGGAAAAAAAAATAAATAAATGCAATTTCCCTCAATAATTAAAATATGCAATAATAGCCCAAATACTTTTATAAATTTATAGTTTATATATTTTAAAAAAAAATTATTGTTTCCTGGGAGGGAGAAACAAACAAAACATATAAAAGGGTAATCCACATTTTAAGGATTGATTAAAATAATTAAATCCATTTTACTACAGTTCAAATGAAATTTATTTTTATTTTTGGTTTACTTTTCATTAAATTTGAATGAATGAATGTCTTAAGCATTGCCCGATATCAAGTGATATGAATATGAATATGAAATATGAAGGTAATTTTTAGGATACATTATTTAAGATTTGATAAACTAAAGCGTATTTCAAGTAAGAAATTAAAGCGTTATCTATCTATATTCATATTTTTATTTTAATCTAAGACTTTTCGCTAGATTTTGTTTTTTTTTCTTTCTCTCCAACATAAGGAATATTAAATATTAGGTAAACACAAGTAATTATTAAATGTTTACATTTTTAATAAGAATAATCGATAGTTGCTTAATTTATTTAATTTTTAGATATTTTTAAAAAATAGACCCTATTTAGACGTATGGTGTTGTACTTCTGGACTCCACAAAACCATTCTATTCAATCCTTGCAATCCAAATTTTATCCTTTATCCAAAATTGTCACAAACAAACTTATTCATAAAGTTCTTAACGAACTTAACGTTTCTGAATTAGCACAAACCAGATATCTATCCTTTCATAGTAATCTCCATAACCACTCAAATCCTTTTGTATCTCAACTCGCTTCCGAATCTATTCCAGGTAACCCTCAGAGGTGTCTGAAAAGAGGATGGCCTCAGGACGTTCTAATATAAAACTTATTGAAGTGCTATCAAAATGCAGTTACTTTATAAGTAATTAACATTTTGTTAGAGCATTATCATCTGATTTTTTTTATATATTTTTATTTATTTGTATGGAGTTGTAAATTTCAATAAATAGCTAAAAAATAAAAAATAGTATATTTTTTTAGTATATTAAAAATATTATTGAAAGTGTATAACGATATTGTATCATAAAATTAAAAATATATATGACTATAATTTACTAGTAGTTATTCGATCAGAAGAATTTACGTAACGTGGTTCTGATTTGGTATTTTAATTATCAATTTTAATATTTTCGGTATGTTGATCCTGAACTACCTCCTTCAGAAGGAATTTTCTCACGACTGTCCACCTCCTTCCCAAGGGGCAGTCCTTCATTAGAGGCGTTCTATTACCTAATGACCATCATCTTCGGAGCCAGAGGTTCATCCCCGGACGGCGGTAGCTACCGAACAATTAGGATATAACTGACTATTAGGTCCGATGGTTATATTAATTGCGAGGCCTGGGCTGGTGAATACTCCAGCTAATGGTGTCTCCCATGATTAGCTTTATATTTATATTGGTACTGTGTGCTACTGGGGAATTATTGTGTGGAAATGAACACTGATTGACTGTGGGAACTGTTATTATTCACAGTTACCGGTCGTTACTGTTTCTATAGTGAACGATTAATAACATTTTAATTGAATCAGCTCGAAGCGTTCATCGTTTCAATTTCTACTGATGCTGCCATTTTCATCTACTCAAACAATAGAATTTAATATAATTTAGTTAATAAAATAGCATTTCCTGGAAAACTGATATTTGCGTTAAAACAAAATGAATTTTTTTAAACAATTATTTGTTAAATTTAATGGCCTTTTAATAAGGGATAGATGCTCGTTCCCTTAACAGAGAACATGAATTAGAAGAAGCTAAATGATAAATCTCATAATAAAAAAAAAAGGACAGCTACCCATACATAACACCTTCAGAGTGGTAAATCAGTTTATTCAATCATTATCATTAGTTTACAATATTTGTTATTTTAACTGTACAAAATATATATCAGATAAGAACAATACACAATTAAAAAAAATTGAGGGTTTCGGCTAAAGAAAGAATGACATGGAACAGGTTTTAGGGGTTGTCTCCCCTTGAATCCTACACTTAAAAATAGGTGTTTAAAGCGTGATTTTTTTTCATTCAAATTAATATAGCTTCTAAACGGTAGTTCATAGCTACAAATTATTTATTAAAAATATTCAATTTTTTATTAGAAAGCTAATAAAATCGGAAAATTTTCGATCAGAACAACATCAACGGAGCTAGAGCATATCAAAAAAGCCCCTAAACATAAATGAATAAATTAAAAAAAAGACACATACACATAAATAAATAGTGTAAAGGATCTTCGTTCTATTAAACTGGTATCTTCACTTAATAATACAATCTGAAATATTAATTTTATATATTTATTTAATTTATTTACTTGATTTATTCTGTTAACGTGTTTTTGTTATAGATACGTGTACACAAAGTGTAAATATAACACACAAGGAGTTACACACATACCACCCAGAGAGCTGCGGCTGGCTGAGATGATTTGCGGTCACTAGACAAATATCCACTCAATACAATGGCAGGTCATCAACTTCTTTTATAGACCATGGTCTTTGGTCTTCGAATATTTATGGTAGTATATGATTGGTGGTTTGGGCATTAAACTCTCTACCCTCGTTCAAAAAATCCACAGAAAGTAGAACCCTATTGTAAACATGACTGATTCAACTACTCACCATTCAGAATCATTGAATAAATAATATTGAACATCAAACAATAGAAATTAACTTTTCAACAATTTAATTTATACTATTATGTAAAAGGACAGTGATCACTAACTAATTTTTTTGTGATCACTAACAACAAAAACTACTGACCCAATTTGCGCCAAATTTTTACTACACCATCGTCATAGTTCAAGAAAGGTTAAACAATAATACAGTCTTCTGATTTTCAATTAATTTGTTACAACAACAATTGAAAATAAGCGGATAACAGTGAAGTTTGAAATTTTACCTATAGATAGCGAACGCCATTCTATTTGAAAGGTTACAAGGTGCAGGTTGATATAAAGCTTGAAATTGATACTAAAATTTACTCATATTAAATTATTAAAAAATATTTAAATATGTGGTTTCACATGTGGGTCCCAATAAAGTTTTCAAATCGATATTTGGAAAGCACCATTCCGCAATATCGTACATAATCGTAAAAATACTCAACTCATCTTTACAAAATTCTACCTACACCATTTTCAATGTTCAAGGAAGGTTTAGAAATTATAAAAATTTAAATGTACAATATTGAGTGGCTGAAACGAGGTTTGCAACGCTTTCATATACCTACCTTTTTAGTAAGAAATTAACCGTATGAAATCAATAAAATTCTCTCTTCCAAATAAAAAATATCATCAAATCAGAATGTGGATTGCTTTTTGATATTGTGTGTAAAAATATGATCCATAGATCTTTAAAGCGCTGATAATGCAGTCCATTATAAGTAAGAATTTCTTAATAGTCTCTGTTACATCAAGACCATTTAAAATTATCGAAGTTCTTCACTTATGAGGCAAAGCCGCGGCAAGGGATTATATTTTTAATAAAAATAAAATTATAAGACATTATAGGAATAAATGATTAATAAAAAATGTTTGACTAAAAATTATAATTGAATCACTGAACAAGAAAGTGTTATACATTCCAGCTATAAAATAATAACTATAATTTAAAAAAAAAAGTATTTAAAGATGTGCTTGTGAATGACCGCTGGAATTTATTTCATGCTTATATAATTATCATTCATTAACAAAAGGAGAAAAAAATTAAAGGAAAATCTGACATTACGGTCAGTTAATTAACAGGGGCGTCAATCAGGTGTTGAAGCTGCTAATTACACTCCCCAGCGGTTTACTGGTGAAATGGCATTGACTCCACCAGCCAAACTGTTATTTAGGACTACTCCGTTGATTGGTAAATTGGTATTCTTGTATATTATACTATATTTTTTTACTTGGAAACTAAATTTAATATATTCAATCGCAAAATAAATAGTAAAAGTTTAAGAAATTAAAAATCAAAAATATTTTCATGGAAAACCTTATTGATATTTTTTTTGAAAAAGAGGAACTATATTCATTCTAAACACAAAAAAATTAAATATTGATACTGCTGTTGCTCAATTCAAATAATTACTGCATATAAGTATGTATTTGTTTCAAGAGAATATAATATTATAATATTTAGATAGGAAATATTATAGCTTAGTTCAACTATACAAAACTGATTATTATAGTTATAGAAATTATTTCAATGTTTGAGGAAATGGTCAGGGGTGCAGCCAGTTTGATAAATTACACATCCAAGTTTAAAAACTACGGAGTTAATGACATTTTTAAGGTGTTTAAAGGTATCAATTTTGAAAACTTCCCAAATAGACTAACATAGATAAGGGCGTTAACTGACCCTCAACCTCATGGACATTTTGACCTGCCTTGCAGGACTTTTTCAGGGCTAAAAATAACAAAAATTTTATCTAAACAAAATGATACAAAGTAAATTGATTTAACAAATAACTAACGGTTAGTCACCTAATTGAAGCAACACCTAAAGGGTGAATTACCGAATGGAACAAGAAATAATATCAAGAGAGATTGGCACACTTCCTCGCATTGAAACTCAAATTGGTAAGTCATCCATCACATTTTTCTTTTTCTATGTCTTCGATTTCTACAAATATTTTTAAATGTTAACCCTTTAGTTCATTCATTAAATCAAATACTTAACATAAACATTGTAACCGACGCAATCCAATTAAATCAGCTTCGAGTATACTAACCTGATATATGTCCCATTATGTAGCTATGTGTTGATGATATATATGTGTTTATGTAGCTTTCCAAGTTCTTAATCAAGTTTCGTTGGTCCAGATATTCTTCACAATATTTTTGATGACTTGAAGGACATATTCTTTCTTTAGCATTAGCAGCGATGCTTTACAATAGTACTTGTAAATTCTACAAGACTACAATAGTCTTGTAAATTCTAATTTAAAATTTCTAAACAAACGGTTGCAAGTGATTAGTTTTACATCTTTGAAGTAACAGTCTCGGAAAACAACATTGCGTTTCAGTTCCTCTTAAAGTTTATCTTGTCTAAATGATGCAGAGGTCAGAAGCTTAAAAGCTTTGCATTCAAACTACACATTTCTCTTTTTCGTTTTTTTCGTTTATTAAGGACATTGTTATTAATTTTTTAATAATTTCTAAAATAAGTGATCCTGATATTCTATTACGCCTATTAATGCTTGAAGAAACTGGAAAACTTCTATAGGAACGAATGGTACTTGAGAGTAATCCTGAAGTCCATACTGTATTTAAAAGAAGAGAAAATGAAGGTTTCTTTGCAAACGTTATCAATCATTATTTACTTCAGGATGACAAGTTAATAAATATATCGATAAAATAATAATAATAAAAAAAAAAAAACTATAACTTTTCTCTCTGTAGTCTTTCATTTTTCATTCATTCAAAAACTTGGATGTGTAATTAATCTACCTGACTGCATCTCACACTATCTTCTCAACTAAGTATGTAAATGGTGCGCATTTAACAATTCATGTGAAAAATATTAAACATAGTAAGGACAAACAGTAATTTACTATTTCTTTATACATTCTGCTATTTTCTTCCATGCATCGTCTTTCACAACTTGATTCTTGTACAGTCTATTAGATTATAAATGCAAGGAAATTTAGTCACACTTTCCACTAGTTTTTCATCATCAACACTTGAGCACACTAGTTCGGAAGTCATTTTTCCCGAGAGGGTGCGGACCCTGGAGCGGGTCAGTACTGCTCAGCCGCGCGGTCCCTTCCAAATCCAGCCGCTGCGCGTTCAGTGACGCTTCTAAGGCAACGATTGTATTAGATTTAATAGTAGGAGTATACCGCGTCAGGCGTCTCATAGAAACGCACCTTTAATGAGTTACAAAATTATTTTTAAAATTTTTCCATTAGCTCTACAGGATCTTTCTGGATATTCCTATGGAGTAATAATGAGATATGGGTTTGAAGTATGTTTAAACTGAAGAAATTATCTTATTCAGATTTTCAGGTTTTATCTTAAAAACGAAGTGGTTAGGATATTAGACCAATAATATTAAATAGTATTAATTCTTCATATAAGACTAATAGATGTAGTTTATCTTGTTGTAATAACAAAATATGGAAATGTTAGGTACTAAAGCCCAGTTATTCCGCCATAAATATTAAGTTTCACTATAAAGCAAAAAGAATAAGGAGGAGACAAAGACTGGGCTGAAATATGGGCTGACAGAGGACACCCCCTCAGGTGTTTGTTAAACTTTTCCAAAAGGACAGGCCATTAAAGTGAGAAATAAATAACCACTTGTTGAAGCGATGGCAATAAGAACATTGACGGAGGCTCACGCGAATGCTACCGCGCGCAATGATTTATCCTCGTGTTCTGTTGTACCATCGGGTCGTCTCCCGGGTCCTCCACTTCTGGGTCTCATTCCGTAGCCACTGTAATATTTATCTTCAACCACCGACTGTTAATCATTGGTGACGTTAAATATCGATAGTCCTTCAACTGTTTCTGATAGTGAGGCCATTGGGCGTGGAAGTAGTTATGGATTTAAAATTCATTGTTTTGGAATTGGCCAAAAATTTACTGACTTGAGTGCCCAAAGCACCCAGATTATAAACATAAATTATTGAAGCAGCGCAAGTTGTTTCCTCATTTTCCATTATCAACCCTGATTTGTGAAAGATCCACGCAATAAATCTCCACATCACTTTTCCTCTAATAAGTTGGCAACATGTTGGCTTAAGAGTCGAAAAATATACGAGTCACAAAAATTCTGTTTCCCCAGGTTTTTAAATATATTAAAAGCTCGGTATATTTAAAAGGAGTACTTACGATTTCCGAAAAAAATTGTCAGTTTCTATTGCCTCTGACCTACTTGTCACTCAATAGTGGTCAGCATTCCTTCAATTCATTGTAATATCAACATTTTTGTAAACAATGATTATATTTCTATAGCTGTAGTCGTCTGTAGTTACCTGAAGGCTAAAAATATTTTAAACATAATAAATATGTTTAAATGTGTACTCTTACAATCCATGATGGGTCTTGATTTCAGTACTACCAAGTACCGAAATAAGTATTGTTATTGGGCCAAATTTGTGAAAGGAACGGATTTGGCCGAAATCACGCTCACCGCCATGATTTTTCCCTAACTAAAGATATCCACTTTATAAATTCTGGGAGTGCCATATGCGATCTCGAAGTCGAAACAGGGCTGTTATATTATAAAATTAGTATTTTAACATCAGCTGGGCTTGAACTTGGTCCCGGGAGCTTGGCAGCCAACTTAAGGTGTGGTTCCGCACGGAGCAGCCAGCCGCAGCAGCTGCAGCGTTCAGGGTGGTTCCACATGTAGCTTCCAAACGCGGCAGCTGGAAGTTCATCAGTTCGTTTCCTAGTGATGATTTCACAAAATATAAAAAGAGAGTTAAGAAAACGTGCTGGAACCACAATTTTATTATTTTTTTCAGACGATGTATAAAGTTCCAGTTTTTTACTGTGAATAAAAATTTAATTTAAATTAATTAAAATTTTAATTTTATCATGAAAGATTATTGATAACTTACACTTTTATTATCTTACATAATGAAAACTATTTAACGAAAATAGGGTTGTCAATTAAATATTTACAGTAAAATACTGGAACTTTAGACATCGTCTGAAAAAATAGTAAAATTGTGGTTCCAGTGACTTTTCTTTATTTTATTTTGTCTTTTTTTTTTTTATATACTGTCTTTCTATACTTTGTGGAAATCATCAAGGGGAAAATTTTATATATATATATATATATATATATATATATATATATATATATATATATATATATATATATATATTCCAATATATATATTGGTACCAAAGTTTCTTGTACCATTTTAGACTTTCTTTTTTAAAATGGTATTTTTGAAAAACAATGCTTAAAATACATTCCAGAACACAATTTTCAGATTTATAAATAATTGGATGAAACTTCACCACAATTTATATATATATATATATATATATATATATATATATATATATATATATATATATATATATATATATATTTATATTTTGTGTGTGTATATATATATATATATAAATTTTGGTGTTTTTTCCAATTATTTATAAATTTATATTAAATATACCAAAACCCTAAAATTGTATTCTGTAATGTATTTTAAGCATTGTTTTTCAAAAATACCATATAGATCGGTATGACATTAAAAAAAAAGTCTAAAATGGTACAAGAAACTTTGGTGATGTGGGTTTGCATACTACAGACGCGAAGGAGTGCGTCTGGACTGGTCCCTAGAGCAGTCCGAACGCAGCAGTCAGCTTCTCAAATTTCTGGCTGCAGCCGCAGCTGCTCCCTCTTGCAACACTTATATTAAAACCAACTGAAGCAGTGCTCAGCTTCCAGCCGCTACGTCTGGCAGACGCAGCTGCTGCAGCTGGCTGCTCCATGCGGAACCACACCTTCACAGAGCTACTGTCCCTCCCTTCATTCAAAGGGACATAAAAGATCTTTATTAATCAATTTTATTTTACCCAAGGTTGTTTTTCCAAAACATTTTTCCCTGAAATACCTTGTTTAAAGATTATAATAGCATTATTTATAAATATTGGTAATTAGTGACTTTTGAAAACAATTCAGCTCATGTTATAAATATCCTAAAATTCCTACAGAATTTTTTTTTTATAGTATGAGTAAAGGGATATCCATCTTAAATTAGAAATCAAAATATTTTATGTATTTCTGAAACATGTCTAAACTAAACTATTTATGTATATATATTTTTTTGAACACCACATTCCAATTTACGGGGCATTATTTTCTACTATTTTTTTTCCAGGCAAAAGCCAAACTAAGAACTAAGAGACCTGGTTGTTCCGACTAGAAAAAGAAATCCGACCAATAAAAGAAGTGGAGACGAAGCTCGTGTTTGATTAGATCCGTCAGATTGATTGAAACTATTAAAAAGTTAATTGCTTCCTGTCACACCTAGCCGCCGCCCACGGTTGTTAGAACTCCTCTGATTGGCTGTAGTCGCCGGAAACAAATGTTCGTCCAATCCGCTGCATTCCATCGGCCTAGTTAATTAGCCAATCGTCTTTGGAATTGGCAAGGTTCTCTCTGGGCTGGAAGCGACGAGGTCAATTTTGGTTCTGTGCTAGGCACGATATCCCTCAGAAAGAAATATTTTATATAAATATTAGCATCCTCTGGCACGGCTTCGCACGCTCATAAAGACTAATAACTGAGATAATTTTATAATTAAACAATTAAAGGTTTATTTGTTTATCGATAAAAAACTTGTATTGAAGTATGCAATTTAGCATTTTTCTTCAATGATATTTTCGCTTTTAGCAGTAAATTTTAATATGGTTAAAATTGCAATGATTAAATGGTTGAAGATTAAGTTAAATCATGATTGGGCATCCAATTTTTTATTTTATTGTATGAGTTGGTGATTCAGATGGACAGAGACAATTAAGAAACTCTTGCGGATAATGAACTGCATTATCAGTGCTTACAGCTGATGGCCTATGAATCATATTTTTACACACAATATCAAAAAGCAAAGGATCGACATTTTATAATGGTAAATCGAAAGTTTATAATGGTACTTACCGCTTAACTTGACTGGAATCCACATGTCGCACCAAATATTTAAATTTTTTAAATAATTTAGTATGAGTTTAATTCTTTAATCTAAAACCTACTCGAAGAATTATGTCTCACAGGGAATCAAGTTTCGATGATAAAGGTGTTTGGAATACATTTCATGTTATCCATGTAGTTATCTGTAATAATATCCACATATCCATGTCCAAAACATTTGTTATTTTGAATTGGCAGTTTTACAAAATCTAAAGTTCTTTCAGTTTAATATATGTCGATTCCTAAATCCAAAGTAAACAGAAAATGTATGCATTAGAAAAGTAAGTCACCAATAAAGAGCAGTTTATCCTTATTAATGAATACGTCTGGTGAAGTGTAGATTCGGAAACTTTTTAGTTAAAAACAAGAAAGAAAATAAATAGTGGACATTCAGAACTCGAAATAAACAAATAAAAATGTGAATATGTGGTTATTAATAATAATTTTAATGGTTTTGTATATACACTTACTGTGAGAAATATTAAGGAACGTAAGTATATTGGCTCTTCAATATTCTACAATTGGTGGAATTCAAAGCAATTAAAATTATTGCTAAATCTCCGTCTTAATATTATTCACTTTCTCTGTTTAACATTCCTAATAAAACTGAATTTAGATATTCAGAAGTCAGTATTCTGTGTACAGCCTCTTGTAAAGACAATCCCATATACCTATGTACTCAGTCACTATGAAGTGGGTATCTTCAATCAGGAAAAACCCTTGCGGTTGAGCGCCATTTCGACCTAATCCTATCCTTTCACAACAGTTGACCTAATTACAGTTCACCCTTACTTAAAGTACTGCACCCAGGACGAATCATGGTTTGTAGTGGTTAAGGGTTTTTTTTTTTCTTCAGCCTCAAGTATAAAATGAGAAGTCAGATTTTAAACTGAGTTGGATATACTGAGACCTAATCTTATCCAGAAATGAGGGTGATGACAGATCTATTCTTATGTTGGAATAGGTTGGCACTGTCTGTTCCTTACTTCACCTTCCATCATTTTTAAAGACAGACCTTATATTCAGTTTTAAAAAAATGTATATGTGTATACTTCTACTAAACCCATTAAAATCAAGAGTATGAATTCACCCACCATCTTGTGTATTTATGAATTAATTTAAAAAAAATCTAAACTAATATCTCTTCATAAAAACGTACATTTAACTTTCTCCGAAATTTTTTGCTAAGCTACTTATTTAAGCCCTTATTTTTTTATTTAAAAGAAACGTCATATAATGTAACGTTTCTTTAAGGTAAAACAATAACATGGAAAAAAGTGAAATAATGAATTTGTTTAATTGCTACTGGATACTTGCTATAATACGTACAGTACTTAACCATTTTCAGGGCAAGCATACATATTTAAAAAAAAAAACATACAATTCACTGCTTGGTTTTTTCCTTTTTTTTTTCTGGTCTAATATTGAATAAATCTGTAAAAAAAAAAAAAATTAAATTAAAAAAAAAAAAGAAGTTTACTATCCTTTATTACATTTTGTTTTTTTGTTTAACCTCATTAAATGTTTCTAAATGATAGAGCCCCTACAATCCATCGAAATATAATGTTCTGTAGTATACTACGCCCTGAAAATAGTTGATAGGTATGTGATTAATAAGCCATTTCATTGTCTCTTGTGTTTTTTTTTTTTTTTTTTTTTTTTTTTTTTTTTTTTTTTTTTTTTTTTTTTTTTTTTTTTTTTTTTTTTTTTTTTTTTTTTTTTTTTTTTTTTTTTTTTTTTTTTTTATAGTACAGGAATATTTCATTAAATATCGTCTCTATTATTTAAAAAAAAATATGACACTATACGAGATAAATATAATAAGAGCCTTAAGATATAAGCAGAGTCATAAAAAGTTATAAATATTAAATTTCCACGTCAAGATATTAGTTGCGAACTATATATTTTTAAAATAAATGTAATTTTATATCAATAAATAAGTGAACGAACGAAAAATTCTAATAACTCTATAAAGAAAAAAGCCTCTTCCAGAGGCTTAAGAACAGTATTAACACAGCTTATAGTTTATACATAATGATTGAAATATATATATATATATAGTTTTTATTTTATTGAATAAATAATAATCAACTACATAATAAACCTCTAATTTATAAAATTGATTATTAAAATAGTTTTATTTTATTTATACAAACAACTTTAACATTTTTAAATACAAAATCAATTTCTCTTATCACTATAATATTAATAATTATTTCATCAATAATTCAGCATTTTTTTAAAATTAGGTTTTAATTAATTACTTTAGTGACAGAATTTATTTATAGGCACTAGAAAAGCGACTGGGCAAAGCACTGTTTCAGACGGAACTCACAATTAAGAGTTCCTGATTGCCGAGTGTGGGCGGTCGTCTTTTTGTCTTCTTTAGTCCTTCTTAATTTTTCTTTTATTTCTCTCCCTGTGTGGCTGAGGAGGACCAAGGAACGATAGATGATTATAACATCAAGACGCCAATTATTTCTTTGGGTAAGCATTCCTATTGATTGCTATTACTGCATCAAATGATTTAATATAGTATTTATTTCTGAAATCGATTATTCAGAATTAATTTGTTGATTAATGTTTTTAAATTTTTAACAGATAATGTAAACTCGTAACTTATACTATGTAAGTTATACATTGCGGAAACAAATTAAGAAAATAATTTTTTTTTTTTTTTTTTGACTATATATTTATTCACACCTGTCTAATAAAATTTGACAACCAGTGAATTTGCGGTACGAATTTAAATGGCTTGAAAGGCATGAGAGGGAGCAGAACCCAGCGGCACCTCCAGCCTTTATTTTATTTTATTATTTTAGTCAAGGAGGTCTCTCATCCAGCTCCTTTTTAGTCTTCTCTGTGTGTTGTCGGGAATATATGTTGTGGGCATGTTGTTTATTTGTGTATTAGGATGCCCATGTAGTTTTTCGTGGAATCGTTTGTAGTAGGTTTGTATTTGTTCTTTAACTGTTGCTATGCGTAGGTCAGTATGTAAAGTTATGTTGCTTACGTACCATTGGGCTTTTGTAATTGTCCTGAATGTTTTTGCCTGGAAGATTTGGAGTTTGTTAATATGTGTCTTTTTAGCTGTCCCGTATATCTCAGAAGCGTATGTCCAATAGGTTTCAGTAAGTAAGTATAAATGTTAATTTTTTGTTTAATGGAGAAGAAGATAGTTAGGGATACAGTCAAAGTAACACCACGTCAAAGAAGAATTCTTTAATACGTGCCAACGTTTCGACCTGCGTTGCAGGTCTTCTTCAGGGCCACGTTGGCACGTATTAAAGAATTTTTCTTTAACGTGGTGTTACTTTGACTGTATCCCTGACTATCTTCTTCTCCATTCATTATCCAGTCAACCATACTTTTATCATCATTTTTTGTTTAAGTTGTAGAGTTGAACGTTTGGAGAGGAGTGAATATAAAAGTCTTAGTCTTTGGTTAAGCGTTTTACTTTTTTTTTCTTATATGTGGACCCCATGTCATTCATTGGTCAAACGTAAGACCAAGGTAGTGTACAGTGTCTGTTTGAGGAATCGGTGTGTTGTCAAGAAAAATTGTTGGGCATGTTTCAAGTCGAAGTGTAAATGTAATGTGTTGCGATTTGTCGTAATTTATATGTACTTCCCAAATATTAAGCCAGTCATGTAATTTTGACAAGTGATGCTGTAGAGTCAGTGAAGCATGATTCGGATTTTTATCTCTTGTTAAAATTGCTGTGTCGTCTGCATATGTCGCTGTAAGAATGTCAGAGCTAATTGGAATGTCGTGTGTGTATATGATGTAGAGTAATGGAGCAAGCACTGAGGCTTGTGGTACTCCTGCTGACGCCAACTTAATAGATGAAAGCTCTGAGCCTTGACGGACAGAGAAAGATCAAAAGGTCGGTATGATGGGATATTTTTATCTTTTTTTAGTTTGTGAATCATTTTAATATGTGTGTATTTCCACTATAGAGAGAATTTAGTAGTCCTTAGTATTGCGTTGTAAATAGAAGTTAAGAACACTAGAGCTTTCCTAGGCATTTGCTGGAGTACTCTAGCAGTGATCAGATGATAGCCAGGAGCTTTTCTTTTCGGTAACTTTTTGGTTTGTTCGGCAACTTGAGCTGGGGTGAAGGGAGGTGGTGGTAATGTCAGTTGAAGGGGTACATCTAAAGTGCTGTGGACATGGTTGTTATGTTCGATGTTATTGCAGTTCGTATGTAGTGTAAGATGTTTAGCAAAAAGTTCTGATCTTTCTCCATCAGTCACGGCCCAAGAGCCATCCTCCTTTCGGAGGGGTGCTTGGACTTCACGATGCCCGGTAAGATTTCTAGTACGCCTCCATAAGCTTCCAGCATCAGATTTAAGGTTACTAACGTAATTATCGAGAGTCGTTCAAAAAGATTCTAAATGCATCCCAATCAGTTTTGCCGTTAGTAAGAGTCGGCTTTTTTTTTTTGCTTCACAGGATTCTTCAAATAGTATTAAATGCACAAGGGAATGATCAGAACAAACATGTGAGCTTGTACTTATGCTGTAAGGTATAGTTCTAAGTCCTCTGGTAATGAAAAAGTCTAGTAAGTCTGGTGTTTTTTGTCTGGAAGTTGGCCAAGAAGTAGGTGAGTCAGGTGATATTGTATCCAATGAAAGCTCGTGGAGGGCACATTTTAGGTTTCTTCCTCGTGGAGTACTCAGTCGTGAACCCCATCCTTGGCGTTGTAGTCGCCTCCTGCAATAAAGCATCTACCAAGACGTCTGAAGAAATCACTGAACGTAGTGTGCGTCAGAGCATACCTCGGAGGATAATAAACCGCAGCAAACGTAATGCTGTGTTGTCGGGTTAATAGTATGATGGCTGTTGCTTGAATGTCTGGTGTTATGGGTAATTGTAATGGATAGTGTTTGAGAGCAGTTTTGATGAGGATGGCTGTACCTCCGTGAGGTGTATTGTCTGGGTGATCTGTTCTATATATTTTGAAACCTGGGATGTAAAATTTAGTTTGGGGTGTTAAATGTGTTTTTGTTATTAGTGCAATGTCAATCCGTTTGTCGTGCAAGTATATGACGACATCAGTCCTGTGGTGATTTAGTCCGTTTGCGTTCCATAGTATGACAGATATGGAGCCCACAGTCATTTGATTAAGGGTCATATGCACGACGGAAAGCTTCAGTTACCTCAGAAATCTTTTGTAGAAGACCAAAAAGAGGCTGGATTATTAAGTTATTTAGACCATTAACCAAGTTTAACAACTCACCTGACGGGTTTTCATTTGGAAGAACCGGTAGGATAATGCTCCTACTCATACCTGAACATCTCTGTTGTTGATGAGGTGCTGGTGCTGGTTGCTGCTGATGGACAGACGTAGGCATTTGTCGAGGTTGCTGTCTCTGATATTCGTGTTCTGATCTTGAAGGAAGTGGGTAAGACTGAGAGATAGGCGGAAATTCGTGAAGAGCTGGGACTGCTTCAGCGTGAACTTTTGGTGGCCTTTGAAGCGTATCATTTCGGGAGTTCCGATTTCTTCTCAATTCTTTTAAGGTTAGGCATCCCCTATAATTGGCGGGATGTGACCCTCCGCAGTTGGCACAGGTAGCTGCAGTTTCTCTTGTTTTAGTGCAGGAGGTGCTTTCGTGATCGTGACCGTATCTAACACATTTTGGGGAATGGTTGCAATAGGTTTTAGTATGGCCATACTGCTGGCATCGTATACATTGAGGGATTTTTTTTTTTTTTTTTGCGTGGTTCTTCAATTTTTATGTGTGTGTAATACAGAAATTCAATGTCGAATATTTTTTCATTGAACGTTGCTTTAGTTACGTCTACAAAGAATATAGGGAGAGGTGTTTTAAATCGGGAAACAACATTTACTATATTCGTTGCTTCGTATCCATGTTGGCCAAATTCTTGCCTTATGAAATCTATGGGAGTCGCAAAGTGTAAATTTTTAATAACAACTCGAGGGGTTCTATCATCCAGGAGTTGATAAGTGTGAAAGTCCGCTCCACATCTTCTTAAGCTTGTCACTAGTTTTCTATATGTGTCTGGAGTAGCCGGGTAAACGCTTACACGTTTCATTGAAGATTTGAGACCAAAGCTGTTGGGACCTACTTCGTTATGAAGGAATGAAATAAGGGCTGTGTAATCCTTCACATCATTTATATGGATAGGTGGGGGCTTAGCATTAACTGGTCTAACATTATTGGTTGGCTGTGAGTCTTCTGTTATGTTAATTAAAGGTTGGTAACTACTTTTGATAGGCGTGAAATCACTGACCTTTTTTGTTTTGCGAGAGTCTCTTTCGATCATAAGGTGCCGTTTTCTTCCGGAAACTAGCTCCCATGGATTTTCTTCATTTGAGGTCACTGTATCGGAACTGTCCATAGAATTAGGCATTACGTTAGTAGATGACGTCTCCGTCATTTTAAGCGGAAAACATATCTACAAAATGATACTAATTCGCTCCTAATAATATTACAGTGGATCGATAATATAACTAATCAAATTTAACAGAATTACTAATTAAAGTTTTAACCTTGTTAGAAAAATATATAAAATACCATATAAAAAAATTATTTCGTTGTTTTATTTATTTTTTAAAAAATCCAAAATTTTAACAAATGAATCAAGCATTCTATCTCTAAACAAGTTAACATCAAATGAAACGAGTTAAAGATAGAAAATTACCATCATCAGCTATTTGTAGTTAAATCTGAAATGCATACAAATATTTCTTATGCTTTGTAAGTTAAAATCTTTAGTAAATCGCTAATGAAATTCGACTACATTCGAATTATAAAATCTTATAAATTCAAAACATCTTTCCTCTTGATACTTGAAGAAGCAGCTGGTTCTAGCAGAAACTTTCATATTTCACAGATCTCTGACAAACGACTCTATTAACCGCTGTGATGAGATGTCGCTGTGGTATAGGAGAGGGTCCATCTCCCATGAAATATGGAACCAGTTTGTCTCATATTGGTATTTGGTGGTGTCGTATTTCAAGCGTTTTCGTATTGATGTTGAAATATCGCGTTATGATATCTTAAAAAAAACAACAAAATATAAAGTAATATACAAGAAACAATAATTTCATATATACACATTGATGATACATACATAAAAACCATAATTTCATTTGCAGATCAAATTTGATATTTCGACCAATCAAAGAATATTAGGTGCATTAATAACAAATCTGTTTAACTTTAATAATGTTATTACTATACATTTTACCATATTTTGAGTTAATGTAAATGATAACTTTAATTTTTCTCATTTTCTCATTATTTGCAACTATCTATTTACTGCCATTGTCTGAATTGATTTCATTGGGGACTTAAATAATATGCTATTTGTATGAAAATTATTTATTACTTTATTTATATTTTTGTCTTTTCTTAGCAAACCTTTAAGATGGATATTATGTTGATAATTATAATTATTAAATCAGATGATTAATAACTTTTTGAATTCGATCGTATATAATAAATAATAAGAAAATATGAATTATTTATTTTGGGGAGGATATGAAAAATATAACCTGAATAATGTTATTTTAATGAACACAATGGAAAAAAGTTAATATTTAAATTCCATACGCATACTTATTTATTTGTTTATTGTTGATGTTTGCTGGGGCTACATGTACTCTTTATATATTATGGTAGGAAGGACGGTATACACATGTTACTTACTTATTTTAATTCAAGTGGGAAGGCTAAGATTCATTTCACTAGATCACCACGAAGTAAATATAAACCAACTTAACGAGATTAGAACCTGCAACATTCTGTAACGTGCACTTTGAGGTCCTCAAACCAAATTTAGTTATCATTTGTTGTTATTCATACTTAACTATATCTAGGATAAAAATCAAATGAGGAACATCGAAATTTAATATATAGAATCTATGAAGAATGTGAGCCAAACATTATTTTTTTTGTTTTTGTAATTTCAAATTTATAACGATCAGAATATAATGAAAACCAATAGACATGAAGTAATTAAAATATGGTTAGATTATGACACAAGATTACGATTATGATGACAAATACACGGTAAAATTTTTTTTTCTATTGATAATTACATTTAATATAACCCTAGCATCTCTCACAGAGCTCCCTTTCAACCTGCACTGTCTACATAAGCTTTATAGAGGTCATAGAAGGATTTTTGAAGTCTGTGCAAAAAGTTTAGTAGGAGATTAGTTACTGATGTACTCCAGTTTCTATTCCATTTCTATGGAGGTTTTTGAAAAAAAATGTTTGTGCCTGATTCGTAGTAACAGTAGGCTTAAGTCCGAATTTTTCTGATTACGTGTGAATATTGAGTGTGTCACAGTTCACCCTCATGACCTTATTCGTATATTGATATGGTGGTCTGCACATCGCAATAATATGTGTTTCATGTGATTTCTCCGTTAAACATTAGTCATAGTTACTGTGTCTAATTAATGAATAGTTTGTTCCAGATAAAAACGGGGGGCAGGGGAGGGTAAGTCGCATCAAAGTGAATATGTGACATGACAGGGATTTTATTTCTTATTTTATGCACTGATTCATTTTTAAACATTATTTGATTCAGACCAATGTTAAAAGTAGGATATGTTATGAAGTATCAGAGGTTTTCGTTGGGTTCCAGTGTCTCGTTATATTCATAACATCGTTTGCTTATGATAATGTATTTTTCATTATGTATGTACTAATGTAAGAAGATCCTTAAGACACTCCACCCATAATCTCTCAAGGAGAAATGATACTTTCTTATAGAAATAAATAAGTTGATAAGATCCCAGTTTTGAGTTTATTTACGGTTTACTTTTTTCTGTCAAGTTAAATACTTAAAAAAAAAAAGAAAAGGGCCAATCCTTGTAAAAAAAATAGTATATACATTAATAAATGTAAGAATTAATTTTATAATTCTTTAATGCAAATATACCGTAAGCTATAGAAGAAGACCGATAATCAGGAATGCAGTCAAATAACAGAAACAATACTATAGATCCTTAGGGAAAAAAATAGAATTTTACAGAGAAGAGAAATATAATAAGTATGATAGTGAAAAAAAAAAGTGTAATAATAATGAGAACAAAATATCACACGGTTAAGTAAATCAATGAAAATAAGATATTTTGTTTAGAAAATTTCTGTTAAAACTATCCAGGACTTATGTACTATTTACAAAAAAAGAAAAAAAAACGCAATTCCATATTCTGCCCCTCATATCCTAACTTCTAGGAAGGCTATTCGGCAGATAAGATCTGGGACACTATCTTCCCTCCGCAGAAAAAAAAAAGAAAAGAAAGAGGAATCGATACCATTTTCTTCGCTATCGAATTAAGTGGAAGATTCTTCACCGGGGGCAATATCCGTGGAGGGGAACACAGATAAATTGATAGATATGTCGGTCGTGTGGGGTCGTTTCGCCTCTGGCTTCAAATATTAAAATATTTTTATTTACAATAATGGTTGTTTTGTATTTTAATGTTTGGAATATGAAATAAAATTAAAACATTAATTTTGCGTTTGTCAAAGCACTTCAATTTTATGGAACGGTCAATAATATTGTTTTTGTAGATCTTTCTTTAAACCATGAAGTAAAGAAACTGCTCGTCGTTACAGACTACTTCAACATTTGTTAGACAAACGTTCAAAGCTCCCAATTTATTGCAAAAGACTCATATACATGACTGTGATTAGACCTATTTGGACGTACGGAGTAGTGCTTTGGGGCTCCACTAAACCATCCAATTCATCTCGCATTAAATCGTTATAATCCTAAATCCTTCGAAAAATCCTCAATGCTCCTTACTCTGTCACCATTAAACTTATCCATAAACATCTTAATGTTCCATATGTTGCTGATTTAGTCCAAACCAGATACCTATCCTTTCATAGTAAGCTCCATGATCACTCAAATCCGTTAGTTTCTCAACTTGCTTCCCACTCCATTCCTGATCATCCTCCGAGGCGTCTGAAACGAAGATGGCCAAGAGACATTCTAGTGTAGAATTTTTAATAAAGTGCAATTGATGAGTAGTTCTTTTCATGTTTTAACTTGTTATTATTTTCGTTGTCAATACATTTACTTGATGTATATATTTTGTACAGTTGTAAATTTCAATAAATGTATATTCAAAAAAAACAAACATGAAGTATAATAAAGTTCTTCCACTATAAAGAACTTATTACTCATAACTGTTGTTGTTCATTTGTAAATTATAGGATTTCAAAAATATCAGCTGATGAAAATTCATTGATCTATACTCCTACGTAAGTTAGTACCCCTACTTTGATACTCATCATGACCCACATCAATGGTGAAAATATGTTAATGATGACTCAATATAAGATGTTAAGGCACCAGATAAATACATATTACAAAATAATAAGGAAACTACCTAGAGGGAGAAAGCAAAGGCAATAAGAGTTACAGGAACGAAAAAAAATCTAAGAAGAATATCGTTGTACTCCGGTCTAAGCTGAAATGGTGGAATAATAACTATGAGGATCTTGATAGTTTACGCGTTGCAGAATGATTAGGAAAGTTTAGCGCTCCTAATCCTGAAAATATAAGAATATACAATCCTAATTGTATTGATCCTTCTATATCATCATGCGTACCTCAAGTGATGAAAATATAAGTGTTGAAAGTCACTTGCTTGTCAATTTTGATAAGAACAAGAAGGTAGGTACGTGACTAAAGTCATTTGGAACATGACTACCTGCCATATAAGTGTTTCAAATCAATACTTGTTCCTTACCATTATCGTGTAGTATCAATGTGCCTCATAGGTTTTTTTCTATATTTATGAACTATTTGTTGATATTTATAACTGTATACATTAGAAACAGATAAATTTGAGAAAAAATGATTACAATAACACGTATAGAGCTACTCAGTTGTTGCATTTCAGTAAACGTTCTACATTAGAAGGTCTCTCGGCTGTCTTATTTTCAGACATCTCAAAGAATTATCGGGAAATGAGTGTAAGACAAGTTGGGAGACAAGTACATTTGAGTGGGTATGGAGTTTACTCTGAAAGGGTAGGTATCTGGCTTAGGCCAAATCAGCAACATAAGGAACATCTTTATGGATGAGTTTATTTGTGACATCATTAGGAGCATTGAGGATTTTAGGAAGGACTTGTAAGCATTCTATAATCGAAGATTTGTTTAGTGGAGCCCCAATATCCGTATATCCAAATGGGACTTGTTACTGTCATGTAAATAACCTTTTGTAATTTATTAGGAGCTTTACCAGCTTCATAGCTAGGAAATCCTAGGTAGCGGATCTGTTCTACGGGGATCAGTGGTATATTATTCAAGGATACTGTAGGACAAGAAGTTGTAGGTTCACGAAGGGTAAAGGTTATTTGATGGAATTTGTATGGATTTATTTTAATTCTTCAATTTCAACACCATTCTTGAATGTTAGTAATACGAGATTGTAGTGTTTGGGACGCAATAAAATGATCATTATTGACTTTTAATACATATGTGTCATCAGCGTAATTGTTGATAACAGTGGTAGTAAGGATGTCAGCTGTATAGGATGTGTAGAGGATGGAGGCTAGGATAGCTCCTTCAAGAGAGAATAGGACAATTTATGGTTTACTTTGAAGTTTCTATCTCTGAGATAGGATTGCCCCTTATGTAGGGACAGAATGAATCAAACCTCATTTTTTACTTAAGATTATATTTTTTTTTTTTATTTCTAATATAGACAGTTATTTTGTTTTATATAACAATACTGATGAACTTCGGTTAAGCTATATTACACTAAATTAGAAAAAAAAAAGAGGTTGTTTTATTTTTTTTTTTTTAAAGTAATAAATTATGATTGATTTTTTCTATATCAATCTGCTCTACTCCCTCCTGCTAACCAAATCCGGTACTGAAGATTTCCGGCTGCTGGTTAAATGAGCTTGCAATATTATAGTAATGAGCTGTCCTTTTAAGATCTAAGGGATTAGTATCACCAAACCCTTACTTTTAACACAAATTATTGAATGTACCTTAGAGTTGAGGTATTTTAAATATGGTTATTTATAACTGTAATTGTCCCTCTTCCTAGCGAAGGGGCGTACTCTAGCCGTTCCGCTGCTCTCCTGGCCATCGATGGCTATCTGACCCTACCCGCATATCGCACCCTCCTCATTGATATTCCTCTTATTACTAATTGAATGCGGTTCCTTCGTGCGGGGGTGGTTCCCGAGGAAATTACAAGCTGACAAGAAGTGGAGAGATAAACAATTTGTCGCCCTGTGACACGATATAAATATAAGCCCAGAATATAATTACAGGTATGGTTAACAATGGTGGAAGTGGGTGTGGGGCATACATTACTACCCACGCTGGGTCCATCACGCGCCCTGTCTCCTCTAGAGTCCGCTCTATCGATACTCGTAGATTATCTATAATCGATTTATAGTAGAGGGGTATAAGAGTATTAGTAAAATCATGTCTGGTTTGGTTTGGTTTTGGTTTAATTTTAAAATAATTAGAATGCGTAAAACAACCCCCTATTCACTAAGTCTCTTTTTAATTAAATCAAAATTATAATTTCAGACAAGTCCATCAGGATGGAATATAAACCCACTTCATCGATTAACCTATGTTATTATAATATACACTGCCGGTCAACTGATGAGACCACCTAGAGCCCAAATAGGTAAATTTAAAAATTCAATATTTAATATCACCCCGCCTTTCTTTATCTCTCTCTCTCTCTCTCTCTCTCTCTCTCTCTCTCTATATATATATATATATATATATATATATATATATATATATATATATATATATATATATATTGTTATTTTCAAGTAAAAATACTTTCTTTCTCCTTTGAGTTTTTCAGCACAGTGCATAGTTTCCGCAATATTTCGATCCATGCTGGAAAAACAGCGACTTATTTGATGAAAATCCTGTTGTCTTCATTTAACGTCTCTGGTTTTTTTTTAATAATCGTAAATACGAAGCATGAAAATCGTGTACGACTAAATTTCCTCTTATTTCCTGACTTGCTACCACAGCTCCTCACTTTAGGTAATGCCGTTGCTCGGCGTGTGTTGTTGTTTGCACCATTGTGCAGATTTTTCGCATCAAGGTGGGTTCTTCAGAAGGTAAGTAAGCTTTAAATATTAAATGAACTGGAAGAAAAATCCATCCTATCCTTGACTAATTTTTAAGAAACGTATATCGACAAATGTGTAAATTACATCAATAAATTATATTGTATGGTAGAAAAGTAATATTTAAACTTCTGTGATGAAATTTTAATTGGTGTGTGTTTATTCTACAACTAATTTACTTATATTAAAAACAAAAATTAGCTGTATAAACTTGCATAAAAATTGACACGATTGTATTTAAAATATTCAAACCTTATGAATATAATTTAAAAACAATCTGAGGAGGGAAGCCGTTTGCGATCAACTGAAAAACGCTTTATCACGAGTTTTGTGTTAAATGCCGAGAAGCGATGGCTACGTAGCCTTAATTAAATGTTTTCAACTCCAACAAATGGCATAGCGCGTTTTTTTTAAATCCCGCTAGTTTTATCGTTTGGTCATGTTTGTCGCCCTAAAAAACTTTTTGAAAGTTCTGGAGATCGCTCAAAATTATTACAGTACATTGGTAAAAAAGTATTCTGTAGATTAAATTCTTATTATTTATCGTTACCCCCTTCAAAAACGATAAAATATTCTGAAATATCAGGCAAAGCTGCTTAGAAAAGTATCCTTGATTCCACAGTTTCACTCAATTGTGAGTATCAAAAGATTGTGTACTGGATGACCTCCCCCCTCCCAAGAAAAAAAGACTGTTACTTCCATTTGTTGAGCCACGGAGGGTGCAGGAGTAAATATAGGTAATTAATTATTTCGACTTAACATATTATTAGTGTGTTTCAGAGGTAGATATGTATGTATATTATAGTGGCTGTGTGTAATCTTAGAGTCTCGCGACACTAGAGTTAAACCGTGTTCGATTAAACAGATAATTCATTTCCTTCTTTAGATTTAGGAGTCCACTGCCTTATCTACAGTGCGACCCCATTCCCCTCGGTCACTGAATAATAAATTTAAAGCTCCAGTAAAATAAAAATTGTAACTGTAAGTGGTTTATTTTTAAATTAAATACTTTTCACATAATAACGTATTAAGATAAGTGTTTGATGTATTGGTATTTTAACTTAGAAAAAATATAGTATAATGTTGTAGCAAACATTTTGCACTGCATATTTGCACGATCGCTTTTGAGGATATTTTTAATTATCATGAATTAAATGATATCCACGCAACTCAGTTCCAAATTCCCGTATGAGCGATTTCGCTACATTCAACGCGAGGGAGGAAGGGTGAAATTTTTCTCTTTTCCAAAGTATTCCCTCAAAAATGGGCTCCTTTGAGCAGCGCCTCATTTTTCGCTCAAATAAGCCTTATAGTTGTGAAATTAAGTTTTTAAAAAATGTTTTTTTTTTCTTTACAACCTTGAAAAAATTCACTTTTCTGTTAAATGCATCCATTATTTTCATACTTATCGATTAAATGCATACTAGATTAAATTTTCTAGGAACATTGGACCTTACCAGACAAAACACACAAGAAAAACTTGAACGCAATGTCAAAATTACTCGATGCAAAGGAAAAAAAGTAATTTACAATTTTTAATTGAATTATGAATTTAATTATTTTTGTAAATTTTATTATATTGTTCTTGATTTGTTAATTTTACTAGTGCCAGATAAAATGTAATCCTTTTTGTTGATCATCAAATCAAAATCAATTTTAATTATACAATATAGGCATAAATCTGAAATAGATTTAATTATAAATATGATTAAAACTGATTGTTTATATTTACTAAATAACAAAACAGACGATAACACAACGTTTCAACACAACTTCTACGACCGTCTTCTACAAGGTGTCAACAACTTTGTTAAAAGTAGCCCTCCATTATTAATTATTTGTTATTTATAATTATTTACATGAAAGAATCCTGCTGCCTAATGTATGACAGGCCAGATGAGGTTGGATCACGTTCATAAAAACACTAGTTAAAACTAGTACTGTAAAAACGCTTAAAGCGGCCAAGGACGGCTAACATATTCTCTTTTAGCGATCAGAGCATATTTTATGTTTAATCTTAATATTCTTAGAACCAACCGGAGGATTCCAGCTTGCAAATTGAACCCGCCAGAAGGATAATCGCTTTAAAAGTGTGTTTTTCTAAAGTAGTGCCTGTATAGGTTAGTGCCTTCGTCCTAATAATTAAGGATATTGTGTACTTTAATTTAATGCCATCAGCTCTGTTTATCTATATACTGAGTGAAAGTCCGAGGTCCGGTACTGTCTTTTAATCAATCACTAGTTTCTCGGATAAAAAAATCTTTAGTTCATTTATCTTCTATATCCGGCTATATGGAGCCTATCTAAGTCTATAGCGGCCTTCAGTCTGATTCCCTGATGATAATATAGAATACAAGACAATATTATTTTATCCTCAGCTAACGAGACGACGTAAGTCATAGGTGAGCTCCGAAGCAGCCGACCTCCCGGACAGACGATAAGATAGCACGGAAGAGGTGGAGGACGGAGGTGGGTGGCAAACAACCCCTGATCGTCGTAAAGCTGTCCCTCGGGACGATAAGAGTCCCGCGGATTGTGAATGGGCATCGCAGCCGGACAGATTACAGAAGACCTCTTGTTGCTGGCTCTTGGTCTATTTTCGATACCCCTTAATGCCCTTCTTGTGTCTTCGCCGAGGACTTCCTGGCCATTGAACGGTTATGGTCGATCAATTCCGTCCTCTCTATTAACTGCTCTTCTCAGGGATGATTAAACTTTACGGTTACCGATTTAGTTTAACACCGTTAGAGGAAAAAAAGAGAACTGGTTTATCCTTAGGCACGTTCTTTAAAAAAATACAAAATCTGTATTAATTATTGGCTATAAATTTGGAAATAAATCTAATTATTTTACATAAATTATTATTTTAACCTAAGAAAAGATGGAATTTAATTAAAAGCACACAATAAATTATATTCAGGAGGCACTGTCAAGCTGCTTCCTCTTCAGTATATCATTTCGTTTTTATTGTTCTTCTGAAGGGTTACTGTGAAATGAACGTGGGGAGATACTTTTTTCGCCTCTGAAATCATAAACCCTAATTTATTGCTTAGCAAATATTTTTTCTTGATTCATTATAATGTACGATTTGATTAAATATACTATGTTTTTCTTATTAACTATACTACATAAATGTATTTTAAAACAGTCTTTTTAAAGAATATAATTCAACTGTAGGAGAAATAATTTAATACAACAACTATAACCGAGACTGATAATAAAATAGTTATATACCTAATTTTCTAGTTTTGAATATTACCCGCATCCAGTCTTTCCAATCCAAAATTCTCCGAAAAATCTATAATGCTCCTTACTTTGTCACAAATGATCTGATCCACAATGACCTTAATATCCCATATGTCGCTGATTTGTCACGGACACGATACCTTTCCTTTCATAATAAACTTACTCCTCATCCAAATCCACTCGTTGCACAACTTGCTTCCTATTCCATTCATGAAAATCCTCCGAGGCATCTGAAAAGAAGATGGTCTCGGGATCTTCTTCTTTTGTAATTATTTCATTAGAGTACTACTAATGCGTAGTTTCTCTATAAGTTTTAAGAATTTCATTATTTTCCACTGTAAACCGCTTATTTACTATATGTATGGTATTTGTAATACAGTTGTAAAATTCTTTTAAGAAAAGAGAGAAAAAAAGTATAGTTGATCGTATTTATATAAAAAGAAGATGGTTGAACGGTGCAAACACCTTTATATAACACAATAAAAATAATAAATTAATAAATCTAGTAAATAAAATTCAAGCCTTTATTAAGGCTAGCGTAAAAGATATGTCAGAGACATGAAACTAAAAGAGATTAAAATACTGGATATTAAAAACACGTATGATGCAAAACAATAAAATAAATCGATTGCAAAAAAAGATGAATGGATATAGGTTATAATTATATAAATCAATTTGATCAGATATGTGCATAGTAAAATAATTATCATTGAAATTAAACCATATACAGTTATTATCTAATTCAAAAAGAAATGTAGTCAAGTAAAAAAAAATCCTCAAGAAAGACGATATTTAGAAAGATTTAAAGAGATAGTACAGAAAACACTGCACTAACTCTGAGAATGGATCATTGAAGGTAAAGAAAAAATAATGTTAGAAACCAAAGGTAGTGGTGCACTCTGGTGGCGGAACACTAAATTATTAATTTGAGGCATAAGAAAAGTTATGTAAATATAAAAAAAAAGAAAAAGAAAGAGAGAGAGAGTGAGTGAGTGTGTGTGTGTGTGTGAGAGAGAGAGAGAGAGAGAGGGAGTGGAGGGGGTGGAGGGGAGAGAGAGAGAGAGAGAGAGAGAGAGAGAGAGAGAGAGAGAGAGGAGAGAGAGAGAGAGAGAGAGAGAGAGAGAGAGAGAGAGAGAGAGAGAGAGAGAGAGAGAGAGAGAGAGAGAGAGAGAGAGAGAGAGAGAGAGAGAGAGAGAGAGAGAGAGAGAGAGAGAGAGAGAGAGAGTGAGAGAGATTTGCCGGGGTATTTTTTTAATTTTATTTTATTTTTTTTTTTTTATTTTTTTTTTTTTTTAGGGAGATATGCTGTTTATCCATTTCTTGAATAAAGGTATATGGTTTAAAACAGATGCATATGGATTCATACAGAGGATGTTTTCTGAGGTTGGAGAATGAAGCTAGGTTACAGGTTTTTTTTTTTTTTTTTTTTAAATCATCTCATTATCAAAAGTGTATAATATGAAAGTATGAATTTTATATTATAGTGTATACAGTTTGTTAAATTCAAGTTAAAAAAAAATTATTTAACATTTAAGTCTAGGGAAGCTAACTAAGGGATAAGGTAGCTTCGCACAACACTAGCTTCAAAACTAAGAGACTCTTGAGAGAACCCACATACATGTCCGATTGAACTGTAATTTTGCACAGAGTATATTTTTTTACTGTTCAACAACAATTTGTTGGTAATTTCTGCTTTCACAAAATTCCTTATAGGTAAGGTCATGTTTAATAATGGCATGTTAGTTTAATTTATTTGTTTCAGTAAATTTGGCGTTAAATTTATGAGCAGTAGTGTCGTAAGAACACTTTATGATACAAATACGGCTTTTCAGGCCGTAAAAGAATAATAGTTGTTGTTTCTGAATGAAAAATTCGTTCTCGACGTTAAACGAAGCACATATTTAGACACTTCAGTAGTGTCCTACCATTTAAAGTGTATGGTACATATAATAATGTCTTATATAATACATCAAAGGTTTAAGGTTTTCTATTAACGTTTCCTGGTGAGTGACACATACCTAAAATTGAATCCTTATGGGTGTATTTAGTTGAATTAAGTAAACATATTAACAAGATAACAGATTTTCGGACTTAATTTTTTAAGTCCGTTACTTTTTTGTCCAAGTTCCTCCACCTTCTGGGTGAAATGGTTTTAAGGTATACCATCTAATGAATATATAACCATTGAAATCTGACCGGACCCACAGAGCTAAGCTATTTAGTGGTTTTCAGAATAATGCACCTCCTCAAAAGAGCTGTATTTGATGTGTTTGATGAAGATAAAGAAAAATTGTCTTAGGTAGAAAGGTACGTCGCGGAACAGTTAATTTTAGATGACGTTACTGATGAGGACACTCAGGAATTAGTTATGTATAAAGTGGATTAATTTTTAATTCATATTCGTTCTCGATGGGTCCAAAGTGGATGAAAAAAGTTGGAAGTAAAAAGTTTTTGAAAAAAATTCCGATTGGCTGAAGGGAAATTCGGTAGATACCGAGACACTTCCCCTGACCTAAGTACCAGTAAATTTCATACCACCAAAGCCTTTGGAGATCTGGGGGGGGGGGGGGGGGGACAAAATAAGCAAGGAATTTATCATTTGTTTGACAACTATTTTTATGAGGTGCTATCGTATGCTGCTCGCCTTAGCTTGTACACAGCAGGACAGCGAGATGGTTCTGCATTGGTAAAATAAATTACAGAAAATTCCGCAGGTGTTTCTACTGCAGTTAAAAAAGCCTACAAAACTCCACTTTTATTGCCAAAACGTTATTCTCCTGAGGAAGCACTTGTACGATGGACGATTTGTTTCACACTCTTCTTTATTCCTTTGACCCATATATTTTAACATTGTCAATCAATGAAAGCAGTGCTTTGTTGCATTCTGATACATGTTTCCCAGATAAATTATTACATTTATAATCTGAGCCAAGTGGCTAATAAAATTGTAAATAAAAAACGGTCTGCATTGAATTTAATATTCCAGCTATTTCTTCTTTATGTCATTTCTTTTATCCACACCTGTCACTCAAATCGCGACAATAAGCAGATGTGATATGAAAACTTATGTAAAATTGGCATGTCAGGGATGAGGGAAATATTCAAGTTATGATTAAAAAAATTTTAACATTTTTTCTATATACTAAAAAAAAGTTTTAGTTCTTATTATAGTTTATTGTATTTATGCAAAAATAAATTATACTCAACAATTTTCAAGTGATTTTGACTATTTCTTTAGATGTAATGAACAATGTCCACCTAGATCGGCCATTTTTACCACTGTGCGGCATTGATAATGTATAATAAAAAAGTAAGTTGCGAACGCCTCAGACCCGTTGCCTCGGATGGATTATTGAAGTGACAGTGCTTCTTCTTACTGGCATTTATTACCCGAGTCAGCAGAGGTCGACAGACAGCCACAGGGAGAGTTATGGTTCCTCAACCTTTAGAGCTAGCCTCATCACCTCCCCAATAGTGCCCCGGTTATATCTTGGCGTCAAACTCTCAATAAATTCCAGAACTGCCCACTTTATGAGGAGAAGTTGGCATTTGAATTATTTTAAATCGTCTTGAGAATTCTGCCTGTCATCAAGGAGATGCAGGTGATTCAGAGCTAATCCTTACTCTTTATGTCCAAATAAGAGAGGAATCCTAAACATGCAAGAGTAATTTATCCTAGCGATACTCATTACGGTTTATGAAGTATGCTACTTGACATTCCAAATTCCAATGAATATAACTTCGATTTGAAAGTTGGTTTAAATTAGGACGACTTTTATTTGTCCTTCGTATTTCAATTATTAGTCCGTTTCTACTATTAACATATAGTTTTTTTTTTTATGTAAGTAAAGTCTTACCTAAGAGCCAGTTAAATAGAAACTACAAATTAGGGTTGAACCCTTTTAGAGTTAATCAATTATTTTTATTTATATCAATTATTAGTACAAGAAAACTTTAAAATAAACGAAATATACTCATACAGATAAAGTAAATATAATATCATATTTTTTAAATCAGTAACATTTACTGAACAGTTCTAATAATCCTACATTGGGGAGGTGAAGTAACTCCAAAAACCATTAGTATAAATGCCAGCGCACACTACTGTTGGAGCGCAGCGCAGCTGATGGGATTTTCCAACATGGTTGTACAGGAAAACAACATCTAACCAACCAATCCTGTAGTGTGCGCTAGGCTTAATGTTCCAAAACTATTTATGGATCTTAAGTAGTGTTTATTGAACAGGAGAGATACAAGAAAGTGATGTGTTCAGTTTCAATATTCATCAATCAGCTTTTTCTTTATTCAACGAAGGACGAGTTATCCCCTCTACAGAGACTGTGCATCGGAGTCGATCCACATCTTTTACATAGTAAATTCTATGCCAAGTCAGACTTAAATCGGGGCTTCAGATATTAGATGAATAATACCTTATTTTGTCTTTATTTGAAAATTGAGAAAGTGAAATTAATTAGTACCAATACATAGTCAGCGTATATATAACATAATCGTTGATTTACTGTTCTGTTATTTCATAGGTTACTTAATTGTTTCATCTTTGTCAATATTTTGGATATTCCATGTTTAATATTGCCAATTACAGTTCTGTTGCTACTTGTGAAGATAACCACACAAAGATTTCCCATGAAAAACTACAAACGAAATTCCAGGGGTTAAAAACCTAGGAGTAACTTTTGATTGTCATCATGCTTGGAATAATCATATTTCCCAAATCACAAGGAAATCTATTTTTATTTTAACGTAACTTCTACATTTCCACGGTTCATTACAACTAAGTACTCGACAAATTTTAGTATCATCTGTCATTTTCCCTTACTTTAACTATAGACACACATAAGGAGGACTGTCTAGCAAGCTCAAAATTGAGATGTAAAAGACTAATGAACTGTTTTATTAGATTTATTTTTGGAAATCCCCAAAAATTAATTGGGTGTGTTATTGCCGACTTCAATACTTCCTAGGTGCACTCATATTTTAATCCCTGAAAACCAAAATACCCACCGATATTCATAACCTCCTAATACTATAAATACTATAGACCCAACCCATCAACCTGTAAACTCCTGCGCATCGAACAATCTTTGAAAAATCCTTTATTATCCGCGTTTCCTTTTTATATAATTTATTTCCCATCTCAATCCGAAAATACTCCTGTCTAGCTTCCTTTAAACATCATCTATTTCTTTAACTCCTGAATTTCCCATGTTCTGAGCAAATGTAAAACATGAGTATTTATGTAATATGTGAGTTGCATCTTTTTATTATATTTCATATTTTGTATCTTATAAAGTAATAATTAATCAATTTTCAAAGCCAGACGGTTGCCGTATGTATTGCACCATTATGTTAGTGGACATGTTATCCCAGAATAAAGTTTATTTTTTTCTTTTTCTAATTGTAGATTTGAGCTTGGTTCACATTTATATATAGTTAACTCCTCATCTATTTTTTTTTCTTTTCTCTTTAAACAATGTTAATGAAAACCATTCTTTATGACACTCCTTCCATTGCTGATCGTTTGTTCACATCCTTTAGTACCACGTGTCTTCCTAAGACGAAGGAAATATTACGATCCATTTCCCGACTCAGGTGCAATAAGTTGCTCGCGTTCCCACGCCACTGGATTAACGGGATCAACGCATAGCTAATAACTGACTCCGGTGTCGCCACAAGGCCCCTCAGGCACCTTTGACACCCGGAGTTCCTGTAGGACAGCTGTCCTCCGATTAACACACAATGACTCCACTCCATTGTTTTTATCCGACAGTTTACATGGCCACGGCGCAGTGTAACATGTTTTCCAATGACACTTTCGATAACCTGTGTAATACTGTTTGTCACACATTCCTTGTCGAATTTATTTCTTGCGACTTCCACTTTTCAATGAACCTTGCATATACTCCAGTCTAAATGGAGCAGGGACGTTCAAGATGTTCAAATTTTCATTAAACCCATTGTTTTAATTGAAATTTGTAGATATTTCCACACCACTTTCATTCCCTCATGATTGATAATTTAATTGGGTAACAAGTAAAGATTATTTATTAGAATTAGATATGTTTTAGAATTGCAACAAGTCTGGCATGATTATTTTTTTTATATTCTAACTAAAACTATTCTTTAAAACTAAATCATTAGGAAGATTCATTCTTGTTTTTATTTATCTGTCAAGCTTAGAACTACAAAAATTAAATTAAAAAAAATTGTAACAAGACTAATGCGACACGAAACTGCTCGTCATTACAGACTACTTCAACATTTACTAGGCAAACGACTAAACCTCCCAATTCATTACAAAAGACTTATTTACATAACTGTTATTAGACCTATTTGGACGTACGGAGTTGAGCTTTGGGGCTCTACTAAACCATCCAATTCATCTCGAATCCAATCCTTACAATCCAAAATCCTTCGAAAATTCCTAAATGCCCCTTACTTTGTCACCAATAAGTTTATTCATAAAGACATTAATGTTCCATAAGATGTTGCTGAGTTAGCCCAAAGCAGATACCTATCCCTTCATAGTAAGCTCTATAACCATCCAAATCCATTAGCTTCTCAACTTGCTTCCCACTCCAATCCCGATAATCCTCCGAGGCGTCTGAAAAGAAGATGGTCTAGAGATCGTCTAGTGTAGAATTTTTTTGAAGTGTTACTGATGAGTAGTTCTTTTCAAGTTATTACATGCCATTGTAATCTTTATCAGCTCATTTAATTGATGTACATATTTGTATAGTTGTAAATTTCAATAAATTCATGTATAATAAAAAAAGATATTCTATATATTTGGTTACATTTAATTTTTTTTTTTCTCACAAATTTTTCTTCCTCAACTCCTATTTGAAAATTCCTTTCCACTAATGACAATTGGGATATTTGGAATATCCACTTAGAGTTATTTTTATTTTTTTTGGCACCACAAAAATCCATATGGGATGTGGATGTAAGATAAAGAAATTAAAGTATGGAACCAACCAGGAAAAATTAATCAGTTCAATTGGTAATGCCATCTCATTTGTAAAACGTCTACATTTTTATTGCATGGATTTGAATAAACAATTATAGCAACAAGAATGATTATTCCATTTTTTTTTTTTTTTTTTCGAATTTACACCTGTTTAACATCAATAACAGCTTGTAAAGAAATACCCATCAGTAGTAGGTACTGCTATGAAGGTTTTGTGTTAGAAGGCGACAGTAAACTTAAGTAATGACGAGTACTGAAGATTTTTCGAAAGATGTTGACTTTGAGAGATTGGATACAGAAACGGTTTAATGACGAGGTAGAAACACATAATTCTATACCATAGGTCCAAAAGACTCCAAAAGCGTGTTGTAATAGGTAATGCGATTAGAACATTTTTAGGTTATGACTTGGAGCAAGAAGAAATTGATAAAAGATGTGTCACTTTTATGTTTTTGGTTCATTAAACAGCTAGTTTCGAATGATAAACCCTTTAAGCTTTTAAAGCATATATTCACATAAGCTATTATAAATAAAGATTAGATTTATCATGTTGTTACTCACTATTTTGAGATTTTCCAGAATCTAATGATTTTAATGAAGGTGGAAGGATGTTCCGCCATTGTTGTCCTTTTGAAAACTAAAGTAATTATTACGTTTTTAAAATGAAACTCTTGGACTTTGGATTTTCATCCCTTTGGTCCCTGTCTAACACCTTCCTCAGAAAGTTCAATATAGTCTCTCTACTCTACCTCTTCATGTAGAATGTTTTTGCTAGATTGGTATAATACAGAACTAGCACAAACGGCTTTATCCTCACAACAGTGGACCGAATTTCGAACCATACCTAACATAGCATTACATTTCGTTATCAAGTACAATTTTATGGTGCCATTACGGCGAAAAGTCGATGAAGAATAGTGGTTTTAGATCAGCCAGGATCTGACAATTTTTGACGGAATACGTCAACTGAGTTGAAGTAGTTGTGGGGTTCGGTGAGAATCTCAAGCTGAAACTATATTCAAGATAACGTGTTCAACATGATATGATTGCTAAGTGACACTGCTTAAGTGACAGGAGATTTAACTTGAATCGGTGTACAAACAATTTTATATTTTAAAATTGATGCTGAATGACGTTTTAACTTATATCCGAAATATCCGAGATTCAGCCAGCCGAATCAGTTTAAAAAGTTTTTCCATTTTTCAAAGATCCCTAGAGACCTGTTACTACGAAAGAAAAAGACGACTCTGGCTGCGCTAATCAGAGTCTCCTCCTTCAGCAAATGAGGCGTTCAAAGTGAACGAGTCGCCTCGTAAAAATTAAAGGCCGCCCCAAAGCAACGAACCGTGTAAGGGCGCTCCCCCTCCTCTCCCCAAGATTCGAACAAGAAAAGCTATTTAATTAATTTTTTTCCAAGAGTGCTCCAGATGGGCCGGAACTTGATAGATGGCGAGGTGTGCCCCGAATCGCGGATATAATTTCCCAAACCTCGGAGGTTTTTATGTAAAGGGGTGGGGTGGGTGGTGCACTGTGCTAAGTAGCACCGCCTGAATCCCAAGTGGCTCTTAGCCCAGAAAGAAATCCTCGATCCCTTAATAATACACTCCGTCGCAGCTAATGGCTTTCTTCACGTCCGGGGGGAGGTCTTTTCTTCGGCATGGTCGTCAGCAACTGGGATAGGGTTCAATGTAAAACTCTAAAAATATTACTTGCTACGTTTTATAATTATTCATAAAAAAAAACAAAAAAACTTCCGTTTAAAGTGATTCAGAGGTGGTTGTTTGACCATTTTTAAAAAATATGAAACTTTCCAGATTTTTCCCTTTATGTCTCTAGACTTGTAAAAACAATTTTTTTAAACTCAAAAAGTTGACTAATTTCATTTAGCCTTTTTAGTTTAGCTGCACACTTTATAGTTTAAGTCTATTGATTGCCTACTTGTCTCTGAGTGATCGAATCAGAAATGAGAGAATACGAAGGGACCTCGGAAAAGAGGCAGCTAAGATGGTTTGTCCACTTCTGCTGAATATACAGACTGAACCGAAACCCATGGATGAAAAAAAACAAAAAAAAAACAGTGGTGGGCTGGTCGCATGCAAAAGATGTCCTTGGTATTGAACAGCAATCCAAGATTTCAAGATATCCTAGGCTGATGCAGTGGGCATAAAGGAAACGACTCGAGCTGTGAAACGACGAAGAGTGAGTGAAGACGTAAGAAAGACTCGAATGATAGTAAATTTTTAGTAAGGACAAACTATGACTGTTGTGATATATAAATAAATAAAATATATATTTTTCTTAACAATTACTTCATGAAATAATTTCAATATTTAACAAAATCCTGATCTCACCTTTTTCTATCATCCATAGAAACGGTACGCATGATGGTATAGAAGGATCAATACAATATGAATTGATGAATTAATTGCCTATTGCTATTAGAAAGATTTTATTTGAAAACTAGTTTCTAATGTTTAACATTTATTATCAATTAACCATACAAAATTTTCAAAATGTCAGCAGATTTGTTAGATTGATTATACCGCGTGAGTACCTCTTAGTGTCAAAAAAAAAAAAAAAAAAAAAATGGGTGAAACTGGATCAAAAATGGAGAAAAATGGTTGCAGACCTTGCCTTTCTATTCCTTGCTTAATCCGTTGCAGATATATAACAATTCTAAAAAATAATTTGGGTAACCCTCGTTTTTTGCCATAAAAGCTGTAATATCCCCACTTGGCTCAAATATGTTTCAAATTTTGACCACATTTACGGATTTAGCATTAAATTTTCTATAAGTGCAAAGTACATGTAACCTGGAATTTTACAAACTTGAGACCTTAAGAACAGCTGGATCTTCACCTTGTTTAGGGAAGTTACAAAGTCTTGTTAGAATATTTCAACTCTCTCCGTATTTTGAAAAAAAAAAATATCAACAAAACTGTAAATCTCACAAAGACTTGCAGATTTAATTATCTTTTATATGGTATGGTCAAATTAATGATCCATGTCGAATTCATGGAGAAATTTACTTTTAAGAGCAGAAAACGATGGTCTATTCATTTAGTATACAAATCAGTTACTTTTACCACTTTTTGAGGTAAATTTTAATGGACAGATGAGTCTGTTTTTAAAGGGAAGGCATTTCTACATACCCAGGTATATCATTGGAACGGAAAAATACAATTAGTCATAAGGAAAACTTAGAGAAAAAACAACAAACAAAATTTAACCTACTTACTTAAACCCTTGAACTCGTCTGTTTCACCTCCTCAGGTGAGTACCAGTATATTTGATATCTCGTCTTACATTTAAAACTTCAGTATACATCAATCCATGTAAAAAAGTGCTGATGTTTTAAAAATTTTGTATGTTGTAAAACTAATGATGAATGTTTAAAATTCGAAACTAGTTTTTAAATTAAATGATTTCAATAAAAGTGGCAATTAATGCTTCAATCCTGATAATACTTTTATTACCTCAAGTTCTTAAAAAAAATTAAAATAATTCTTTTTATTTTTATTTTAATCTTCCTATATATTTATATGAGCATAGTGTTTTATAATTTAGCTACCCTCAATAGATATGAACTGCTGCAGTACTTAAAAGACTGTCATGTTTTCATTCACAGACACCGAATAAATAATTTACAACCTTACAATTCAGTTATAGCCCAAGCCATATTCTAAAATACATTAGAAATATCTTAGATAGTTCCCATAGCCATTTATCGCCGCTGGATGAATTGACCCCAGGACTACACCTGCGAGGCGGTGTATATTGGCGCCATATTTCACGGTTAGGAGCTAATAGCGACCCTCAGGATTAAGGCTGACCAACTAATAGTGTCTGTCTTAGCCTGGAACAGACCCATTAGGTCAGTCCAATTTACAAGGTGCAGATATTGTGGCGTAGAATTAATTCCGAACCGAAGCTTAAGTTCTCAGCTCTCGGCTCCTTACCGTTTTCATCATCTCTCTGAATAATGTTTGAGGTTGTCTTCGCTAGTGAAACCGCCTCCCTGGTTCGTGAGTTTCCTACCAGCAAGGTTCTTGTCTCACTGGTCAGCTAACTGTTTGCTTCTATACTAATATTTATAATAAAAAATATTATACATAATATTGCATTCATCCAATAATCTACATTAACTTTTAAAAGTCACTATGCACCATCCGATATCTGAATCAGTAGTAAAATCAACTATAATCACCAAAATAAGACACTTGATAAATAAAAAAAAAAAAAAATGGACACGGTATTCCTATCTTTGTTTTATTTTGCAGTCAGGCATATTCTATTTTAGGGAAAACTTTCAGTTTTACTGGTATTTAACAAATATTCATCAGTATTTATTAATAAAATATTATAAAATAATTACAATTTACATACATTTGATCATTCCACTTCCAATGCACCTTTCAGATGGTTAAAACTGAGGAGTTTTAACCATCTGAAAGGTGCATGCACATTTGCACAATGTGAAGTAAAAACCTTTCTGTTTTGTTGAAAATAAAAAATCGTGACGAACAACTATTAATTCTTGCAACGGACAACAATGGTATAATATCCTTCCGACATCTTAAAATCGTTAAACCCAGGAATATAGCAAAATAGTATCCTTAAGGACAATAATGGCGGAATATCCTTGGTATAACATCGTTAATCCCTGGCGGAACTCAAAATGGTATCCTTACGGATGAAAACTTATACATATGTGGCCAAGGATACCCTTCCACAATCTTAACTATTCCTTAATGACAAAAACTAAAATTTAAAAAATCCTGAAAGAAGGAAGTAAATTATTAAAAAAAATAGTATACTTATGGACGAAAACTAATTATTAGGGAAGAATAATGGCCAAGGATGTCCTTCTTCGCCCAAAATTGTACATATTAACTCAAACTATATTATGGAACTGGTGGTCCAACGCAAAATGCGCATGCGCTAGGCTTCAGCTACGTTCACACGCTCATGCCAATTCACCAACCTCAAGTCAAAATTCTGTCCCGACAGATATTACTCTAGCCAAAATTGTTGGCTTGTGCCAACTTTAAACTGCGTTTACACGTTCCAATTTATTTGCACACTGCACAAATTGCATGAGCGTGTAAACCGGCCAATAGAGGACATACCAAATTTAAAAGACAAGAAACGGCTTGTCGTTTCCGACTTCTCCAACATTTACTAGACAAAGCTCCGAATAACTTACAAAAGACTTATTTACACGACAGTAATTAGATCCATTTGGACATACGGAGTTCAACTTTGGTGATGTACTAAACCATTATAAAATTCTATTGTATTCAATTTTTTAATCTAAAATCCGTTGTTCGATGCTCCTTATTATGTCACAAACAAACTTATCCATAGAGATCCTAATGTTCTATATGCTGCAGATTTGGCCCAAACCAGATACCTATTCTTGCATGGTAAACTCCAAACCCACTCCAATCCACTAGTCTTTGTAACTTGTGTATAATACACTTTCATCAAATACAAACTGTAAAGTGAAAAACATTGGGAACAATACACATACACTATCGTAAATTACAAATTTCACAACCCACGAAGATTTACAATTCCTCATTACTAGATTAAATTAACATAAATTACAACAATTTTCAAAATTTTTTAACAACATCCAGTAGATTAAATAATTTCTATACGAAACTCTATTAAAGAATATACCTGGCCAAAGAAGCTCTGAGTAAGATTACCATATATTTCATTTCATTTTTTAATCTATTGTCATTCATGTTATTTTAATTTCAATAAATAAATAGGTGTCACGTTACTATCGTTACCTAACATGTTAAAAAGTTTTTAATTATTTTTTAAACAGCTTTATTGAGTTGAGATTATCCATTATGATCTCAATGCTCCAAATGTTGCTGGTTTAGACTGGACTAGATACCTATCCTTCCATAGTCAACTCCATAATCATTTATATACGCTAGTCTCTTAACTTGCTACTCATTCTATTCCCGACAACCTTCCGAGGTGTCTGAAAAGAAGATGGTCTCAATAACCTCTCATGTAGAACATTTATTGAAGTGTTACGAGCGGGTTGTTGCTTCACAAGCAATTGTAATGTTATTATGAACGCTATTATCACATTTGCTGGATGCATTTTCTTATTTTAATACAGCAGTGAATTTCAATAAATAGACAAAAAAAAAAAAAAAAAAAAAAAATTAAAAATATATATATATATATATATATATATATATATATATATATATATATATACATATATTACGTGAAAAAATAATACATTAAAATCCGTACCACTATGTTAACTATTAAGAAATAAATTGAGGAAAATAAAAATAATGATTAGTGAACACAAACTACGGTAAAAAAAGGTTGGTAGTCAAGATATGTTCCCTATACATCCCTTACATCCACTCAGTTCAGCATTATGAATAACACGTGTCTCTATGACGGACTTTTCTTTGAATATGTTCTCATGAAAATTATTGTAACTGAACGTGTAGCTTAAAATTTAACAAACTCTATTTACATTTTTAAATCTGGGCATAAATTTATTTTATAAGTAGCCGTAAATTATAAATTTAAAAAAATTAGCACGTTTATTGCATACATATGTTGCCAGTTTAAATTCATTAACTTGCGTTTGTTGTTTGAAATTAAAAAAAAAAAAAAAAAAATTTAAATGTAGATTTTCATAAATTTTGTGGGTCTTGAAATTAATAGCTTTGGATTTGTTTCTATACAATAATGATTTATTTTACCCTAACTATGATTATTTTTAGACTAAGTTTTCAGCGGAAGGAAGTTGGAGTTTTACGATTAACAATAATTTTAGTGTTTATTACTTTTTAAAAAACCTTATCACCTCAGTGAGGACAGAATAGATAAATGCTCGATAAGAACCGGACTAGCACAGATGGACAGTCCACCTGCCTTCCCCTTCTCTAGTTCCCGCCAATCCTTATCAGTGATATCTGTCAATAGTACATTAGAAGGCCTCTTATCAGGGCAGGAAGTCACCCTAGATCCAAGTTTTTTGCCCCAGTCACCAGCTATTTGCCCGCTAATGGACGTGTAACATCCTAACAAGTGCTTACAGCTACCGTCGTCATTAATCGTTATGATAGATTTTTTAGTGTTATTAGCCCATATGTTGATGTCGATCATATCGCTTTAATGGAATGGCAGGTTTGTCCAGCTAATGACCTTTTAGGAACGTTAGTGCGTGTAATAGACCTCATTAGTTAACGCTTTTCGTTTTCAAACATTTCTTTTCATTTTATTATTAAAGCGTTGCAAATTAATATGGAGTAGTCTTGAATTTTGTTTGTCAAGACCTAAGTAACTCGGACATATAATGTAAGGAATCGTCACTATTATTATTAATCACTATTATTAACCTGTTATCACCAAAATGAATTGGAAGGTTAAAGTGTATCTAGTAGTAGACCGACACAGTGAAATAAAAAAATCTAGTTACTACAAAGATATCAGGAGCTGGGTAACTCAGTGTTTCCCAACTCAGTCATTCCCGAGTTGGAGCGCGAATGAATGCAGAAAATTTAATTTTTGTTTCTTCGGCCGTAGATTGACCCTCCTGGGGCTCAACCAGCCTCTTAAAGTGTGCACCCTTAATTGGAGGAGTACCTATTGGCTTAGCGTGTTTGTTGACCACATTAGCTCCTTGTGGAACTGTTGGTCATGAAACAATACTCCCTTGCCAAGTATTGCACCCAAAACCTTTTCTGTATTGTAGCTGTACAGGTATATTTTAAAGATATATACCAATTCTTCATAAAAGAAAATAATAGAAATTTAGACCCAGTTATGCCTTAACTATAATTTTGATGATTTTTTTTTCTGTCTAAATATCTATCTAATTTTAGAATCAAAATATTCGATAATTTTATACACATAAGTTTCTTTTCAAAAGAAAATTGAATAGAATCAATTAGATTAACAATCATTTTAGTTTAATAAGCAGAAGAAACTAACTCGCTCGATGGTAATAATTAATATGGTAATTATAAATATATTTATATAACGGCTTGCAGAGGAGGAAAGGATAGAGGGGGTTATCGAGAGTCCTGCGAAACGAATCTTTATTAAAACACCATATTTTTATATTATTATATAACACAATGATAATTAGGTATTAGTATTATTATTTTAATCGAACCTGATCAATTGTTAAGGACTTTAAAAAATGGTAAAGAAATTAATAGTGATGTTTGCTTTCCGAAATAACGGAGATTGTCTGTACAAAACAAGATTACTCTATAATTAGCAGGACTTTTGGTGACCTCTTTTTACTACGTACAGATAATTAAATCAACAATAAAAATCACCATAGGTTTCATTTTTCTTTCGTTAACTACACTAATTTTGAAAGAAGAAAGAAAAAAAAGGAGATAGCCCAGAGACATGAATGAAAAACTTTTATTGAAGTGCTGGTGTTGAACTAACAAGCAGGTATAAATAATTGAGATTTCATTATAGTTATTGTCCACACCTTAACTACAAGTATACATTGTATAGAGTTGCAAATAATACATCTTTACTACTATCTAAATAAAAAGTTCATCAGGTATTTTTTTATATATATAGATTTTGATAGCTTATTAAAAAATAAGCAATTTAATAGAAGTTTTTTTTAGGTGTAATGTCACGAGGTGATTATTTTTTTCAGAGGCCTCAAAGATTTATCAGTAATCGGGTAAAAAGAAGATTCCGAAACTAATAGTTTTGAGAGGGTGTTTAGTTTTTTTATAAACAGACAAATAACTGGTTCGGGCCAAATCAGCACCATATGAGAGCTTCAGACATAGATTGGTTACTTGTGACGTATAAGTATGGAAGATTTTACGAAGGATTTTTTTATTGTATGTTTTAGATAAGAAACAAATTGGAAGAGTAGTTGAGCCCCAATGCTCAGTAACGCGCATCGAAAAAGATCTAATTAAATTTTTTAATAAAACGAGCATTAGGTGGACAAGTAGACATCCAGATCATGACTCACAAAATGCCATTATGACAACAACGTATGACTAAAACATAATAGGCATAATAGATTCAGAGCCCATTTAGTCAGGACGTTTTGTATTTGTTCTTGTCTACTCTGCGAACACGGTGAAGGTGAACAGAATGCTGAACTGGTACTCCAAACATGCAGACTGTTGGAGACGAGAGCACTGAGCTGGCTCTCTCCGACTGTGGTGCCAAGAAAGATCTATGGTAGGTAGCCTGGATCAACATAGTTGGACCACCCCATTCTTTATTGTGAATCTCTATTGGGTTATATTAAGGAAAAAACGAAGATGAACTAGAAGAAGGTCTAATTATAGTCATATAAATTACTGATTAATGCAAAGAACGTTCTTACAGTAAATGTTGAATTTGGAAGCGAAGACCAATTTATTTTTATTATTTCTGTCTTATTTTAAAAGGAATTAAAAAAATTAAATGGATTTGATATTATTTTCCCTTTCAAATCCATGTAGCTAGGTACAAACGAGTGTAGAGTTCAAAAAGAGCCGGACTATGGGTGCAAATTGTTGGGCCTGTAAGGAAGGTCCCCTGCGAATCAGACCAAAGGCTCAAATCTTATTGAAAAATAGATTCAGTTCTGAGGGAGGGGGGTGCTGTCCCCAGGGTTCGCCTCCCTCAGAATATAGTTACCGAGCAAACTGCCACCTACCCGAGGCAAACATCTCCCCGATGGCCTAACTCGATCAGTCATTCTCAGGCATTCAACGAGTTCACTTCCCGAGTCATGGACAAAAGAAAAAAAAAATAAGAGAAAAGTTTTTATTTTGTAAATGCTGAAAACATTCACGAAAACATAAACATAAAGATACACAAATAATTTATTAGCTTTTTAGATAATTCTCAAATTTCGCTAAAACTAAATTAACTCATTTAGCATATTAATATAATTATAATTTAATTTTAAAAAGAAATAAAACTACATCTGACTCTTGACAATACATCCTCGAAACGTATCTGTGATACAGCAAAAGGAGAAAATTTGGAGAGATCTTGTAGTTATCTATAAATTGTTCATCGATTCCAATTTGCCCAGTCAATGAAGGCAAGAAATTAGCCTTTGTCGCTACATCATCATACACAGAAAACTGCCACTACAAAAATCAAAAAGTAAGTTCAACAAATTATAGATTTTTATCATTACGTTTTGGGAAGAAAATTGTTAAACAAAACATATAGATAATATAATTAGCTTTAAAATGATGTGTCTCATAACGCATTGCATTAAAACGATGGCTTCATAGAGAGCGTTGAAAGAGTAGTGGATACCGGTGCGCCGGTCCTAGCTGGGCCGTGCTGAGGTGCAAAAACGTATATACTGCTGTTCAGGATCATGAATAGTCATTTAGTTGAAATGCAGCAACAATGTAATAACGTTTATTTTTAAGTCATTACAGTTTTTTTGTTATAATAGTTTATAGTTTACTTATATCTCTGACATAGTACAAAATTTAGCATCGAAGATTCAACTCCAATATTCAAAAGTTCTGACTGCTGGATATTGTTTTTACTTGAAAAAAGAAGATTTTTTACTTGAGGTAAGTCGAAAATTCTCCGGAATAACACGTTTGTCGTTACTCATTTGGCTATGATTCCGAAACTATTTATTCGTTTCAAATTTCTTATTTTTCATATGAAAGCTGCTTAAATTTACTATAATAACTCAAATATTCAAAAAACGTGATGATAAAAATCTATAATTTGTTGAAGTTACTTTTTGATTTTTTGTAGTGGCAGTTTTCTGTATATGATTAAGTATTACGGCGAAACTAAACTATCTACATAAAAAGTGTATATCATAATTTGTTTGTAACATTATTAGGAGTAAAATAAAAAAAAGAACAGTCCGATAGCATAGTTAGATTTCGAGCTGTCGGCATATGATTAGAGTTCCGTACTTTTAATGTTGCTGAAGGGGCGGGGGGAAAAGCAAGATGGTTGGGGGTCGGGAATTTGTGTGTTTTTAGTGCATACTTTATGTATTAATACCCTCCAAAAATTCAGCTTTCCCCTAATTAGTTAAATACCGTATTTGCATCGAATAGAGGTTGTCAAAAAAAGAAACAAATTTCCCGTGACCGGGAAAAACACATCATGATAAGTCTATCTTTAACCCACTGATTTACCAAATTTACATTTTAGTATTAAAATGATCAAATCACTAAATTAATAATTAAGTTAAATTTCTAATCAATGATTATTGATATCCTCCAAAGTTGGGAGGTCCTAGCGAGAAATGTTATTTAACAAAGTACATTTTTCTTTGAATTTCTAATCAGGAAACTTTCAAAGAATTTTCAAGTTAAACAACACCAACAGAATTTAATGTCATAATATTACATTTTTGAATATGAAAAAAGCGTTACAGCTTGACATTTTTCATTGGTCTAAACGGCAGGTCCTAGCAAAAAATTGTATATAACAAAAATTATCCTCAAGTAAATTGCTGAGAAAAAAGATATCGTCAAATGTTCAATGTTGCACTGTGTCAAAAAAGCCGCTACGCTTAAAAATGTAGGCAATGGTGACTTTTTTCATTCAAAACAATATAGCTCCTACACGAAAGTTCCTAGCGACAAATATTATATAATAAAACATATTCTCCGTTTAAATTCTAACCAGGAAACTACTTTACACCAAAAACTTACAGACCCCCAGCTAAAAGTTAAAAACCTGAAATAAAATATGAAATAATTTATTATAGTTAAATAATAGTGTGATCACTAGTAAGGTACAAAAATAATTTCATAAAAAAAAAAAGGTCTACCTTGGAGAAATTTGGTTATGAAGATGAAATTCTAAAATATTGAACGGGTTTTAGCATTAATGATTATTGAATTCATTGGGATGATGTTATTCGTCGAAATATTAATGGTTCATATTGGAATAACTATCCAATGCTTATTTACAGATTTTCTAGTGCTGTGTACTACTAGATTTGGTTAGAGGCACCATACACAAGTTCAGAACTATAAGTTATTGTTATGATTAGTTCGTTTTAAAAAGTCAATTATATGCTTGAAATCGTGTAAAGATGACTTGTTCTTTTGTTGTTTACTTCCAGGTTCTTGCTTCCATGGTTCTGGAGTAGGTTTTTTTTTTGCTTGTTAGTGTCATCGATTCTGAGCCAGCTTTTATGCCATACTTTTTTAGATGTTTTAAAAAGAATTTGAAATCTGGTAAAGGGACAGGTATTAAGGTTAATGGAAAAAGGGAACATCCTTCTTTAGCTGCTAAATCCGCTTGTACATTACCTACGTGATTGTCCCAGAATCCACATAAAATTTTGAATTTCAAAATGGAATCAATTAATGTAGCTATTTCGGACATATGTAGTTTTTACGTCATTTTTTTTGTTGCTGATGCTTGTGAGAGCCGAACGTGAGTCAGAGCTAATTAAGTATTCTTCTACTAGAATCTACTATTTTTATGTGTTCTTCCTCTAATCTCATAGAGCTTGGTCCACATTAGATTTAGTTCCTAATCCATTACTATCCTATACGGCAATAATAGGAATGTATTGACTTCAGACATCTACGTATTAATATATCTTGGCCGTGATCGCCAATCAAAGAAATTTACAGAAAAAAACATACAAAAAAAACATTATATGAATTGCTAATACATATTAGGGTGTGCTGAAATGCACAGTATAGGTCATTAGTGTCAGACACTTAAGCATACTCGAAATCTACTGGTGGTAGTTCGAATCCGGTCTGGGCTGGTTAAATCCGGTCCGGATGTGCTCAGACAATAAATCTTAAAATTCCAGTTGCTAGCATTGCGTAAATTATCCAAATGTTACAAAATTTATAAGTTGTTCACAATTTTGTCTATGGGATGGTTTATAATGATATGGGAGATTAATAGAAATCTGCGTAAGATTAAAATGTAAACTTAGGAGTGAATAAAGAGTCAGAATAAATGTTGTTATAAAATAGGGTTTGAACAGAATAGGTTAATAACATGTAAAATAGGATGTGAAACACCAATATACCGAAAAACACCAGGAAGTGAGCGAGAGGGCGCGGAACAGCTTGAGCTACCTATGTATTGTTTTTTGAATGTCTCGAGAACTATCTTCTTCAGGAAAACTTTTGTATTATCATTTTTTTTTCTTCGATGCATTAGACTATAGCCTTATTAGAATATTAAACATTGCTAAGAAATCTCAATCCATTCAAGAATTTGTCACATAGTGCAATACTCATACTCGGGCATTATAATGCAATATTATATTAATAATTAATTTTATTTATTATAAGACTGAAAATTACTGCTGGTACCTTCAGACACACCTGGAGGAAGAAAGGAAAACTACAAAGGACGTCTAAAATAAATTCAATAAGTGATGGTTACACTCTTATCGACATATCGATCTGAGAATCGGACAAGAGGTAATTATCGATTCTGTATCAGGTTGGAGAGTGTGTTATTATCCTCTGTCCTGGCTGTTAATGTTATACGCACACCAGCTCCACTCTAATAACTGTTATCCCACAAACACACACTCCAATAGGAAATTCAATTTTTTTTCAGGGCTATCTTCGCGTAGAAATATTTTTTTTCTTATTATTAAACTTTCTTTTGTCTTTGGCGAAGGTTACTTATAGGTAACGTTGGAATTCCTTATTCCTTTTGTTGGCTCGTGCCTCTATGCTTGTGTGTTTAGTTGGAATAAGAAAAAAATGAAAAAGTGCACGTCGTAAATAAAATAACAGACGAAAGTTTGAACGTGTCCCTCTGGTGTGCAATTAATATCTTAACTGAGGTCTTGAAACTAATAATTAAATTTTTTTATTTTAGTTTTACTTGAGGTTAGGTAATAGTCATTATTATTGTTGTTTGTTTTTTTTTGGGATAAGGTTCTGATAATATTTAGGTTCTGATAATATATATAGAATATATATATATATATATATTAAATTACACTTTAGTTTTTTGGTTATTTTTTATCTAGATACTCATCCTTATCTTTCCCATTCGATTCTCAATTATCCTCCGAGGCTATTGAATTGGAGATTGAAGATCATATTTTTTTATTATTTATTCTTGTTTTATCAAGTTGCAACTCCTGATTAGTGGTCTTAGAAGTTATTGAAATGTTATTGCAACAATTTTTCAATGATAAATCTAATGCATTTTAAAATTGTACACAGCTATACTGGCCTGTCTAAGAGAATGACAGTAACTAAAAAATTTTGAGATAATGACTTATTGTTATCGTTGGATTCGTGGTGAAATATTTGATTTGATGCTCCGTAAAAAAAAAAAAAATAAATAAAAAAATAAATAAAATAAAATAAATAAATAAAAAAAACAGTAAAAAGCCTATTTAAATTTTTCCTACGAAGTTTCGATAGCTTCAAATATTTTACGACTCCAATGGTAACAATAAGTTAAATTTCCCACAAATGTTTAGTTACTGGTTTTTTCCTTAGCAGGGCAGTACAAATATCAGTATGTAAGGAAACATCAGAGGCATTACCAAAGGGTAAGACCTGCAATCAAATAATGTTTTTTCATCCTCTTTTTACAACTCAGGAATCTACCTATATTAATTTAATACTTTAGGGCCCTCAAGAATAATAGAAAAACAAAAGGCGAATAAAAGAACTGTTACTGCTGTGTACACATCTTATTCAAATTTAATACATTCAGATTAATAATGTACATTTATAATAATATGCAACATAAATCAATAACCAATTATTCATTTATTACATATAAATACAGAAATTCCGTCTACCAGTAACTGGGAAAACTCTTGAAAATTCACATTTCTAACCATTTTTTTCAAAACTTCCCCAGTTTAGTTGTATACTATTATTGTTATATTTAGAAGTAGATACCAATAGTATTTCCACCTGTAACATTGTAAGTAGTTTCATACTCATCCATATTTTTTAATTATATGTAGTATATATTCTAACGCATGTTTGATGAACTCTCCATTATATATTTCACTCAGTTAACAAAAATGTTTCTAAGATTCCTCCATATCAATCCCCTACTCTTTAAATAGCATTCGTTCAAAACGCATTTCATATAAATTCGATTTTTTAAAACTGTATCATTTCCATTGCAAATAAATAAAATTTTCTTTTTGTTCCATCAATATCATTTAATTTTTGCTAATCTTGAATAAAATCGCTCTGCTATTATAAATTTAGTTATTTTTTTTCTAAATGACTTACTTGGAACCCACACACTAGACTTCAAAGGCAAGACCTTAATAGACGCTTCAGCCAATTGTATAGACTACTAAATAATACATCTCGTCTTTCCATTGAAAACAAAGTCCTCATATACAAAACCATCATTGAACTTATTTGGACCTATGGACTTGAACTGTGAGGGACAGCAAAACAATCAAATATAAAACGCATTCAATCCTTTCAAACCAAAGTCCTTCGTACTATTGTAATTGCTCTATATTATGTCTCCAACAAAACCCCACATAATGACCTCAATATACTATTTGTCTTTGACCTTATACCCATCCAATTCTCCAAATTCCATCAAAACCTTTCCAACCATCCCAACCCTCTGGCACATTCATTATACAGCTCCACACGTTCGTATAACCTTCCTAGCAGATTAAAACGGCAATGGCCGCAAGACCTATTTTAATAAATATGTATACCTGGAGTTCTGGCAATGGCAAGCTTCTCCACTCAAGTCCTGAGAGACTTGATTTTAATTTTTTTTTTCTCTTCTCCTTTATTTTTTTTTTAAATATTAATATGATGTATAGTTAGAGGATTTTTATTTTTATTTTTATTTAATGTAATTGTACATAGTGTATGGATGGATTCTTTGTCATCCGTATTATTCATTGCCCTTTAAAAAGAGGCAGCATGTAATATTTGTTCAATAAAATAATTTAAAGAAACAAAAACAAAACATTGTTCTAATACTTTGAGTAGGTGCCTTTTTCTGAATATGGGTATACGCTCTTAAATAACTATTTTTTTTTTTAGGATAAATATAAGAACTCCACCCTAGTGACATGATTTGTCACACCCAGACAAGATGGCCGCTCCTGTGTGAGATATGTTAATGTCAACCTCTGCAACAAATGCAACAACAGAACAACAATGTTGAGCGGATCGTAAAGATGTCAGCGCCTACGTCTCCTTTGTTTACACACAGAGAGGAAATGGAAAAGCGCATTCTGCATTCTGATGCGGCCATTATCAATATAAATCATAGATAATTGAAATCCCTTTCCAATTCCAATCTTCCGTGTTGCAAAATCTGCTGATGTGGGGTTATTTTTAGTACAGTTTTCCTATTATACTGCTACTATATGAGTCATAATCGACTATGGCATCTTTATCACCTGAAACTTATCAGAAAATGAGATTTTAATCATTTCTGATTTTTTTTTTTTATGATAAGAATACATTATATTAATAACAGGATCAAAATTCGTATTTACATAGTACTGAACTTGTACTGCAGCGAAGCTTTGTATGCTAAATTATCATCAAAGTAATAATGGAACTCTACCTGAATGAAATATCTATACTATTATATAAAAGGAATAGCCATTTTTCGTTTGTGATCACTAACCGCGAAAACTATTGAACCAATCTGTACAAAGTTTTGACTACATCTCCTTCATAGTTCAAGGAAGGTTTAGCAATAATAAAATTTACAGATTTACAATTAAATTATCATAAAAATGCGGTAAATAAGCGGTGCGCAGTGAAGTTGGATAATCGACCGATAGGTGTCTAGCACCATTCGAGAGAGAATGGTAATATATTGAGCAAGAAATTTATGATATAATTTACTTATTTTCAATTAAAATTTATTTTTTAAAAAAACTATAAATTTTAACTATATTTATCACAACAATCAAAATTTAATTGAGTGACAGAAACGAGGTTTCCCAAAGTTTTATATATTTTTATGGATAGAAACTAAACTCCAGCAGGATGAAATCAATAAATTCACTTCTACTGAATCAAAATTGCTTTCACATCAAAATTGTCGACCCTTTACTTTTTGACAATGTTTGCAAAAATGTGATTCATGGGCCTTTATTGGAAGCGCTGATAGTAGTCTGTCAATAGTCTCAGTCTATCTAGATCATCAACTCATACAATAAAGTTAAAAATTACAGCTATGCGTGAAGTTACTATTAGAAGAAATAATGCTCCGTTGCATACTTCAATACAAGATTTTTATCGATAAACAAATAAAACTTCATTTATTAGTTAAAATTATCTAGCAATTAGCTTTTGACTTAGGAGAGCGGGAGAAGCCGCGACAGGAGGTGCTAGTTTATCATATTTTATACATATACTTCCGTTTCGAAACTGTATCTTCTTGGATAACCCTTCTTCAGAAGAGCAATGACATACCGAAGAATCCAAAACGACACACAGTGGTCCAGAGTAGCTAATTTGGCGAAAAAACTCTATATCTCCCAACATGTATTTCTTATGTTTTCAGTTTTTGCTAGCCCTCATGTAAATTTCATCCCTGAATCGATTGAATCTGGTCGGGAGCCGATCGGACTTACAGTTTTTGAGATATTCTCAAAAATATCCGAAAATCATGTGTTTTACGACATTGGATGTTGCTAACCCATTTTATTCAATCTATCGTTTGCTAATGGAATATAATGGTTATTTTATAAATTGAAAGTGTCGAGTTATAAGTTTCCAGGACGTTGAAGTGAAAATAATCTAGAATATAAGCAGTTTACTTGATTAAAATACATAAAAATATTGTGTTAAAACGTGTAACAAATATAAAATAAACAACATTAAGTGTTATAATTTTTTTAATTTATTCATAGAATTTGTTTTACAATAATAATCTTTTGATACTATCACTAAACTCAAGAAGTAATTTTGTTTTAGGTTCCGTTCGAAACATATTTATGTACGGATCGGAAGAAACTAACAGCATATGGTAAACATCTTCGTTGGTAGCAACTCTGAAGCATTTTCTAGAATGTTCTAAACGATATCGCCTACAATCTTTATTGCGCGCCTCCTGAGGCTCCTCCGTCAGCATTCCAATAGGCAAAACCGCTGAAGCAATAATGGTTTTTGCGTGGCATAGAATTTTATGAACTGTATTTGGCATGTAATACCAATTATACAACTTGACATAAAGTTGGGCAGTATCATTGCAGTATTCTCCAAATTTGTCAGGATCTATTGCAGCACCACTGTTTATTACATAAAATATGACGCCAAACCAATTAATTAAATCATTATTTACGCCAGCGATTTCTGCTGATATATATGCTGTAATATGGATTTCGGAAGAATCTTCGTGATGTATTCCCATCATTTGTCGTCCCCATACCTTGTTTAACAACGTCCACATTCAAATCCAGCAATCTCTTAAATTTATCCTTTATTTTACTTTTTAATGCTTCTCTTTCTTGTTGTGTGTTTTTATCTACTATCTACTTTCCAAATGATTGGTTATACGAGATGTGCAATATACATTCTATGAATTTGATCCGTGCATGCAATGGTGAAAGGCCAAGTATAATTGCTTCTTCAGAAGTAGATTTGCTTCGTATAATTTCAAGATTGTTCATTTCAGATGGTTTTGCACAGCATATAGGGCATACCGACATTGATGACGTCTTTGTAACTGCCTGTGCTACCTTTCCATCAATCATACTTAACACCAGTTTATGATTTACATGAAAAATTCGGTTGTTCAAAATAATATTTGATACAGTCAGTACTAAAATTTCATCATTCACACTTTGAATTTCTTTTCTAATGGTATCAGGTGTTTCTTTGACAAATTCGAATTTCAGGGGTCAGCAAAATCTTGTAGATCCAGGTCGTGGATTCTTCCAGTGAATCAAAGTAGGGTTTTTAGTTTTTGTCATAAGAAGAGGTACTATCGATGTTAAAAAAATATTTGAATCAGTTACTTCCTGGTCAACAAAGCTTTGCTTGTATTCACTATGCCCCGAGGATCCATCACAGCCCCATTTGGATGTTAGTGTAAGTTCATCAACAATGGTTTCAAATTCATTTTCAGTTTTCGATTGCAAAATTCGTTTCGCAGTATGGTCTAGTAATAATTGCAAGCTTACCATCGCCGAACTCTCTGTAGTTTCTATGCTGCTAGGATAACACTTTTTTTTTTACTTCTAATACACGATTGTATGAAGGAAATATGTCACACCCTATTTCTTTACTAGATTTTTTTAGTATGGCATACTGGTGTTTCGATAGTGAAGCGTCGACCATCAAAGCCAAGGCTTTCTCCGGACTGAAAGATTGGAATCCTTCATTTGGTCTCCCTATCGCCTTGGCCGCTGCCAAATTAATTCTTCTGAAAATGTTTCTCCTAGATGCTTAATTTTCATTTCTTTGGCTCCATCACCACAATGCTCGAAGGGTATTTCGGGACGGCCAACAACAGAGGTTTCTTGAAGTGCGCCTGAAGCACCAGCATCCAACGAATACATACTATTATTAATATATTCGTTTTTTAACCACTCCTCGTTCTTTTTAAAAAAGTCATTCTGGACCGCCCCGAACCTTCCCATCTTCTACTGAAATGTGGTAAAAATGTTCGGTTAAAATACCCATGAATTTCTTCCAAGTGATCTGACGACAAATAATTGTTTAGGGTTGCCACTTCCCGGATACACTTGTCAATGTCACGATCGTTGCGTAAAATTAAATCCAATAGATCAAGGTAACTCAATTTAAAGTTTTCCATTTTTATCATTTAACCTTAAGTAAGGGGAAAGATAATAAAACTAATTTTGAATCCGTGCTGCCAATGTCCCAATCAAAAATTACCCGTCTCCTAGCATAAAAAAAATCCCGGTTTTACCTAGGAATTCCCGCCAACGCTTAAAGTTACACCCACTTTGGGGATATTATCTTTTTTAACCATCTCAATTTCAAAAGCTTTTTTATTAGTCAACCTTACAACTTTAATTTCAATATTTTGAATATTTCCACACATTAAATTGAGCATCGAGGAAAGAACAGCAGCGCTGGTGGAAGTGCCAAACGTTCACGTGGACGTCTGAGGAACTGCATGGCTTTCATCTCCTTGCTTGTCGTCGAGGTCAGACTGACGATGTCTAGTGTAGAGAAATATTGAAATTTTGCTTGTAAACATGGCAATATAATACGTAGGTTAATGGACCACGTTTATTCCCAATCTTAATGATTTGTAGGTCAGAGCCGCAGAATGCCGCACTTGAAAACGGTTTCATTGTGTACAGTGATGCCTACTGAATTGATTTATCATTGCCAGAAGACGGCGTACAGCGGCGCAAACAAGTTAAACTTTGGTAAAAATTATAGCATAATTATTATAAGTTGGATTTTGAAAATACGAATACTTCCAGGAAAGCAAATGTACAGAGTATATGAAATATAATATGAATTCATACTGATATGAATTATAACATGAATCTAATATGAATTTGTAGACGAATTTCAAAGGAATTCTATTAATATTAAAAAATCACGAGTCAAATTTCACAGCCATTTTTTCATTGCCAATTTATACTTTCAACGTCCTTGTTTAAACGAATAACCAGATCTCGACTATTTAACTCATCGAAATAATTGCGTTTATTATTCTTGTTTTCAAATATAATACTTAATAGTTGTATTTTGAATCTCGATAAATAGGAGTTTTTTCGCGTCCTGGACCACTGTGCTACACCTTTTCCACCTTCGTGATCCTATATTTAGAGATATCGATTTGGTATGCGGAGTTGGTTGCTGGGAAGGTCTCCTTTGTCTTTTGTGCCGACTCACGGGAGCGGATATCCCCCGAGACGAAGGGTCAAGGATCGCCCTCTTACCTTTGTCTTAAGGAGGAATGTTAATTTCCATTGAACAATCTATTGTTTCACAGAAAGTATGGAAAACAAAATAATGTACCAGTTATTTATATAAAATAATGAATATATTAAAAAAAGAAAACTTTAAATAACATTGTAAAAAACATTTCGATGTAACTGGATCAATCTATTGCTTCTTAATGGTCATACAACAGTATTGAATTGGTTAAAAATTTAATATTATATGAGTGATAAGAGGCTTTATTTTTTCTTTTAGCAATAGCAATTTATTGTAAAATGCATCAGGTGAATGGGATGCTAATGCTAAAAGTAACACGTGAATTACTTGTAAAGCTAGGTAGATGCTAATAATCATAAAAGTTCTATATAATGTGGTACTGTATTCAGACTGTCTGATACTAATAAATATGAATAGTTGTTGGGTTTACAATAAAAGGATAGAAATTATCAACTTTTGGTACATTAAGATTATTATGGATAAGTTTGTTGGTGGCAAAGTAAGGAGCATTGAGGATTATTCGAAGGTTTCTGGAATTTGATGTTTTGGTGGAGCCGTTTTTATTTGATTTTAATTATTATCTACAACCTACTTAGCTCAAGGCCAATTGAAAACTGGGGTAGTCATGAATTCGTTAATACAATATTTACAATAAAATAAAAAATAATCTTTATAAAGGTTTAAAAAAATATAATGTATAAAACAAATTTAAAAACTATAAAAAAAAAAAATAGTATAAAGTTACATTTAAAATAAGCAAATAAAAGTTTGTGCTTTATTAATTTTAATTAAATTAGAAAGATATAGATGTGACTCTAAAGAATATTATTGCCTTTTAGAGTTGGCTGAGAAGTATTTACTTTAATTGAATTAACGGTATTTCAATTTATCAGTTATATTTTGCAAATGACATTCATTCATAGGTACATAGGAATTTAATATAAACTTTTACAAAAAAAAAATAAAATAAAATAAATTGAAAGATTTAGATTTACTGAATAAGGAATGGATTGACATTCTGACAGGGGCTGTTATCCCTCATGTCACAAATTTTATTTTATTAGATAAGTAGAAAATGGATAATTAATATTAAATAAATAAATACATACTTTTTAAAACAATAATAAATTATTTTATATACAAATGATTACTTTAAATTCTGATGAATTAATAAAAACAAAAAACTTACCGTCATTTTTTATTTTTTATTTTTATTTATTACCTAATTATTATAGTTTATGAATATTACTTTTCTTCTAGTCATGAGTCAGGCACGGATATAAGAAAAAACTAATTACATGAACACATAATATTGAAAAATCTTCCTAAATTTGTTTTTTTTTAATCTATTAATAATGTTTTTTTTTTTTTTGAAATTTAGGACTATATCATGGATACCAATTTTTTATCAAGGAAAACAATCGGAAAAAAATATAGGAATGATGTATGGTTTATAAAAATACGCTATTTATTTAAATTTGTATTTCCTTAAATATCATCAATTGCATCAGTTTAATAATCTAAATATCGTCCAAAAAAAAAAAAGTACTATTAAGTAACTAAGTGGTAAAGATTTTAAATTAAAATAAAATAAGAAGAGGGTTCTATGATTAACTGCAGGATATAATGTAAGTAGAGAAATATTCAGGGATACAGTCAAGTAAAATGTTTAAATAAAAAAAAACTTTATATTTGGAGTACCGACGTTTCGACCTACCTTACAGGTCTTCTTCAAGGCTAAAATAACAAAAATTCAATGTGAACAAGGTAATACAAAAATAAAAAATGCAAAGAAAATTACTTTACCAAAGAATTCATGGTTGTTTAATTAATTCGGCAATTCTTTAGCAAACTAATTTACTTTGCATTATTTACTTTTTTTATTTTTTGTATTACCTTGGTCACATTGAATTTTTGTTATTTTAGCCTTGAAGAAGACCTGCAAGGCAGGTCGAAACGACGGCACTCCAAATATAAAGTTTTTTATTTAAAAACTTGGACGTGTTTATTTACTTGACTGCATCCCTGACCATTTGTCTACTTACATAAAATAAAATATGTTGAAATGTTGAAAGTACGTTTATATATATAAACCGTATTTTAAAAAATAGAAAAATGTGAAGAGAATTGAATAAATTTGTTATATCTCTTGTTTGGTTAAATTTTGGGCTACGTGTCGTTGGGTACTCCCATCATGCCTTATCTGTAAATTAATAGCAGAATTAACATACGCTTTAATTAATGGAAAACAAAACAAAAAATCAAAATAAAATTATTCGTTGATCGAACATTATAAAGCTATCCCTGATCAACAAGGCCGTACTTTTATTTCCTTATCATCATAGATACTATATACAGAGACCATTTGATGGCTTAATCTTCTCCAGGACGTTCCATAACGAAAAACATTAAATACAACCGCTCCTATTCGAGACAATACAATAAATAATACATAATTGGCCCTAGGAATATTTAAAACACGGCCGGCTCCCTTGTCCATCCTGACAGAAGGCAGAAAACAAAGACATAACTCCGTCCAGACGTCTTAATCACCCTTTTACGATCCAACGACTAACGAACGACAAAAAACTTCCGAATATATATCTATATTTATTATAGTTGTATACGTAGCCCAGGGGCAGGGATATTGGGGGGGAGTCCACAAATCTGTTGGGAGGGTTCGTAAATCGAGCAGCTCCCACTGAGTCGACATCAACCTCTCTAGGAATAAATGGGACCAATGAACAAATATTTCATCCCCTCTCGACAGATCTTTCAGTTTGTGTGTGATAATTAAAAGTTTCAAGAGGTTATCAGAGATGTAGAGAATAATTCTGTTGTGGTGGATATTATTTTAGAATATATATTTTCAAATATAGTTTTTAGTTCAAATCAAATGACATCCGAAGATAAATGGAAAAGGTTAAAAAATATATATATTACCTTTCTCATAACACTTGTAGATGGAAGAATTCACTGATATTGGTCTGAATGTTGTATTTTTAAATTAGTAAATCTATATGAACAACCATATCGGAATCAATTTTATGTTAGCCTTGCAGTAGCAATGCATAATTGTTAAAGATAATTGTTGAATAAATTATCATCACAGGGTCAACGACCGATGGGTAAACCGAGACGAAGATGGGAGGATAGCATTGAGCCTATCTTGGAGATTTGGGTTTTGAGGAAGGGGGTTGGAGGGAGGTGTGTGGTCGACGGTTGGTGGTGTCGGTGTCGAACCTTCGGGTACGCAAAGTCTTTTATTATGGTTATTATTTTAGCATTTTTGTAAACAATATGTCACGTTTAAAATATAATAATAACAACTGAAACGTGTATTTTAGTTTGATCTTATATTAGAGACCTAGAATGTAGACATGATTGGAAGCAAACAGAGATTTTCCTGTAACAACAGTTGATGCTAAATATCTAGATCATGAATCTTTTCGAATCGTTTATCTCGATGACGAAGGTCAAAGAAAATAAAAAAAAGTGTCAAGGATAAAGTTTTCCCTTTTATCCAGAAATAGCAATATGTATCTAACAAAATTAATTGAATATAAAATACATTTAAAAATATATTCAATATGCATTTTTATTCATTATTTTATTAATATTTAAAATCTGTAACAGAAGTCTTACTTGTAGCAGGCACTCATCTCTAATTTACGCACTTCTCTCTGAGCCCAATGTTTTAAACTACAAACTCCTCCGTACAGACTGTATATTACCCGCCAGCATAACACTTGGCTATTACCAACTCCTGACACCGCGACTAAATGGAGAAGTTGCCCTTAGACAGGCAAGTCGCTAAAACCGATTGTAACTTGTCAATTAACCGCGTTAATTAGAACTAATATTCAGGGTGACTGATGCTATTATTATTAATACAGGCCATTGTGAATTTATACTCAATACATTTCCTGCTCATGTTGTTGTACCTTGAATAGCGAATGCACACAAATCACGCTGATTAAATTACAGCATTGATTTTATAATAGTATAGTAGGATCCAAAGTCAACTTAATCAAAGTTTAATCAAGTGGTTCAATTTTAAGGAATATTATAATTTTTCACAAAATAAAATGTTTTTCTATTTGAAAATTGACATCTCTAGAAGAAAAATTATTATGTCTGTATTTGATGCATTAAAAAATAAATTTAAAAAATGTTAATTTAATGTATACACTATTCTTATAAAGTTGAGATTATTTTTTATTAAAACAATATCTCCGGACCAGCAGAACTAATTTTAACAATTCTTTTGGGCTAATGGTATGATTATCTCTGATTGCTATACTTTTTTCTTTTTACATAAATAGTTGCTGTGATATTTTTGCATATAGATTAGCTTTTTATTGTATATGAATGTCAAAATGGTAGCGTTTATGTTTATGTAACGTTGAATAAGTAGTATGTGTAATTTGTTGTTTGTTGCATAATTTAAAAATGATGTTTCTAGTTGTTTTTTTTTTAAGTATTTTTCGCTTTACTGTAAGTATTTTATGAATGAGTGGTTATTGCGAAATTCCACAGTTCTGCTTTGATGGTATTAATTGATTTTAGTAATGAGTTATAAATATTTTTTAGTTTTAATAAATGTGTCAGCAATATGTAGTGTCATTTTAGTTTTCCAATACATTTAGGGCCGAAGTATGTTTCGAGGTATTTAAAAAAGTATGTTTATGGTGCCTTAGATTTTCGTTCAGCATGAACTTCATATGATTCGATATCTGATGATTTCTCCTAAAGGTCTTGGGGAGCGAAGTACAAAATCTCCGGATATTTTTACGAAGATAGGATTGTGTCATTACCGAAATTATAAATGGTTGTGAAAAAATGAAGAGGAGAGTTAAGTAGAGGACTTATTACGCTGCATAGAAGAAAACCAGCAGTTTTTAGATAAGGTGAAGAGGAAACGAAAACTTTTGATATAGAAAAGAAATTATGGGTGAGAAAACGTTTAAAAATGAAACAGAAGTGAGAAGGTAATTTTTTTTCTACTGTACTAATAGACTTTGATGCCGAATAGTGTCGAAAGCTTATTCAATATCGAGAAAATTTACATTAAAATAGTATTTTCTTTAGAATGTTACTGTGATTGCATCAACTTGGTAGCTTTTTTAAAAAAATTTTTATTAAACTAATTTACATTTTGATTGAGATAAATGGAGTATATTGATGTAAATAAATTTATTTTGAAAGGGAGATTTGCATAACTACATTTAGTTGCATTTATTATTAGATCTAATATTATCGCGGTGCAGTTTAGTTCAATAATATAGATTATGATAAATAATGTATAAATAAATAATTAGTTTAGTAGCATACAGTGGCTATATCGTCCCTATAGCTATTTATCCATATTAATACCCGATCACAAGAGAGCTATTATTAGCGCTATCGATACCCAGGCCATATTTCAGCCACTATCTACTTCACTATCGATAGGAGAAGAATGCGCTGGTTAGGACGGCTGCAATTAGTACTATCTACCAGATAGTGAAGTTTACCTCTCTGTAGCTGTCGAAAGTTTAATATTCGACATTCGTAAGGCCTTATGTATTTTATTTTAATTTTAATTTATAATTAATTCTGCATTTTAAGTTATTCCTCTTAAACAATATAAAATTAGGTTTATAGGTTTATTTAGATGGATAGCGAAGTAGGAATTCCGGGTCTTATTATTACGTGTTCTTATATGTTCTTCGTATAATAACAATGATTCATTTAATAAAAATTTCATTTGTTATCTATAATTCCTTAAATATGGGATTCGATACGAAGCGGTAGTTAACCTGAGGTCAGTTCTAGGACGGGGAGGAAGGAGCTCACGTAGAGCGAAGACCATTAGCCAGCCAATCACGTTCGCAGAAGAGCCATTGTTGTTTTTGCTCCTGTCTTCTTGAGCGGGAATTAACGCTCCTCGACTGGGGATTGTCTAATAGCAGGAGAAAGGATAGGCAGGAGTACTAGGAGGACTCGAGTAATATTTAGTTGGCTAACCAAGAGGTAGGATTTCTGTAGTATCGCTTAGGTGTTGTGTTCATCAGGACCAAACAATGTTTAAGATCATTTCCACAATATAGCTATTACACCTTTCTTGAAATAATGTTTGTTTGGTAAAAATACGACATGCGTATAATAATTTGATTTTAACACCAGCAGTTTTCCGTTTAAACTTAAATCTCATTGTTAGTTATGATGTATGGGTATACCTGAAGCGCCTGACCTATTAATTTTTTTTTTTTTTGTTTGTTCTTGTCTCAACGTAGTCTTTTCTACTCCAGATAAAATTATACTCATCTTGTAAGCTATATACCTCTTAATTGTATGACTTATTTTTTAATATTAAAATCAGAAATAACCAAGCTTTTAACTTGGCAATTTATCAACCACCTTGCGCATTTAACTGCGTTTAAAACTATAATCTACTATATATTTGTCAAATACCACACACTCATTTAACACGAAATCTCAAAAACCACCGAACGGATTGGAATGAAATTTCGTATGTGGCTTTCTCTAGAGCCGTAGATGCTCGCTAAGAAAGGATTTTAGAAATTTCGGTCTGGATCGCGTGTAATTCGCGAAAAACGTGATTTCACACGCATAGGAAATTCTTTGAATTAACATTACGGATCTTAATGAAACTTAGTACATTGCTTCTTATTAGATGTTAGATGAACGATAACAATTATTTTCTAAGTAGTTTGCCCTATATCGGTACTACAAAGGAGTAAAATAAAAGTGATCATACAATTTTATTGGGCAAATAATAATAGATTTATTGTCATATGATAAGCTAAATTGAAAAATAGGTTAGATGCCTAACCGCACACTTTGACCACAAATTAAGTTCTTTATTGTAGTAAACAAACAAAAATACGATGCTGACATGTGGAAACCTTATTATATGGTACATTCTGTAAACTCATGGTGGCTGCAGAGTGTATCCTTACAAGTTTGAGTTTCGGTATTATTAGCCTACAGAGAAAAGGAAGTTGAGGAGGTTAAAAGACTTAAGTTCTCTGGTGATGACACGGAAGGCCATTTAAATGTACCCACCAACCTTACTTCCCCAACAACTCTTCCTTTAGCTTCATAAGATAAAGATAATTGTTTAAGACTATAATATACTAACAAAGGAATGATCTAATTTTATTTTCGAATATTACATTAATTACTTATCGTTTATAATATTGGCCTATCATTAAATGTAATGTTTTTACCCAATCTCGTTACATTTTTTTAATATATATTTATAGCCCTTAAGTAGGCCCTAAAGAGAGGCTGAAACTTTTGTACTCCAATAAATGTTATTTTTGAAACTAGATGTGTTTTTCAGATTATCACTGCATCCTAATTCCTACTGCATGACTGCTTCCTTAAAATATTTTAACAGCCAAATGAATTCCCCCTATTAAATACAAGCCTGCGAATTGGTAGGTTAATCAATCACATACATACATGAATAGATCTGGACCATTTCCAACAACATCTGCCATTCAGGTCAATCTTTTGATACAGCCATTAATGTGTATTCAAAATGTTTTTACATTTGTTCGTACGCTTTCAGATTGAAGCTTCCAACCCTTCTTTATTTGTGAAAGACTTCTCCAGATGTACTATGTATTCTACGCATCGAATCCCTCAAACCTACATTCATTTTTAATGCTCGTATTCTCTGAAAGGTCATAGACATCTTGTTTTTTTTTTCCTTCAGTGAACAGTACCTTCCTTCAGTGGACCGACGATCTACAGTATTTTCTTTTCAAAAGCGAGTTGTCTGTTACTGTCTTTCTTAGTATGCGTCCTATTTTCAAATGCATACATGTTTTATACAGTGCATGCAGGCCTTTATTCGGTGGCTTTGGAAATATTTAATCGGTTCAAAGTAGCATCTATTTGTAGTTGTTAATCTTTGTTTGAAATCCTATGATACATAATTTCAAAAGTTGATCTCCGAACGTAAATATAAGGAGTTTAGGACTCCTTTTAAATTTGTGTGAGCCAATTGCAATATAATCTACTTGGTAGTTCATCCCTTATATATTTAGGCTTTTATTAGTATAGAGTCCGAAATGTTTAGTTGTCTCATCTTGTTGTAACGATTTCATGTGTTAACATCACGTAGGCTCATACGCCACCTGGCAACAAGTGAATTCATTCTTCAGGTCCAAGCGATTTTGGACTACAAACAGATTCTCCTTCATTGGCATTTGCAAAGTTTATTATAAGTTTACTAACAATCAGCTGTTAAATAATTTTTGAACTAATTGAAAACTACTGGAAGAAGCTAGTAGTTTTAGTCGAGTGGCGATTCCATATTAGATGTACGCCAAGAAGTTTGCTTGATTGAATTGGACTAGTGGGATATTATAAGTTTTTAATGTTTGAGTGTATATTTATGCCAGAGAGTGTAACTGATTGTTCACTTATTTTTAGACTAATATCATAAATTTAAATTTTTGTAGTATTATTCTTCAATAATTGTAATACCTGACTGGAATGCAATAAATTATCAATTATTAGCTTTTTATTTGAAAATGAACGGATATGATAATTAATTCATTGCTTTCAATATTTGTTTTTATAATTTTACTAGTATATCTACAGCTTCAAAGCTAATAATTTTTTACAACTTAAAAAATATATCGATTTTTTAGCTATCGACTTGACAGTCGATACCCATAGTTTCTACAAGTGATGATAAGCCGTAGATATTTTGGACGCTAACCGCCCAGCTATCTCTTCAGTAATTTGTCAGTGGGGCGATAGCAACTACACCTTGCCGCAGTTATCGTGGTGTTGGCTGATAGCTCTATCGGTCGTTCTTCTATCTGCCCTCCTTACCAAACTGTAGCAGTAGCAGGCCCTCTGATAGCTGACACTTTTGGGAGTTGCCTTCCGTGTTGCGAAGTAATAAATTCACGATATATTCACATAAATTCATTCCTTATTGTTAAAAAATATTTAAAGGCAAACAATTTGCTTATTCATTTAGTACATAATTTCGGAGCTTGTCATGTTAAACCATAACAGGTTAAAGCAAAAAAAATGTATTCAGTCAGTGGAAATTGTAGAAAGATTTCATAACAGAAAATTCAGAGAGAGAGAGAGAGAGAGAGAGAGAGAGAGAGAGAGAGAGAGAGAGAGAGAGAGAGAGAGAGAGAGAGAGAGAGAGAGAGAGAGAGAGAGAGAGAGAGAGAGAGAGAGAGAGAGAGAGAGAGAGAGAGAGAGAAATGAAGCATTCATGAATATTTACAATATTTATACTATGACAAATTTTATAATGGCTCCTGAAGCCACTGCTTTTTTAACCTGCAAGATAGTTTCTTTGTGGGTAAATGTGCAGCTGGAGGATTTCAGTGAATCAGAAAGGATTTGGATGATTAAAAATGTTTATATGAATGTTTGACTGGTATACAGTCAAATATTAAATAAGAAAATTAAATTCAAGTGAACAAATCTTCCTTGCATTTGTTAGATAATGATTGATTTGAACTGTTCCAAAATACAATAAATATATTATAAAGATGTAGTACAGACTAAAAGAAGTCATTATGTATGTTAAACATACCTCCACAGGTGTGGATAAAGATTAAAGCAGAAAACAATTAGGTTGATAAATAATAATTTTAAACAACAATATTTATATGTTTAATCCTCTATATAGGACTCTAAGTCCCCTATATATATATATATATTATATATATATATTTTTTTTTTTTTTTTTTTTTTTTTTTTTTTTTTTTTTTTTTTTTTTTTTTTTTTTCTTCGTTTAATCACTACCGTGCTCCTTACCCATATAATATTATTTGTTTTTTTAATAATAGTCCATCTTATATGCTGTTATAACTAGGTTATTTTACTCATGTAACCAATATTATTGTGTACCTACTGATAACCTTTTAAGATTTCTGATAATTCCTTATTTTATTTCTTGTACCCTTACTTTTAGTCATAAATTTATCATTAGTCATCACATCTTAAATTCTTTTTTTTATATTGTATAAGTATTTACAACTGTATACAATATATACAATATATACCATAAGTATATGTGTGATGAAATGATTACAATGACATGTCAATAGCTTGTGAAAAGCTATCTATTAATAGCCATTGACTAAATGTTCTACATAAGTTCTACATTAATAAGTCCCCACCATACACTTTCTAATTGTCTCGGAGGGTTTTCGGGAATCGAAGAGAAGAAAGTTGGAAGACTTCTTGGCCATCTTCTTTTAGACGCCTAGGAGAATTATTAGGAATACTGTAAAGCAAGTTGGGAGACTAGTCGAATCGAGTGGGTATATCGTATATATTGTAGTTGCCATGAGATATTTAGATCATAATGGATAAGTTTATTTGAGAGATAATAAAGAGCATTGGCGATTTTAGAAAGGGATTTGTACTGTTCGGATTAGATACGAGAAGAATTGATAGGTATAGTGGAGTCCCAAAGCTCAGGAACAGACTCTGTATGTCCAAATGGGCCTAAATAGTATCACATTAACAATTTTATGTAATGAATTGGGAGCTTTGAACAAATATCTAGTTAATGTTGGAGTATTTAAGTTCATTATTATATTTATTTATAACTTATATACTACATATTGCATGCACATACATACTTATATACTAACAGTGGATATTTTTATTTTTACTTTAAGCATACTTTGTTTTTAGCCCAGAAGAGAGTGCTGGTAGAAAATTAATTTTAAGACTCATAATTAATTTTAGTTTTCTTCAAACCGTGAGTTTCATTTTGTCAGTACTCAAACTCTAGTAATTACAGTTCGTCAATATTGTACGCATTATTAAAATAAAAAAAAATAATAAAAAAAAAATAAATAAAAGTTAAAAAAAACAAAAAAACAAATAGCAAAAAAGATGGAAAAAAAAAACTATTACACACTGTTACTGTTTTCTATCTAGTTGATTAAAAGTGTGCATGTGGTAACATTTTAAAACCCTGAATTGAAATAAATATATTTTTTTTCATAATGCTAGGTACGATGTATGACTACAAATATAAGAATGTAGGTTTGAATCTATTAATCTAGTGCCAAATAATAGTGTCTTCATTGGTTGGTCTATAATTGTTTATTCTTAATTTACGTTAAATTACCTGTTGCCTCTGTATATGTAAAGATGTGTGCTTAATCCTAATATGTATGTATCGTAATATTCTTAGGAGATAAACACTATAATGAGGTTAGACACGGCATTCTACTACAAGAGGATAATATCATCAGCCAGACAGTCATACAACGGGTATACAACATCCAGCAGACATGAGAAAATTGAGGCTGTGTTGTAGGAGAGGGTTCACCCTTGGAAATATCTTTAAAAGGGAGGAAATTCGGAAGAAGAAAACCCACTCGAGGGAAATGTAATTTCCACTAATGCTTTCTACACTGGCTCTGCCTCCTTCATCGCACGGCCATGATAATTGCAGCTCTGAGGCAGCCGGTGCTGCCCTCTGTTGCTTGAATATTCACGCCTACCTCTCCTAGGAAGATATTGGATGGAAAAACCTATCTTTCTTTTTCTTTCTTTCTTTATTTTTTTTTTAATTCCGTCACTCTTATTTCTTATAAAAATTTTATATTCAAAATGAAAAATTAATTATTCTGAAGAAATATGGCAATCAATATTTTATGTAAAAGAAAAAAAAATAATAATAATTTTTTTTTTAAAGTAATTTTTCCCTTAACATATCATTATTATATGTAAATATGTTATATTTTATATTAATTTTACATCCATATAACGGTGCCTTGTACATATATAATATGTCCTTCCATTGTCATTCTAAAAAAAACACATTACCTGATAAGGAAGAACTAAACATCTAAAAACTGGGAAAGTCCAAAATCACTATTATTTAGACATATTTTGGCATCTAATCATATTTAAAATTTAATCATAGCTGTTTGACAACTAATTTCCTGGAATCAATCACCAAATTTAATAACGATTAAAGCTTCCGGTCAAATAATCATTATTTTATGAAACGATCGACTGAAAGATTAATTCGTGATTAAATTAGATGATTGATTTCAGGAAATTAATCGTCAAATAGCTATGATTAAATTTTCAGTGTTATTAAATATTGTCCAACTTAGGGCCAGGATAGTTTTGAAGTTTTCTGTTTTCAGTGTAAATGGTATTTTTTAGAAAAAAAAATTTACAACAGACATTTTTCTACTAATTCTTTATGCTTTTGAGAAGCTCTCCCACCACGCACACAGCTTATTGATGGTTGTCCTGGCGTTATATTATATATATATATATATAATAAAGATATATATATATCAGTAACATATATATATATATAAAATTGCCCATTTCTTTTTATAGGAACCCATCAAGGTCTACGTTCATTATCACTGGATTTTAAACATTACATTGAAAGACTAATAAAATAAATCCTAAATGATAATAAAATATAATAAAATAAAAAATAATAATAAATAAATAAATAACATAAGATCCTCTGATCTGGTGTCGCTTCATTGACAGTTTTCCTTTATTTTCTATTAAACAATTATTTTTTTCTTTGCTTTTTATTCCAATGAAGAGTCTATTATGTTTAAAATGCACTTTTCCATTAAGTGATTGTCATAATGTTTTATTTACCCAAGTAACCGATTTGTATACCAAATGAGAACACCATGTTTTTTCGGTTTCAAAAATAAATATCTCCTTGAAATTGAAACAAAATCATTACGTTTAACATATCATTCGAAAGCTGATTAAATTTGCAAGTTTTTGTGAAATTTGACGTTTTATGGATAGTTTTTACGTAAAACGGTGAGCGTTGAAGTAAATAAGACATTGTGACTTCCCCCAAAAAAGTGAAGATCAAGCTGTTCTTTAGATACCAAGTTTGTAAAATTCAAGGTTACGTGTACTCTGTTCTTATAGGAAATTTAATGCTAAATCCGAAAATGTGGCCAAAATTTGAAAAATATTTAGACAAAATGGAGATATTACAGTTTTTATGGGAAAAACGTGATTTCCTCAAAAAAGTCTTTAATTTATCGTATATCAGTAACGGACTGGAATAGAAAGATGAGATTTGCGGCATTTAGCTACATTTTTGATCTTGTTTAACACAATTTTTTTTTTTTACACTAAGAGATACTCATCCTGTATAACTGAATTATCAAAAATCATAATTTGACACCAAAATTTTAGGTAAAATTCACATGCTTTAGGTTATCATCTATATTTCAAAATTCAATAAAAGATAATTAAATTAAATTAAAACTCTAGATTTGATATGTTTTATATATTCGTATATTAAATTTTGTTTTTATTTTTTATTCAGCGTATATTGAGGTTAATTACATGCACCGTTACTCACTATTCAATGCATAATAGTTTAATTATATATTACGAAAATATTTTTATTAGAAGTCTATAAATATGAATAAAAATAATGAAACGCGCAAGAAATTCCCTAAATCATTAGTAATTATTTGAAATTGTTCATCAAAAATAAAAACATACACGCGGATAACTAAAGACTAGGGGTTTTGCGATTCCTAATGTCTATTTTGGATTCCACTAATTCTTGATGGTCCAAAGACGATTCCCATAAAGCGATTCAATTATTTGTGATACCTAATTATTTATTTATCATACACCGATTCTTCACTCTAATGAAAAGAAAAAAAGAATATTTTACAAAGGCCTTTCCTTTTTTCTTTCATGTCAGAACAATTTTTCATGTTCATATTGTTTTGTTATTCTAAAGGTATTTGTTAAATCACAGAAGTAAGATTATCACACTTGGTTTAAAAGCAAATAAGAATTTTTGAAATGAATTTTGTTTCGTTCGTTGTCTGAACTGTAAGTTAACTTATTATGTGTTATCTGTTGAAGACAATGAATGCTATTAACTAATCTATTACTTGAATAATTGTTGTTTCTTTCTTTTTGGTTTATCGATATGCTTTGCATTAGTAATTTATTTTTAAACTTAGGTGTCGGTACCAAGAATTTTGTATTTTCCTAATTTTAGTACCGAAACAACATTACTACAGATCCTGGTTGTTTTATATTTTTGATAACATTGTGCAACAGGTAACATCTAAATTCGAACATCAGGCTATTTGACAAACATCGTGATCTGAAGATGTCGAAAGACAACCCCCGAAAACGAAGGAAATAGCTAGGCAAAGCCGTTGACAGAAAGAAGGAACGCTATTGGCAGTGTGGGACGCTAGATGCCGCCAATGAATATGCATCGTACATCTTTATTCATAGCTCCATAAAACAGATACTTAAGACCTATCCGCCATTCACGGCTTTCCAAGTGTGTCACCCGTTAACCGAATTTGGTCACACTGATAGTTCCCTATTCCGCTAAATACAGATTTTTCCACTAATGTCTATGATTAGGGGGTATTTACAGTTCATTTTGACTACGCTGAAGGCGGTTTGGTTCCACTTAGAAATAACTAATGCTTCCCGTTTAACTTAATTAATAGCGATCTGATTTCATAGTTAGTAATTAATTAACTCTCAATTATGTTTTCTTTCACTCTATTGTTTAATTATACAAACTACGTACGATACCTATTTATAAGAATTTAAATTAGTTCTTAAAAAATTTTAAATACAGAAATAAGATAAATCAATTAGAACGTCATAAAAATTTAATTTATTCTATCAGTTAGCATTTCTTATTAAAAATGAATTTATTTTTGTTTTTTCCTTTCACACTATAAAATTTTATATATTTTACAAATATCAATTTTTTAATGCAAATTAATAAAAAAACAAACAAATGAACGTATGAGAAAAAAAAAAAAAAAAAAAAAAAAAAGTATTAGATAGCACTAATATTAAAATTCTATATTAGACGCCATCTTATTTCTTGACGTCACGGAAGTTCATCGATGATAGATTGGGAAGAACAATGAGAGTTAAATTGGTATTTTTGTGGTCATAAAGATTATCATTAAAAGTTAGGTGGCTAATTTAGGCCAAATCGGCAACATTTGGGACGTCAAGCTCATTAAGAATCCTTTTTTTTTCGAAGATACAGGACTCCTTACTACTGAGGGTTTTGCGATTTAGGATCCCAAGAACTGTATACAAGATGAATTTGACGGTTAAGTTGAATTTAAGCCTCAAGTTCATTTTCGTACGGCCAAATAAGTCTGGCTATAGTCGTGTAGATGACTATGGGTAAAAAACTGCCAATTTATTGTGGATTCCAGGTAGGATACCATAGGGCAGGAAGGTGTTGATTTACGACGATGAGAAAAGCCGATTTAGAATATTCCTAATTTTTTTTGTTTTACCTGAGATTAAAGTGATACAGCAAACATATAATTACTTATGTACCCCAATATAGCATATGGTTGTTTCAACATGGTGAGAGCGGTCTTCGGGTATGTCAGGCGTATACACTAAGTAGAAGAAAGGACCTAGGACGCTGTTCTGAGAAATCAAAACAGAACGGGTAAAGAGGAAAGAAAATGTTTTTAATACCATATAAACACTTTACTGACAAAATTACTAAAGAAAAATTACATCCCTTACTAACAAACTATTAAACAAATAAAAATAAAGATATATCATTAAAAATATAATGTAATTACAATGGAAATAGATCATTAAAAATTTAAAAAAATAATAATTTATATCATACTTATAATGTTTATTTTCACCCTCATGTGACGTGAAAGGCAACCGTGCCATTGCTAAGAACAGAAGATACAGAGATAAATATGAGAAATATCCACAAGGACCGTTCAGCTGCCAATGAAGATTAATGGGATCATTGGAGCTGGATAATGATTTACAAATGAATACTTGATCAATTATATAATATTTCATGGGCGAATATCATCTATTTTTTTTATTCAAGTAAAATTTCAAAACTTAGTTCTAGTTCTGGAGAGAGGGGAAGATTAGCTATTTACCACCTCGGAATTATTGGTTAATTTAGATGAAATTTAGTGCTCATGCTTTTTACCAGTCAACTAAAAGTTCCAGGAGTCACTTCCCACTTCCCTTCCTCTAATTGTTTGTTTTGAGGGATTCTCAAATACTTCAGACTTGACAATTTTTAATAGGACGAGATGTGCATGATTCTAATTGGGTGACTAACAGTTCCTGAGAAGTAAATTAGCTTCTGCCACTATGCAAAAAATTAAAGATTCCACAAAATTTATAATTTAAACAGAAAAATTGAAATAATTTAAAATAGAGTTTTTGTTCAGTATAAATTTTGAAGTTTGTAAATACTATAACACAATGAATTAGTATTTCATAATCATTAATGTGGCTGTATAACTTATATAGGTATACATGAAAATAATTATAGGGTTGATAAATAACAATAAGAAATGTGAACAAATTAAATAATTAAATAAATAAAATACATTTATTACTTTAACTATAAGAACAAATGAAATACAAGCAGGTGCTTAGTAATTATCGTAAGACAAGCTAAAATAAAATGACTAAAACTAAACAAAATAATGATACTATACGAAAAAGAATAAAAAACTCAATAAGCATGAAGTAAAATTGTACATAATTAGGGCCTTCTTAGAATCTTTAAGTCTTACCCTGATACTTTGATATAAGTTTAAGCATGCTATAAATATCATGCATGTACATACACACACACACACACACACACACACACACACACACACACACACACACACACACACACACACACACACACACACACACACACACACACATATACTAACAATATGTTTTATGTTGTTGTTTGGGATCAAGACGTTAATTTATTTTATTTTATATTTGCATCAATAATGTTACATTAAAAAAAAAAAATAAAAAATAAATCTTTTTCAATTATAGACATATTTATAAGACTGAGTCGTTTGTCATATTTATAAGACATACTTCAGTAATAATCATAAAAGTTTAACCTTTGACAGAAAACACTTCAGAAATGGAATGGCAACTATAAGATAGAGAGCCATTCTGTTACGAAACTTACATTCCTATCAGCTGACACTTATTGCCCGGTGATGTATGCGACCTTTCTAGCAGAACGTGATTCACTGCATCAAGACAGAAGAAGTGCTGAAGAACCACCGGCATCAATCATCGCCGATGGCAATCAAATGATTATTACTGCCAGCTGGGGGAATGGTTGTCATTAAATGGACCTTTTATTAACAATTCCTGTTTCATTACTAACCGGGGGTCTTTCCGTACTTTCAGCCTAATTTGAAACTTTTTTTTTTTGTAGTACATCGCAAAAAGAAAATCGGCACTAATATACTAATATATATATATATATATATATATATATATATATATATATATATATATATATATATATATATATATATATATATATATATATATATATATATAAATTGATTTTGAAATATGGCAACTGCTTAGTTTTTTCATTAAAAAAAATATATATATAAAATCCATTTTACAGTGTATTAAATGAAAAATGAAAATAAACTCATCATTTTATTTATATTTTTTTTAAGAAAAAAATTTTTATTCGCCGCCTATAGATTTTAGCATACTTAAAATGATGTCATATAATAATTCAACAATTTAAAAACCTTTTTATTTAATTTTGAAAACACTAAGATTTACGTTTCATTTTTAGGCTTTGTTTCTCATCGTTAGATATGTAAAATTCAATCAAATTTACAATTAAAATATTAATTAGAATTTTCTGATTCCAAATCACTAAATAACGATGTATTCAGTGATCCAGTACATTTTCGATTGAATATTATACATAACTTAGAATGAAAATGTATTTCATTGAGTAAAGCACGTCAAAAATTTGTTAAACTTTTTTTTGGCACAACTCCTGATTTATCTATTCAGCTTGCTACTACATGTTTCGGGACTTTGATTTCATTTTCAGGTTTTTCATTTTCTGTGGTTTAAGCACATTGCCCTCTATCCTGATATAGGCTCTGATTAATTAGGACCTGTATTAAGGGAGATGGGACTTAAGTCTAGAAACATGTAGTAGCAAGCTGAATAAATGAACTAAGAGTTGTGCCAAAACAAATTTCGAATTATGAACTAAATTTCCTTTTGCATAAATCGTAATTAAATTTGTGTTATTCGTTGGCACTTCACTGAATTTCCCAAATTCAAATTCTATAGTATATTTAAAATTTAAACTTTGCACCGTCATTTTCATATATTACAAATCTGTTCATTGCTCTTTTTGCTTCCTGCGTTTCTGCAAATATACATTTAATGTTACAAATGGAAAAAAAAATCAAATAGGGATTGATGATCGTTGATTTAGAGATGGAATTTATTTATTAGCGGTTATTAGTAAAATAATCCCAGTAATACAAGAAAAGAGGAAAATTTTTTCAAAATCCAGAAACGAACAAACACTTTCGAAATCAATGCCTAAGCAGCATCTTAAAGTAATTAGATAGAGAAGATACATAATAAAGTGTTAGATTTTATTTTAAAATTTAAAATGATGAATTATTAATCTGAATGAAATTAAAACCGCTATTAATTATTCATTGTGTCTAACATAATATATTAATATAAATTTATTGTTAATTTACATTAAATCAATTTTACCTAAAATTACAAAATATATTTGTGAGGAACGAAGAAAACAAATTGCATTCCATGACGTATGAATTTGACTGTCAATACATAACTGTATATTTATTGTAGAGCTCTGACTTAATTTTTAATGATACTTAAATAATATATAAAATATATAAATATTTAAGGTCTACTATCTACCATTTAAGGTGAATATGTAACAATGATACTAAATATAACTACATTTCTTAGCCGAATAAATAAAACTGCAATGTTTATTTGAGTTCAGGCATGTAGTCTTTTTATCTATCATCTTTGAGAGACTGAGTATTCAAAAAAAAAAAAAAAAAAAAAAAAAAAAAAACTGCAAAGGAACTGGAATAATACAAATAATTCTTACTTGTCCCCTATTTTTTATTTATTTCAATGGAATTTCACATCAGCATTACTAAAAATTATTGGAGATAAAAAATAAGCATTTAACATTTAGGATTGAACCCTCTATATCATTATGCGTATCCCAAGTTGACACTTAGATAATTTACTTGATGGTTACTGTTATTTTTATTTTTTTATAAAATCAGTTGTAACGTTAATCCAGTTATTGATTGGAAAGAAACAAATAAAAGATATCCTTTACTGCCTCAAACACAATTCTTTTAAGCTTTAGCAGCGGTGGGTCTTTTCTACTTTAGGTACGCCAGTTATTTTTGATGAAGAACAGTGATTTATTTCAATACTATGTTGTTATTATTGAATAACTTATGTTTAAAAAATTATACATGAAACTCGTAAATAACCTTTATTTAACAAAACAAAAACAAACAGTTAAGCTTTAAAAAGAGGGTTCCCAGAAGGGTACATAACAATATTTCATTTAAGTGACCAATAATTTTTAATATATCTTAATATACTTCCACATAATTCTTCCGTCATAATTTAGTTGTAGCATAGCCAATAGCCCATGTATAAACTAACAAACATAAATTATTGTTAATGCTGATCTACATTTATTTATTTATTTGAACTATGTTATGCTATAGGCTTCCACTACTTCACGGTAACTTCGTCTATTACCCTCATATTTTGGAGCACTTTTTTTGTAAAAATATAACTTAAACAAGTGTCCTCTTCTCCATTTCTTTTGTAATATCTGAAGTGCCTTAAATGCCGTTTTAAGTCGTATTAAATTCATGATTAATTTTCAAATAACGTTAATTATTTAATAGCTTTTATGATATAATATTATATTGAATCATAGTAAATGTTATCACAAGTGATCATATGACTAGAAAAAGTAGCTGACGTACCTAAATTATAAAAGACCCGCAGCAGTTATCTTACCCAGTCGGAAGTACAAACAAATTATTTATATTGACCTTTGAGGACTGGAAAAGATGGTAGGAGGTAAAAAAAACGGCTCTAGTGTTGATCCTAAAGGCTTTGACCCCCGAGTGGAGAGGTTACCAGAAAAAGGCATTACGAAGCAGAAAAGGGACCTCCCAGGATGATATCTTGGATACGAGACAGTTGTAGGGAGTAGATGAAGTAGGTGGGAGGAGGAACTTTACTAATGAGGCTGTTGAAGGAAGCAATCTAGTCGAGAACTCTTACTCAGTTCAAATACTAAATATAAGAAAAACTTGGTAATACCAGGTCATTTAGAAAGTCATGCATTTTTTGTGGACTCGAGATTTGAATAACCGAGCCTTTTATTTTTTAGTATGCATTATTTTCACTAAACATCGATCACCGAACAAAACGTAAGGCAATATATGTAAGAGCAATACGAACAAATAGGGAGGAAGGTACAATAGAAAGGCAGAACTGATCGAACATTGTTCGATTTGATGGTTTTTTGACAATGTAGATACCAGAACTAAAAAATAAGGAATTGCTCAATGTTTCCGACTACTGTAATATTTACTGGACAAGAGCTTTGGGACTACTAAAACTTCTAATTATTCTCGTATCCAATCCTTACAATCCATAACACTTTCGAGATCCATACAGATTATTATGTTCCATACGTTATTGATCTGGTCCAAACCAGATACCTATCGTTTCATAGGAAAATTCATACACAATCGAATTCACTAGCCTCCCAACTTGCTTCACAATTCATTCCTGGTAATCCTCCTAGGTGTCTATGAAGAAGAAGGCCAAGAGAACTTCTAATGTAGAACTATTGCAGTGCTACTAGTGAGTGTTATTTTATACGTTATTGACATGCCATTGTAATAATTTTCCTTAAATTTACTTGTATAAAATGTATACAGTTGTAAATATCAATAAATAACTAAGGAAGAGATAGTGCGGTTGCAGATAGAACATTAATGGGACAGTAATTAATGGAACATTAATGATTTTTCAAGTCATAAACGTTTGGATTTATTTATGTAAAAATATGATATTTGTATGTCATTATTGTATTTATAATAAGTATTATTGTGTTCTTGAATAGATATCTGTATTATGACAATTGTCCTGCGTTATTTTTCTTAAGAATTTCCCTTACTTTTTTAGGGGCTCAGTCATTCATCCGAATCTTTTCTTTTACAACCAATAACCTTTTCCCAAATTCCTTCCTTAAAAAAATATATATATTTGGATAGCCAAAGCATCCTCAACAAGTAACTCCTCAACAGAGAACCTAAATTGAAACTTCCGCTAAGAGAGAGCATCTTTACTGAACAGAGAACATACTATTATAGCCATTCCAGTAACTTTTAAACCATGTTCGTACTCATGGGGCGTAATCAACGGAAAAAGAGTTTCCATTGGAATCATTTTTACTAAAGATTTTGAGTGCCTACAGAAACTAAATTAAAATTAATCTTCTTATAAAATGTAAACATGGGTAAATGTAGTTTTGATTTTTTAAAATAACTAATGTACCTAAGCCGAAAGTGTATAACGCAAATTGAAACGACATGAATTGTTGAAGAACCTGGTGACTGCTGTGGAACCTCTGCCTCCAGACTAAACGTATGCCGATTCGCCTTTGGTCTGTGAATATTAATTACGATGTCGAAGTTGCAAATCTTGAAAATAGTTCACCCAATTAACTCAATTAAGTATTGAGATAAGCAAAACTAATAAAACATAATACGCCATGTTACATATTCAAAATCATTAATTTTTTTTTTCACGAATATTAGTTTAAAAAAAAAAACATTTTTTTTCAAATATAAATAATAAATTTATAAAAATATAAATCTATTAATATATTAGTCTAATAAACGCTTCATCTCGAGACAGATAATTAAGTTGTTGAAAAGCAGATTGTATTTTATATTATTCTTGAATTGGTTGACAAATCGTCAAAATCTCAGTAATCTTAGTTATATAATAAAAATTTTCCTAGTTATACAATAGTAATTTAATAATTATTATTTAGAACTGCTTATGCGTTAAATATTATGGTTTGTCTCACAACCCAAGTTAAATGTTGATATGTTATGGTTTTGTATTTTTTTGCAGATAAAATTGATGTAAACATATAAAATTAAATAGGTGTAAAAACTAAAAACATAACAATAATAACAAAATAAATCAACACTTTTATATAATGGAAAGGATTTATAGTATCGTAAAGCAATAAATGCGCAATTTATGATACTGCAATATACACTTATTTTATTATGCAAACTAAGTGCCAACATAAAACCAGCTAACCATTTTCTTTAATACTTTTACTATATTTCTTATTCATATCATGATAACTCTTTTTCACTGCAAAATAATATTAAATACTTAGGAAAAATAATTTCAAAAGTTCTTAAAAAAAAATAAATAAATAAAATAAAATGATATCTTCTTAAATTTCCTCTTTACCTCCATTTAATTTACATTTTGGTTTAATTTATTTTAATTTTGGACTTTAAGAGAAAATTAAAAGTTTTCTGAAAAAGAAGTTGTTTTATTTAGTTAAGAATAACAATCATTATCTACACATGATAGAAAACAACAATGTTTTAACTTTTAATAGTTTCAGGAGATTGTCCCACGAATTAAAATATTATGATTAATGTTCAGTTTCATAGATAGAGCATAGAATTTATTAAGGCCAGAATTCTATCTGGTAGAATGAACTCAGTGCTCGATGACACCTTGATAAGGTTCATAATAATTTTGGATTTTTTTTTTCAGTTTTCAAACACCGTTTCACCTCCATAATAAAAGTTCTAATTCAATTTTTTTTTTTTTCTTTTATTATTATTATTATTATTATTTTTGTTTTTTTACTGGAGCCAGCAAGTTACTATTGTGTTTTGGATCGTTATCAGGCTGAATAATACAATCGAAGCCATTCTTTCTCGCACATATTGCATGAATCGTTACACAGTATACCCCTGTACATCATGTCGGTCATACGTTCATGCCCATAGCTCGCATTGCGGTTCTAAAGTTTAAAAATGAATAAAAACATATAATCATGTAAAGGAGTCCTGTTATAAGCACGAGTTTCAGGAATTAAATGTTTTATAACGTGCTCAATCGAATGAAAACACAATCTGCTGCATCTGATGATGATCAGAAAAGATTTGAAAATTTGAGGACTAAAATTTCAAAATAGAAAAAAGCAAGTTTGGTTTTCCGTTTTATATGTTTTTTAAGGAGTTAAATCTAATAATATCATAACCAGCTAAATCTGATTATCAGACTGGAGCCTAATTTTAAGTTAAAAATTAGAAATAAAAATTATCATGATTACTGTGATTTTGAATTCAATTAATTTCTTCCGTATGTTTAATTATTTCAGCTATTTGGAATAAATTTTTGTGCTTTGAACACCGAAGATAGTACCGATGGTAGTTACAGTAGTTTCTACTATGTATTTCCTAAAATTTACTGAACTTGCATACACACATATGCAATTTACATAGATGTAATATCTTATACGGATCTTACAAGGGGAGGACACACTCAGTCTCTCACGGATCTTGTTGGCAATTTTTTTGGAGGTTCCTGGTCAAAAAATATTAGGCACGTATTTTGCCGTTCCGACCAATGAGCCCTAGAAACCGAGAAAAAAAATAAAATAGCATTAAACTAATTTATTTTGTATTTGTAGTTTAAAAAATGATATCAACATGATTTTTGCACCAAGATGTTTAGCTTTGATTGCAGATTTATGAAAAAAAAACCCAGATAGGATGATGAAACCAAAGACATCATATATATATATATATATATATATATATATATATATATATATACATAGATACCAATTAAAAAAACACACACACACACACACACACATATATATATATATATATATATATATATATATATATATATATATATATATATATATATATATATATATATATATATATATATATATATATATATATATATATATATATATATATATGTATGTATGTATATACTAATTAGGAGAAATAATTTGTTACTTTAATTATTATTAAAGTAATTATAATTATTAATTAATTACAAAAACATGAATTACGTTAAGACAGCTAAACTTATCAACTTTACTTTTTTTTACACGAAATATAGGGTGGTAATACGCTTGAAATGTCTTTGGTTTCATCATCCTATCTGGTTTCAAACGCAAGCTAAAAATCAAAATGTATTTCGGATTTTCCAATTTTTTAATAGGTTTATGTTCATCGAATTTTACTTTTATATACACCAAAAGAAAGCTGAGGCTCTCCTCTTTCCAACGATACCAACCAGTGAATTGTGTGAAGAAGTAATAGCGATTTATAGGTATGTAACCAATAATCGGTTTAAAAATTTCACTTTCCTCGAAGAGTATGAAAAAATGACATTTTTTGATTTTGTTGAATAAGCGTTTTTCAATGTTTTTTAGGGTGCTGAATTAGAAATCGTTATGCCTATTTTTACGAAATAAAAATAATAAAATAATCGAAAAATCAGTTCCACGATCTTATGCTAGATTTATTTGTGTTAGAAAATAATATTCTGAAATTACGTTAATTTTAAAGGTTTCTTCCACTTTTGTTCTACTGCTGTTCGTCTTACATACAGTCTTCGGTTACTAGTTATCAAATTGAATTTCGGTTACTTCAAATATGCTACTAAATTTACAAAAAGCCTCAACTGTAGAAAAGAAATTGCTTATAGGTAAGCTAAAGTTATGTTGTCAGAGCTGTATTATTATTATACACTTTTTTTTTCTATCTATTGATATTTACAAGTGTATACTTATAAACAATAAATAAATTTGAGGAAATTATTACAATGACTTGTCAATAATATGTGTAGAACCACTCACTAGTAGCACTTCCATTAAAAGAAAAAAAAATGTATATAAGAAGGTCTCTCGACCATCTTCTTTTCAGACACCTCGGTGTATTTTCAGAAATAGAATGGGAAGCTGGTCGATCAGAATGGTTAAGGAATTCACTGTGAACAAAAAGGTATCTGGTTTGGGCTAAATCAGTAACATATGGAACATTAAGGTCTTTATAGTTAAATTTATTTGTTACAGAGTAAGGAGCATTAAGGATTTTACCAAGGATTTTGGATTGCAAGGATTGGAAACGAGATGAATCTGATGGTTTGATGGAGCCCCAAACTAAACATTTCATTTGTCCAAGTGGTAGAAAACGTTTGACGCTGTGAGTGAAATTAAAACCAATGTTTTTAAAATTAAAAAAGGTAGGCGCACACCTTTCTTCATCCGGACGGCTCGCATCGGATGGATTCGGATTTTATATGTTACTGCTTTAGAATGCCGATACGTACGATGCTGAAAAGTGTGCGCACTTCCGTTTTAGTCTAAAGATCCGAAATCGGAATCTAAAAATCCGATCCGTCCGATGCGAGCTGTCCGTCCGTCCGAAGGTGTGCGCCTACCTTTATTTATTTCTTTTGAGTTTATTTTTTTTGTTTTTTTGAAATTGATTTTCTCTACTTATTAGTTTTAATAATTATTTATGTTTTAAAGTTATTTATTCGATCTTAGGGCTAGAACTACCCGGTGTAAACGTAGATGAAGGGGATAAATGAGGAAGTTGGCGATTATGCAGGAAGTTATGGAAGCGCTAGCGTGGAGTAGAGTAAGTTGTCTAAGAAAGTGCGGAGCCAACATGTCCCCAAATTCGATTTTGCTCCGAAGGGGCTCTCATATCCCGATAACTTCCCAAGTTCCCAGTTGCCTGTTTAAACTCCAGCTCTCCAATTAACAGGGACCGAGGATCCACTCCCGGCTTCATAATCCACTTACCCCCAGCTTCTGGGGTCAATTGTTCTATTGTTCTTAATAATTTATCGTCTTCTTTGGGAGAGTGTCTTCAGGAGAGGTTCCATGGCGATCTTCGTATTAGAGGATGTTCGGTACTACCTGTAGAGTTTTCGGTCTCTGGACTGAATTATAGTTTTTGTGTTTAATAAGTTGCTAATAAAATAAAACTTTAACGATTGCTACTCGGTTTCAGGAAACTGAATTATGACCTTTTATTTTTAGAAAAGAACGAGCTAGTACAAAAAGAAAATCATTGCTTAAGCATATCCTGATTACTGATCCATATTAGGAAATATAAACCTTTATTATGGAAAAAATAAAATAGAATGGAATAGAATAAAAAAAATAATTTTATTCTGGGACCAAGTTCCTTAAGAGTAACAAATAAGTACAGATATAAATACAATTATTTACATCTGGTCAGAAACGTATAAAAAAAAACAAAAAAAACAAAGAAGAAATAATAATATAATAATGTTTTTTTTTGGTAGGATACTTAGTGTTGTATATACAATAGAAGTACCTAAATGATATATTCGGAATGAGAAAAAATTATATTGAGTGAAATCTAAATTTTGTAAATTGTTTTTGAAATAATTTCTAAGTAAAACCATAGATCATGGTTATCTATAATATACTGCTTTTTATGTTCCCCAGTCAGGGAGAAATCGAGTTTCCTTCTTTTGATCAATGTACATTTTAGAATTAAAAGGACCAAATTACTTGAATTATTATTTTTTTTAATTAACTATTCATTTATATTCGAAATAAACTAATTGTAAGTGAAGAAAATTGGGTTTCAAACTTGACGTTTTTCATTCATACCTAAACGGTAGGTCTTAGCGACAAATGTTATATAACAATGAGCTCTCAGATTTTTCGGATGATTTTCCTTTCCAACATGTTAAAAATCTTTCCACATGTAATTTCAAGGTACATGCTACGCTCCGATTGGAGGACCGTTCGATAGACTATTATTTTGAGAGTCTATTATTATAGGATAGTAATTTTATACGATTTTTTTTTTTTGGTTGGCCTTTACTCTTCAGAGTCATTGGCAGTTCATCTTCGTTTTTTATTTTCGTCCATTATGTACTCGTACCATACATGTAGATATGAACGTCCCAGCCAAGCTGGTACGGCTTGTGAAAATGACAATGTCGGGCTCGAGGTGTGCAGTACGAGTAGGAAATGACTACTCAGATGATTTCAGCACAAACTGCGGAGTGAGGCCGGGGATGCTCTTACCTGTATTCTCTTTAACTTTGCAGCAGAGAAAGCGGTGCGTATGTCCGGAATCCAACTCCACGCAACCCTTTTTAACGGTACAGTTCAGCTTCTGGGATACGCTGACGACTTTGATATTGCTGCTAGATCGGAACGTGCACTGAGAGAGGCGGTCTTGGCCATAGAAGATGCAGTAAAGAAACTTGGGCTACACATTAATGAAGCTAAGACCAAGTACATGAGAGTCGGAGGAGATGGACCAGGGATTGGTCCATTTGTGGCTGGACCATATAATTTTGAAAATGTAAGTAGCTTTATCTACCTCGGGGCTGAGATCAACTCTGGAAACGACATCTCTCGAGAAGTCAACAGAAGGATAGCAACAGCGAGACGGTGCTACTTTGGCCTTGCGAAGCATTTTAGAAGCAGGTTCCTGTCTAACAGGACCAAGATCACCCTCTACAAAACCTTGGTCCGTCCTGTTTTAACTTATAGATCAGAAGCATGGGCCTTTAAAAAACAGGATGAAAATAGGCTTCTGATCTTTGAAAGATCAATTTTGAGGAAGATTTTTGGTCCTGTTAAAGAGGGTGGAATTTGGAGAAGAAGAAGAAATGTCGAACTGGCTGGCCTGTATGGGGATGCAGACTTGGTAAAGTTTATCAAGATAGGACGACTTCGATGGGCCGGGCATGTCGCACGCATGGATGACTCGGCGATACCCAGGAGGATACTGTTCGGAAAGTTGCATGGGCGAAGAAAAGTCGACAGGCCAAATGTGAAATGGGAGGATTCAGTGACACTGGACGCACGGACTCTGCTGGGAGTCCGAAACTGGAGAGCTGCTGCAGCTGACAGGATTGACTGGCGAAAGCTTTTGGAGGAGGCCCAGTCTCGGTGACGGGATGTAGAGCCACCGATGTATTATGTATGTCCATTATGTACTTACTGATTTTTCATCATCCAGTAGAACTTTTTTCAGGATACGTGGCATTTTGTCTTTCTTTTAAACATGAAAACTGTTGGCAATCTATTAATATGCGTTTTCTTTACTGAGTTCCTGACAGTTAATTCATGAAGGGGGCGCTTAGCCGCGGAGAAGGTAGCAATGGGAGAATTCGCCTATTCTTAGTAGGCAAAGAACTGTTTCCTCCTTTCTAGATATCCTGCTACTTGTTTGCCAATGTGTTTAGCAGTTTAGCTTTACTTCTAATAATTTAGACATATTTTTTTTCTACGTTTGAATCAAGCATCTTGCACGTTTCCCCCAGTCTTCCCTAGGAATTAGATTGATGTTTTAACATTATCATCGTCACTAATTCTAGCTGAGAGTTAAATAAACAGTATAAAGGATAAATCAAGGTAACTTTATTATTTGGGTGTAAAGGAATGAAAAATAAAAAATAATAACATAATAGCGATTTTTTACCAATGGCATTGTTATGCTCTATGAATTTCGAAATTGCCTAAACAACAGATGCTTACTAAAAACTATTGAAGATTTGTGTCTAACATAATCTAAGTATTATTTCTTGCTGCCGGAGCCGGAAACATAATATTCACAGAGGCCTCCCTGCAGTCCTCGAGTAGCGATGACCACTCAAGCAGACGACCCGGGCACACTTCAACAAACACCGACCGCCTCCACGGCAGACTTACGTGACCGTGCAGCCGCCCCCAATGACTCAAGAGCTATTTTTTATTTCGGCGAAGCGGGATATCACGTCCCCCGGCTAAGTGGCCTCCCATCCGCCGCAGATTGACTTGTTACCCCTCCCCCCTCAGGATATGGAGAATTCACATCGTCATATCGATTCCGTTCCTACTGCGATATAGCCTGTCATTTATCGTCGGTTTGATGTCGATATTAAGTTAAATGCTGGTGCATTGCCATTGCACAGGCGTAAAGTTCGTACATGATAAAAGCATTCGTTGATAATGAAGCAAAACAATCTTTTAAAATTTTATAACCGAATATTATTACTGATTGTTTAAATTGATAATTTAGAAGCATTTCCTATGGAGACAAAAGTGAAATATAACTTGTTATTTAAAGAATTGAAATAAGAAAATGTCACATACATTTCATTTCCTCTTATTATTGATAAATACAACTAAATATGCATCTAATGAATGTGTGGGCGAAATGGTTACCGTAACATAACTTTGGTTGTAAGCAACCACCCATTAGTGGCATTTTATAACAATAACATCTCTATAGTAGAAGGTCTCAAGGTATTTTTCAGACCCTTCAGAGGGTTATTAGGATTAGAATAAGGAGCATGTTGAGAAACTAGTGAATTTTTGTTCTTCTGGAGTTTACTATGATAGAATTGGTATCTGGATTGTGCTAAATCAGTAACATATGGAACAATAAGATCTTTATGGATAAGTTTATTCGTGACATCATTTATACATGACTCATGGTAAGGACCAATGAGGATTTTTTGAAGGATTTGGATTGTCAGGATTGAATACGAAGAGTTTAAAGGTTAAGTTAAGCCCCAAATCCCAACTCCGTATGTCTATATAGTTCTAATTATTGTCATATAAATGAGTCCCTTGTTATTGATCGGAAGATTTGAACGTTTGTTTAGTGAATGTTGAAGAAGTCGAAAACGACGTGTAGTTTCAGTCTTTTATGTGGTTTCCAAGTAAGTAAGAGCAATTGATAATTGTTAGAAGAAATTTCAATTGGAATTTGAGATTGAGATGATAGATTTGTAGGAATTATTGAGATTCTAGGAATAAAAGCGAGTTCTAGTCACTGTTCTAGTGGGAATATTAGCTTAACTGATATTTCCACGCGTAGCTGTAATTTTTAACTTGGTACCATTGCACTGATTTGGTGATTAAGAAGAGCAGGTAAAAGAGTAATTGTAAATCTAGTTTTTAATTTTAATGTATGAGTTGGTAATCCAGATAGACAGATGACATTTATTACATTATTAGCAATATATCTGTCGATTTTCAATCTTCACCAGGATCCATATGTCACACGACAAATTTAAATCTTATCAGTAAATTTGATTATCAATTTCAAGCTCTGTATAACACTATACCTTTGTAACCTCTCATGTAGAAGCTCGCCAACTATTGGTCAATTTTTTATCTACATTTTATAGTTTTTTAAATTAAAAATTAACGAAAAATCAATTATTTTATTATTGCTAAAACTTCTAGGAACTATAAAGATGATGTGGTCAAAATTTGGTACAGATTGGTTCATTAGTTTTCTTGGTTAGTGATCACAAAAGAAAAACTTTATTAGTATTGGTTAGGCCCCACTCTACAAATATATTTATTACATTAGTCACCGGAATGTGCTAATTTTATCTTATTAAGTCTCATCTCATAGCACAATTATTGCCAAACATATCGATTTTTTCCAAATGCTCTAGTTTTTATTTGTTCAAATAATATCATTTACATAATGGAGTTGCCATAAAATTAAAATACTTAAATAATGTAGTAACAACACTTAAAACCAACAATGTTTTTTTGTTTTGTTTGTTTCAACTGGAAAGATATTAGTTACAACCCTATTTATTAAATAACTGCGGGGTGGGAATTCATTTAGGAGCAGACACTTCAGTGTCCTATAATAAATGTCCCTAAGCTAAGAGATCCTGTAGAAGACAAAACAACACTAAGACAGGAAGAAAGAAAAAAAGAGAGAAAAAAAAAGAGGGAAAAGAAACGGTTATTTGATGCGTAGTGTTGAGAGAGTGTCGGTAAACTAATTGACAATGCATTATTTACTGGTGGCTATTTGTCCAAAGGGACAGGAATTGTCGCATTCCTTAGCTTCTTGGGCTGCCACTGGAGCCCTACAATTCCAGAAGGCAAAAATAACAGCCCTCCAGATGCGGGAGATTCCTCTGCGCTGGGTTTTCTGGTATTAACGTTTCCAGGGTATTAGAGTATGCTGAAGCGGGTCAGATGTATATATAACATCATATCATTTAAATAACATTTAAGAAAACAATGCCAGTTTTCTGATTTCGATAAAGAATTAGGATTACATTTAATAAAGAGATTTATTGAAAAACAAATATTTTTATTTTTTATATAATAGCTTTTAATAGGTACTATATTTGTAAGTCCCGAGGCCATCTTCTTTTCAAGCCCCTGGAATAGATTGGGAAACGAGTTGTGTTGTAGTAATGGATTTGAATGATTATGAAGTTAGCTATGAAAGGAAAGGTATCTGGTGCGGGCTAAGTCAGAGACATAAGGAATATTATAATCTTTGTGGATAAGTTTGTCTGTGGCAAAGTAAGGAGCATTAAGGATTTTTCTTAGGTTTTTAGATCGTAAGAAATGGATACAAGATGAAGTGGGTGGTTTAGTGGAGCCCCAAAGCTCAACTCCATACGTCCAAATAGGTCTAATTACTGGTATGTAAATGAGTCTTTTATAAGTAATCGGAAGGTTAGAACGTTTTTTAAGTGAATGCTAAAGGATTAGAAAAAAAAAAATGTATATATAAAAATATTAAGAAAGATAAAATAGAGAACATTATAAATAATAATAAATAAATAGACTAAACAATAAATGGGCTAAACGTGTATATAATTTAAACTAGATAAGTATTTAGCCAGAGGTGTGAGTCGTGGAACGATTGGTAAAGGTACAGGACAAATTGGTAAATTAAGGTCAAATGTAGAGTTTTGTTGGTTACATAACATGAGTCATTTTAAAAAGTTGGAAAGAGCAATTTGAAATTTAAATATAAATGATATTTGGCGATTTGCGAGCTTTCTCCCCCAGATTTTAAAGTAATTTCTATGACTTGTGCGAGGGAAAATAAATTATATATGTATGTGTATACAATTATTTAATTTAATAGTAAATATTTTTTAGTACACTTAAAAAACAAATAAAAAATAAATTGTCTAAGTAAATAAATAAATATATGATATTGCATTGATATAAAATGGAGCCAATAACATAACGTTAATCGAATTATATAGACTTATGGCATTTTGAAATCATTATGTATAAACTACATTTATCAATTTAATTACAAAATTTTTTTTATAAATTAGAAATACTATTATTAGACGTGCTGAAGAATGGGATGTGACTGAGGATTAGTTCTTGATATTTTAAAAAAAATATTTTTCATGATAATATTCTCTATCCCTGAAATTAGAGAATGATACGTTATTATTATTGTAGTGTTGATGAGCTTACCTTTAACCATGAATTAGTACTTTTAATAAAAATTTTAAATCAGTAATTTTAGTTAGAAAATGGAAGAAGGCAATATTTGTATTTTATGTTCATGGAAAAAAATTTATTATTAAAAATTTAATAATAATTTATACATTGAATTAAAATAGATATATATGTGTATATATATATATATATATATATATATATATATATATATATATATATATATATATATATATATATACTATACAAAATATTAGTGTTGAGTTATTTTAATATGGCATAACATATTTTTTTCCTTAAATTATGACTTCTTTGTAGTAGCAAAAATCAATTTCTCTCCAACTGGGAAAAACAATGGATTATAGATATGTCTATCTATTATCTTCTGTTTTTTCCAATTTGCAATTTAGAATTAAAAGAATCAATTTACAATAATTCATCATTAAAATAAATTACCAATTAATCGTTATTCTAAATAAACGAAGTTGAGAGAAAATATAGGTTTCAAACGTGACTTTTATCTATTCAAACCAAAATAGCTCCTAAAAGGTTGGTCCTAGAGAGAGATATTATATAACAAAAAATATTTTCCATTGAATTTCTGATTAGTTAGCTATTAGTAAATTTTCGATCCGAGCAACACTAACAGAGCAACACGTGTCAAAATTTTACATTTTTGAGGTTGAAAAAAACGTTACAAAAATACTAAAGACCCCCAGCCAATAGACCCAGCCAAAATCTGTGTAAAAAAAAATAATAATAATAATCTCGTAGATATCTCGGTTTTTGTGTACAGCCCGATGATCAGGACTCATACAAATTTTAAACATATTTTTTAATAGATCAAAATTATCAAAAATATAATTTATATTTAACTGTTAATTTGATTCTTTTTTGACCTTAAGACTTATTTATATCTAATAGAATTTTATGGTATTGTTTATGAATACATTCCTAAAAAATTATAATTATATCTACATTTTAGAAATTCAAATTTTCGCACATTTTTCATGCTTTTTTCCCCGTTTTATTAGGGAAATTTCCTAAATTTATGTTTAGTATCTTGTCAATTTGAAATTTCAAAAATATATAAAATTAAATCTAAGGCAATTATAAAGTCGTATAGGCACTTGCAAGTAATGAAATTCGCACTCTTTCGATCAATGCCAATCTACCACTTTTGAGTTATAATGCGAATTCAAACCAGAAAGATGTTATTTGTAAATACACCTTCCACTATACACTTATATTATAGCTAACCCATGTAGGGCAGGGAGATAAGCCCTAATATTGGCCTAGAGGGCTGATGATAGTCCGATCCCGGAGTATAGAGCTATCGATCCGGGGCTAAGAGCATCGGAAGAATTTGTTCTTGCCGTACAGGGGAGAGGGGGAGGGGGGGGGGTGGCTCCTTATTTGTATGCAGGACACAACAATTTCACGTTGGGGGTCGCTCCCCCGGCTACCAGGTCTGGGGTGGTAAAAAAGTTAAGATCAATACTCCACTGTTGTAGGATCGTCTTCGGGCCAAAACATCCTGTCTGAGGATCCTCTGGCTGGGCTCCAGGGGTGAGGATCCAGAATCGGCTGATAGCTTCCAGAATATGGAAGTAATCCAGGAAAGCCCGCTCTACAGGAGCGAATAACAGAAGTAAGCCTTTTCTGGAATTAGGGGAAAGGAAAATATTTTGAAAATTGAAGGAAAAATATGCAAATAAATATAGAACTATTTAGCAAAAATCTTGCCTTTCTAAAAAGTGAACGTGGAACTAATATTTACAGAGAAATCTAATGTAAATAGCCCTTATATTTATAAAAACTCAAATTTTTGAAATTATTTGTAAATAGCTGTTAACCTTTTTTAACCTACCTTAAAAATGAGGTGATTCTCAATTCGACTGGATTTTTCTTCTTAATTTTTTGTAAGTTTGTTATTCAATTATCCCTCAATTATGAATATATTTTGATGATTATTTTTTCATTGGTAGTTCATACTACAGAGGTGGTCCCATAAACATTTTATTGAAATCACCTCTGCGTTTTTAAAGACAAAAAAGAAAAACGACTTCGAGATTAAACCTGCATGTACAAAGTTGAACTGAAATTTGAAAAAAAATAATTTGATTACTTCAAAGCCTATGACCTATTCACAATTTATGATAAGTTATTTTTTGAGTCTGTGTTAACCGAAATAAACTAAAATCGAAAGAAAACTGTATATAAGTTCAGAAAGTTTGTAGCAAAGACAGGATTAAACTGTCCTTTGCTAAAACCGACTCCGAAAATAACTGATCATAAATTGTGGGTAGGTATATAAGTATCGATAATTTCGCTGATTGTCCTTTAATGCTCTTTGTTTTTCAGTAATTAAAATATTGTTTTACGGTGACCGACAGACAACACAAACATTTAATCATATATTATATGACTGCCCACTTTTTGACAAGGAAAGATTTTTTTTAATCAAGCCTATAATAATTAGTGGAGCAATGGCCAATGCCAGAAAAGAATTTATTCAAAAACTATAGTTCTAAATTTAAGAAATTTGTTCAAAGCATTGAAAAGAAAAAAGAAGATCACGGAGGATATATAGATATCAACTTTTGGTGTATTTTTATTTTGTTTCGTTTTATTTTTTATTTTCTTCATTTTTATTTATTTATTTTTTTTTTTCTCATTTCGTTATATTATTAATTTGGTATCCTTTTTTTTTTTTTTTTTTTTTTTTTTTTTTTCTTTTTCGATACTTTTGGATTTTCGTTTTTTTAAAATAATTGACAATAATGTATTTAATTCATTTTTGTATTTGTAATGAGCTAAGCACGCAATATGCTTGCATGCATGGGATTTGCTCACTTTTCAATAAACGACTCTTTCAAAGGGTTACTATGGAAGAGAAAAAAATATATATATATATATATTTTTTTTTTTTTTTTTTTTTTTTTTTTTTTTTTTTTTTTTTTTTTTTTTTTTCTGATAACGAAAATTTATATCTCGAATTGAATATAAATATATTGATATCAGCAATATGTAAATAGTAAACACTTCAATAGTTTTATTGAATATATATTACAATTCAATTGCTATAAGATCAAACTTTTTTACTTTGGTATAGAGAGTGTCACAGACAAGTTAGCTTCTTTTTATTGCATTGGTCCTTCTGGAACTGAAAGTTGCTACTTTTAGTATTTGTATCTTCGATCAAATCTTCTATAGTTTAGGCTCACTTGATTAGTCACACATAGTCATACATTTATTTTAAAAAAATGTGTTAAATATAAAGGAAAACTTTGAACATCAAACAAATAAATAAATAAAAGAAAGCGAACCAAAACAGAAGCAATATACATTAACTGTAAGTAAATAAGATTATATTACTTACAGTATAATATTAGTGTATGCAAAAAAAAAAAAAAAAAAAAAAAATCATAAAGCTGGACAATTCGAACATTAATTTATAATACAAACAGAGAAACATCCAGCTGCAACATAATAAACAACAAAAAAGATTACTACATACAATTATTAACAAAGAAACAATAAAATAAGCAGATCGTTCAGGAGCGACTCAGTCTTAATGAATGGGAGTTAACCTCCAATAAAGTTCGATGGTAGGAAATAGCAAGTAATATTAAGTTTACTGTGATCTGCCTAACTAGTGTATTCTTATAAATCTTTTTATTCATTTTTTTAATTTTATTTTTACAGATTACTGAACTAGTAGAGAAAGTAAAATTATTTTGCTTTCTTCGTTCTCTCAGTTACTTGTAGGCTCTCATGGTACTTAGTTACATTATATTAATGCAATTACAATTAGGAGAACAAGATCAGGCTCGTTACGACCATGTCATTGCTTGTACATCAAGTACTTCTCGTTTACTCTAATTGGCCTAGCTCCTCAACTATCCATCGCAACCATCTTGCAAAACAAAAAAAGGAATAAACATACACCCGTTGAGTTGCAATTAGGTTTCGTTTCTAATTGGCCCGTGTCATAAATTATTGACAATTACATGGAATTATTATTATGGTAGTAATTGACTCCGGCCGGAAACGAATTATGTGATCATGTTCCATAATTGCAATGAACGAAGGGCATCAATGACTTTTATGAGACCAGAAGCTATTTCATTTATACCTCATTATGATACTTTTAAAATCGATCAATGTATTATTAATTGTGTATTAATCTTATCTGACTAAAAAAATATACATATACTTTCACGATACAATAATGTCGAATAAAAATTATATTATTATGAAGATGAGGGGGCTATATAACATTTTCCAGCTAAAGAAAAATTTGTTATATAATAACCCTTCATCCCCCAAACCCTTGAATTTACAATTGCACTTATCAAAAAGAAGTTAATACATAAATATAAATATATATATATATATATATATATATATATATATATATATATAAGTTAAGGTGTATAGGGGGATAATATACATCTTAATTCCTAGCTTAATCCCAAACAAACCACAGAATGTATATAAAGAGGATTGCTGAGCAATAAAGTCAGTCTTTATTCTGAAGTTGTGTGCGTTATTTAGCTCCCTAATTTTCCTTTTTTTTGGACTTTTCTTCTGGATGAACTTAACTGGTGCCGAAACCCGGGACTACGAGAGCATATTCTTCTGGTAAGATTTCTTTTTTATTTTTCACGCAAGAAGTTTTTCCCTTTCGTTGCCTTCAACGTCGAACTTGTTTTTGTGTTTACCTGTTCTTTCGGATTTGAAATTTGAAAAACAGAAGATGGAGGGCAAAAACATTTTGAAAAACCTCCTACTTTCGAGGTTCAGCCAGAATTGCAGCCGTTACCACCAGAGACGTTAGCGGCAGCCCATGCAAACATGGCTGCGGCACAGGCGAACGCGTTGGAGTTGTTGAAACTCAAAACGGCGGTATCGCAGGATTTAAGAAGAGCGATATCAGATATAGAAAAATATAGTGGAGAAGTTGGGGAGCTGAATCACTTCCTCAAGGGAGGCGACCGAGTAATGGCTCGAATTGAGGCCAAGATAGCCGAGAACCTTTTGGACCCGGTGGATGCATGTTCACTGAGGGCGGCGTTAGTGTGCCGAGTCAAGCGAGGCATTCTAAATTTAATTCAAGCCGACGAAGACACTCCATGGTTGGTGGTGAAAGACCGGTTAAAGAAAGCTTTTGGAGGCGGCCGGTGGACACCGGAAGAAGACATCTTCCGGATGTTTAGGGAGACAAGGAGACCTCACCAATCCAGTGGGCAATATGCAGGGGCCCTATTGGCCCACTATAATAAGATAACGGAGAAAATGAGGGAAACCACGGAAGCGGCGGAGGTGGAAGCGCGGATGGCCTTCTTGTCAACAATCCTGAAAGTGCAGCTGGCAAAGGAGACGGGAAGGAAGGAAGGGCTACCGAGAGATAAAACCTTTGTCGAATGTGCTAGAGAACTAGTAGACTGTAGTGCGAGAGAAGAAGAGGTGCGGAAGGACGAAGGATGGAATAGAGTAACCTACAGGCGCAGCGAGGAGTACAGAAACAAACAGCCTCGAACGGAACCATGGAGGAGACGAGATGCAGAGGTCGGAGTGCGAGAGCGGACGTCACCTCGGGAGAAGAGGTATGGCGCGGAGAAGAGAAATTGGAGGAGGGAAGAGAGGAAGTGCCACGGCTGTGGGAAAGTGGGTCACTTGGTAGCACAGTGCCCCCGCACGAGATGCTTTGAACATCAGAGACAGAAGAAGAAGGTGAGCCGGGAGAAGACGCACGGGCGGAGGGAAGGAGTAGGAGTAGCCATAGGAGCGAGGAACGACGAGCGGCAGCGGAAAGGAGATCACGAGACGAAGAATGAGGAGGGTGTAAGGGGAGGGGCAACCGAGGGGTAATAAATAGTGTTGAGTGTGGAAGTGAATGGTTGCCTATAATTAAGATCGCGGGAGGGGTGAGGTGTCTGGTTGACACCGGCAGTACTAATACGATAATGAGCCGGGGTACAATAGAAGCACTATGTAAAGGAGAGAGGATACCCCAGGTGAGAGAGTGTGGGTGTAGGTTGATTACTCTTAGCGGTCCCTGCAAGGTGGAGGGTGAGGCGGAAATAAGGATAGACGGATGGGGGAGAAAGGGAGATAAAATGAAAGTCCATGTTGTAGAAAACATGCCGCGAGAGTATGGAGGGATTATAGGGTGCGACCTATTGGGAAGATTCGGGACTCGGATAAAAAGTAGCGGTGAGCAATGGGTAGTCCGAATTGGTAAAAAGGAGTTTAGGTGTGAGAGGAATCAAAAGGGAAGATGTGCAATTGTAGGAGCGGTTAACCGAGAGAGGGATTGGCGACAAGCATTGAAGCAGGAGTACTCGGACGTTTTTTTCAGGGAGGGAGAGGTATTGAGCGTAACAGGGGAAACGGTCCACGAGATCCCGCTTAAACAAGAATGCCGTTCGGGTTGAAGAACGCCCCTATCACGTTCCAACGACTGATGGACGAGTTCTTACGAGGGTTGGATGAAGCTTCATGCCAGGTATACATGGACGACCTACTGATATTTAGCAAGGACGAAACAGGACACATACAAGACTTGAGACGGGTATTCGAACGACTAAGACAGTTTGGGTTAAAGTTGTCAGGAGAGAAGTCGATCCTGGGACAAGATCGAATCAACTTCCTAGGGCACACCATTTCGAAAGAGGGGGTGAGACCTGACATACGGAAGGTAGAAGCGATAAATAGGATGGCTATACCCACGGACGTGAAGGGCATTCGCAGGCTATTAGGGACGCTTAATTATTACCGCAGGTTTGTCCCGGAAATGGCGAAATATTTGGTGCCGCTGAATGATTTGCTAAAGAAAGGGCGAAGGATTGTGATTACCCCGGAAATTGAGCAAAATATTCGAACATGTATGGGAAAACTTCAGCAGGAACCGGTACTCGCGTTCCCCGACTTCACCCGAACGTTCACGATAACCACGGATGCCAGCGAGTACGCATTGGGGGCCGTATTGTCCCAGGAAGGAGAAAAGGGGGACCAGCCCGTGGCATATGCCAGCAGACGGCTCACGGAAACGGAAGCTCGATACAGTGCTCTAGAAAGAGAGTTGCTGGGGGTAATATGGGCGATAGAGCACTTCAGGCCGTATGTGTTCGGACGGAGGTTTAGGGTACTCACAGATCATCGTCCCCTAATGTGGGTGGAAAGCTTAAGGAATCATCGGCGCGCATAACCCGCTGGAAAGAATTTCTTAGTCAATATAACGTAGAAGTGGTATACAAGCCCAGGAGGGAAAACGTCGTGGCCGACTGGTTATCGCGAGCCCTTCAGGTTAACGCGATAGAGCGAGAAGCAGGGGAGTATTCGGGCGGTTTACAACGATTCATACGGGAGTGGACGCCAGAGGGGGAAGGGGAACGCGAGTCAGAAGAAGTAGAAGTCGAAAGCGAGGTGTTGAGGGGGGAGAGCTCGGAGGGCGAGAGGACGGTAGAGATGGAAGAAAGGGAAGAAATAGTAAACGACAAGGACAGACAAATAATATGGAAGACGAAGACAACGGGACTGACTAGGGCGGAATACGCGACGTACGGGAAATATCATATTACCACCATATGGTCGCAACCAGGAGTGGGAGAGGAGGTCATCAGTAAGGTGTTGAAGGAGGAGTCTCGACCAGGAAAAATTTTTTATTTATACGTCGGGAATGCGGTTGTGTGTGGGAAAAAATTAAGAGGTTGTGGCGGGCCGAAAAGATAGGGTTGGACCGGACGTTTATTAGATGCAAATTGCAGGTGGAAACGGTGAGGGAGGTGGACCGGCAGAAGGAAGTCACAATAGCGTACCACCAGGGAAAGACAAATCATAGAGGGGTGCAGGAAACTTTAAAAGCGTTAAAGAGGAAGTATTTCTGGATGCACATGAGGAAGACGATAGAGGAGGTAATAGGAGCGTGCAAGATCTGCAATACCACGAAATATGACAGACACCCCCCAACCGGGAAGCAGGAGGAGACAATGACACCAACCGTACCACTAACTGACTTACAGGTGGACACGTTTACCTGGAAAGGACTTAAGTGGCTTACAATTATAGACATCTTCAGCAAGATAGCCATGGCATACCCGATTGACGACAGGTCAGCCGAGTCAGTACTTATGGCTCTCCGTATTTGGTTTCAATTCTACGGGGTACCGGAGAGAATAACGTCAGATGGGGGGCGGGAATTTGATAACAGCCGTCTCAGGTCGGAGATGCGAGGATTAGGGGTAGAATGGCATTTAAATACGCCGGGACATCCTAAAGGTCGAGGAGCGGTCGAAAGATTGCATAGTACCCTGGGTGATCACCTTCGCGTCTTCTACGCGGAAAAGGGGTTGAAAGCGGATACGGCAATGCCTAAGGCGATAATAGCATACAACCACTCAATTCACTCGGCAACGGGATATTCACCATTCGAAATGTTATTTGGACTCCGGGAGCGCAAGAGGGATAGCCGCGGTGGATGAGGAGTTTGCAGCGAAGTTGGTGGCAAATAGGGTGGCGCTCGGGGAAAGATGGGAAAAGACGCGGAAGAAGCTCGCGGCTGAAAAAAGTAGGAGGGTAAACCGCGAAAATCTCAAGAGTCGGGATGGTATGGAGAAAATAGAAATAGGTTCTATTGTGTATCGCAGGGTGTCTTCGAATCGGACTAAAGAGGAAATACGATATGACGGACCCTTCAAGGTTGTTGCGATTAGGGAACATAATGTCGTTACCATCCAGAGTATTCAAGATCCCCGGAAGAGAAGGACGGTTCATTTGGAACAACTGAAGATCCCGTTAAGTTAGCGTTTTTCTCGTTTTTCTCGTTTTTTTCTCGTTTTTCACGTTTTTCACGTTTTTCTCGTTTTTCTCGTTCATTTCGTAGTTCGGTCGTTTCTCGCTGATTTTCTCGTGTTCCATTTTCCGAGGTTGTTGGTATCATTCTTGAGTTCGGTTGTATATTCTTGGGTACCCATTTTCGTTAGAAGGGTTTCGAGGGGTATCCTCTTTTCTATGCAAGAGAACTTGTGTAAATAGTAGATAATGTAAAAAAGAAAACTTAGGAGAAGTGTAACAGTTTTTTTTTGTTTGTATTTTAGTTTTGTACTGGAGGAGGTATGTAAAGATCTGTCAAAGTATGGTGAAAGTTTTAAGTTAAGAAGAGTTTTTTTTTTTTGTTTTGTGTATTTATTGTAACAGTGATTGTTTTTTTTTTCTTTCTTTCTTGTATTTATTTGTAGCATTGATTTTTGTATATAATTGGTTGTTTGGCCTGTGTAGGAGTTTACGAGGATTGGTCGTAAACTGGTGGGGGGGAGTTAAGGTGTATAGGGGGATAATATACATCTTAATTCCTAGCTTAATCCCAAACAAACCACAGAATGTATATAAAGAGGATTGCTGAGCAATAAAGTCAGTCTTTATTCTGAAGTTGTGTGCGTTATTTAGCTCCCTAATTTTCTTTTTTTTTGGACTTTTCTTCTGGATGAACTTAACTTATATATATATATATATATATATATATATATATATATATATATATATATATATATATATATATTTATGTTATATTTAAAGCTGAGAAAAAGGTGGCCAGGCCTTAAGGTAACTAATGCACTTAACAAAAACATTGCCCTAACAACCTGATAAACTATAGATCTCGAGGTCGGATCTGGGTGGCGAAGATTAGAATTGATTCAGAGCAAACCCTGCCTTCTTATACCGAGAGGCCCAGGGAAAGACAACAAAATTAATAAATTAGATAAATAAACGAACACTGGTTAAAATATTCTTACTAATATACTATACTCACATTCAGGCTAAGAATTCTAAAACCAGCACATCTCCAGCCTACAAGCAAGGGTAAAAGCAAATCAAGGAATCTTTACAGCATCACTAGCACAAAAGTCAGTCGAAGCAGATGAAACGTTTCCGGAGAATAACAGCTGACCACGACTTCATTCTTGGGTTTTACATATTATCAGGAGGATCCTATCGTTTTAAAATACGAGAAGGATTATAGCGATAAGCAGATTGAGTGAGAGGATTCCGGTTATTTTAAAGATTATGATGAGACTTGGAAATAAAGACACAGTAATATTGAAAATAATATTAAGGCAAACAAAACGTTTTTCTTCAGAGAGGCTTATAAGCATAAATTACTTAGGTTAAATTACTTAATTGAAGGGCTTGGTGGATGAAGGAGTTATGTAACAAAATACAATTTGGAATAATTTATGTTTAAAATATTTTTTTTTTACATATTCCTTTAGCAGGAAAATGTTAAATACCCTCTTCATCTTCTTTATCTACTTTTCAAGTTGTTTTGAAAGATTAAGATTTTGCTACCGAACACTTCTGCACATAAGTTTCAACTTAGGAACATATCATGAAAAAAAAAAAAAAAAATTGCACAGTTCAGTATAGCAAGCTTTAATTTTTGTAATGATTGTTCTTTTTTTTTTTTAAATTCTGAGATAAGTTCAAAATAGTTTACCACCCATAGTATTATAAGTTTAGATGCGGTCACATTTAAAATTTGTAATAACAATTTTTAAAGGATTTCAAATTTTTTATCCACGCACAATGCAGTATTCTCATCTTAATGATGGTTAAAATTATTTAACTTTTAAGTAGATCAGATATTTCTTATTGAAAATCGGGAACTTAAAAAATAGTAGAGCTTCCTTAGGAAAGGTAGATCAACACTATCAGTACCCGTCATAAAATTTTAAATGCCAATAAAAGTTTAATATTATCAAGTTGATGGAAAACTGTTTTAAATCATACCATCTTCGTTTTATTTTACGATTATTGGCAAATTTTAAGGGTTGGTTTATTTTTGCGACTGCTTTATTCTAGTTGTTCACTTCAATTAAAATATCAAAATAAAAAAAAATTATAATAATTACCCCCTAATTGATTCCAAAAATAGTAGTCTAAGATCTGTTTACATTAAGATTCATTTCATTTAATTTTGTTATATAATTAGATTTTCCTTTTTCAACATCAAAATTTACGTGAAATATATTCAATTAAAAAATACTAATATATTCATCGCCCATTTTTTTTTCTTTTTAAACCAACTATCACTGACTTTACAATCAATTATAAACGACAAATAAAACTTAATAGAATAGTTTTTTTTTTTTTCAAATTTGATGCATTTATTTTTTTTTTATAATTTTATACATTTATTTTCAGAGAGAAAAAAAAAATTATAACTCTTTAACCTATGAAGTATAAGGAAATATAACGGCCTAGATTAACAGAAATTAAAATTTCTACATTCAGCCTGACTCGAACTAGGACCCCGTAGTTTTCCCACTCAGATACTGAAATCGCTATTTAAAAATAACTGTTTCCTTTTAGTTTTTGAATAATCTCAAGGAAGCCCTAAAATTAAAACTAACATTATTCGGAGGTTTTTAAAAGGGAAAAATACTTAGGAACAAAGGGCAAATTGGTTAAGAAATAAAGTAATAAAACAACCTTATACAATTGTATGCAAGCGAAAAAGTGTAATGTAATATATTGACAGTATTATCCATATAATCCATATTTGGATAGTCATAAAAAAAAACAACACAAATAAATGTATTCCCTGTTGAATCATTATAATCCATCTTTGCTTAGAGCATGAAAATTTTATTTTAAACGTTTACATAACTTTTTTTATTGACCAATTATTGTGAAGGCAGAAATTTTATTTTATGTTATTTCGGCTGTGGCCCAATTCCGAGGTCGGAAGACCCTCTTGGGGCACACTCAACCTCTATATAGGGGATATACTTAATAAGAGAAAATACCTGCCGGTTGAGAGTCTCCTTTTCACAACCGTTGGCCCCGTAACAGTACATCCTTACCTAAGTTCTGAATCCAAGATATTTCATGAGTTGTAGTGGTACAGGAAAAAGTTCATCTGAATATTCATTTTATGAAAATAATACTTTTTATTACTAATGGATGCACTTGAGTACTTTGCTTTGAAGTCATGACGGCTTTGTCTAATTAAAATTCCAGGGTATGTCTCAACTTCAGTCACATCATTTATCTTTCATGATCATTAAACAAAATAAAAAACGAGTTTCGTAAAACCTAAATTCATGCTGCAGTTGTTTCCTGCTAAGACCAATCAGCACCAAGACCTCAGGCAACCCGTGCCTTCACATAAATCCGTGGGGACAAGGTTCCGCCCTTAGTGGCCCCTTTTTTTTAAATGCCCCACCAACTATTTACTGCTCAATTAACGAATCAAGACAAAACACGTTAATCCAACCGACGCAATAAACCCTAGCCTGCGACGGATTAATTTCTCACTCCGGTAAAAGAAAGAAGGGTTTCAAGAAAAAAAAAAAAAGGAGAAAAAAAGAAGGAAATAGTCACCCTGCTCCATTAGGGCTTAATAAGGCGAAGGGTTAGAAACCCGTTCAATTAATGCCGAGTTGTTTATTAACCCGTGGAGGAAGGGGGGAAGTCTTGAGAGACTGATATTTTAATACGGCTCGCGGAATATCCACCTCCAACGAAGGGGTGAAAGAGTTGTCGGCAGTAACAGCTCCAGGCTTGCCGGGTAATTGGAAGGTTGTCGCGAGGGGATGGACTTCGTGGAGCGCATCGAATGAAGTTTTAAAATTAACAATGTTTCTCTTAGAATGACTTCTTTAAAAGGACCATGCGTAATGAAATCATCAAAGGATATTGTGAAGTTATGAAAGGGTCATTCAACAATGGTTTAAAACAAATGGAATTATATCCCTAAAGTAATAAAATGATAAAAAAGGGTGATCAATGAAGTTTTCAGCGAACTTATCTACAATAATGGACTAGATTTGGTCGGTTTTTATATCAGTCGTAATTATTACTGGATGATTCGTGATTTGAATCTGAATGATAAATAATGGACAAACGACTAATGATTTGGAATAATGACAATTATAAAATGGTAATTTTATAGATTTGTTGGACTCAAAGCGATAACCAGAAAATATCGACTGATCACCTTTCCTCATTTCTTTAGCTGTTGTGAAGAGGTGGATACACTCGTGGATCGGTTAATCGAGCCTCGATTAACCGAATTCTCTATCAACCTATTCTTCAATTTTTTATTTCATTATATACTAGCATTACTACGGCAAGTCCAAAGGATTCGGCGATCATTAACAATGTCTCATGAAGAAAGGTTTACTATATGGATAAGTCAATTCAATACAAGGAATTGCATAACTGATATAACATCGTTCGATTTAGTCGTTGTTAGACAATGGAGAGATATAGGTTTTTTAAAAGCTATAAACTTTTTTATTTACAGATGTAATAATGTAACTTACACTGCCGGTTAAAAGTTTGAAACCACCTTAAAACGTTATCTGTAAACTTAAAAGTTTGATTTTCAGTGAAAAATATGTGGATTTAAATATAATTTAGCGCAGATATGTAGTTTTGCCTTTAAATTTTATCCGCATTTAAAGGAAAAAGTAAAAAGTAATTGTTTCAATATATAATTTAAAAGAGACTTTTTTTTTCTTTTTTTCATATTTATACAAACATTTTGCCAACAGAAAAACCTTACATTAAATAATTTGAAATTCGAGTTAAACTGAAAATCTTCTAAAGACAGGATTTTTTATTAAAAAATTTCAAATTTAATTAGATTATTATAAAATAAACCCCCTTCTTTCTACATGGAATGCCTCGGAATCTATGCATTGTGGAGAAAACCACAAAAGAAAAAGAAAGTATTTTTACGTGTGAGTAAAAAACAACATAAGTTGAGAAATAAAGAGATAGAAACTAATCATTTATTACATTAAACTAATAAATGTATCCTTTTGGCTCAGGGTGTTCTCAAACATTTGACTGGAAATGAATGTATATTATTATTGCATACATGATAAGTATAATCTTGTTATAAAATATGATTACGTCAATTGACCTACGTTATTTTTTCTAATATATTTTTCCTACTTTTTGGGGCTTTTGCCCTTTATTAACCTAGGATTTGGTTATCTGCGTCTAATTTGTCAAGCCACGTTGATTAATTGAATCAATGAGGATTGATGAATGAATTGCCACTTCTATTAGGATTGTTTTATTAGAATACTAGTTTCGAATGCTAAACATTCATCTTCAGTTCTAAAGAAATCTAAGTGAACTGAAGATCTGAGACAACCTCTTAGATCTCCTGAGAACTGAAGGTGATGCTTCTGTGTGAAACTAGTATCCTAATTGTATTGATCCTTCTAACCATCATGCATATGTGATTATTTGAATCCCAAATTTTTTATATTTCTCTAAAATTCCGCAATTACTCTAAAATACCATTTACACAAAAATAAATACTTTAAGCCCTTATTATGAAACGCAACTTAACCTATTTTATACCTTCAATAATTAACTGTTAACTCGTTTTCAAGGTAATCCTATTTATACATTTCCGTACGACTACTACGACTTGTTACTGGCACTTATATAGGTACACTGTTGTACTTATCATTTGGTGACCCAATTGTTCAAAGATATTCTATTCTCCATAGGCAGAAATAGCACCTCCCCTAATTTGTTCATAATTGAAATGACCAAATAAAATATGAGTAGCGTGCGATTTAAGCGCGAGATACTGGCGCCTAGATTGAATCTAACGAGCTCGCTAGGAAGGGGTTGTGCCGCGATAAGAGGAGCAGATCCGCGATAGCGCTTTGATTAAGTGGAACTGCTAGCTTTAAAGTGTCCCTTAGGGCGCTCCTATCTCGCCTATCTGTCCGTCACAGTTCTCCCAGGCTACTGTATCGGGGAAGTAGTAATCTTAGTTCTACCTTATTTATTTTTGAATAAAATATAAATTACAACAATAACATAACCTTTATTTTTTTGAGATTATCTTCTTTTTTGAAAAATGTTATAGGGAAAACTGTTGAAAAACTTTTCCAATTGTTGGTGTTAGCATTCACAAATTAGGTAAAATAACAGCAGCAAAATACAATGTAAGATTGTGTATCAAGGTATAACAATGCTCTTGTACCTTGCAACAGCTACTGTTTTTCTTTGTGCTTTTAAAAAATGTTTAAAAGCACAAAGAAAACAAAAGAACCAGGAAACAAAAGAATAGTTTTTTAGTTTTTTATTTAGCAAAATGTAAACATTATAACCTTGAAAGGAATATTGATAGAATTAGAAATTTGAACAAAATAATAAAAAATGTTAATTTCTTTCATACTTCTTAAAAATCAAGTGTGAAAAAAAAAAAATAGTTTTTTTCAAGGTACAAGAGGTTTCCAACTTCTTACTGTTCTGTTTCAATGTAAAAAAACTCTTGATGTTTCAAGGTACATGATCATGCAGGAAAAAGTGCTTCCAAATCAGTCCACATTGCACCTTTATCACGAATTGACTGGTTACCTTCCTAAGGGGTATCTAATTGTACCAGTGCAAACCATCGTTCAGTTACCTTTAAAATGTGGCATAAAACATATTCCAGAGTAGCGAAAATTAAAAAAAAGAAATCATAGAATATCAATACAAACAAAGAAAATCTTCTCCGGGAATGATAAAAGTACACAGACGCATTCGCGACCAAACATGACTGACTAACTTAACTTACAAAACTTTTATCAAGGTACAGCAGTCTCCCATAACGATTAGAAATTTGAACGACAAACTAATAAAAATGAAATTAAAACCAACACTAAAATCCTTATTACTTATTATAAAAGTTTTAAATAAATTAGAGATTGTCGGTTCCAAATGTCGATTCTCGGTTCGGTGATCTAAAGTCGATTATTAGGAATCGGACAGTACCGCTGAAGTTGAAATTATACATCTGTTCTATCCCTTGATGATTTAAGATAAAACAGTAATAGAAGATAATTTTAATTGAACCATATAAATAATGAAAAATATTACTCAAATGAAAAAATAAAAGAAGGCAAAAAAAAATCAAAGAATTAATTTTATATAAAAAATAATAATAGTATTGAAGAAAAAACATGGAAATAGAAAGTACTAAACAAAACAATAATAATAATAATGATAATAACAAAAAAAGTCAAAGGAATGGATCTATTATATTTCTGTACTATTTTTACATTTTACAAAAAATATTTTTAGATATTAAATTTATTAAAAGTATTCTTTTAACGTTCAAGAATAGCACGAAGTATTAGTGAATCCCGCAGACATCCCTTCGTGTCTCTGTTGCATATCGTCTTATATAATTAAAAGTATAGTGTGGATCAATCCTCCACATGTAGATTAGTCAAGCATTTATTATTCAAATTACTGAATCACCATTAACTTTGGTTATTTTGTTTTCACTTTTATTTTTAAATCCCCATCTGTCACAAACATAATTGAAAATCAACACATGTGCTGAAATCTGAATATACACAAAATTGGCATTTTTGGTATTAGGAGAGATATGCACCCCTTCCTTGTCTTTGGTTTACTTAACTTTGAGTTAGAAGAAAATTGTGCAGGAAACGTGGACGGACTATTTCCACCAAAACCTTAGCCTCTTTTAGTCTAAATGAAATGGATTCTAGAAAGCATAAAACCTTGGTTCTTAGGACTGTCGAGTATACACAACTTCTCCAAGTAAAAATCCCTAAACTTCAGAGCTTGTGCCTTTTAAGTTAAATTTTAATTTCTTCGCGGTTTTTTTTGTTTGGAGCAATAATACGATAATATACAAGATGTAATGTATTAAATTATTCATCATCAACATCGTATAAGAATCCACTATAGTTTTGAGAGATAATAAATAACCTTGAAATATAGAATATTTATCAGATTTTGTAAAAAATCTGGTTATTGGCTTACATTTTAACTAATCTCAGGATACGATTGAAATTCACTTAAACTCATCCACAACGTGCCACCTAGCCAGGGAATCAATGGTTTCAACATGATCTTAAAGCATCCTAAGCTTTTTCAAAATCAAATTGCTGTATTAATTCTGTTATTTTTGGTGCTTATCGATCTAATATACCTCTCCAAGGGAAACGAAGACGGTTTATCATACAGGTTTCCAACCTATAGGTAAAGTTGAAAGGATAAGACCTATTTTATATATATATATATTTTAACAAAAAATGTAGAAAAATCTTTTCCTAGAAATATTTGTATGAAACAATATCCACATATCAGTATTACTATATCCACTAAACCCTTTTAAGTGTGTTGGCTGAGCATAAGCATAAGTTTAAATTTTTGTTTTCTCGATCAACTTCCGCCCCCAACCCTAACCATCCGATGCAATAATGCTACATTAAGTATGCAAATGGGCCATCATTGAAGAAGAAAGGTTAAACCCGATCGAGAGGAAATCCGTTGAAGCGTAATAAAAGCGCCCCTCGCTCCACGCAACGCCCAGGTGGCGCATTGTGTCCGTCTATCCGTCCTCTGCCTCCACCGTCACGTTTCTGCTGTTCAATCTGCATCCGTCACCTCCAGTCATCGGCGGATTATCGGAAAACCTTCTCTACCTGCGAAGAGGAAGCAAGGTGCAAGCTGTAATGGAGATGGTGAAGTGGCTTATATCTCACAAGTATCTTTCTCACAGTTTCTGCCCAATGAATAAACAAACTAATACTGCGAAATAAGAATTCGTTATTCATTACTTATTACATAAGGAAAATTGAATAATATCTGATATCTGCCAGTTTCTTAAAAACTGGACTTCATTTCAAAAACTTATCTATAGTGTAAAAAAATCCAACATTTAAGATAAATATATTGAACTTGTTATATGAAATTATTCCTATGAAGTAACTACCGTTCCGTCAATATCTTCGTCTGTCTACAAGGACTTAATAAAAAAACAAATCATTTAAAATAACCTCATGGTGTTACTATAAATGAATGCAATTTGAATATGAACTAAGTAACTTATTATAAGGAATAATATAGGAATAATTTTCTCAGACTTTATGAAATAGGCTGAATCAAGACTAGATTAAATTTTGAAATAATAACACTTATATCTGAGATTAAAATAAAGGTTTTTAAAGAAAAAAAATTCTGAGTTTCTTGACTAATACTTTGACGACTAAGTACTCGTATCTCTGGCACCGGTGACACCTCGGCTGCTATGCAGGTTAGTATTATTAAACTCTAGGTTTGATAATTTTGGGTGCCAACGTTAAAGTTATGAAACTGGAATTGCTGCTATTTTTCGGTCAACTAATGTCAATACTTCAAGAAATACAGCCACTTAATACAATCGACTTAATATAATCGAAGGTCGACAGAAACCGAATTATTACCACTAATAAGATTGCTTCTCTGTTAAGGTTTTTCTCTGTTTTGTCATTACTTTGTTTGATACTTTAAATTATTCTAAAATGTTACTGAATCTATTTAACTATCGTCCAAATGAGATGAAAGGAAACTGATTGAAAATAAATATATATATATATATATATATATATATATATATATATATATATATATATATATATATAAAATAATAAAATGAGTAATAAACAATTTTTTTTGTTACTTGTTCCCTCCCATAATAAACCCTGTGGAAAACCGTTTATAAAGTACAGTGAAAACTCGTTATTTCGACACTCGATAATTCGTCTTATTCTGAAATTCGTCAGGTTTTTTTATTTTTTCTTTTTTTATTTTTTCTTTTTTAATTGGCAACTATAAATAGCAAAATTAAATACGTATGTAATTCATTTTTCCTCTTGCTAGATATTTAATCTTTAACCCGCCTCCATTTGGTTTGTCACTAAAAAATACGTCTACATTTATAAATTTTGTAAATCATTTCATGGAAGAAAACAAACAGAAGTTTGAAGATTCATCCATTGATTGTAGTAAGATATGAAAGGAAGTACGAGTGCAGTTGACGAATTCCCGAAATCAGTTAAAACTGGAAAGCTCATCCTACAAAAACATTAGCATCTGGCCCAGCCAGCAACTTCTGCTCCAGACGTCAGCAACAGGGATGGTTAAACATGGATAGTACGGATGTGGTATATGATATTTTTAATGACAATGGAATTATAGAACAATTGCCGAGTGCTCAAAATGAAGCGGGTGATGAAAAATATGATGACGATGACGTTTCTAATTCTTCCACTATTCCATGCAAAGAAGGAGAGGAAATGTTAATAACTAAGGGCATTAAGTGGTTTCGAGAAGCAATGTGAATCAGATATTTCACACCTGATGGGATGCGGCAAGTATTTAGCTTTTTTTGTGTTTTTCGTCATTGCCACTCAAGCCCAATGTCTATAATGTTCATCTGTTGGTTTTACATTCAATAAATTGCAAAAAAAAATTACAATTATATAGTTTAAAATGTTTTTTGTTACTTTACCAGAAAATTGGTCATTTCCATTATTTCGTCACCCCCTCTCCCCCACTTATGACGAATTATCGAGTTTCTACTGTAATATCGCATGTTCGTACGTAACTCTGATTCCTCAGACTGCTTTTCTCTCTTTTGGCAAAAGCGCTTTTAAAGTTAGGAATCATTTTAAAATAAACAGTTACCTATCTAAATTGAATTCAATTTTGCGCCCTTAGCTACAATGTAAGGAGCTAAATTGAAAATTTTTAAGATATTCTTCCCCTTGTGCGATAATATTTGTTATAAATGGAAAACCTATTGAAAAGAACTAATTTTTTTTCTAATGAAATCTCCTGCAATCAAGAGAAATATTTGATAATAGGTTAATACAAATGGCCTTTTCTTCCAGGTGTCAATGTTTACTTTGACGGATCCTCTAATTATTTGTGAAATGATTTTGCTATAGAGGGGATATGCGCTAATATTCTTATACAGGAAAAAAATTATATATATATATACTATTTTTACAATCAGTTCTTTAACTCCCATTCAAGCTTGCTCCACTTCATCATGTTTCTCTTTCAACACCGCGACGTTATTGGTTAGTAAGCCTATGGACCTATCAACCACGTTCAATATCTGCAAAAAATAAGTGCATCCAACAGTTTTTTCTCCTTAACTTCCGATTGTGTAAATGTTTGTCAATTCTGATTCACTCAGTGTTAGCAAATAACTTATTATTTGGCTGTTGATATAGATTTATAATCAAAAAAACAAAATATACTGTGACTACAGGAACTTAGATGCAGGACCATGGACGATCAGTAATCCTGTAACTCTGATTCTGAATAGTTTGACTTATTTAAGATTGCAGATTTTTTTTTTTTTTTTTTTTTTTTTTTATAATTTTAAAACAATTGTGCTCATATCAGCCACTGAAATGTAAACTTCATTATTAATTATTATATAAGCTGGACTATAAACTTTACAAGCGACTATAAAATACCAACATCGCTCTTGACAAGTACCCCAGTTATCAATTAGCGAGAGTACCCCGCCCGTTGTTTAGTGCCTCAGCAGGTACCTCCTCAGCGGCCATCGTTACAGCACTCTGTTATTTTCTCCTCTACTTCACGGCCGGCTTCGTCGGGATTAGGCCTAATTTTTACTGCTGCCTCGGGGAACCTCTCCAGTTAGCGCTCGTAAATAATATCCTCCTTAGTCTTAATTCAAGACTCGTAACATAGATGACTTCTTGTCTCCTATGTCCTAGCTTTTTGTCTATATGTCTACTAGGGTATTTCTATTATTAGAATATGATTTCTCAGGTGACATCTTAGAGATTATGAAATTTTTATTTCATTTTATTAGTATTGTCTTTCGTAAAAGGCTCATTAAAATCTCGATTGCTATTTAAAATCCGAATCCCAGAATTACTTTTCGTTCAATCGAAAGTACATCCAGTAAACATCGAACCGATGCTCTACTGTAACTGATATGACAGACAGACATGGAGTTATGACGTCACTAATTGCTCCATTGTGTCACACAACAGGTGTGACGCCACACCCTGCCGCTACGCCGAGGCAAGAGAAAAAAAAATACCGAACTGTGATTCCTCTATTGTAATATGACTTCCTGGACCCAAAGCCGGCTGCTTCTAATTTCATGTCCCACCGCTCCTTGCGACAAATGGTATCCTCCCACTTCCTTTATGGTTCACCTGGGTTTCTCCGGCTACAGTGTGACAGTCTTTCAAAGACGGTCTGCGGTCTGAGTAACAGCTGCAAATGAGATTCTGCACCGACAATCGAATTGTGACTTTTACGAAATCACACACGTAAATCTCAAAATAAAACCTCTTTATTGACTTGGATGATTGTTCCCCCGAAAATCAGGAAATCATTTATAATTGGAGTTTGCTTTACTTATTGCTCGCCACTATTTAAAATTTGACATCAGAACTATAAATTATTTTTATTATTCTTTTTTCCTCATATTATATTTATATTATAGCCTATGTAGCAGGTCGTTTGTTTACATGATTGAATGACGGTTTAACAAATTTTATTGCATTGATCCATTTATATAAATCCGCAGGCTTCACGGTTCCTCACACAATGCTGAACTATTGGCATATGATATGACAGAAAGAGGAAAATTATGAAAAACTCAAGTCACTTTGAGATGCACAATTCCATCCATATGCGCTCCAATCCCGCCATTTAAGCCATCAATTATTTCAGGGCCTTCTAATATAGAACATTTAAAAATGTGTTGCTTAATAAGTAATTACACATGCCACATGCCATTATCAACGTTATCATCACGATATCTAAATGTATTTTTATGTATATAGTTGTAAATTCTAATAAATAGGTAAATAAAACTAAATGTACGTGCCAGATAAGGAAACACTTCATCGGTTTTCCTACGAAATAAAATAACATGAGCATATTGATTTAGTACTATTCTTACATACCAGGGGAATGGTGTTATTAGTCGTAATGTTTGTTGTTTGTATATGTGAATTTTTTCGGTTGAACTATAAATCTGTCATGCGTAGGTTGCTATGAGTTTTAGCAAATATGTATTCAGGCGCAGTCTTAGTTTTAGGGAGGATCATCTTTGTAGAGTTGTAGACGCTTATTTAAAGTATGTCGCTTCTATTTTACTTGAAGGGTCGATGCCATCCTTCTATCGAATGTTAGTCTTAAGTATTTTACTTCGTCTGCGTAAATAATTTGTTGTCCAAGTATAATGATAGGCATGTGTCATGTCATTGTGTGGATGTAATGTGTAGCGACTCCTCATTGTTTAGTTTTGTTACCCAAAGTTTAAACCAGTCTTGAAGAATCAATTAGCTATTTAGAAGAATCAATGAAGCCTGTGCCGAATCAGTGTGGCTTTTGAGAATAACTGGATCGTCAACATGAGTTGCTGTTTAAGTTAAGGGTTAATGTCAGGATATATGGATGTCAAATATATATATATATATATAATATATATATATATATATATTATGTTTAAGAGTGGTGCCAGAATCAAAACTTGAGGTACCCCGGCCATTAAAGTTCGCTTAGAAGATCTCTGAAAATTTTTGTAAAAAGTTGTCCGAAAGAAAAGATTCGAAAATAAGGTAATAAGTTGGAGGTAGAAGATATTTTAATTTAATAATATGTCCCTAGTGACAGACTTGCCTTAGCTACAGCAAGAAATACACCAGTATTATCAAGCCTTTGCCCAAGAGCTGTTAAAATATTTTCAGTAACTACGAGGTGTGATCAAAAAGTTCCAGGACTGAATTTTTATACATTTATTCATACAACATACAGGTTCTTCAAATTTGTCTCCTTCGAAGTACTCCCCTTGGGAAGCTACACACTTTTCCCACCGGTGTTTCCACTGATCAAAGGCCCCAGAAAACTCTTCTTTTGTAAAGGTGTTTAGCAGCTCCGTTGTTTTTTCTTTAATTTCGTCAACTGTTTGAAATCTTCGTCCTTTCCCTCGTCTCCCGTAATGACATGTTTCAAGAAGCTTTCGTCGTCATTTGCCTTTTGAAGAAGTTCCTTAGAAACATGAGTTCGGTGTTGTTTTTGGTCTTCAGTCAACAGTTTTGGCACAAACTTTGCTGCAACACGACGCATTTGAAGTTTTTCAGTTAAAATTTCCTGACATGACCCAAATGAAATGTTACACTCTTCTGCCATTTCACGGATTGTTAGTCGACGGTCTGATCGTACGAGAGCGTTCACTTTAGCAACATTGTCATCATTGATTGACGTTGAAGGGCGTCCGGAACGAGCATCGTCGTCTGTGGATGTTCGGCCATTTTTAAACCTCTTGAACCACTGATGGCAGCATGATCGGCTTAGACATTCTTCACCAAAAGCCTCTTGTAACATCAAAAAGGTTTCAGAAAACGTTTTGTTCAGTTTCATACAAAACTTCACACAAACACGCTGCGCTTCTTTCACATCCATTTTCATAATATAGCCAAACTCTATAAAACTAACCTCAAACAAACTGTGCTAATGTTACTTTCATGTGATGTTATGATTGATCTGTAAACACAGCTTTGTTCCTGCTGAGTCAGGCAATACAATGCTGCCAACCGCATCGCTGTGAGGCATTGCATTCCCATAGTATATAAAAAGTCCTGGAACTTTTTGATCACACCTCGTATGTTCAATTGTTAGGTCATACAGTATAAATACTGTATTATCAAGTAAGTTTTTTTGGTCTGTTCTCATGTCAATTTTTCTTTTGTATGACAGTTTCTCAAAAATTTTGGAACAGAGAAAGCTAACTAATAGGTTGATGATACTAAGGTAACGTTTTAGTTAGGTTAATTACTGAATATCAATGTTATCGTAATTCCCTATTTCTTAAAAACGTCAAAATTAACCTTAGAACTCAAATCGTTCCTGACTTTCAATACTGTGTTTCAGGTTTAAATTGATTAATTAAAAAATATTTAATTTTTTTTATAGGATTCATTGCATACTAAATGACAAGCAAGCACGGCCTTCAGCATGTAATCAGCGACAATATCCAGCCCGGAGGCTGGGATCGCCGACACCTACACCAACGCAGCCCAGATGAACCCGAGATAGGATGCAGTCCACCCACAGCTACTGAAACTGCACCATAAGGCATCAGTTAGCGGACTTTACTGCCGAGATAAGAAGGACACTTTCCAATATCCGACGATATTTCACAGTTCCTTATTCAAATTAGCATGAACTAGGCGGAGTGCGCATTCCCAGTTGGTGTTCTTTTTCCAATATACTGCCGATATATGGTACTTACAGGAGCCCTGGCCTTAGACTTTATGTGGACTTGGACTGTTATTGTCTCCTTGTAGCTGAGGGAGCGAATTATTGTGCTTGGTTGATTGTATACTCTAACCTTTACGGTGAAGTCTTTTTCCTTGTAAATGAACATTTAAAAGCCAATGTTTTTATTTACTTTATTCACTTCAGTATACGCAATGCTTGAACCAAGAAACTGATAATAGTATATGCATGTATTTTTATAAACTAGCCTGCAATTTTTTTTTCGTTTTTCATATCGTCTGCTTGAAGGTAAAAGTCATTAAGTAACAAAATCAATTTTTTTCTTTTCCGTTTCAATATTTAAACGGAAATATACTCATTAACAATTTCTCAGATAGTTATATAGTGAATTTTCTCATTCTCTTATATTTATTCGCTTGGGACGTTTTATACTTATGGGAAACGATAATATCGACACACAATGACTTTTTGCCGAATTTGGAAAAAAATTGCAACTAGTGACTTTTACCTCCAAGCAGACTATGTATAGCCAACAAAATTAGGATCATTTGTTAAACCTTTTTCATGTATTCCTATATAAAATTAGTTTTTGTTATTGAAATTATTGTAGATCTCTAATTATCATTACAAGTAATAATGTAACTCTACGATTCTACTCAGAATAATAGATTTGAAGTTCTATTAGAAACAATGTTTATGCAAGTATTGGTTATCGCAAATACTGAATCATGTTATTACAATTTATGGAGCAAATTTGTATTATACACTAGAACCTCACTAATCCAACCCCTAAGCGAAAAAGAGGTAGGACGGAATGGCCAAAAGGTCAGATAAACCAGAGATTTCAATCAAATATGTTTATCATAGTTAAAAGTTTATTATGATTATTACTCGGGGAGTCGGACTAGCGCGAGGCATTGTATCGAGGTTCTACTACACTTAGCATCCGTCCACATCACGTAACTGATAAAGCATGTTCTTTATCAATAAATAATCTTCTTCTTATTTAATCTAAATCACTATAATCTCATATTAAAACGGATGGTTAAAATTAATCTAAACAAATTTCTTCAACTAACCTTTTTTACTTCGTTATAATCCTACAACTTCCTGTTTTGTGTCAAGTAATAATATGCCGCTAATATTTGTGGATCAGACCCACGACCTTGGATTCCAGCTGAACAAACGTCTGGCATGGACATTTTTCCGCCGTTTTCCACTATTTCATAAAATCACAAGATGAAATTAGTAAACTCCCAATTAATTATAAACGGTCCATTTAGAAAACAAAAAAGTAGGCACCTATCGACCAAAATAGTATAGATATGGCACCAGTAAACGATCCATTTCTCCTCGTATCGAATCATTACTATCCAGCATTCTCAACACTCATTATTCTGCAACAAAAAACATTTTCATAATGGCTTTAATGTCCCATATTTCGCTGATTAAGCTCAGGCCAGAAACCTATTCTTCCACAATAAGCTCATTACAATCTCGAATCCACTTGCCTTCCAACTTACTTCCCACTCGATTCCCAATAACCATCCGAGGTGTCTGAAAAGTCCTAGAGTCTGGTAGTTTTATTCCAAGAAATCATTTTTTTTTTTTTTTTTTTTTTTTTTTTTTTTTTAATTTTTTAGCTATGGACATTGAATATTTAGTGGTTTTTAAATGACTAAAACCAGAAAATTAATTTTAAAATAGTTCAAGAAGATTTTTCGTTAAGAAATAACTATGCAACGTCTTTCTGCTAGAAACTTAAACCATTATAAATTGTTTGAAAAAATTCTCTATAAATAAATATTTCTGATTACTGCTTAAAGACGCTTTTCCAGCTTGAAGTTGAAGTTAGTATTTTCAGGAGGAAAATTCCTGGGGTGCCTACGATTGTGAGTTTTTCAGGAGCTTCAGTAGATCTGTACTGTATGAGCCGATATGTTTTGAAGTTTATATATGGAGCCTCTGTCTTATTTTTAATAAAGAACCTCGTTGAAAATGACAGTTACCATGTTTATCAAATGCGTCGGTTTATTGTCTTGGTGTACTTCTTCTGGGATTATAATTTCTTTTGATTTTACTATGTGTTTTTTTTTTTTTTTTTAAATAAAGATTAATTTTATTTGTATAAATCCATTTAAAATATAAATATAAAATAATGGAAATGATGTCGTTAAAGTGAATTTGCAACAACGGCTAGTCACGCCGTATTACTAAAACCATCTTTAATAATATTTTATTGAAGCTCCTTTTGCATTCTGAGACATTTAGATTATGGCTATTATTTTATTTGTGAACTTTATATTAGGGTAATCGGTCACGATATGGTTTAAGTAAGTATTCTTGAATTCGATATGAAAGTAATTATGTTATGTTGTGTTACTATATCACCAACAAGTTATATATAAAATGCGTAAAACTAAAGAAATTTATATGAAGTACGAGGAAGTTTCTGCAGCATCTAAAAATTTTCGAAAATCAATATTTGGAATTTTTAGCTTCAATACAGATATCTAGTAATCAGTCATGTTTTCATTTGTAGAATATTAACTAATACCATTAGCCATCAATATTATTGTTACATTGAATCTTATAATGACCTAATTTCTTTTTTATTAAAAAAAAAAATTAATATAGTAATATTAAACTATTCAGGAATAAAGTTTTCCTATCTACGTTTCTACTGAAATTTCGGTACCTTGTTTATTCTATACATGCTAGCCTACTTTAAGATATTTCTGAAAAATTATATTCATTTAAGATCTGTAATTATTTTATTTCTTTTAAACTCGTGATCCAAACAGAAAGTTAATCCATGAATTATTGATGTACCACAACAAGCTGCCGTTAGAGGACAAGCCTTTGGTATTTCGCAGAAAGAAAAATCTAACAGAACTAGGATAAGACCGAAGGCCATGGGAAAGGGAAAAATATTCTTCCCTCTTCTTCCTGTAAAAATATTTTTTCTGAGTCCTTCTTATTTTTTTTTTCCAAAAGAAGTATATTATAATCCTACTAATCTTTTTTTACCGATAATTGAGAAATCAAAGCCACTCTGTGACAAGCCAAATAATAAAAATCGGCCATTATTGATTTTATTGTCATTGACACTTACAAGGATAGTTTACGACCGTAGCGAAGCATAATTGAAATAATCTTCAAGTTTCTTGGAAGGAGGAATGATTTTTTTTTCAGAAAAGATAAAATGATTTTTGTATGAAATATGGATTGTATTTTATCAAGAGAAATTAGTTATATTACTAGTCTAATAATCTATATTTGAAATCTAGGAGTAGCTTTTAAGTATTAATTTTTTTTTCATGATAAAGAAATAATGAATGAAAATTGTGGCGATGATTTCCAATTTACTTTACACTGTAGCAAATTTTATTGTTTATATTTGCTCTTTAACATATATTGTATCTTTTAATGTAATATTATGCTTATTCACACCCAAAGTCAGGCTATTACAGAGAAACTTAAAAATAAGCAAATAAAATACCACGTGATGATAGAGGGAGTCTATACTACATACTTAGTTTATCATTAGGACAATGAATTTCTTCTGTTAGCACAGATTTTAAAAATTATTCTTAATTGTAAATATGAGAAAATAGTTGCTAGAGATAGAGATTTTTGACAAGCGCTGCTTTTACTCAATCGAAGAGAGTGTTGCAAATTGCCGAAAGTCAGCAAAATACTTAACACTCGAGTTAGATAATAATTTTTTTCTGTAATCATTACTAACTGAAATGATTAAAAACTCTATGTTATTTAAATTGTCCTTGTAGAATCAGCTGTGTTTGTGAGAAAAAAAATGTTCACCCACCGGTGGTTAAATAGCAAATTAAACTGCTGATTTATAGGTTCACTCCCTATTTTTATTCATTTATTATTTTTTTTAAGAAATAGTTTTTATTTTGACGAAAAAAAAAATTAAAATAATTAAAACCACATTATATCTAATATAAATTATATTTTAACTAGCCGTAAAATCCAAACACAGTAGACAAATAACTTAAAATTTTTGACAAAACACAGAACAAAACTATGTTGTACATAGTTTATCTTGCAAAATGATGCACATGAATGTTATCTAATTAGTTTTTATTTAAATTCTTTGTTTTCTTTTAAGTTTATGGAATGTTAAAATTTCAAAAATTATTAAATTAAAATAATTTCTCACAGATTAACAAAACTTTAATTCCACTTTAAATCAATTTTATTATTTAAATATTTGAAATCGTAATTCTATAAGTACAATTTAATTTTCTATATTCTGAAATCTGTAATTTAGTCTTTTAATGAAGTTTACTAATCCATATCTAGATTTTTTGTTTATAACAGCTTACCAAATAACACCAACACTCTATATTTTTTTGTATAAAATATATAACGTATTTTATATCTATCCTAATTTTAGTTGATTATTAAACAAAAGTGTAATACTATTTATTTATAACTAGTGTAAAAAAAAGAATCTTTACTTGGAATGATAGATAATACTATACATAAAAAAAGATTGTAATCTAATAAATAATAGCATAAACAAAAAACTTTAATAACAAAAGAATTACTTTTACTTTTTCTCATTTTTAATATTAATCTTATAGTTTTACAATCTTAAAATTATATGATTTATCATCTAACAAGGGGACGTTTTGACTTGTAACTCACAGATTAAAACCGGGTCTTTAAGGTGCTCAAATCTCCAAAACAAAATGACAAAATCCCTATGAAATCAGTGAAAACTTTTTATCATGAAAAACTGACCCCAAAACTCGATTCAACGCTCAAAGAAACTCTTATATGTAAAATTTTATTAAAATCGAAAAAAATAAATTTCCTTCCATATATAAATTAAAAATTAACTATTATACAAATTTAATAACATGTATTATTAATAACTATATTAATTGTCACTTATTTAATTAATAAAAAAAACATGAAAAATAATATAAGGACGACTTATTATAATATAAAAAAAAGCACTTTATATCGTTCGTTATTGTTCCATAATCGTAAAGCTGACTAATAGGTTTTTTTTTATAGAAAATAATATAAAAAGCCCCAGTCAATGATAAAATAAAAAACTAAAGAATAAAAGTAGTATAAAAATTAATTTATATTATATTATCAAGTCAAACATTTTTCTTTTTTTTTTCTGGAGATGTATTCCGAAATATATTTCACTGTATCGTAAAATATTGTTACCTTATAACATGTAAATTTGATTAATGAAATTTGGCGTTGATGTAACCAATACGAAAATAAAATATATCATACAATTTGTTTTGTTCTTTTTTGTTTGTGATTTTTATTTTTTATTTTTTTACTTTTTTATGTTTGTAAGGGAGGTCGTATGGTCGATTGTATAAATACGTATAGACTTTTTTACAAAAACAAATCCTGATATTATTTTACGAGGTATGTTCTAAGATTTTTTAACTAATAAAATATGATTTGTGAAACTATAACTTTAAACGAGGCTGTCTAATTTTGCTTCTGCCATATAAGCCTTTTTTGGCAGATGTTTTTGTAGGTCATTGATTGCCCAACATAATGCTAAATCATTATCAAATGATTAACTTTTAAATGATATGGTTGCAAGGCCGATAATTAAAAATAATTACAAATAACAGCGGATCATTTTGCAGATTAATTTGACATAATATCTAAGTTGACATTCCTAATGTAGTCATATTAACATAGCGTTTAAATGAAAATTATATGCTTGTCAATTAGCTCCAACAATCTTTAAGAACAAGCATATTTGGGCAAAATTTAGTTTCATAGAAGACTTCCGAATCATAATCCTTGCTATAACGAATGAGAATTTTCTCATAGCATTAAATTTCTAGTATATTAGCAGCATGCGGTATAAAATTCTAAACTTGTAAATATGTGTGTGAGTGGTGTGTGTATATATATATTATTCGTAAGCTTAAAAATAGTTTTAAAAATAATTTACTCAGCTAGCATACACAACAGGAGAAAAAAGAGAAACCTACCAGGTATGCAAGTTTAAAATGTCGTGTTATTTCCAATAGAATGCGCTCTTAGCCTATTGAAGGATTTGCTTATCTCTAAACGCTATTTTGTTTGTTAGTCATTTGTTTACAAAAGTCAGTTGTTTTTAAGTCGTTTACGTGGACGTATCATACCTTTCTTTGGTGTTAAAAATGTCTAATTTTAAGCCAAATAAAGAGCATTTGCGGCATGTCATGATTTACTTATTTAATCAAAAGAAAAAGGCATCTGAATGTCATCGAATTCTTGTTGAGACTTATGGCGATGTTGCTCCAACCGTCAGGACATGTGAACGTTGGTTTCAAAGTTTCAAACGTGGTGATTTTGATGTTACTGATCAAAAACGAGAAAATCGACCAAAAAAGTTTGAGGACTTCGAATTGCAATCTTTATTAGACGAAGACAATACCCAAACCCAACAAATGATGGCAGAACAGTTGAATGTCACTAGGCAAGCCATTTCCGATCGCCTGAGAGCTATGGGAAAGATTCAAAAGGTTGGAAAATGGGTTCCACATGAATTGGACGAACGACAGATGGAAAAAAACGAAAAACTGTGTGCGAAATGCTGCTTTTACGCCACGAAAGAAAGGGTTTTTTGCATCGAGTTGTAACTGGCGATGAAAAATGGATTTATTTTCAGAATCCCAAACGAAAAAAAATCATGGGTAACGCCAGGACAACCATCCACATCGAGTGCAAGACCGGATCGTTTTGGGAAGAAGACAATGCTGTGTGTGTGGTGGGATCAGAAGGGAGTAGTCTACTACGAGCTTCTCAAAACCCGGCGAAACAGTCAATACCGAGCGCTACCGACAACAAATGATCAATTTGAGTCACGCATTGATCGAAAAACGCCCAGAATGGGCTCACAGGCACGCCAAAGTCATTCTTCAGCATGATAACGCTCCTGCACATTCAGCCAGATTGACTAAGGAAACGATTTCTTCGCTTGGTTGGGAACTCCTACCCCACCCGCCGTATTCACCTGACCTGGCGCCTTCTGATTATCACCTCTTCTCATTGATGGGACACTCATTGGCGGAGCAACACTTCAACAATTTTGAAAACGTACGAAAATGGCTCGATGAATGGATTTCAAATAAAGATGAAGCATTCTTTTGGAATGGTATCCATATATTGCCCGAGAGATGGACAAAATGTGTAGAAAGCGAGGGTCAGTACTTTGAATAAAATATATTATACTTTTTTTTAAATTACTGTGTATATATTTTAAGAAATAAACGACATTTTAAACTTGCATACCTGGTATAACTGTATTTGTCTGTATGTATCAGATGATATTAGACTTATTGTTCTTTTCCTCTTCATCCGTAACATTAAAAATGTTTTTACCAAATAATTTACCAATCTGTTTGTGTTCATACAATAACTGTGAATGTCCTTTAAAGTATATTGTGTAGGTATATACAGTGGACCATCGTTATAACGCGGTTTAAAGGGAAATGAAACCTCCCGCGTTATAGACGTATACGATGGCAGAAGTATGAATTATTAGGGGTCAAAAAATAATGAAAATGCACTCTGATATAAACTCGGGCAACAACTAAAGGAATAATAGACAGTTTTTAAAAAGGAAGTGAAGGGGATTCTGTGAACCAAGAAGGCAGGAATAGAGACAACTTCTCCATACGTCATCTAGGTAGGTTACCGGGAAGATATTCAATCGACATTGTCTAAGTAACACATTTCGGCTTATTTCCAGGACGACACAATCGATGTACACACTCTTTCCTAAAACTTTTTTTTAAAATTCTAATAAAAATCAAACTTTAAAAAGTTCTAATATTAAAACAAAAACAATGAAACTTGGTTTAGACAATCGTAATTCATTCTAAACGTCCTATTTAGTTTTACTTCCTAGGTTAACAACCAGTTATAATTTTTTTTCCTTTACAAATCCCTTTTAATGTTTAGTAAAATTAGAAATGTGCTAAAAAAACTAAACAAATGTAACTTAGTTTTCAGAGTTCCCTTTTTCCCAGAACTTATTAAACTTTGGAACCTTTTCGTTTTTTTTTTTTTGATTTTCTAAATGACTCAATTTTCTAATGAATTGTTTTCAAGTTTTCTATTGTTGGTTTTAAAACCGAAATATAATAGATGTAAGAAAATATCTTATTTTTTATTAATTTTAATTGAATCAGGATCGGGACCGGAGCTTGACGCGCGTTATATCCGAATCCGCGGTATAACGAGCCGCGTTATTCCGAGGGTCTACTGTATTTCTTATTATTTCTTGTTAAAATTGTATTTATATAATGGGCATAAATTAATAAAATTATTTAGGAGAACACGATTGTCAGGGATGCAGTCAAATTAACACCACGTTATAGAAGGAATTTGAGTCATCGTCCTTCTCCTCACAATGTGGTTCGGTGGCCCTGAAGAAGACCTGCAACGCAGGTCGAAACGTTGGCACGTATTAAAGAATTCCTTCTTTAACGTCGTGTTACTTTGACTGCATCCTTGACATTCTCCTTCTCCATTCATCATCCAGTCAACTATACTTTTATCATTATAAAATTGTTTATTTGTTAAAATTATATATGTTTGTTTAGTTCGTTTTAATTCAATCAAAAAAGAAGAGTTTTTTTTTCTCTCAATGGCATGCCACTTCTTTGTCATATGGAAACGGCTTAGCGAATTTAAAGGTCCGATGGTAAGACAATCAATCTCTGATTACAAACATCTCTCCATCCCACCCTGCTCAGACCCCAATCCACATGATCGGTCCCAACACAATTTTCCAACCTACATCTTGGTCAATTTTTTCTAATTGAAATGTTTCTTTAAATTAATTATTATTATTTATTTATTGCAAATGAGCTAATTGGGACTACGCACTCAAAAATCATACATTTCCTTTCTTCTTCTCCACACTTCCTTCATTCTCCTACTGTGGGCTTCTTTTCTCTCTTGAGACCATATTCTTCCAGTCTTCTTTTTAGATTTCTCCTTCTGGCCAGCTTGCCACTTGTAAACTTTGGTCCCAAAAACTACCCGTTTTGGAATATCCTCTTTTTTAATCAGTTATGATTTCACCAACCCACTTCATTGGGTCTGTTTTCGATTTACTCTTTTGTTCGTAGCATTCAACTATTTGTCTAGTAGGTTTTGCTTATGTAAGTCTTAGTTCATTCTCTTGATGTGTCCATAAAATTTTAATCCGCGTTTTCTAATATCAATGTGAATATTAGAGTATGGTTTGATTTCTAGATTACTTCTGTTCGTCTACAAGTTTTGGGCCCATAATTTTCCATATAATTCTGCGGTAATTTTTCTGGATGTTTTCTATGTCGTACTTTAAATCTATATTATATATATATTTATTTTTACTAAAGTTTAATTTATAACTTAAGTTTAATTTGTCACCGAAGGGTTTGATGGATGGAGGGGTTATGTGGCATTTTATAAAAAATACAATCTAGTTCTTTGGATGAAGGTTTTATATGCAGAAGTGATAGGTAACAAAATTTGAATCTTTCAAAATAACTAGAAAAAGAGATGTGCAGAAGATGTAGGAGATATACTCGTATAACATTTTTCTGATAAAGGAAAATGTAAAAAAATAAAGAAATAAAATCAATGAATTACTTACATAAATAAATTTCATACTTACATGTCGAGATGTACAAAAATAAATACTGACTTTAGACAAAATAGTCAAAAATCGTATTGAAATTTTAAAAGAATATTCATAAATCAAAATAGGCTTCTTCCTTCAGTCTACATGTTAAAAGCTTTTCTATGCCCCACGAATAGATATTAATGTCTCTAGAATATATGAATTTCAGAAAGGCATTTTCTAGAGGTTTTGGTAATTTTTTTTTTAATAGATAAGGTTTAAATGTCTAAAAAAGTGGCCGAACTTTGGTGAAAGGATCGGCGACTAAGGTGGATAAAGTAATCGCAAATCTGTAAATTTTGTGAGATGATATTAATTATATTTATGATATGATGATATATATATATATATATATATATATATATATATATATATATATTACAAGATTTCACAAGCTCCAAATGTTTGTCATCATGCAAATCACAAGATGGGCCCGCCATTCATGTTTATTTGTAGCAAGATTGCTCAGTTTTCAAAACATTATTATATTTTATTTTTAATGAAAAAATGATAAGTGGAAGTACCTTCTTTTTGCAGAAAAACGTTTAGTTTTGACAGATGAACTGGTTGTCAGTTCGTATGACAATATCCTGTAATGGTACATAATAACTAAAATGACTAGAAACAATTCTAAAATTCAATCGATCGTAACAATCATCAAATGCTTATTTTAAGCATCGTGTCATTTGCTATGATACTATCTTCGATTAGTCTTCATCTAAGGGTGATGTTTGGAAATAATAAAAATACAATTAATGTGAATATTGCTGTGCCTTGAACAAATTAACGCTGAAAAATATTTTTGTCAGAGGCTGAAAAGTAACTAAATCATCCCATTATAAAAAAATAAACACAATAAACACAAAGTAATAGTTTTAGTTATGGTAATAATATATATATTTATACTTTTTTTTTTTTTTTTTTTTTAGGGAAGGTGAAAATTGTATGAGTCTTATCATTCAACTATATTTTCAACAATACTTCATTATTTAAATATTAAGAAATTTCTTTTTAATTTAGAAATTTTTGCTCAAAAAAAGTTTGTTTTTTTCTGAGAAAGAAGGAAATGTTATAGATCGTCAAATGCAATAGGAACCAATGTTTTCAGCCTTTTTACTTTCGAATGATACCATCCTTTTAATTATTAAGTAATATTTTCCAATTTTTTGGTTTATTGCTTATATTCTGGAAAAAAGGGCAGTGAAAGCCGTTTAGGAATATATCGTCGACAATATGTAAAACTAATGAATGTGAAAAAGTCTTTTTTTATTTCGGTCTATTGCCATTGTATTCACCACGGCCTTGTCAATTGTCGAATATCATTATTAATTAAATAGCAGAAACCAGTAAAGTCATTTTTACGAATTTTTAGCAATTTACCACAAGTAGACCTTGTTGAATTTAACGGTAAATAATGAAATAAATAATGCTAATAAAGTCTTTAAACATTCGTTAGTTTTTAATTGTGCCGTTACTATATATACACATTCTTCATTATATTTCTGTCAGATATAAGTGTTGACAAAGTTAACTTTTTCTGTGAGAGGCATATTATAGCTTTGTGTTTCAGTTACAAATGTTGTCAGCAGTATTCATTGATGAGTAATGTCCAATGAATAAAATTATATAGCAAAAAAAATAATATAATAACAAGAATTATTTGTGAAAAAGGTCGTAGTAAAAACATTTCTGTCACTTTAAGGTTGTATTATCTTTTTAATTAACCTTTTTTCTGTTCTTGATGATGATGAATTTCCAGTATTAGCGTCAGACTCCAGTGGGACTCCAGAAGGGTTGCTTGAGGAACAATAGCCGCCTCCAGATCTCATCTCCTGTGATTTATGTCAGGATTCTACTCCTGCCCTCACCCACTCAGGTAGTTATTCTGTGTCTTCGACTTCTAGGATGTACTCATACTCTCAACATCAAACTATAATATCGTCGACAAGAGAGATATATGCTTTATTGAAACAATTAACAATAAACATAGTGCTGCCCAACTTTATTGGGTTGCTATAAACACAGCATACTCATCTATCCAATTAAAGACAACACTGTAATTTATAATTTAGTTATAATTATATAATATAATACTTAATATTACCTAATACTAGACAAAAATAACAATTTTTTTTTTTCTCTCTTCCTTTCCTTTTTCGCTTCTTTTCCTCTTTCACTTTATTCTTTCATATTATGTTATCCCCCCTAATATTTACATATCTACCTCACATTCATATACATATATGCACATTAATTAACTGTACATTGCAATGGGCCATCCTATGCACCATGTATGTGGTGGTAAATAATTCCCAGGGAGTCCAATATTATATTTTCGGCCATTATCGCTATATCCCTCACCTCCACGCCAAGGTCCTCCAAAAAGCTCCTTGTTTTTTCCGGGATGACTCCGCGAGACCCAAACTATAATCCTTTCACGGAGAAATCTCTATTTCCGAATGTCTCGCGGAATTTCTCTTTGAGGAAAGGGATACATTTTTCATAAATATCCATTTTCTCCCTTTCTACTTCACCTGATTGATCGAGGTTATTATTTTCATACCTTACAGTAGGATCCACTATAAGCGCTGTCCGTCCGTTCTTCGGAAACGCGACAATATCCGCATACCTCGTGGACCCGTTGGTATCGATGCAGTATACCTCGTCAAAGCAGGTAAAGCCTTTATTCTTGAGGAGCCTTATCAATTCATTCTTGACCCTGTGGTGACGGCGTGTGATCAGGAGTGAGTTGTTGGGACATTTTCCCAGCACATGGGCTGGTGTTTCGGACTCTTTGCTGCACTTGCGACAAAGGGACCCAACCTCTCCTATCTGTCCGCTGGCACCTGGGACTCCACGCAGGGGCGCATAATTGATGTTGAGTTTTAGGGCGTTGGTCCATTCAGACCCCGAAAGTATTTGTTTTTCACAAATATATCTGTTAGCTCTCGGCGTCTCCTTAAAATGAGATACACCAACGCCCTGCCACCTGCAATTGGCCCATTCCTCAAAAGCGCCTCTCTCAGCGACCGTCGTAGAGCTCTCACGCTTCGGTGGCTCTGATCTACACCCAGTCTCTTAGCACATTCAGTAATCTCTTTTTGATAATGGAATATGGACTGGAACAGAGCGTCCGGAACATTAGACAGTCGCTGAGCAATGGACCAGTGCTGCAGAGGAGCCTCCCATTGACAGCGGATCAGTCCTAACCCACGGTACCTCCGCGGAGCGTAGAGCATCGCAGTTGAGGTGTTCGAAGGGAGCCCGACAATGGCCTTAATGCTCCTGCGGATCATCACATCTTTACCATCCATCAACGCAGGGCTGAGCTTTGTAAGGGGTGCAGTCTGGAGAGGATATGTCAATCCGGGAAACACATATTGATTGACAACATTGAGCTTTTGTTCCGGTTTAAGTAGGCAAGAGGTTACTAATTTATCTAAATTTTTATTTAGTTTTTCTATTGATTCTTCACTGAACCTCAGCTCTCCCGAGAATGTGCATCCCAAGTATTTAATAGAGTCATCTTCCTTTGCCGTGTGGATGACATCTCCATTCTCAAGAGAGAGCGTCGTTGCTTGCATCTCACCCCTATCCAACACAATGCCCATACTTTTCTGTGGATTTACAGCCAGACCAATCTCCGCCAGTATCCTTTGGGTGCTATCTATAATTCTCTCTGCCGCATACTTATTACGTGCAGAAACCGCCTGATCATCTGCAAATCCTGTGAGGACCACACAGTCTTGGTCCTCTCTCAGCTTGTACCCGTAGTGTCTTGAGAAATCATGATCACAAAGGTCTTGGTACAGATGATCAATAGCTAAGTTAAACAGCGAGGGAGAGAGCGGGCCGCCTTGGGGAACTCCTCGCAGTACATTGATCTGGCTAGTAGAGTGAGCTCCAACAGTTACCTTAATTTTGTTTGTGGATAGGAGTGCAGCGATAACGTTTCTCAGGTCCAGTGAAACACCTCTTGCTTCTAACGATCTAACAATGTGATCGTGCCCAATGTTGTCAAAAGCGCCAACAACGTCAAGAAAGACCACCGCACAGTCACATTTTAGGTAATGTTTTCTCCTGTGAATTTCATTTCGAGAGATTTTAAAATCGCACCCGCGTGATCATAGATATATTTCATACCTTACATATACAATAATTGTATTGTTGAATAAATTTGGGGTTTATTAAATAATATTAATTCAAACGACCATAAAACCCTTCAGGGTCCTTACTTATTATCTTGAGTTAGATTTCGGTTTTGTAGCATTAAAACAACTTTATTATTTTATTTATTATAATAAATATGTACTATTATTATTCAGGAAAATAAAACATTACTCTAATTATTCATGAAAGTAGATTAAACTTTTAAGACATCCTAATACACGTTAATATGGAATATATTATCAAAAGTACTAGGTTATGTTGAAAAATAAAAACATTTAAACTGAAATTTTTTTTATTTTTATTTTATTACTTTCCACATCTACTCACATTAGTCATTAGCGGCTTAATATACATATTAGATTTTTCCAAACAATTTACAAAATTTCAGAAATTCAAAAATGTTTTTGATTTTGTCTTCTGTGTCTTCCAGTGCTTTATCTAAACTTGAGAGTATATTCTACTTTGTTCTGGCGTCAGAGTTAGTGTACATGTTACAATGTGTTTCAATGTCAGTGATGTCATGCAAGTTGTACAAATCGGTGGTTCTAGGCTTTCATCAGGCTCGCAAAAATGCCACAATGTGAAACATTAGCACAGTTCCCCCACCCATCGACTCGTGCATCTCCCACAGGCAGTTGTTAATCTTCCATACTAGGGCATTTTCAGAGTTGCCTTCAGCTACTGCCAATAATGAACTTAGAGTGTCTGTTACCAAAAGAGCATGTTTTGTATTTGTAGATTGTATTAATAGAAGGCCTTGGTAGGTCGCAAATAGTTCTCCTGTAAAAACACTATTTAGTAACAGTAAGTTAAATGTTAGTACGGTATTGTTAAAAACCACTACACAACCGACTTCTCCATCAGTTTTCGATTCATCAGTAAAAATTGCTTCGTGGTTTGGATACTTTTGTCTTAGTTCTGCAAAAAGTCTCTTTTTAATGATGGGGTTGTCGTCTTCAATCTTTTCCTTAAGGGATGTGTCAACCTTTATGTAAGTATTGTCCCATTGAAAAAACAATGGGTCATCTATGTTTCTACTGTACTGAAATAAAATTAATGATAAAGCTTACACGATCATTAAATATCTCTCCTATTATTATTATACTAGGTTCCCTAATTCATCATTCAAACTCTTCAGATAGTTATTAGAGCTAGAAAGTTAAGATCGATTAAAGCATACACCTCAAATTATTATCACTTATCGCTTATGACTTTTCAGGCCAAGATGTTTTTATGGAAAATTTACATTATTGTTTTAAACATAAATAAGATCCTAGATAATTTTATTTTATGTGATTTATGAGAGAACTTCTAATGACTATGCATGCAAAAAAAAGTTGAATATGGCTCATTCTATAAAGTTTATCCACTTCTTTGCATAGAAACTTCTTAATTGTTTATTTCACATTTTTATAAAAACCAATGTAAACTCACAGTATTATATGGTATATGGGCAATTCTCACAGTAGGGTTCTTTTTTGCCTTAGAGCGATTTCAAAAATTTAGAAGTATTCCAATCAAGCTGAAAAAAATTAGGATGCTGTCATAAAAGCTTTGATTAAAATTTAATGCCCTTCCAAACAACACCTCTTTAATTTATAAAGAAAATAAATAAATGAGGAGGCACATGGACAGGGCCATAACGCTACCTAGGTGATGCATACCTCTCTTCTTCACAATCATCTTGGCTGTCTTATGTAATATAATAATTTTAATCTCTCTGCAGGTGATAGGTTCAAAAAAAACACAGTAATTGAGTTTTCACAAAACGCTTTTAATATCTAAATCATACAAAAAATATATAGGTATATCATTTATATGATGAAAAACAAAGAAAAATAATTAATTATTTGGCTTTTATTTTGACCAGAATTGTTTAAAATTGACTTGAAATATTGACTAAATACTCGTATTCTAAAAATTAAAAAAAAGGTATCAGAACAAACGTGAAAGAAAATAAAAGCGTATCAACAAAATTGCACTTTTACCACCACAAAATAATATTTGAACCGAATAATATATCAGAGGTGACTCTGTTTGTCTTAAATTATTGATGCCGTGAATAAAATTTGCAGCCTTCTTGATGGTACAGCAACATCCGAAAAGTTGTGACTATCCGATTCATGTTCCATTATTATGTTTTTCTTCTTCTGATGGTAATTTCTTGAACATTCCCTCCACTTTTTAAGTCGTGATCGTTTCTCTCTTTCTGTCATATCAGAAATATTTTTTTCTTTACCTTCTTCGTTTTGTTTTGTCTGCATCATACTCCTCTGTCCTTAAGAGGTAAATATGATCAGTCAAGCACGGTCACCTACAAATTGCTGCTTTTAGTTTGTATGAATTCATTTATATTTTATGAGCGAAATTATTGTGATTCCGGCACAGTAATTTATATGTATTTATTATAAAGTTTAAATGTACTAATACAACTTCAAATACAGTTTTTTATTTAGTAAAAATGATAAAAACGTTTGGATACCGTCATGATCCGGTCCTTTTCATCAGGAACCTGTCCTGTCCCGGACAGGACAGGGCCATGACAATTGGTCAAATTTTACAATTTTTCTACACAAAAAAAAAAAAATTTGATCGTGGAAAGAAAAATTTCACTTTTAGATAAAGTTATAAACTACAATTAAAAAAAATTTTCCATGATCCAAAATCATAAATGGGTTGCAACAAATCTACTGGACACCAATTCTGCTCCTCTCTATGAGAATGACCCATATACGGCTGTATACATACCAACCTCATTATTAAGTCATGATATAAAATTCTTTCTCCATATGCCTTAGATGTTTTAAAGAGAGGTAATTACTTAAAATTGAATCGGACCTTAGTGTTTAATAAACTATTACCCATTGGAGCTTTAAAAAAGACTGGAAATCTGATTTTTAAAAATAAAACTGTTAATTAAATATTATCTCTTGGATGCAAAATATATAAATTAATATTTTTTTTTAGATAGTATTTAACTCACGATTGTATTTAAATTAGTTCTCAGTCTCAAAAATGTATTTCTTCACTTAACAGATTAAATAATATATTAAATAAAATTGTTTATCAAAATCTAATATATAATCACACGTTCCGCCTGGCCACCCACCTCCTACCAGGACATTCCTTAGAAAACTATCCTCAAAATCAGCTATAACACAATTCTGTCATCAATGTCTTTACCCATCGATTCAACACTAATTTCACATTTTGGGTGATTTAATCATTAAGATAAACCAGACACATTAATGGCACTTTATGCACAATATTCATACTATTATATCAAGAAAAACTAGTAAAACTAATTAAGAAGTGTAGTTGTGTTTTCTGCATTATTTTTCGTTTAGCCTTATGCAAAGTTCAAAAGTTGAAAAAAAAAAAAATTTAATTTTAATAAAGATAAGAAAATGTATTTTACCCGATATTGATAATAAATAGTGGTAATAATCAGGTGTTAACATCCATCAGGTATCTATTCACAGAAAAACATTGTTTAAAGTAGCTGACTGCAATGTTTGTTTCGTCTTATCTATTTAGGGCCCAACGTCTTTTATGTGCAGCAGCTAGGGCAAAAAGTCATCCGGCAGGTTACCAACCTATTTTAACTGGGGTTGGAAGGTAAAGATTTCGTGGACCCCAGCACGAAATAAATTTTAACTACTTCGATATCTGTCATACATTATCCTTCAATGATATTCCACTCGCCTCTATTGATCAGATCCGCTACCTAGGACTCCAGTTGGACAAATGTATAATTTGGAATCCTCATACAAACTCAAACGACAGGAAACTGCTCGTCGTTTTTGAATTCTTCAACATTTACTAGACAAACGTCCATACTCGTACTTCAAAAGATTCACTTACATGGCAGCTATCAGACCTATTCGGAAATATGGAGTTGAGCTTTGGGGCTCAACTAAACCTCCTAATTCTTCCCGTATCTAATCCTTAATGTTCCTTAGTTTGCTACAAATAAACTTTTTCATAAAGATCTTAATGTTCCATATGTTGCTGATTTAACCCAAACCTGATACTCACCCTTCCATAGTAAGCTCCATGACCACTCCAATCCACTAGTCTCCCAACTTGCTTCCCACTCCAATCCTGACAATCCTCTGAGGTGTCTGAAAATAAGATGGCCTAGAGATCTCATTGAAGTAAATTAGAATTTATTGAAGTGGTACTAGTGAGTAGTTCTTCACAAGTTAGTTATATACTATTGTATTCATTATCAACACATTTACTTGATGTATATATTTAGTACAGTTGTAAATATCAATACATTAAAAAAAAAAACACTTCAATATAATTCTTCAATAAACATGGGTTGTTAATATCTATCAGATGGGTCTGGTTAATCTTATCAATCCGTATGATAATACATACCTGTATAAACTGTTTGCTAAATTAAGCAAATGAGCTAAAACTATATTCTTGTTGAGTTGAGTGATTCCTCCGCACTTGTCATTTATAAGGAATACCTTTAGTTCACTGACTACATTTACATTACTACTAATGATCATTTATCATCGATTGAATCTTTGATTTGATTATTCCTTAAGTATTTAAAACTCAATTTTAAAACTTTAATTCCTTAGGTTAAGTTAACACAGTTTCACATAAGTCCCAAAACACAGTTTTATGTATAAAAAAATATTTATTACATCAGTACATCGAAGAAAGAGATGAAAAACGCATCTTCAGCATCTTTTGAGGAAGTAAAAATATATTTTAATTTTTTTTCTTAGCACCAACTCCTGGACTATCGATCCGGAGGGAGGAAGGCCTACCTGAACACTGACAGAGCAGCGACGAAGCAGATTAAGCCATTGACAGGATTAGAAATCTTGTTTACGAACGTCCCTCAGGACTAAGGACGATATGCAAATGTTCTTTATTGACGTCCTCCAGAATATCGACGTTTTATCGAAATTGAATTAGGTTCCTCCCTGCCAATTAGTGTCCTGGCGGTGCTCCCCGCGGCCGCAGGCTGGTCGAGGATGTTGCTAGTCCCTGGCTGGGCAGCTTGTGGTAGGTCTGCGCTAATAGGATCAAAACAAGTATCACTTCGAGTAAATTGTATGAAAATAAACTATTCTAACCTACATCCGTTTATGATGAAACCTTTGTTTTATTAGTATTTTTTTACGATATACAATATATTGTAAAAATACATTACAATCTCGGTAATCCGGATCTTCAGTAGTCCGCTTCCTCCATTAATCAAGCCCAACTCTCCCCTGGGACAGAGAAGGGGACGATTTTCTTAAAATTCCTACATCCATGATGGAAACATGGACAAGTATTTTGTGAATAAAGTTACCGTGTCGAGAGATCGTTGTGATGTTATTGATATAATGATTTTATGAGAAGTATAAATAATAAAACAATAGAACTCTCATTGAATGTTAAAAAGAAAACAATAATTTAACAGTTTTTAATTAAATCGAAGAAAGTTTGCATTGTTTGCATGTAGACAAATATGTTTTGGCACTCGCGTGTTATTAATAATAAACATAGTTTTTTTTAAAAATCATTTATTAGGAAAGGATTACAATCTGCCTCAAAGAATACAATTTATGGACAGATTTATGAATCAATTCACAAAAAATGTACAATAAGAAACTCATTGAAAGAAGAAGAAAGGAATAATTAAAGATCCTCATAATATATAATACAATAAATAAAATGAAAAAAATACAATAAAATAAATTTAATTTAAAAAAAAAGATTAAAAATACAATTTTACTTTATTTACTAAGATTAGGGATCCAATAACAAGACCTGTCCCTCCACATGTGGAGGGACAAGCCAGGTACAAAGATATCAAGCTTATTAATTTAAATATTTATTATTATTCCATATTAAATAGTGGTTCTTAAGTTTTACTAATAGTTCGAATAGAAAAAAGAAGTTTCCTCTGGGACCAAGTTCCTTAAGATTAACAAATAAGTATAGAAATAAATAGAGTTAGTTACATCTTGTCAGAGAAATAATAAAATGAAAGAAATAATAACATTACAATAATGTTATATATACATAGATATTAATTAAATATACAGAGAGGGAACTCTCTACAAATAAAATAAGAAATTAATTATTATTATATTATTATTTACAAAAATTATATTGATTGGAATCTGAATTACGCAAATTAACAGTAATACACACACACACACACACACACACACACACACACACACACACACACACACACACACACACACACACACACACACACACACATAAGATGTTATATTACATTTTTTTTTTTTTAATTTTATATAGTTGTTACTTCTATAACAGTTGATTGTGTTAAACTAAAGAATTCCTGTAATTTTACATTTTTTTAAGCTTGCAACAAATTTAATCATAGCTATTTTACTATTTCCCGGAATCAATCATCTAATTAAAAAAATAAGACCACGGAGGGAAGATACAGGACTAAGAAAAGAACAAGTCATCCTTACAAACTACGAATTGGACATTCAAAATTAACCCATGGTTACTTATTGGAAGATAAGCCACCTCCCAAAAATGCAACGAATGTCACAATAGGACATATTCTTGTTGAATGCAAAAAGTACCAAAAGGGAAGAAAAGATAATGGTCTGATGAATCAAGACATTACAAAATTGCTTGAAAATAACTCATATCTCCACAAGTGCTTTATTCACTTTTTGAAACAAACAAATCTATAAAAGGTCTTATAGATAGACCTGAGCATGGTGACTTTAACCAAATGTTAAAGACACATGGCACCAGAAAGTAAATAAATAAATATAATTAAATAATGATTAGATATTACAGTCATATAATCATTAGTTCAATAAAAATTTAAAAATAATTAAATTGTGTGATTGATTCAAAGAAATTAGTTGTCAACTAGCATTAAATTTCAGCTAGGAATCAATTTTGCTCAACTCTGCTGGTACCCCTCTGATCCCATGTTTTGAATTATTGAAATTGTACTAAACTATTTAAGCTGATAAAACAAAACCCAAAAAACTACTTATTTTATACAATTTTGTATGCCTACTGGTTAATAACAACAGAATTTTTCGGTAGTAACTCCAACGTATAAGAAAAAACCATTATGGGTATACTGATTTGATGTCAGTTCCTATTAATAACAAGATATGTTTATTTTTGTTTCTTCTTTTGTATAATTTTCTTTTGACACAGTCAAAAATATAAACATTTGAAGCATGTTTAAACAAACAAAAGGTTATTGAAGAAGACAGCCGTTGAAGTGGAAGTGGCAGGTTTGGATCCGCTACTCCATTGTCTTCACCTGACAGCGGCCGTTGGAGCTGAGGACAGCCACTGACCCTGAACAGGATGACAGCCGTCTAGTCGAAGAGGGATACGAGGGTCAGGAATGGAGGATGGGTTGGCTAAGGATGGAGAGGTCAATGATGGAAATATGGAAAAAATTAAATATTGATAAAATGGAGGCGAAAAAGAACAGATAATCATATGAACATCATATCTGAATTTAAAGTTATTCGAACTATAAATGATGAAAACATATCAACTGTATAGTCTTACACGAATTTTATGCAGGAAGACTCGCAGACTTCAAATCGAAAAGGAAATGTTATCAAACAAAATGTGCAAAGTATATGGCATTAGATTCTTTGTAACATATAGATTATTTTTTATATTTTTATAGTTATATTCTCCAAATCTTTAATATTAATATTAATACTGTAAGCTATTAATAGTAGAATTCTTTCGGTGTGATATTTTATGTTTTGCTTTTTGTATGTCAAAACTTTAAACAAGCAAAATGAATGATATTTTATCTAAAAATGAATAGTCTTAAATTTCGTTGAAAATTATTGCTAAAACAAGCAATTGTGTGTTTGAATTATTTATTCCGAAACTATTGCCAAATCTCTTAAATTATTTTTTTTTATTAATAGCTGAATATGTATGTGGACATAAGATCTCAACAACCTTCAAATTGATGGTTCTAATTTTTTTTTTTTTTTTTTTTTTTTTTTTTTTTCTGGCACAAACTTCTGTAATATTGAACTTCTTAAACCTCAACTCTTTTAAATATTATATATACATATTATTTATATAACTTCTTGTTCTTTATTCTATTTCATTTTTCCTGTTTATTTTTTATATTAACCTTTCAACACATGTAAAATTATTATCAATTTAAAAATAATAGTCACATGTACATTGTATACTTTGTACAAGTATGGTGTGTTCAGAAAAAATAAATAAAATCCCTTCCAACTGGGTTACTGCTGGAAGGAAAGCACTAAAAAAATCTCAACTCTTTTACTCAGGACTCGGAACGCGAAACAAGCTCTGAAGATTCATCCAAAACAATTCCGCAGTTGGGTCTTTACTAAACTTTCGGATTTATAGTTGTTTTGGTCCTGCACTAATTTTCAAAAGAATTATTGTTGCTCTACTAGATCAGAAGATACAAATATAAAAATGTATATAATCTTTAGATATTATAAAGTATAAGAACAAAGGCATATAGCTGACGAAATTTATTGTTATTTAATTCACTGAGCGAGATTTGAATAAGAGTATGGAATGAAGCCTTCAAAAATCACCTCATTCACGAGTCGACTGTTAGTCGGCTCGGGCATACCGGGCATTTCCGAGCGTGCCACGAATGGTTTGAAAGATCGGTTCCAAATTTTTTTTATTTCATTTTTTTCTTTTACTATCTGATGCGCGTCCCTTAAATATTTCCGATTCTCTATAGGAATTAAGATACCTATTACTCATCAGACCTCGTGTGGTAAACGATTCCGAGTCTCAACCTGTGTCAGTTAATTGGTCGTAAAATAATTTATCTTCTAATACATATCGATGGCATTAGGGCCAATAAATACCATAAAATATGTGCCGAACCTATTCATTAACATACAAAATGAGTTGAATTAAGCAGATGTATCAAAAACACAGGTCGTTAGAAAGTATTTTGGATAGTCATATGTGTTCGTGTGTTTATATATTCATGCCAATAATTGATTACATATTTGTATCCTGATATTATACCCTATCAGCATACCTGTTTAGAAAATATGTAGAACATACCTTAAATTGGCTCAATTAAATATTTTTTTAGTGTTGTATCAGGAAGGTAAAAATATTCCATAACTGTATAAAAAACGTTCCATGAATGAATTCCAAATATAGCACATTTTTGGAACTTTTCTGTCCGGCCAGTAATGGTCTGCCAGGATTATAATATGTATGGTCGTTTTCAATTTGTTTTAAATATTTGCGGGAGAAAACCTTCCATAAAAAGATAATTTATTAGAAAAGCTATACAAAAATCTGCAAATAAGACTTGATTGGTTTTAGAATTCTGTGCCTCATTTATGTTTTAAAAAAGTAAAGTTGATTATGTATACTTAATGTTGTACTAAATTTATAGTTTTTTGTTTGTTTGTTTATAATAGAAAAATTATTAATGATAGATTCTAAAATCTGTCACAATTAAGTGCTATAAGCAATATGTTTCTTAAGTTTACTTTCTTCCCTTAGTTACAAGTAAAACAGAGGCAATAATAATGTAAGAAATATTTATAAAATAAAATCATTAAGAGAAAACGATAATAATCATAGTAATAAAAGTGTATCGGATAATATCAGATTATATGATCATGTGGTCGGGTCATAGATACAATAGGGAAATCGATTTTTATCATTGACATTGGTGTGCGATTAGATATCTTCAGAGTTCTAGCCATGAAAAAAAAAGAAGGAAATATCAAGAGCTGGATGAAGAACTAAAACAATTGTAAAGACTTGAGCCGTAACCAGTAATGGGCTGGTTCCAAATAACACAGTTCCTTCTTTTGAATAGTTGGAACTACCAAAAAATTGCAACCGAAAGAATACAATAAATGGAATTTATTGGTAACTTTAACAATAGTTTGAAAGTTTTCAAATTCAAAATTTATATTAATGGTTGACTATTTTTGGGCTCCAGAATGTTTTATAATAATAATAAACTAGATGGATACAATAGATCGAACACATTTATATCTATGTACAATATTTTCAATCAGTTTGAGCACCTTTTATTCAGAGGTTTGAAGAAGAAAATAAGGAGACCCTAGCGCTTCTTTCTTGCTGCGTCACTAATTTAATGTGCAATTAGTAGAAAAACCTTGCTTCGTATTGAGAGAATAGAAGAAGGTATTTAAAGAACAGATTGATCATAAATATGATGTCTTACAACTTATTTTATTTGATTTGCAAAATCATCTATCTGAACTATTATATAAACGACTTGCCATATTTCGTCAGTGATCACTAACCAGGCAAACTACTGAACCCATCTGGGCCAAATTTTAACCTCATTACAGTTCCAGGAAGGTTTAGTAATATTAAAATCTACACACTTTTAATCAAATTTTCATTAAGAAAACAATGAATATTTTGTGTGCAGTGAAGTTTAAAAATTGACCAATATATGACGAACGTCATTCAAGAGAGGTTACAAAGGTACATTCTTATATAGAGCTGGAAAATTACAATAAAATTTAATTATGTCCATTGAACTAATAAAAAAAGCTATAAATATGCAAAGCGACTTGTAGATCACTGTAAAATTTAAATGTGTGTAACGCCATTCTGCAGCAGTTAGCAATAGTAAAACTACTGAACCATTCTATATAAAATTTTATCTACATCATTTTCATAGTTTTTTGATAGTTTACCTATAATAAAATTCACAATAATCGGAATTTAAATGCAAAATGCCATTTGAATGGCAGAAACGAAGTTTGCCACCCTGCCTTATACTTTTATTGTTAGAAATTAAAATACAACCAGATGAAACCAATTAATTTTTTTCTGTTGAATACAAATTATTACCAAATCAAAATGTCAATTGCTTTTTGATATGGTGTGTAATAATAAGATTCATAGGCCTTCAATTGAAAGCACTGGTAATGCAGTCGGTTATCCCCAGGAGTTTTTTATTAGTCTGTTCATTCCAATTATGCTTTTAATTAATCTTCAATCAGCTAATCATTGCAATAGTATCAGGTTAAAAATTAAAGCGTTAAAATATCATTGAGGAAATAATGCTCAATTGTGTGCTTCAATCCAAGATTTTTACTGATAAAGTCCTTTACTCATGAGAGTGGGCAATGCCACGACGGGGGATGTTGGTACTTATATACATTAATATATGAAATATACAATGTCTGCGATTAAAAGCATTTTGCTAAACCCTCTACATTCACTGTTAACTTTTGCGTCCCCTGGAATTTAATTAAAATATTATAATTATAATTTTATATTACATATGTATAATAATCTATGGACATCCTAAGAGTTCAAGCACCGTTACACCCGTAAGATAACCTTCTCATAGTTCTCGGACTCCTGCTTCCACACTGCGAACAGAGATCCCGACGACACTTCTTCTGGAAGGAGGCCCAGGAGTGCCCCATATAGGGACAGTTCCCACAGCTCTCCCACCATTAGCACCGACCGTGGGAGCACAGGAATCTCCTCGCTCTGAGAGCCGTTTATTGGGAAGTAGCGGGAAACTTCGTTTCTGTGTACCTGGCGCATCTCTTGTCTTCTAAGGGAACTCACTAAGAAATGGGAATGGCGGAAAGGAAGAAAAGAAAAAAAAAAAGGAATAAGAAAGGGAACATCAAGATCTCCAGATAAATTCCCGGGATACCGTAATGTTCTCTTGAGTATACATACAGTCGTTTTTAAAGAAAGTCCTAATGCAACCAAGTTTTATCTTAATTAACTATTAACTATTATGTTAAACATTCAAATTAAAAGAAAAAAAAAAACTTTTTTCATCAAGCATTTTTTCTTCCGCATTGACAACTTCAATGTTTGACGATTTAAAACACAATTAGAAACATAATCCATTGAGATTTATTGACACTCCATCACTCTTATGTATTTTTAATTGACGTATTGTTTTAGTGTAACAGATGCCATCTTAGGATTTTTCGCTTTTTATATCAGTATAAATAAAGCCTTTAATACCTATATAGCTGTTACAACTAATGAATTAAAAAAAAAATTTCCAATTGGTATCAAAAGCGATCTGGGATTATCATAAACCAAAAGGTAGAATAATAAGTAATTATTAAATGAAACTCATCAGTGAGTACAACAAGATATTAAACAAACAGAAGTATTGAAGGTGGCTGAAGTAACCTGTGCTCGCCCTTCTTAAGAATATCATTACTAAAAGACATGGTAAAAAAAATTGAGATATCAAAACAAGAGTATAGTAGAGTATAGCTTCTTAAACATTTATTAAAAACAATTATGAAGAAGTGTGTGTGTGTGTGTGTGTGTGTGTGTGTGTGTGTGTGTGTGTGTGTGTGTGTGTGTGTTTACAAATATTTTTATATCTAAAAGACATACATTGAGAATGTATGAGAATAGAATGATTAATTTTCATGTCTTCTGAAATATTTTAAATTTTGCCTTTTATGTTACCTAATTAAAGAAACAAAAAACGAAAAAAAACAAACAAACTAATTATTGATATTTATAACTGTGCACATTACATGCAAGTAAATTTTAGAAAAATGATTGCATCGACATGTAAAGAACTACTCACTAGCAGCACTTCTATAATTCTAAAATAAGTTATAACATTTAATATACATTTTATAACATTCTACCACTTCAATAAAAGTTATACATCAGGTTTCTTGACCATTTTCTTTTCAGATGCCTTGAATGATTATCGGGAATAGAATGTGAGGCAATTTGGAAGACTAGTAGATTTTACTGGGGATGGAGTTTACTATGAAAGGGTAAGGATCTGGTTTGGGCCAAACCAGCAACGGGAGCATTAGGATCTTTATGGAGAAGTTTGTTTGTGGCACAATAAGGAGCATTGGGGATTTTATGAAGGATTCTGGATTCTGAGAACAGACTATGAGAAGAATTGGAAGGTTTAGCAAAGCCTCGAAGCTCAACTCCATATGTCATAATTGGTCTGATTGCTATCGTGCAAATAAGTCTTATTTAATTTTATTGAGAGCTATGAATGCTTGTCTAGTAAATGCAGGATTATTCGCGCATTTTTTTTACTTTTAAGCCTGGTATGTGTAATTAAATAAAAAAATGTATTAAATTTCTTTTTATATTTGAAATTTATATAATGTTAGAAATAAGTTATCACTTAAAAAGTATAAATAAATAAAAACATAGTATTTCCATAGCATTAGATATGAAAATACCATGCTACATACATAAGATACTTATTACATTTGAACATGTCATTTCATTTAATGCTCTTTATTGTAGCATTGCAAGAAGCTCTTTTGCTAGTTAAATTTGACAATCATATACCTAATTTTGATAACTGCAATCGTTCTGATATCTAGCTCTATTACGTTTACATAAAACATGTAATAACTTGTAACATATTAAAGGCGATTAAAACAGTTTTTCGGAGGCTTTCTAGTATAAGAAAAAACAGATTAGGATTACAAGGTTACAATGTATTTATGTATGTATGGATTTTGTCATAAAAGGATATGTTTGTATTTCGAAACTGCTGTGTATTAATAGGTTATTAAGTACTTGATGAAACAGTAAAATAATGTTGTCAAAAAAGAAAATGTGCTTGAAACTTTAAGAAAATAATGTTAAGGGATAGGTACATACTTAAATTGTTGGCTTACGTTTGTAATTCAGATGTAAAGTAATTTAAACAAGGAATTGATAAATCGATCTTTCTTAGTTGCTGGCTCTTACGTTTATTGATGCGGTTTTATTAATATATTTTTTTTTTTAAATATGGACAAAATATATTTTTTCGGTTATTGGGTCTCTAGGGTACAAACTTACTATCTGCCATCTACTAAAGGTGCCAGACCAGCAGACTATGTGAGAAAAGGCAGATTTAGAGACCGCTGAAAGAACCCTCTAGCTGCTGAGGAAGTATCTCGGCTAGGATCTGAGGACGTGTTGAGATGTGGCCGGGCTTGATACTGGCCATACTGTGCCTAGCCTATCTCTAGTCTCGACATGGCACTAGGTAGAGTTGCCAGATTTATTCACTGAGTTAATGTTACTTTAATTTAAAAGTTAGATAGACTGAGATAACTTCGGACGATTTCCATTCATATTTTTAAAAGGACACTATATGGTACGATGTTACTGGACTCGAAAATACGGGTATCATATGGTTTGTTTTACATTCATGTATTTAGCATATTCATTGGCTGTCATCAGTCTCAATAAAATTTATAAATAAAAAAGTATAAAGAGGTTAGTGAAAATATAAAGCAAATACCTTACAAATTTTAAAGAGAAGCAAGTCGGGCAATATAAATTCGGATATTGCATTCATTGATATTTCTATTATAGAAAATTAAAAATAAAATAAAATCTTAATTTTATTGTCTGGATAAACTCGGAACTCTATTAAAATACCTGTAACCATTTATTCATCGAATTGAAGAGGCCATTTTTGATGCACCGAATATTTTTGGTAAAAGTTGTACTTTTATTTCATTCTTGTAAAGCCTTTCAAAACTTTTATGAATGGTATCATTACTATTATTATTACACATAGAACTAACATTTTGACACAATATTAGCCTCCTAATAATTATAACCTTGCATAGATGATTTCCTTATGATAATGTTCATTACTACAGTAATGCTATTTTGCTTGTTTGCTTAATTATTCTCCATAACATTTTGATATGAGTCTTCATAATCATTTTCTTCTTTCTTTAGGTTCCTATTTATGTACATAATTTAATTTTTTTTTCTTGAATTTTAGCTTTATTACATTTTATTTTTTTTCTTTCAAGAATTTTTTTTATTTTTTCCAGACTATTCCTATTGCTTCTCTAGTTCTTTAAGGTTGATTTGTCGTTATTTACTGTACTCCAAATATTCCTCATCACTAAATATATTGTTGTTCGATGCCTGGTCTTTAGCTTTTCTGAAACTGTTATTGCAGCCCCTATATTTAAAAAAAAAAGAAGGTTTGGCTAATAATAAAGAATCAAATCAATAAAAAATTTATATTTACTTAATTTATTAATTTTCGATTTGGAATAAAAGACATGCTTCATTCGAATGTTCTCATTGAATTACAGGAGGGCGGAACAGATTCGACGAGCTGACAAATTGCAGATCTGAAGCTTTGATCTGATTGGTACGGTAACCGGAAGTGGAGAGGACGTCCGTCAACCAACAGGACGCGACTCGGCAAAAGTGTCATTTGCATGCGCGCGCCATTGTTGTAGTGAGCATAACTCACCCGGCTCAGGAAACACATGTCCCGCCCCCGCCAGATTTACTGATCGATATAAATCATACTCTCTTCCGATCCGGATCGAGGATCATTAAGTTTGATAACTTCCCGCTCTCTCGGTAAATCCCCCCCCCCCCCCCCCCTTCCATCCAACAACCACAAAAAAAAAAAAAAAAAAAAAAAAAAAAAAAAAAAATGAAAAGGGCGAGGGAAAAGCTGGCCTATGATGTATTGTCTTAGTTGTTCAGACAAGCCTCCCCCCCCCACCCATCTCCAATTTAATTTCACTTTTCTCGAGATAACTCTAATAAATAAAGAGAAGAACCTGAAGGAAATGCGAATTGTATTAAAGCATCGCCAGCTCCAATTTATCGCCCCTTCTTATTCTTTCTCATTTATTTTTTAATTATTCTATCCTCCCCTTGTTTGTTTTTTCATCGCTTCAATAGCTCTATTAATAGTTCATTTCTTACCAAGCAATCATTCAAGTGGTTAATTAAAGTATGTAATGAGGCAAAAATAATATTTGCATTTTGTAATAGAAAATGATAAATAACCGGAACACTCCTAAATAAAGAATTATTTATTGTAATGTTGTAATAATAGCATTTAATTTTTGTAAAATATTATGTCTGGAAATGTATACTAGTAAAATAAACTCGTCAATCAGTTTTTCGCATTCGCGAAAAGCTTTATAGAGCAGAATTGATGGCATCAATATTTTCAGGAAATAAATTGGATGAAACCAATCTGAAGTCGCTTTTTTGTTATGTAAAATATTTAGTGTCTACACATCTATGAATAATTCTAGATATGTAGTTTTTAGAAAACTACATTTAGAATCCTCTAAATTGGAAGCCTAATTATTAAGTCGTAAGGTAATAAATGACTTTTGCTTTGGAAATTTCTAAATTTTATTTTTATTCTCTGTTATTTATTATAGTTCTAAATAATTTTTTTTTTAATTTTCTTTAGTCAGAATTGGTCACATAGTAGAATAAAATAATTCTTTTATGCAAATATATTTCTACATGTCTATGTAAATAAATAATGTCAAAAGTAGAGATGTGTCGATTCTAAAATTTGATTCACGATTCCACCGATTCTTGAAAAAAAAAATTGGTGTCGAGAATCATTTATCTAAAGTCAATTAGGTAGTAATTAAAACTATTAACGTTAACGGAAGTTTCGTGATAAATAATCACGTAATTATAATACAAAGATTCTCCCTTTAAATGTAAAAAAAATAAAATAAAAATACAAATGTTAATAAAAATACTATATTCTTCATTAATAATAGATCTTGTGTATTGTTGAAGATGGATTTACGATGTAAAACTGCAATAGATCAACTAAATAAATTCAGTCATACGATACTATCATTTTCTTATATCTTATTGTTATCCTTAGCAAATTTTAGTTATCTCAAAATAATGACTATTTTTCATTTCATTGCACATCCTTACAGGTTTTGGAGGCCTAATATATTATTAAAGTCAACTCTTTTTCAAAAGTTTTATAAAAGGTTTTATTGGCGGTTTATTGATTAATAAATGAAACTCAGAATCTTTGTAATATTTATTACTTTGAATGAGTGTTTATAAAATTAATTATTATTTTTATAGTGCCTGAATAGTAATTAATCACTATATTACATGATGTAACAACAAATATTCCTGGCTGTTTACTAATTTGTTTATTTATTTATTTGTTAAAGATTTGTTTTACATTTTTAGCTCCCATAAGGTTCTTTTTAATAGCAATTATATTTTAAACAGAGATATCGGTACCAAGAAAATATTTTGAATACCGACTCTCTAGCCATTCCGATTGGTTGATTCAATTATTATGTTCCAAGATAAACGACACAAATGGTTGAAAACTCAATTTGTTCCTGGCTGGCAAAAAAAACAAAACAATATATCCTGGACATATCTATCTGTAATCTTGCTTTTCCCAATTTATAATTTACTATTAAAAGGATCAAATTACTTAAATTAATAATTAACAACCAATGATAATTTGATATAAACAAAGTTGAGAGATGATAGCGGTTTCAAAAGTGATTTTTTTTTCATTCAAACTAATAGACTTCTAAACAATTGGTCCTAGTTACAATTCTTACATAACTATCAATATACTCAATTAAACTTCTGAAAAGGAACTATCGCCGAATTTTCGATCCGAGCAACACCTACAGTGCGAGATTGTGTCAAAAAAACCACGACACTTAAAAAATCGCGCAAACGCGTCTCTTTTGTATTCAAACAAACAATTTCTAAATGAATGTCCTACAGCGACAAATATTATACAAAAACATTTTTCCATTTAAATTCTGATTAGGATTAGTCGGTAAATTTTCCATCCGAGCAATAATAACAGAGCTGTAGCGTGCCAAAGTGTTACATTTTTGAATGTGAAGAAATCGTTACTCCAAACAAGTACAGACCATCAGCTGAAAGAAATATTTGCCCTAAAAACAATGAGAATACGGGATAATTTTGAAAACTTCACAACGCGGAACTGCAGCAGTTTTATTTAATAAATATAGTTCAGATAATAGCAGCTCGACGGTTAAAATAGGGATGTAAAGTCGCTGGATTAAGTAATGAGCGTTTTCTAAAAAAAAGTAACCAGTTTTGAGTGATTAGGAAGACAACCAAGGTGTAGACCGAGTCGTAGATGGGAGGATAGCTTCATTGGTTTCGATGGGGTTGGTTGAGGGGAGGTGTGCGGTCAGAAATCGGTGTATCGGTATCGAACCTTAGGGTTAGCCCTTTATTATTATAATTATCATTATTTTTCTATTAAGAATTGATACAAAGTTTTCGTACATTCATACATTAATTGTGTGTATAGATTTTAATATCTGCCATAATAGATATGTACTGCCTTCAATAACTTGCACATTGAATGATCAGTTAAAAAAGTGATACTGCGGATATTTTTCGTGGACGTTTTAACAGAGGTGCTTAAAAATAATATTTTCAAAGATAGCACGAAATAAAAATGAAAATATTCGTTACAAACTTCGATTTTATTTATTTTGTATTATTTTTCTTCTACAAGTGATTATATAGTAAAAATCTTAATCAAAGGTAATGGAGTATTGTTTTTACTAATAAAAGGGTAAATGGTTAATTCAATAATTCAACAAAATAAATAATATTAAATTCAACTATTTAAAAGTTTAAAGATTTACTTGGTCGTTTAAAGGACAAGTATTAAAAGTAGTTAATGGAATTAAAGATACCATTACCCAGACATACTGATTTTTTTCTAGGCTACACCAGATGTAAAATGCAACAATGAAATCTCTACCTAGTTGCATTGTTATTATAGGTAAATAAGGACATATCGATAGGACTTCCCCGAAAGAGCGGGCGGAAGGACACAGGTATACTAATCCTGACTAATGTCCTCGCCACAATGGACACGCTAACCGTGGCAGCGGTGGATATGTCACGTACTCTCTCGTCGCAGCCACTTTCCCCCAATGACTTTTTTATCACCCTTGCGGAATTCGGTTGGGTCAGGGTCCAACTTCTTTTCAGCCAAGGATAGCCCAAAACAGCAGGGTTCTCTTCAATCACTTTTAGAAAATAATATGGGTCGTGTTTTAGGAATAGGTGGTTGGTTTCTGCAAATGGGAAAGGACCAGGAATTGCTGCTGAAGATTAAACAATTAATTAAAAATGATTAATCATATAAAAGATAATTATTTATTCATGTCTCCACAATACGTACACTTTTTGCCAAGCTTCCTCAGGGCAGATTTTATTGCCTAATAATAATTTATTATTGTATAAAACACATGTTTGATATCTTACGAACATATGCGTTCCCAAATTTTTAGTTTTTTGGTAAAACTAATGTTAACAAACTTCAAGTATTTAAAATAAATCCCCCATAAATAATGGTAATGATACATAAACATAAAGTATAATTGTTTTGCAAAGAATTGTGCCTATCTAATAGAAACGCATGTAACTATGAAAAAAATTCTTAAATTAAGTGTAAATGTAATAAAAAACTATTCATTAAAAATTTAGGAAACTATTTAAAAAGTAAAAAGAAAAAGGTTTGTGCGTATTAGAACTATACAATGTAAAGCCGGCTCCACACATTCGTGTTATGTCATAACACGCAACACATACCACGAAATAACGATGAAGCAGTTCTCTGTTATGGCTTAGCACATAACACGAAACAACGACGAAACAGTTCTCTGTTATGGCATAACACGAATGTGTGGAGCCGGCTTTACAGGAACATTTACTTTTATTTGTCATCGAGTGCATTATTTTTTCTTTCTTTTTAAAAGCTTTTTGTATTATTTATTTTTTTCTTTCATTATTACTGATGATTCCGTTTTAATATTTCATTTTCAATTTCATTTAAATATTGAAATATTTAAAACAAGAAATATTGTTTTGTTACTACGCCTTGTTTTGTTTTTTATACATGGTTCCCCCTCTTTCGATTTATTAATGATTTTTTGCAAAAATCTCATGTTATTTAATCAACCTGATGAAGATTAATAAAGTATTTTGAGATCAAAGATAATAAAATACAGTTCCTCTTCTTCAAGTATCGTATTTGATAGCAATAAAAATCTCGCGTTTTTAATCATTTTTACATCTAAGAAAACAAAATTCGTAGCACTAAATTGTTTTAATTTTTTATAAATTTATTTTCTTTCCTGTTTTGCAGTAAATGGACATTATATCATTGAAAGTTTAAACAATTCATAGTTGACTAAAATTATCTAATTTCTGTTTTCCCCTCATTAAACCTATTACCATTATTAAACCTATTTGGACCTATGGACTTAAACTGTGAGGAACAGCAAAAAAATCAAATATCAAACGCATTGAATTCTTCCAATCTATAGTCCTTCATGCTATGATCCATATTATGTCTTAAAAAAAACTCTTCATAATGATCTCAATATACATTTGGTACTTGACCTGGTTCCCTTAAATTCTCCAAATTCCTTTTAACACTTTCCAATTATCCGAACCCTCTTGCCCTATTATCACTCATTTCCACGCCTCTTTATAACCCACCCTGTGGATTAAAACGGCAGTGACCCGAGGCTTATAGTAAATATTTATTGTAGGAGTTCCGGCAATGACCAGCTTTACCACTCAAGTCCTGGGTGACTGTTACCAAGCGCTCTTTATCAGCCTCTACTAGATTTTACTAATGATGAAGCTGAGAGAACAGCGCTGGGGATTCTTTGAGCCCCAAATTGAGAGAAAAGCTTGAATTGGTTTTTCCTCCGAATGCTTGTACATATTCTTATTTCTTAGCGGTACAGTAGACGTTGGCCTCTAGTGCAATTCTACTCCATTCGCTCCTATCCTGAGCCTTTTTCCTCCAGTCAGTAACTCCAAGTACTCTAAGTCCTCCTCAACATCCTTTAGCCCAGGATTTCTCAGGGCGTCCTCTCTCTCTTTTTCTTTTTTTTTTTCTTGGGAAGCTTTCTCTTATAATTCTCTTCACTATTCTGTTACTGGTCATCCTTTCGACGTGTCCAAGTTAGCTTATTCTTTTTGATTTTATAAACCGCACAATATCAGCTTGCTTGATTACTTCGTCCAGTTCTTGATTACTCCTTATGCGCCAAGAGCTTTGGATCAATTGGACCATATATTCGCCTCATTATTTTCCTCTCAATGACTCGAAGAACATGACGGTCAACTTTCTCGAGTGTCCAAACTTCTGCACCGTAATATACTATGGTCCAGATTAACGATTAATGAATATTTAATTTGGTGCATTCGTGAGTAAAGTCGATGTTATCAAGTTTACGAGACCAAAGTATGCTTTATTGCCATCCCTTATTCTTTTCTTGATCTCATCACTGATTTTAATAGCAAAATTAATATCAATGCCTAGGTATGTGAAATGATCAACCGTATCAAAGTTGTAATTACTGTATTTAAAAGTACGCTGCCTTCTTCTTGATTCAGAAGTTGGCATAATTAAATATTTCGTATTATCCTCATTAAATTCGTGGCCCACTATTTTACTATCACGGTCTAACTTAGTAATTACTTCTCTTAAAACTTGTTCACATCTTCCTAGGACTACAATTTCATTTGGCGTAACCAAAAATCTTTTAAGTGCGGCATGCTAAACAACTATTAGAATATTGGATCCAATAGCTTTATGGAGCACTAAATTAAAGAGGAGTGTTGAGAGAGCATCTCCTTGTCTTACGCCAGAGGAAAAGTGCACCATTCTGCTAATGCGGTTGCCAACGGGTGCACTGGCCTAGGTTCAGAAGATGGTCGTTTTAATCAAAATAATTAATTTTAAAGGTATATTAAAATCTTTTAAGGCCTTAAATAGTTGGGTTCCGTTGACCCCATCAAAGGCTAGTTTAAAGTCGATGAATAACATGTGAACATCAGTGTTCAGCTCACAAAACCTTTCAAGAATAGGTCTTAATGTAAATATTTGGTTAGATGTACCTCTGTTTAGTCTGAATCCACAGTGGAATTATGTAAGGATTCGCTCAGAATAAAGTGCCTTACCATCAGAATATTTGCTAATATTTTATATACAGAGTTTAAAAGATTTATACCTCAGTAGTTTTGACAAAAAGTCTTGTCTCCTTTTTTAAAAATCGGTATTATTAATCGCAAAAACCAGTCTTCAGGCATACTTTGAATATTCCATATGTCAAAAATTAGGTTATTAGTTATTTTATTTAGATATTCACCGCCAAACTAAAAGATTTCAGCTGGGAAGTTATTCTTGCCAGGTGTCCTATTATTTTTTAAAAGATCCACTGCGTCCTTATTTTATATTAAATTGCTAAATACCAAGCAAAGTGTCAGAGTTATAAACCGAAGCAATTTGAATCATTAGTGCGAATATTTGTAAACTAAAATGTTCCTATGCAAGTCAATTCGACATTCAAAATAACAGATATCAAGGAAACATTTTATAATGGCTAGTAGCTTCCTTATAGAGATAGTTCAATTAAATAGGACCATCGGCGGTCTATGGAGAACAGAAGCGGACGGTATAGACAAAGAGATTAAATAAACAGGGGAACAAATAAAGGAAACAAGAAGAGTAGCTATAGGAAGGCAAGGAGTAGCGAGACAACTGGGAGAATTGTATGCAAATCCGACTGAGTTAGGCCCCGGCTGAGTTTTGGCTTTTTTTTACTCTCGGCCATCTTCAGTGTTTAGCCACTGAGTCCCGCTTTTATTGCTCCCGTCTCCTAGTGGACGTCTACTAATTAGGATGTCCCGCCGTCTGTCCACTCTTCTGGGTCGCCAGGATAGCGCTCTGTCTCTGATCTAGAAGGATATAATATTGCCTGAAATTTAAAAAATATATACATCATATAATTTATGATGGAGAGGGCATTGCTTTTTAAGACGTTTCGGATTAGACGCCCCCATGAGGAAATTGGGAGATGTTATCGCTGGTAATAACAGACTCCGCTGTCCTTGTTTGTGCATTAGTTCCACATGATACCCTCGGCTTGGTGGAGGGACCCTGGGGTTCTGTTCCCAGAAGTATAAGGAATTATCTTGCACACTCTGTTGGATATGGGAGGCACCCGTTAAATCCTGGCATCCGGGCCTTCATCATTCTTCTGAATAGTAATTTTACTTAAGATGAGTTTGATAATTTGTACATATTTTATAAAACAAGGACATTGTTTGTTTGTGTATAAACAATAGATAAAATATATCTATTAATAGTAAAACTATGGTTCAATGGAAAAAATCATTATAATTTTTACAATGCTATTGTTTGAATACCATCGCCGTCAATACTGGTAATCAGGTATTTAATATGTGAGCATATTTTGATGTTTAAACTTTGCAAATTATGTTGGTTTTCTTTGAATAACAGATACTTTAATATTCTTGTGAAATTCCTTAATGTTGCTTACTTCGTCACAAATAAATTTATCCATAAAGATCTTATAGTTCCATACGTTGCTGATTTAGCCCAATCTAGATACTAATTCATTGATAGTAAACTCCATTCCCACTAGTTTCCTAACTTGCTCCACACTCGATTCCTGATAACTCACCGAGGGGTTTGAAAAGAAGATGGCCAAGAGACCTTATAATCTAAAATTTTTTTTTTAAGCTACCAGTTAGTTGTTCATCACAAGTTATTTACATGGCATTTTAATAATTTCCCTGAAATTTACTTGTATATTGATTACAGTTGTACTCGTATTAAAATCTATTTACACAGAATTGAATTTGAAGAATTAATTACATCTTCTATTTTAAGTAGTTAATATCAAGTATTTTATTACTCGAATTATTGTTATCGTTAACAATGTTCTACAATTAAATTATTTGAAGGCGATCTGTAGCAAGGATGGATATCCTGAATTACTGAACTAAAAAAAAAAATCTTTATTTTATCTTTTTAATTTTAATCTGTGTATGTTGTTGTTTTTTTTAGGTATGATGAATTAATTACCACTTCTACTGGAATATTTAAAACCAAATATTTATGAATCATTAGAAATAATGAAAACGTTCAAAACCAATCCAGATTTTTGTTTAAATCACTATATAAACATATCAAATAGTCCCATTTTAAATTTGTATACGGAAAAAATTAATTAGTCATAGGAAAAACCCAATAATTTAACCTAACTGGTCTTTTCTACTTCTCCTTCTTTCAGATATCTTTCAGAAGTCCGTTTTGCCCAACCATAAAACTTTAGTATGTACAATCTTTTTAACAAAGTGCTAATGTTTTGAAAATTTAGTATGTTTTTGAACTGATAATGAATGTTTAACATCAAAACTAGTTTTCAAATAAATTAATTCCAGTAGGAGTGGCAATTAATTCATCAATCCTAATTGTATTGATCCTTCAATACCATCAAACGTACCACAGGTGCTTTTTTTTTTTTCACGAAACTGTGGATATGAATAAACTTTGCTTGATCAAACTGTAGCGAGAAGTTAAGCGGTGGATTGAGATATCATGGCACAACTGGACTGGAGGATCCGTGCCAGAATTATTAATCAAGGGACATAAGAACGATGTGACTATTTCTTCATCAGCGACTCCTGGAGGACTCGGGAATAAAAAAAAAAGACAACCGCTCAAGAAGGAATTAGTTAGTATTCTTGGTGGAAACTGTAAAGAGAGGTGAATTAGCCGCGGCTCTCCCACGATAGTATCGCCATTGACTGAGTAACCCTAGACACGGATCTTTACAACATTATCCACCAGAGTGCTCTCCTATTCAAATAGAGGCAGCTAAATGTTCCTCAATCAGGGGCGATCAAAGAGGCCGCGCTCTTCGGTTCTCACACCGTCGTTCGGCGGCTCAAAGGGCTAAAGGCGTTTTCCTGTAGATCCTATCGCTTCTCCCTCCTCGGGCCTTATTGTCATCCCGGGGATCTGATCGGCCTTCGCCAGGTCTTGGGAAATGGAAAATTCTGAAAAAAGCCTTTAGCGTACATAATTTAATTAGGCTAAATCACTAGTTAAGGGTCATAGGTAAGGGAACTGATCGATTTAAAATGGAAATTCGTTGTTACATCTTGTAAAATGTCATCTTTGGTAACATATTTAGATTCTCAAAAGTATGTTTTGTTGTATATTATTAATTTGACAACTATGTCAAAGCTTTCTTTCAAATAAATTTTTATTATTTGTTACAAAAAGCTAAAAATTCCAAATATGGCATTAGGTAATACTAGTTATGGTCAAGTAACAAAATAATCTGTAAAAAAATGTTTCTAATAATTTAAACATGACTATTAATTAATGAACAGCTAGAGCTAAATACTAATACAACAAGGTCTAACAAAAAACATATTTATTTGAAAACACAAACATTCGATGGACACATTCACAGACTTTGTAGTTACTTATTAGTAAAGCCCGGATTTTCGTGCAACAAAAATTCTGAACTGTGCAATAAAAACTTGAAATTGTGGAAAATTGTGCAATGAAACTTAAAATCATGCAAAATAAAGGTATGATGATCAAAAAATGATAAAAAAAAAGGTTGAACAAATAATTCGCTAGTTACAATTCTTTCTAAAAAGTGGTTTTTATCTTAAATTTTATTGATCCAGTCCTTAGTAAGGGAGTAGTTAAATAATGATTGTCTAAAACGCAATTAGGACAAATCGCATATGTTTATTGTACGTGGTATGCATAAGCTATGTGTACATATTACTTAGGAGTATAAATATGTATATTAGGAATGATTATACTTTATTCAATTTCCTGTCAAGGCCGAAGAACAAACTTGCTTTGTTTAAATTGAAAAAGTTTACTAACAGTAAAGAAGTCTTAATTTAATAATTATGTTGTACTTATTAAAAATATCTATACAAGTTAAGAGGCTTAGTCAAAATTTTTGGAAGTTGGGAACCCGAGTTCCCTAGCTAAAATCAATCTAAAGTTGTTACTTTTCCGAAAACACGAAAGTATTGTGCATTTGAATGCAGGAATTTTGTGTATTCAAACTGCAGAATGAGCAATTTTATGCATTCAAACTGCAGAATGTGTAATTTTATGCAGTAACCCCCAAAACGTGCAATTTTGTGCAATATTAAACTAAGGTAAATTTTGCCTAAACATCCTAATTCTTATAAATAATTTGTCTCTGGCTGATTACGAGCTTGCAACAAAAAGATGCAATAGCACGAGAATCCGGGCTCTACTTATTAGTTTAGAAAACCGTCATGAAATAGTAGATTAAAATTAATTAAAACAACTATTTATCAGAGGATAATTTAAAGCAGCACTTCACGTGCGGTATTTCTACACGAACTGTAATAGCGTACAATGTAGTAATCATTCCCCAAACAAGTATACAAATTGTAAATTTTTTAAATTATTTTCATTCGATATTTCCATTTTATTCTTACAGCAGTAGCCATCCGCGAAGTACAGAATATAACTATATTAACTAGCAATGGTCACTTAGGAGAAGTGAGGTCAAACATGACCTTTATAAGAAAAGGGTGTCTTATTAAATTCTTAAAATGACATAATCAAAAGAAAATTCTATATTTTCTTTTTTGGCTGAATATTGAAACGGGTAGAGGTGACCATATTCCATACACATCTATATTTTTATAAGCCGGTTATGGTCAGCTCAAAATTATTGTAAATTAAAATCCATAATTAATTAAGTCCAACATAATGGATCTTGTATGAAGGCCTGAATTCTAATGAAACACTACTTAACTCAACAACTAAATATTAATGTAGCATTTTCAAATAACTCCTTGAAAATTCTAGTACTTCAGGACACTTTTTAAGGAAAATATTTTTAACGACTACTAGAAAGGGATCTGATTAGTAAATAAATCATAAACCCTTTTCAGAAATATATCTCCTGGTTATATAACAAATAGATTGCGTTGTGAATTGTATTATTATTATAAATTATTGTTGTGCGAAATTATTAGCTTGCCCATCACTGGTAAGGTGGCCATGTCTAGTGCTTAACTTTATATTTAAACGTATTTGAAAATTTATGTGTACATAAAATCCTTGAAATAAAAAAAAACAAAAAACTTTAGAGCTGTACTACTCAAATACATTCTACATCTAATATCATAGTCATTATAATTATATATAGAAATATTTTTCATGCAATTAATATAGCATCACTCCTCAATATTTTTATTTGTAATTGAGAACCGGCAATTTTATTTTCTTTATTAAGTCAGGAATTCAAAGTTACACTATATAGACATACAAATTTTTCTTATGTTTTTATGAAAGAACATTTTGTTTTTGGAAAAATAAAACTATCTAAACCACTATCAATATAACTTTCAGTGTTTGTGTGGACAAACAAATTAACAAAATCTATAAACAATGAAATTAATAACACATTTAAAAATCATAAACCTATCATAATGGAGAGAAGTAGTTTCAAACTTTGCGTCTCAAAGTTCTATTCTATTGTAATTAGAAAATGGTAGATAATTCAGTACATCCAGAGAAGATAAACTTAGGGCCTATTTTAGAAATGTTATTAAATTCTATCAAAATTATTTATTAATTATAAGATTTATGTCAGTATATTGTTTTAAAATTTATTAATTTAATTTTAATAAATAATAAAAAAAAATGAAGAGTCAAATTGAGCATATTAAACAATACACATTATTTATCTGATTATGCACATGAATACAAATTATGTATACATGTGGACTGTTAAATCAGTTACTGTATCAATTTAGACAGTAACTGATTTAAAATTGCTTACTATGTTTATAAATTTTATATTAATATATCCAGTTATTATTCTGGGTCTGGGTAGAAAACCATTCCTGAACTAATAAACGTTTTTAAATGTTTTTAATAAGAATATTCTTTATCATTTTAAACACTAAAATGAATTATTTCTATATTGCTATACATTTAAATGATGCCAGCATTTTTTGTAGCATCTTATAATCCTTTATTAGTGTGCACTATTTTAAAGGATTATGGTTTAAAAAAAAGAAACAAGACAATCATATATTATTAATATAAAAATTAAAAAATTCCAGAATAATAACAAAATCATACATATTTTATACAGATATATAAAAATGTAACGTCGCAAAAATTTTATTTAATTTCACAATAGGATTATTTACTTATTTTTTTTATAAATTAAGAGTAGCAGTTCATAATTTAACAAATTATTATTAGTACCTGATATTTTTTTTATTTTCTTAATTCTACTAAATGACTGATGTAGGTACATAAATTGATTATTTTCTGATGTACATTTATTATATAGTTATATATATTTACTGTATTATATTTTTTGTTGAAAGTTTTTTTTTCGTATTTTTTTCTTTCATTATAAATTATGATTACATCACATATATTTAAGTTGATTATAAGTATTATATTTGAAGTTGAGTCTGGTTTATTTTCTTGGTACAGCATATAATTTTGTGAATTGTAAATACTAATTATATAAGAAAAAAAAAAAAAAAAAAAAAAAAAAAAAAAAACTGTATAATATTTAAGTCAAAATACTTATAAATCTAATTCAAAAAGGCCTAGTTACTATAAATAATTTATTAGATTAATTTTTTTTCCGTAATTCGAAAAATTAAAAAAATATACACACATCACATATATATATATATATATATATATATATATATATATATATATATATATATATATAATATATGTATATATATCTGTATAACAAAAATTTCCATAGCACCATCACAACTTTAAACATGCTTCCAGAACTCAATTATTAAGAAAATCTTTAGGTTTACCACATGCTGATGACTGTTCCAAAAAAAGTGCTTGAATATAAAGAATAGACAGCTTGATGAACTTTATCGATTAATGTTGTGAAGTATAAAAACATATTTTGACTCTGATGGGCAATTTACGAGGCAGTTCCAGGATTGGGAAGTGCCAATGAGTATAATTACAATTGAGTTCCATAGCAAATGAAATACCGCCTTGAAGGGAAATACACATGAATAATTATTATTACTAATTCTTCTAATGACAAAAACATAAATCAATTACTACTGACCACATTCGAAGAAGGACAATTTAATAGCTCTGATGTGTAGCGACTATTCACTAGAGTCCCCACTTCATTATCTATTTATCTGCAGCAATATTGCGTTACTTGTATATTTTTTCGTGATTCGAATAACATCAGATCATTGATTGGTCGTTGTGTAAAGAGGGGTTTCTGATTGGTCCGTCGTGTAAAGTGCAGCTTCCAAATAGGGAGGACACGACCTTTAGTGAGCCAATGGTAAGCAGGGATTATCGGTCTCCGTTGTTCACGAACCAATTTTCTTTATACAGACCAATTAACGGCCATCTTTTGATATATGAACTATGGCTCCGGAATTTTTCATTTAACGATAAGGAAAGAGAAAGGACAAAGAAACGTGTTACGTAGCAGACTGCAAATTATATATTAGTTATTAATATAGAGGGCATCATGATTCTATTTTTGCTAATTCCTCTTACATTCATGGAGTTTCAGAAGTTATATATATATAGTAACAAATATAAGGTTTGTCGTGAGATAATTGATCAATTTCTTCTGCTTATTTACTATACAACATGCCACAACCTTATGTACAGTTTATTTTCAGACTCAACAGAAAATTTTAATTCGGCGGTTTTCTGAGCTGTTAAAAACAAATTCTTTATATCGTCCCTACAACTCCAAAGTATTGAATCTGAAAAAAACGCATTTTTTTAATTACTTTATCATGCAATATTCTTTAGGACGGAAATAATTTTAGCGAATTCTTAAATCCGAATTCACTCTGTTAAGGGGAGGACTAACCCTACCAAAGGGACGATTATACAAACTATTTAATTATGGCAAATCAATATAGCGAATCACTAATGATCGAATGTAAGAACAGCGTATTTTCACATTCGATACTTTGCAGTTGTACGAATGATATATAGAATATGGCGAATCCATGAGCGGAATCCAAACACAGTTTCACACACCCATGTAATCCTCCTGGAAAATAAAGCAACGGCCAGTATCTCTACTCATGCTCTGAGTGACTATATCATAGTTCTCTCTCACTCAACCTCCACTGGATGTTTACACCAGTCACATAGGTGAGAGAGCAACGCTGTGATCTCGTTGGACCTGGCTTGCCTCTCCATAAGTGAAGGGACAGGTGTGGTTTACAGATCCATAGGCTGAGTGTATATTGTAATTTTAAATAAGATTGTGATCTAATAAATATGTAATTTTTATAAAGAGTATGATCGTATTTTTAAATTTTATTTTAGTTGATCTATTATTATAATCATTATTTTTAAATCCACGACTGTCACTTATTTCTTTACAACAAACAGGTGCAATGATAATATGAAACATAATTGGCATGTCTGACATGAGGAAGGCCAGCGCCCAGCGGTCCTTACTCCTAACATGATATATAATTAATTTTTTACCGAGATATCTCATACATCTCCTTTTCAAAAATCCTCGGGTATTCTTTGCCATGTTTTTCGAAGCCATAGTTCATATTAGATTGTTGATATCTAACAGTAATTTGTATATACTATTGTTCCATAAGTATACAATGTCTGTGTCTAATGATATGTTATTGATGCATCAGAGTGATTTTGAATTGATTCTTTATTTTTAGGGCTGGAAAATATGTTATTTTTTAAAAATTACACAAGACTTATTTACGTGACAGTAATTAGACCCATTCGGACATACTGAGCTGAGCTTAGGGGCTCCACTAAACCTTCCAATTATTCTCGTTTACAATTCTCACAAACAAAATCCTTTATAAAATCTTCAATGCTTGATATTATGTACGAAATAAACTTATCCGTAACGATCGAAATTTTTATAGTCCATATGTTGTAGATTTGGCCAAATCCATATATCCACTACATATTAACTCAGATCTACAAATCCCCCAACCAGCTTCACACTTGATTCTTGATAACCATCTGAAAAGAAGATGGCCTAAGAACATTCTAACGTTTAACAGTTATTGAAAAATAATTAATATGTTTAAAATATTTAAATATATTTTTATATATGGTGAAGATGATAATCAGGGATGCATTCAAAGAGGAACACCACGTCCAAGTTGAAATACTTAAATTCGTGCCAACGTTTCGATCTGTCTTTATTTGTTTTTCTTATCATTCCTGTATTGTACTTGAACTAACCTTACTGATTTGTATTATTACTAATTTATGTATCTGTTCTTTTCTACAGCCTTTTTTGTATATAGTTTTTTATACATGTCATTCTTTATTCAGTTTGTCATCCGTTATCAGTCTGTTATTTTTATCACATTCATTATAGCCTTGAAGAAGACCTGCAAGGCAGGTTCCTCTTTGACTGCATCCCTGATTATCTTCTTTTCCATTAATTTTAACAGTCAACTATACTTAATTAATTAATATATATATATATATATATATATATATATATATATATATATATATATATATATATTAATTAAAATTAATTTGTATAACTAGAGAAATATATATATATATATCCTGTACCATAACCCTTCTTTCCATCATCTACAAGTCTTCAACCCGATATCACAGAAAGTAGAGGTCCACCTGAGAGGGATGAATGGGTACACTCGCTCACTAAGAAGTTGAAACCGGCTCAATGGAGCGGACCGTAGCGGCGAGGACCGGACGGTACATGAATGACGTGGAGCGGTTGACATTCTAGCGCCGCACTCTGCCGCCGCAGCGCTAGCCTCGATAGCTCTATACTTCTAGTATTTGCATATCGTTAGTGCACTATTAGCATATTTCTTATCTCTAGGCGTTCGTGATCGCTGCCGACAGGTAAATAACCGATCTGCGACTATCCGAGAGCGATATATCGAACTAATTGAGTCATTAGGCGTTAATATCAAATCGTTTAGTGCCACTTGTTAGTAACATCTAAGAAAATTATTGATAATTTGTTTAAAAGGAAACGTAATATTAGGAATTATATGATAAAAAACAATAATTTATTAATATATTATAGGGAGTTTGATACGTTATTGATAGTCTGTAAAGGAGCAAGTCCTTTGTAAGCTCAATTTTAATTGATACATTGTTTTTTTCAAGTGGATAGTTAAAAAAAGTACTGTTATTTAAAAAAAAAATACAAATTTAAAAGTCTGACATATAAAAAACATAATCTTTTTATATATATAAACACAAAATCTACTGATATTCAAATCACAGATAATTAATAAAAATCTTATCTGTTTTTTCTTTATTCTTTTATTTTTTTTTTATTTCATATGTTTCATGTAAAAGGAGCGCTACCACTTGGCTGCCCTCACTTCATCTCGAAAGAGTTCCTGGCTACTATAATTGTCCACATGCAATTGATATTATGGCTATTATAATCACTTATTCCAACTCATTATTCTGAAGACCGAAATTTATTCATAATATTTAAATAGTAATTTCTACTAACCAACTGAGGTAGAATTAAGTGTTAAAGGTTATAAACTAAATTTATAAATTTTTGGGTACCACAGAAGGAAATATGTGGTGTTTAAAATATTTATAAAAAAGCGCCTTAGTTAATTTTAACATAGTAAATCATTAATTAATTCTATTACAGACAAGATTGAAAAAAGAAATCGGTGGATTTTCATTCCTGTGCTCTTAATACATTCATTCGATTTATCGACTGTTTAAATATCGATATGAAACCCCTAGACAACGGACAAAGAGAGAGGACTAGATAACGGTCCTGGTACAAGGATGGGCGAGGGCCATTTCATAACTCGTGGCGTGGAGCCCGGACCAACATTTCTCGGCAGTAAATCCTCCACTCCAAGGACTCAGGCACCTTTTTCAGGATATCTTTTTGTTTTAGAGTTGGGATCCTCGCTCGCCCTCTCCTCAAGATGTTTATTGTCCTTCGTCAACTGCCTCTCCGACCGCTCCTGCACCTTTTTTCCCAATCGCATTCCTTGCTATTATCCACTCCTGTCAATTTAATGCGCCTTTTCAGTTTCCCAGTCTTCGCTATATCGATTATAAAAAAAAAAAAAAAAACACCTTATCAGGAACTTGTCTGAGAAGCAGTGTCCCTCCTCCATTTCAATTGATTTGTTAAAGTTGTAGTATTTTCAAGTCTAACAATTTATTTAAATAAATGTTCGCTATGATCATAGTCTTTCTCTCTCTAATATATATACGTATATATATATATATATATATATATATATATATATACGTATATATATATAAAATAATATAAGTATTGAAATATTTAAGGACATCAAGCCCTAATAAACAACAATGCAACAATTCAAATTGCTGGTGATGAATATTCCCACGTCTACAAAAAAACAACTGAAGAATATTTAAAACTAGTTTTAAAGCAAACTAGATACTAGTTTAGAAAGCACGTGCGTGAACTAAATGGCATTAATAACGAATTATTTTACAGTGTAACAAGTTTTTACTTGCAAGTAAATGGAAACAGTTTCCTCTGCATACAAATAAATCCACCTATCACTTATAACTTAAATTACGTAATGACGATATCTGTGATAATCTTAGCTTTCATAAGAGACACTGACCACAATTGCCGTTCAGGAGTATGTCTATTTCTTAGAACATTACTTATCATGTTTTTTTATAAGAAAGAATTTCATATAATAAGGTAGTTTACCACAAAATAGCACCTCAACTCCGCAAAGCTAAACCATGATTTCGTAATTGATAAATCTGCAAACAAGAATCAACTCGCGAAATGATAGTGCTTCAGAAAACATTGAGATTACAGACTCACTAACAATCGATAATTCTAGGGTGCACATTTATAGAGAGTTATCAACAGTGAAGAAAGGACGACCGTGACGAAGACCCGAGTTAATAGGAGAGATAAAAAAAAAGGAAATAAAAAAGAAAAAGAAGATAAACTTCGTCCTTGGCGGTGGAAGTCAGCTCTATTGCGAATTTATCTGAGATTTATTGTAAAAATACTGGAACTGTCAGTCTGCTGTTGACTCATAATGGAATAAAATTGTTGGACTCTCGGTACCAAAGGTATATAAAGCTGTGGTGCTATTTAGGACCAACTTAAAGATTCCTTACGTGTGCGTCACTCCGGCTTTGATTTCATTTATTTATTTTTATTCACAAGTGTAATCCTCGCATCCAGCGAAATAGTTAATTCTTATTCCAATCCCTTATTCACTATAAGTTATCATTTATAAAATTATTTAGGTATTTTCTGAACCTTAACAACTTTGAGCTAATGAATACAGCTTGTAACACTACCGAAATTCTGGAGAACTTTTGTGTCAGTTGAGCTACGCATAATAGTACAATTTTTTTTTTACAATCACTTATGATATTTGTACTCCTTAGTCTGAGCTGTCGTCTCTCCCTTCTTTCCCTAAAATGAAAATAAATGTATAGCATTTCAAACTAGTCTGCTAATATATATAATTCATCTATTCCTAACTAATATGCAATTACTCCACATACTAAATTGGGAGCTATAGTAAAATAAGTGGTTTAGTAAAAGCGATGCTTTGGTGTGGTTTAGTAAAATAAGTTGTAACAAAATAATAGATACTATGTGAATAATTCCTCGGTTTTCTTGTAAAAAGTAAAACAAATTATGAATTTTTTAGAATTTCGGGCTCGTCCTAATTCTCCGACATGACAACAATAATGTAGATGAAACTATTTTGAACACTATCTCCAAAGAATGAATGATAACGTATATGAGTAAATAGGCAATTATCCCCGTTCGATCTTTAGTAATAATTAAAGCATTAGATCATGCCAAATATTTTGAGACTTCTTTTCTTCTGGCTCTCATCTGTTTGAAAGTGTTTTCTTGTACTTTACCTGAATTCGTTTTTACTATTTTTATTATTAAATGCTTGTAGCTATTTATTAATTTATTTGTTGAATCATTATACCAATAGAAGTATTAAATGATTCATTAATCCTTCATCATTTATGATTATTATTATTATTTTATAAAGATATTTTTCTGAAATTTCAATTTATGTTTGAAAAATAAATGTAATTTAAAATACCGAATATCAAATACTTGTTACCCAGATTCAAAAAAGTTTCGTACCGACCCCTTAATAGTTAAAACTTATGTTCCACTTTAGCTGGTTTACAATTACAAAAAGAAAAAAAAAAATCTCATATCATATAGGTATAAATGTTAAAACTTTAATGTGAAAAAAAAATTGTTGAAGTTGTTGATTTCTCTACGAAACAAGTTAAAAAAAAAAACAAAAAAAAAATAACTGTTACTTATGGTTTCAGGGAAAAAAAAAGTATATTGGAAGCAAAAAGATATAACCACAACAAATCAAAGTTCAATTTTTAAACTGGAAGTATGAAAAATATTAATAATTATAATTCTACACATTTAATTAATTGTATAGCATTATCCAATGTCGTAAAATATATTAGAAAAATAAAAGTAGCTAAAATGTATGTAGGTGGGCTATTCTACTTTTTTTGTTTTAATTCGTACATTAATTATTTATTTTTTTTTTTTAAATATTTCTTTTAGAAAGGGTACATCTCATTGTTAATTATCTGAATTGTAGTAGACAATTCACAATCTTCCAATTTACAAAAGTGTAGGAGCTGGTGTATGTGAACAATTATACAAAAAAACTAATATTAGTGTCAAGAAATTTATCCATATATATATATATATATATATATGTATAAATTTCTTGTTTAAATTATATAAATGCATATATATATATATATATATATATATATATATATATATATATATATATATATATATATATATATATATATATATATATATATACATGCATTTATATTAAATAACTCTAAATCATGAATTGCCCGATATTCTAATATATAAGACAATGTGAATCCAAACTCTTTTACCAGTTGCTTAATTTATCCTTTTGTTGGTCAAGAACTCACTTTCTCACTCTAACATAGTGCTGTTTTTAAAAAGTCTTTTTTAAAATAAGGGTTTAGCAATTTTGTGTTTGGATAAGATTTGTATTTTTTTACTTGTCAATACAATTTTTTTTAAATTTAGGATCTTCTATATAATTAGTTATTATATATTACAGATAATGGGCTAGTTTGGAACGCAGGCCCTTGCTTTCGTAATGATTTAAAACACTGACTGGTGCTAAGATCGCCAGGTGAAAGGCTATTTCGTTATTGAGCGTTAATTGAACATCAGGAGAGCACGCAAAGGGTAACTGACACTTGGAACAACTTCGTTACGAACTGTGATTCCGATGTAACGGGCTTTCCCTCTAAAGTAATGCCAAGAAATTACAAGAGGAAACCGTAACATTATGATGTACCATTATGCTTGAACCTAACAGTAGCAAAGTTGAATGCAAGACATGAAAAATGGTAAACTGGCTCATTATCTTTGTGACATATAACTTCCTTCTTCCAAGACTTTACTGTCGTATTTTTTTCAAAATTTATCGTTAATTAACAACTAGTCTTGTGACTGGCGTGGCATTTCGTTCAAAAACAAAATAATCCTGCATTATCACATGTGTATGCCGCAGCAATGTAGTATATCTGGTATTCATATCTAGATTTCTTCTTTATCGTGGATGTCCATCAAGCTCATCTTTAATCTCGGAGTTAACTGCTCAGATGTAAATGGTCTATATGTAAAGCCAAACGCCAAGAATTTTCAGTGATTCTTCTAAAAGTTTTTGATCCAAAATTTTGAAAGTTTACTGCTGTTCTTTTTATACATGACAGATAGACATGATTCGCAAGTCCTCGTTGAAATAAGTTATTGCATGCATTTAGTTTTTATTTTTAACTTCTTTCAAGAAGAAGACATAAATGTTGCGGTCATAAATTTATTGTTATCACCGTATTCTAGCTATATGTAATTGTTCTGTCAAATGTAAGGCCAAGGTACTGTACTGTATCTGTTGACGGAGTTTGAACATTTTTAAGGATAAAGTGTAATTCATTTTTAGCCAAAGAAAGAGATTTATTGATATTTGTCAGGGTCGAATTCACTAAAGTCTATTATTAATAGAGATTATATTTTGTGATCTAGCTAGAGTTTGCTAGAAATGGAATTTGATAGTCTGATTCGAGCTATTCCTACTACTTATCATAACTTTCAACACCTCTTTTGTGTTTTATTCTTAATTTGAGTATCTGGCTAATATTTTCTGGTCGGATAATAGGAAAGGTTATAATATTATCAAGGATGAATCGGTTAATTTCTGAAGTTCTATTGTTTCAAACGTTTCCAATTATACTATGATTTAGGATGGATGCATGTGATTGAATCTAGCAATGCTGTTTTTTAATGTGTGATGGTGATATACAGCATATTTACGATGATCTACTACTATTTTTCAGCAAGTTGTTAACTTGTCGACGTTGAAAAATTAAGTAAATCTGCTTAAATATTCTGTGACGATTTTCCGTCGATCAGATTTTTGATTTGATCCTCATTCTGTTTTGAGTTAGTTTCCTAGATATTTAGTTTGATTATAATTTTAAAACTGTATCCTAAATACGACTAGTGATATCTACAGTTTTAGGCGTTCTAGTAAAATTACAACCATTAAAACTATCGCCAATTAAATATCCGTACAGCCGAACTTCTCTTAATTTACTTATTTATAAAGATTGTAAATATCCCTTTTAAGACGAAACTAGATAAAAAAAAAGGTTTACTTCTATTATAATTTGTACAGCCAATTCTTTTTTGTTTCTATTTCATGTTTTATTCATATCTGTTACAAATGATTTTTTTGGCAATATATGTGTTGTGTGGCTTGATAGGCACGAGGGAGATTTGCTACTCTCAACTAAGCCTACTCCTTGCATGGAAAAGAAGTGTTATTATGTCCATGAAGTCTGTCATGAAATCGCCTATAAAGAGTATGTACATGTCATTTTCCTGTAATTACATGCAAATCTGAATGAAGTGTGTGTGTGGTTTGCCAGACACTAGGGTTTTTTATTTTTATTCCGTGATTAGTTTGATTAGTAGTTGTATTCTGTTAGGGTGCGTATTTCGTAGTCACCTATATTTGTTTGTTGTATGTGTTTATCATGTAAATATATACATATATAGGAAGAGTCATGAGAAGAAAGGTAAATCAACTTTTATCGAAACTGAAAAAAAAAAAACGCAATTGGAAATAAAGTTTCCAACACACCATTGATATTATTTTTAAAAATTAGTTTGCATTGGAATTCAAGTCAATGAAAAAGCTATATTAGAGTTTAAGGATTTCCAAAGAAAATTCTGATAATGTGAAACTTGACACTTGCCTGGTTTTTTTTCCCGTACAGAGAAACTTCAATGGGACATATTTTTTGACTCCCGTGGTTTTTCCACATTTAAAGTCACTAGAAAAATTTAGCTTTTAATTATGAATCGATTCATATCCATAACTCATTTTCGTGAATAAAATGAATTACCTAGTTTCACTCCCTGACGCTTATGTCGACTTGATGTGGAATTGTATTCCTTTGTTATGGATTATTAGTTATATTTTATGCTTATTTCTAAGTTTATGATGATTCAATAGTTATATTCATAGTATAATATTCAATAGTTATTTCGATTTGTATTTTTGTTAGTTCCTCTCTTTTTTACCACCTAATATTCTTCTTACTTCAACTATTAGTTATTTTAGGTATAAATGTCCTAAGCTAATAGCTTAGGTAAATCTTTTAAAGGTAGAAATAAGTAGGCCAGATAAAGACAGATGTGGTAACCGTATAGCCTGTGTCACAGCTGGTACAACACAGTTACCTGCAGTACAGTTCACATCCTCTGCCATCAATGAACAGTTGAGGACCGCCCAGAGGAAGTTGTTCCAGAGGATGAAGGATCAGGTATACATTCTGATATAACTGACCTACATTTTTTGAATTGATAGATCCCTTTTCCAACTCCTTTTTATAGTTTTGTCCGTGAAGTAAAATTGTATTTAGTCTGCAAACGTTTTCTATCAATTCGAAATTCATTGATATAATTTAATAATTTAAACTGTAATTTTTTTAAGTTAGTACCGCAAAGCTCAAGGCCAATATAACCACCGACTATGGTAGCAAGTATCCGCTAGCCCGGATACCACAGCACTACGTCATGCATCGTTAAAAATATTGATGATAAAATATTTATTTTGTAAAAAAAAGTAGAAAATACGTTCTAACTGACGATAGAAAATATACATAAACCTATTTAGGCACGCCAATGTAAATGTAGATATGGAGAAGTAGATAATCAGTGATACAGTAAAATAAAAAATCACCGTCAAGTAGAAATACTTTAAAGTGCGTCAACGTTTCGACCGGCATTGCAGGCCTTCTTCAGGACCACCGACCTACACTGGAGAGGAGACGAACGATGACTGACTCCACTCTTTCTAGTTGCCATGGTGTTTCTGTTTGACTGCATCCCTGATTATCTTCTTCTCCATTTAACTTAACAGTCAACTATACTTTTATCATTATAAATGTAGAGAGAGATATTTATATATGAAGTCAGTTATTGTCTCAGGTAAATAAACAAATGACAATAAAGGACTATGTTTTGTAATAATAAAATGTATTTACTGGTCAAATTCTAATATCTTCAGTAGGTCCCAGAATAATTTTTATTCCTCATTTAATTTAATTTTCATAACATAAAGAATTATTATTTGTATATGTTTATGGAATTATAATTGATTGCTATAATTTCATTGTTTTTATTGATAATATGCTAATACATTAAATTACCTCTTTTCTTACCTCACGCTTTCTAAGTATTTTTTAAATATGATAGTTAATATTTTGAACTTATTTACATTCTTTGGAAGCAAAATAATATTCTTAAAAAAAGAAAATTTCTTAGTTTTAATCTAATAAAATAAAACTAAGCCATTTCTTGATGTGTAAAGAAAGCTGTACAATTAGTAATTTATCCCTACCAGAGGATTTATTTCATGTACCAATAGTAAGCTTTAAATGCATACTTCCATGAATATACAAGACATTATAGTTTAGTTTATGTTATTTCTTTATTTTCTTGTTTTATGTTGTTAGATTAATGGGCATCTTCACTCTTCTTTGAAAAATTTAAAATTTAATTGTATGAAGCAAAAAAAAAAAAAAAAAAAAAAAATGATGTATCCTATAGAATTTCGTAGCTCTTTATTAATTGAATATTTCCTGTCAGATTATTCATACACCATATTTAAAAAACAAAATGAAGAATCTATTTGTCAACCTTAGATTACGTCTGATGAGATACCTTTTAAACTTTTTTACATACTGTTGATATAAAGGAAAAATAACTTTTTTTTAAATTATCATTTTCAGTTTCATTATACCCTTATTTGGGTTTTCTTGTCCCCTGAAATACCCAGTTGTACTCTACTACCACCCACCCATAGTTCCCATGACGACCGCGGGCCTACGTCCGTGACTTTCCACGTCCAAGCTTCCGCAAGAGTTATGCAAGAGACCTCGAGTTGTCCTTGCCTCGTTATCCAATTGAACTCCCTCTACGGCCAATCTAGCGCCTTCATACTCAGTCTCAAAGACCATCCGCGGCACCTGATCACGATGCAAGTGAGTGGAGTGTTCGAAATCGGTAAAACAAAATCAGCTTTTTGATCAAGGAAAATACCAGTACTCTTCACTCTAAACAATTTAAATGTCTAGAAAAATACATCAATTTTCAAATTCTGTCAACATATACTTAAAGTTTTTCATAACTAAAAAATGACAACTTCACTCACTCCTGAAGGTGTCAAAAATAATTTTAATACTAAAGCGGTAAATTTACAAAACAAAATAATAAAATCGTCTTTAGGCTAAAACTGTTACGCAAATTAAGTTGCATGTTTGGTAATACGAAATAATTTAACAAATTCAAATTTACCCGACACAACTTTATGTCAAATTACCAAAACTAATTATCAAAAACCTGTTAAGAATATAATCAGTGCATTTGGTTAATAGATATTTTATCTGGGTTTACATCAATATTTTACCTTATAATTTTATTTAACTTAGTATAAAGAATCTTATAGTTTTTTTTTCTTTAATTTTTAACAGTCTCTTTAGCATTTATTATTTATTACACTACATCAGCTATGTCAGTTTGATTGTAATCTAGAGTAGTAATAACCAGAAATATGGCAAAACCGCTTCATTTTCAATGCTAATCCCAGTATCCTGTCATTTTTCTTCAAGTGCACCTTCTTGGACATTTCTTAGACACGCCTAAGAGCCTCAGTCATGGGTGGGTGCTTCCTCCAACGGCAAGTGTCCCACAAGTTGCGTGCGGCTCGTAACTCGCATATTTTCGGACTATATTACCATCTGGTAAGCCCGACATGGTCTTGAAAACGCACCAGCTTACCTAGAGAGCGTCTATCGGGGATAATTACCTGGACGAACCTCCGCATATATGAATAAATAATTATAGGACAGAGGTGGAGCGTAATAATGTTGGTAAGACACGGCAGGATGTACCTGTTCAAGAAGAGCTCTGAGGACTTGTCCATTTATTACACATTAATCGCTGTGTCGCATTATATTGCTGAGTCGGAAGGGGTAATTACTCCACTTCCATCTTATTTTAAATGCTAAGCCAAACGTCCTGTATCCCAGAGCCGCTGGATAACGGCAGGCTTCGTTGGCTACGGTGACCGTTTCCATTTCCACCGCTAAAAACAACGGCACAGGTTATCGAACTCTAAGCATTGCAGATAACATCGACAGGTGGCTTCTATATGTTATCTATCAGCTATCTTACTTTGGAAAAGCGAAATTTACTATTACTATTAGCATACCATTGAAGCCTAGATATGCTCAAGAAATAGGCATAAGCATAAACAGCCTTTTTATATTTTTAAAGAATTTTTGGTGAAGGCCATCAATATAATTATTTATGACTTCTTATATTTTTATTTTTTAATATGTTGTTAGGACTTATAAGGGTATTTGATATCCAAGTTAGTAACCTCAAATTGCAGCACTATTTCCAGTTTTCGCTTAAATTTTGTAAACTATGTGATTTTATCCGATAGGACATATTAAAACTGTTAAAGATCACTAAATAGTTACCAAGTTAAGAACAATTACAGCCCCGTAGGCCAATTGGATGCAGAGAAGCAAATGAGAAGGCTTACACAGGACAGGGACCGTTGGACAAGATGGTCAGAGGATGCTGTTCCTTAACAGCACTCAGGAGATAGTGAGAGAAGAAGAAGAAGAAGCACCTCTAAAAAAGTGATGATTTTTTTCAAAAATCGAAAATTTTCTGTGAAAACCTTCGGCCACTTTCTGACGAAAGTACTTATTTATATTTCTCCTTAAATATCTCGAGCAGGAAATTCGATAATCTTTTCATTGTAGGTGATGGCGTGGACCTCCTGGTCCGTCGCAATGACTCGAAGAATGGAATGGAAACAAATTCTATTACCAGAATGGTGCAGGGAAGGATAGCTCTTTGACTTCGCAATGTCTAGAACTAGAAAAAAAAAAAAACATTGTTATCAGGTTACAATTGTTGGTCTTATTGTACAACAGTTTCACTTGTGGCAATTTAATATTATTGAGTACGAAAGAGTTGCTGTGAGTCGCAGGCGTTCAGCGGATATTGTGCTTTTTCCGCAGCATCCTCTGGGTAATCGTCAAAAATACTGATTTTAACAGAATAACTGTTTCTAATTTAAAAAATAAAAAGATAGATTCCTGACAGAGTATTTACAAACATGTCAAATAATTTTCTCTCCATATACGATTATAATATTTGGCTTCATGACTCAAATTTTATCAGTTCACCTGATATCGTGCATTTTTTTTCACTGAATCCTCTAAGTACCAGTCTAAAAAGCATGTTATTAAATACAGAAATAGATGTTGACAGAAATTGAAATGTTTAGATAATAATTAAAAATTATTTATATTTAGTAATTGGTTTTTGAATGGTTTAAAGTTAAATTACCACCCTCATTTTTGTAAATGCTAGTTATAAGATATAGCTGCTGAGCCCTTCTCATTATACAGGCACATGTATCATGTTCTGAAAGTAAAACATTGAATTAGGTAAATTGTATTGATAAATATCAATTTTCATTAATTTAAGTAGTCAATAAATCTAAATTTTTGTATAACAGAGGGTTTAAATGGTCAAATAAATTTTAAAAATAAGGAAAACAGTGTACTTTACAGAGTAAAGATTATCTTCCTCCCCATCCCTCTTTTATGATATCTAGGAAAATTCCTTAATTTTTCGTATCAATCTAAAAATATATATATTTTTTTAACGAAAATATATTCCAAGGGTGTAGAGATCCACTAAATGTTTTTAAGGTAATTACTAATCATTCTATAGCACCGTAACAGATTCGATTCAAATTGATGGTAAACGATGGATTCCAATATACGCGATTTTATTTATCTGGGTAGGTCCTTACATCATGAAACCTCAATTTTGTATTCATTATTTGATATTGTTTTTTATACAGAAATCTTTAGGTAAGGCAATGTCTATTTGTCTGAATGAAAAGAAAAATATTGTGTTCCAAGAAATTTCAAAATCGTTTAACAGATGTCAAGAGCTTTAAAATAAATGGAAATTATGTCCCTCTTAGTAGCTGTGAAAAACAATTTAATTTAATTATTTAAGGTTTTTTTTGTTCTAAACTATGACTCATACACCCATTGATTCTTTTTTTAAAAACCATTTATTGATATTTACAACGGTACACATTATATACAAGTAAATTTGAGGAAAATAATTACAATGACGTGTAAAGAGCTACCCACTAGTACCACTTCAATAAAAGTTCTACACTAGAAGATTTCATAGTTATCTTCTTATGAGATGCTTTAGCGGTTTATCAGGATTAATAGGCAAGTTGGGAGACTAATGGGTTCGAGTGGGAATGCAGTTTACTATGAAAGGATAGGTATCTGGTTTGGGCCAAATCATCAACATATGGAACATAAACTTGTCTTCATGGAAAAGTTTGTGGCATGATAAGGAGCTTTGAGGATTTTATGAAGGGATTTAGGTTATAAGGATTGGATACGAGAAGGATTGGAAGGTTAAGTCTCAACACCCATATCTCCAAACGGGTCTAATTACTATGTTGGAGTAGTCGGAAACAACGATCAGTTTCTTGTCTTTTAATTCTGATATAAGCCGTTAGTCTAGAGTCCTAGGTAGCGGATCTGTTCAATGGGGATCAAGATTGCTATATTGATTATTGATTTAAGGATATACTCATTGATTTAAACTTCCAAAATCAATAGCATAATGAACAAAATCAAAAATGAATCTGACCATTTAACAATCAGAGATTTTATAAGCAGGTAATATTTTTGTTTGTATTATATTTTATTTTTTGAAAGTTTGTGTTTGGATTTGTAATGCCAGAAAGCGCTAAAAAAAACCACAAATATCACCATGACAAAGACCACCAATTTTTTAATAAGTGAGAATGATGTTTACTAAATCATAATTTGCACCATTCTGCTAACGAAGCAGAAGGCACTTTAACCAACAGACCTTTTTACTCTTCGTTATATGGTTTGACTCTTCGATTTCATTGAGTTATCTTATAGATAAAATTCATTAAAAAAACACTGGTCTACATAGGTCTTTATAATACATTAACAATTTAGTTTTACATCTTACTATGTTACTTACTTTTATCTATCAATAATTATTTACATTGAAACTAGCCAGCAAAATCTTGTGAAAGTTGTTTCAAATTTTAAATTAGTTTTTAGTTCTTGATGCATTATTTAATTTAATAAATATTTAATTTGTAACTGGTTAATATTTAATTAATTTAAACACGTTTTTAGTTGGTTCATCAGTGAACGAATGAGCATAGTGATAATAAATTGCTTACATTAATAATAATCAGTCCTTAACATCTATTTCAGTGATGTTCTGGAATGCAGCCGAAACCTTGTTTAGTCAACTTATATTAAATATATCTTCATATGTATGTCTTCTTTTTCACTTTAATGTGATTTCTGCATAAAATTATGTTTATTAAGTACTTTATATATTACATTGGTCAACAAAAAATTTGCTATAAAGCTTCTGTTGGTAAATAGTTTTTATATCATTTAAGTGCATTCTCTTTTTCAACATTCTTAAAAATAATCGCTCGTTATTAATATCTGTTTTTACTTTATTTTTTAACTGATTATGATTCTGATTTGCTTACTTGAATGAAAATAATCGGATTGCTATCATATTGTATGTATTTAGTTTTTCCAGAAGAAATTAATTAGGACAAGATATGGTAGAAGCATAATTTGTTTGAATATATTTTTGAAAAGTAGCTTAGTTGTAACGGGTTTTCACTTAAAAGTTTAAAACATCTTTGTCTCGAAGCAGTGTTTAAATTACCATAATATTTTTTATTATGTTTGTGATGAGGTAAAATTTGTTTAAAATATATATTTTTTATATTTTGATTTAAAAGTGACTTGTTAAACTCGTTAGGGCGTCTCAGGGGTCTTAGCACGCTCAGTACAGAAGATCGTACGTTCGAATCCCACCTTAGCTGGTTAAAATTGATTACGTGGCTGACCAACGGAATGGATATTGGATAGAATAGGTTGGTAACATGTAGGCTTTTGCCCTACAAAAGTACGTTATTCTCCTACAAACAATTTGTTATGTATATAATTTCTAATCTAATAGATTTCTGGAAACAGATCTTCAATTCATTTTTTATTTTTATTTATGCACAACCTTTTCCTACTCCGATTAGTAGAAACAGTTGAACCTCGAGAACGATTTTTATCACTTGAGGTGGTCTCATGGAGGCTAGAAAGAATAGAAAGAATTCGTGTTCTGGAGTTCAAGAAATTGTTCCAAATAAGAAAGAATATAGACTTTCTAGTTAACTTTTGCGATTTACTCAGAACTACGGTTACTGGACATTCACCTTCTAGCCCTTTAATCATGTTTCATAAAATTTATTAATTAATCACTATTATTACTAATGATAAATAACTCTTTGAGAACAATAAAGACAAAAAAATATCTTTAAGCATTTTTTATTCGAGGAATGTTTCTCTTACAAGTGAAGTGGTAAACAAAGAATGATAAAAGGCACACCTACTTCATTTTATACTCTTTAAAAAAAAAAAAATGTGAAAAAGGCTTTAAAAAACAAAACAAAGAAAGTAAATATTTCTTTTAAAAGTAGAATCATAAAAAAGAATTGAAAAACGCCATCGACTGCATAAAGACTGAGAGCATAGACCCGCTATCAGATGCAGCGTGATGCAGTTGGATCGGCTAAGTGCATCCATCTAAGGAACGTTTTTATCTCTCGCTGTACTCGAGCCTCCTTGCTGTCTTAATGTCGGGCTAACTGTAAACAAGATGGATTAGTGACCCTAGCCAGCTACATGCAAATTCTTACTAGAGCTTCATGATATTAGAAATTTATTATATTTTGTAAAAAAACGGGATAATATAATATTTTTATATAAACCTTGTGTTAACTAAAAATTTTATTACTTAAGGTACGTATGATGGTAAAGAATGTTCAATACAGATATAAAATGATTGATTATGGGTATTATTTTATTAGAATACTAGTTTCGAATGCAAAAACATGCGAAAACATACAAAATTTTCAACACATCAGCACTATGTTACATGGATTATATATAGTAAAGCTTTCAAAAATGTAAGACAAGAACTCAAACATTGGTACTTAAGGAGATCTAACAGATATATGGAATATATCCATCGTAAAAAGGGAAAGGGGGCAGGTAGGTTAAAAAGGTTTTAATTGAAACAGGCTCTTCAATGACTGATTTCTAGTCTTACACTTTCGAAAACTTTAGTACCCATTTACCATAGTCCTGAAGTGTTGAACATTTTATATGTTTTAGAAATAAAGATCAATGTTTAGCATTGGGAATTAGTATTCTAATAAAATAATCCCAATAGAATTAGCAATTAATTCATCAATCCTAAATATATATATATATCCTAGTTTCCTCGCTCATCTTTCCTCTCTTCGACTATGGCTGCGTGGTGTTTGAGGGTCTCTCTATGGGTCTCCAAGAGAGGTTAAAACGAATTATGAATTTCTTCGTTCGATTTGTTTTTGGAACCCCGAGGCGTTCCCATGTCTCACATCTGTACATCGACTTGAAGTGGCTCTACCCATCCACCCGCAAATCATACTTCCTAGGTTCATTCCTTTATCAAATCATTTATCACCATCGCCCATCCTACATTTACAATCTGTTGAAATTTAAGCCTTCTACTCCCGATTCACAACAAGATCACGTTCATCTGACCTATACTTGCCTTTCCATAGAACAACATTATACCAGCATTCCTTCCTAGCCCGATCCACCACCCTCTGGAACACCCTCCCTCCTGAAATAAGACATGCCCCTTCCTTAAGCTCATTTAAAACACTTCTTTTCCAATATCTCCTCTTATCCCAGTCAGATGCCAGTCAATATGAACAGTAATTATTATTAAATATGATCAAATCAAATAAATTTGATACAGGTGAATTGACTCATACATTTTCTTTCATATAAAAATAATCTTTTATTTGTTCTACATCGGTAAATAATCATTCTATTTATTTTTTTTATAAAAATTCTTTTTTCTTATTTTTATTTTTTACTTTAAATGTTTTTCCTAAACAAAGAAATTTTATCTATCGACAATTCATATGTGTATGGTTGTGTGTATAGGGTATAAGTGAATGAGTGCAGTGTATATAAGTATATATCGTTATCTCTGTAAATATTTTCTTCATCCAATGTACATATAGACATAGTTCATTCTCTGTATATATCTTTACTCATTTTCTCAGGGTTATTTATTTATTTTTTTTTTTTTTTTAGTATTATTTCATTTATCCTTCTTATGTTATCTTATTTACTAAAGTTATTTAGACAATTATTTACTTAACTGTATTTGCATGTCCATTGTTCCTCATATATAAATACCTTTGTATGAAAATATATATGCCAGACCATTGTACAATTTTATGACACAATTTTGTTATTCTTAGGGGACAATACGTCCCAGAATAAAGATTATTTTTTCATTTCATTATATATATATATATATTTAAAAAAAATATTAGATATTGAAAATGAAAAAAGATTAGTCCTAGATAAGTTATTTTTCCAGCTTGATCACCAATGTAGTACGACGAAGTGTATGAGTTGTCTTGTTTGTGGTTAATATTCATTTTCCACATTTTTATCCAGGACATAAAGTCAAGATGGTGTTACGTATGTGTGGCACATTCTGCAGTTGTGCTTCATGATAGTATATTTGTGTTTTCTGACCTTTGGGTCCTAGATGTATATATATTGTAGTTGTAAATTTCAATAAAAATAAAAAAATAAAAAATCTAGATTCTCATTTCACTGCTCAGTATTCAATGTACATAAATTATAACTGGATTAAAATAAGTAAAACGTATTTTGAATGAATCTATTATTCACGAATTAACGTTTTCACTAAAACAGCTATGGTAGTATCTTAAAAAGCATATCTTAATTAACTTTTATTTTTAAGGGACCGTTGCTGATTATTTCCTTTCCAAAATGTCTAAACTACCAAAATAAAAGAAAATATAATTATCTTAATCCATGGCCAATCAAAGGATTATACTTACACCTAACTAAATAAGAAGTAAATTATCCTTAGAATATGGAATTACATTTCCATGAATAATTTTATATGTGATAAATAATTTAACAGAAAACAAGGAGCAGGTGCTTCATTCAAGTGGCACTTTCTCTTAAAATAAATTAAGAACAGGTTTTTCCTTAAGCCATCTCCTTACTTTTAGCACTATTAAACTAATTATAAGTTTTAGAAATACTTTTCCTATTTATCATCTTTGGTGGATATGACCAAAGACCGAATATTCGAGCAGTAAAAATAATTGTACAATAAAAACATCATTGTAGTTTTTATAAACACAATTATACAATAAATCTAACAAAACGATCTTATAAAACGTGTAATTCGAAGTTCACATTACAAATTTCAATTTTTGTTTTAAACATACAGAAAAATTGGATTTAAAATCTTTTAATAGGAATATACAAATTTATTTCATTTGATTTAATAAAAACTGTTTATGCATCATGTAGTTAATCAATTGAAATGTTTCTACCTTTTTATACCAACTCCTCAAGTTCTGTAATGTTGAAAGTGCTTCCTCTGAGATCCGTCCCCAGCGGTCTTAGAACTAAAGGACCCCAATTAGAAAAGAATTCGTACCATACCTTTTTTAACACATTGCCCACAAAGTAAATTGATTACATGATCGATTTAGCAACATCTATTAATAGACACAGCTTTATATAAATTTATTTTTAATTTTTTTTTTTTTTTAATTACGACAAAAACAATTTTGCAAAACCGTGCCTGTTTTCCTAGGCATAGGATAGGTACCAATATATTGTCCATTTCTGAACAATTGTTTATTTCTCTCTTATTTTGTTCCTGAAAAAAATTTTAAAAATGGAGAAGATCGATTTATGTCCGGTGTTTAACTAGGGGAAAAATTGTAGTTTTAACCATCATTTTGATGATTATATGAACGTATTTTTCAGCCTGATCATTTGATGGGGATATAGTATACGTATGTTTTAATAATTAAAACATGCAGAGGCTCCTAGTCAAAACGATACACCAGGATATTTAATAACTGACTTTGGATAAAAAACAAAACAAAAAAAAAACAGTTAAAATTATTTTACATTAAAAACAATAATTTATTGTAATCAATATTTTAAGATCCGATGGACGTTGCTATGTGTGGAGGAATCTGAAGAGCTGGCGAAAAAGAAATTCCGGCTAACTGTGAACTATTGCTTTGGGCGTGTTATGGTGTGGGGTGTATGGCGGCTTATGTTGTGGAAAATCTTCATTTTATAGTGGAATAGTTAGGAAGCATGGTTAAGTAGACATTTTTAGAGGAAACTTGAAACAAAGTGCAGAAAAGCTAGGGCTCAAAGACAATTAACACAAAGACTCTGTCATGTTAGTTAAGCACAGGGTCATATATGATAAATACAAAAAATTCACCCCTGAAATTATTAATCATTTTTTATTAGTTAATGATATAATTTCAGGGGAAAAGCTATATTAATAGCCGACGGAGGTGCGTTTACTCGATAAATAAGGCATAAAATTCAACACTCAGGCCGATTAGGAAATACTCATCCGGATAGTTATTATTATCACATATTGGACACATGTGAATGCTTTAGACCTCCCCGGCACACTTAGCTGCTCAAGAACAATTCCCCAACATTCAGGATTACAGATTCTTGTATTGTTTTTAAATTGTCAATTTTCTGTGAACTGATGTTTCTATCCAGATATCAATGCATTCGAAAAGTAAGTACACTTTCTATAGTACATGATGGTAGCAACAGTTTAAAAGTAACTCAGGCCATTTAGATAAATATATTATTAAATGATTACTGCTAAGTAAAAAATATACAGCTTTATAATGAAGTATAACACTGATGAAGTGATATGAGTCAAAAACTATTGTTCATTTTGACGAAACTAACAAATTTTTTTTATAAAGATAATGCCCTTTTCGACCTGGATTTAACTTTACGCCTTAAAGAATTGACATGAAATCTGTCAACTCATTTCAAAAAAAGAAAAAATGAATATATTTAGAAGAAAACTGATTTCAGTTCTCATTTTTCATATTTTATGTTCTTCCATAGCCCTTAATAGAGAAATTTATACATAGTAAAATTAGTACGTACTGTCCCATTTTAGATGTGTCATTACACGAGATGGCGGTGGCCCCGATAGATGAGCTGACAGGATTATCCTCCAGGAACAGGGGGATAAAACCATCGGGAAGAGGCGGGACGCACAGTAGGAGCAGATTTACATAAAAATAATTTATGGCGGCCGGTCCTGTAGAATGTTAATATACAGTCCAACAGACTACCGGGCTTCAAGAACCAGTTATCAGGTACACAGGTGATTGGCGATTGATAAGGATCATTAACCGTAATTAGTACATAATGACCCTACCCCTCGTGGATTATGGTAGTTTTTTCTTTAAAAAAAGTTTGTTTTTTTCTTCCTCTTTTTTTTTTTTAATTCAGAGTAATTTATACGTTTGATTTACGACCCCGGTGGTGCCAAATCTCTGGATCTGGGTTGCAAATGTCAGTGGCAAGAGAAGTGACACAGTGGCGCCCGCTCACTAAGATGGCTAGCCATAATAGGACCACATTCTTCAGCCGATTAGTTCTCGCAGGTGGACTCGGATTTTTATTGCGGTTACGTAAGTGGTCTTGTTTCTTAAGTGAATTTCCAGTTGCGAAGTAAGTTGTGGAAATAAAAATGGATTAAAAGTACAGTTATTTTTCCTGAGGTCCTAGTAAGAGATCAAAAATGAGCCTTCTAAAGACAAAATCGAACGGGAACAGAATGAGACTACCTCTCCAATTAGAAAAGTTATGTTGAAGATAATACTATAACAAATAACATTAAATTAAGATAATGTTGACTTTTATATTTCTAATTGTATTGACTTATATATCCAAATTATTTTATTGATTATTATTCATTGAGTTAGAACACAAAAAAAGAAAATACAAAATAGGATTCAAAAGGAATTCTTCATTTATTCTGAATAAGATGCGGTTTTCACTATTTCACAGTATTTATTAAAAGCATGACGAATAAAAAATATATAATATATATACGACACCACTACATTTATTGATCTATTTCAAAATTAAAAATTATTAATTGCTTTTTTATTTTCTGTTAAACTCATTTCTTCTGTATACCTTTTCTTCTTCAGGATAAAATGAAGCTGTATATAGTTTTAATGCATCACAGATATTATCTAAGAATAACTCCTGCATTCTAATGGCGGCGATGCAACAGTATATAGCCGACCCCCGGGACATCCTGGATACTGAGGGATGTGACAGAGGAGCCTCCTGGACTGTGGCCAGGGTCTTCAGGAGTCAATGTCCTGGCAACCCGCTGGGCCCGCAGGATCAAATCCTCGGTTTTATATTCCAGGACCCTCCTAATGTCCAATACCTATGCCTCGGGTTCTGCCATCTCCTCCTGCTACTGGATATATGACCACTTAAATAATCACAGCCTCCTTCGGGGTGTCAGTTCCATCGAGATTTCAAGAAAATAAGAAATATGAAGTTTGATAAATTTTTATAACATTTTTTTTTTCTTCTTGCCAAAGAAACCTTAAAGATACGGCGTTACACAAGGACCACTGCTTTGGTTGCTATTCTCTTATCTCACGTATTTCAGGAACCTTTATTTTCCAACATAAATATAACACAATTTTATACTTTAGATTTATTATTTATTTATTTATCACAACAACAAATAATATAGGCCGGAAAAAAAATAAATAACCATTTTAAATAAATTTACCAAAAGCATGTAATTAGAACGATTCACGCCCAAGAATAAAATAACACGACATACATGTAATTATTATTTACCTTAAATATATAAATCTAATAGACAGAACGGTAATAGGTTGGGTTGACATATATACAACAATCAAATGAGTTAATAGTAAAAAATATACATGTATCGAGTGCGTTAAGGAAGATTTAAAGTAAATTAATAAACTATAAAGTAAGACCTGAGTTTTCCTTATTCCCTGCAGGCGAACAATAATTTGCATGAATTAACGTTTCATATAATACATATTGGTTGGTTTTAATATAAACATATCAAGAACTAATACGTAAAATACCTATAACATAGATTGTTGTCTGGTTAGAAGGGTGTTGCAATTTATAAATAAGCGAATATAATATTTCCCAACAATATTAACCGAGTTCACCAACTTATGTGAAAATCCTTATTCCTTAAATTAAAAGGGACTAGAAGCACTGAATAATGCTTCTTTAAATTTATTTGATTTGAAAAATATATATTTGAATTTCTCCTTCTATTCTATAAACTAATTGTTTTAATTATGATAAATGATTATATTCCTTATTTATTACAGGTAACACTTTTTCTTCCAAAGTACGATTCTAGCTCCCAAAAATTTTTTTTCCATCTGAAAACTTCTTTAATTTACTATCAGACCATAAATACGAAATTTCATTTTAATCTCCCAAGTCCCTCCCACCAGCCACTGAACATCTCCATATTTGTCATATTTGTCTAAACCTGCACATTTAGGGTGCTGACATGAACATTTGAAATTTCGGATAGAACAAATAGTTTTAGTGCTACTGCAAGATACCTAATAAAACGTGAATTTCATAACAGTGCGGGGTTTTCATAGTGTTGGCATAGGTGTTTTACGGTACATTATCAAAATTTCATATATAGGGCCTGATAGAAAACTTAACCAGCGTTCAGAAGAAAAAAAAAAATTGGATCGGACAAATAGATATAGTGTTATAAGGAGAAACGTGCCGAATAAAATGGTGATTTAAAAACATTACAGGGTTATTGCAACGAATTTCAATTAGTTATAAAAACAAAAATAATTAATATTCCAAATTTTTAATTTATGGTGACTGAACCATAACCTATTATTGTGTTGCAAAAATTAACCAATTGCGGATCATCTCAAATTACATATACTGCTTATGAAATTTACAGAATACCTCATGTTGAGATCTAAAAACACAAAAAACAAACAAAAAAAACAAAGACAGTACATTCCTTAAAAATTATTATCACTATATGGCAGAAATAATTATCTGTTAGTTAGGCTAGGTGAGATTTAAAGTGCAAATGTGATTAACGATCTTATATCTCAATCGAATTACTGCTATTTTATTGCCTTCAAGAGATCCACCGGCTCATTAAGCGTGCCCGGAGTAATATACTTAATCATCTCCAATTTTATGGTGACGATAATTTGCATACATTTTTATGCTGCATTAAATGGTTACGGCTCTTTGAAGGTCCCCAGTACACACAATTTTACTGTTCTACATTCAAATCCACGTTTCCTGTACCCTTTCGTCCAAAAGATTTTCGACACTTGCTCAGATCAATAACCACTAAATAAAGAAAAAGAAATTTGAAATGCTTCCAAGATTTTATTTTAAACCATTATTAATTATGGCATTCAAAGGATAAAATTTAATAATTTGAACAAATAATCTTTGTCTGATCAAAGCCTTAACATATTTGTGGTGAAGATATTTTAACAGCTTATTAAAACATTCCTTTAGATTTTTGGTTTCTCTAAAACGAGAATTTAATTTTAAAACCGTATAAAACTTTGGCTGATTAGTTAGGTCAGTGGGTAAGGTATTATTTTCGGAACTAAAGAGAATGGAGTTAGAATCAGGCTGTAAGTAGATTATTTTTTTCTTCTATTAATTTAACTGTGGCTTGACATCCGTAAAAAAGATACCTTAATCGGGGGAAGGGGGGGGGATTCTTTTTTACCCTGATAAAAGCTGCCAAATCAGCTCACTAAATTACTAGCACAGATTCATATTTTGTTTCCATCTGATAGTAATCTCTTCTATTCATTCATAGTAAACTAACCTTCAAAACCTTATGCTTTTCGTTTATCAGAACATTTGTTAATGCTCCTGATTCTTACTGTGTTATCGAATTCTGTAACTATCTAAACCGATCGCTATATTCTGAAACACTGTGCTTGATCCAATACAGTGCACAGTCCCCACCACTTATGCTGATGGCACATGTGTGTTATCAGTAAACAATGATCCAATGATCCCTTCATTGCCTCCAAAACACTCTAATCCCATATCACAAACCTTCAACAATAGTGTCAAAAATGAAGAATCAAAACAAATCACATCAAATAACTTTACCCTACTTCGTAAACCTACGACTTCCTGTCCTACAGTATCCTTTAATAACATTCCACTGACCCTGTTGAACAAATCCACTATCTAGTACACCGACTGGACAAACGTTTAACATGGAATCCAAATACAAGACTTAAATGACAGGAAGCTGCTCGTCGTTTTCGACTTCTTCAACATTTACAAGACAAATGTTCAAAGCTTCCGATTCAAAAAAGTCTCATTTATATCCTATTTGGACTGATGGAGTTGAGCTTTGGGGCTCTACTAAACCACCTAATTTATCCCGTATCCAATCCTTCCAATTCAAAATCCTACAAAAAATCCTTAATGCTCCTTATTTTGTCACAAAAAAAACAAAAAAAAAACAGGTACCTATCCTTTCATAGTAAGCTCCATAACCATTCAAACCCACTTGTCTACCAACTTGCCTCACACTCCATTCCTGATAATCCTGCGAGGCATCTGAAAAAAAGATGGTACAGGGAGTTTCTAATATCATATAAATTTTTTATTGAAGTGTTACTAGTAAGTTGTTCTTCACAGGTTATTAGGTGTCATTGTCATCATTATGGTCACATTTACTTGTTGTATATTGTACAACTGTATTCAATATAAATATCAATATATGTAATATATATATATATATATATATATATATATATATATATATAATATATATATATATATATATATATATATGTAAATATCAATAAGTGGTTAAAAAAAAAAATAATAATAATTGTCTCAACAATTTTCTAATGAAACAGATTAATACTGTTCAATATTTAGGACTAATTTTCAACATAACGATGACATGGAGCCCACATGAAACAAAAACTTCTAATCCTTAAAAGGAGATTGATACTTTTATATCTACATAAACAATCAACATTGAAAATCTTGAAAAGACTAAATACTTACACTTACATATTAAAATTATTGACGTACGCCTCACAAATATATGACATATATCTAAAACAACAATACAGACTATGTAGACGAAAACATTTAGACTCATTATACCATCACCATGGTTCCACATTTAGCCTTACAAAATATTTCATGAAACCACAGACATATCAACCGTCTAATACTAATCATAGTCTTTAGAAACACGCCATAGAAAACCCGAAAAAAGTTAACCCTAAACCAGGTGCTGTGGTTTCAACCAGCCTGATATTTTCCTCTCCAATTTTTCTGGACTCGCTTCCAATCTGTACTACCCTTCTCTCGACTCTCCCTTGACCCTTTAGTTCAGTTTCAAACGTAATCTAGTAAGCACTTGTATCGTTTTTCAGAATTGAATACCTGAAACCAAGCTTTGGTAGAAATTTGCAAACATGCGCCCGGTCATGTGAGTGTCTGAAAAGACAAGTTGTTATATTTTTTTTTTTTAAATTGGAGGCATACCTGCTTATATTACAAAAGCTTGAGGAGAAATCTGGCGAAAAATGCACTGGCAAAACAACGGATTCCTATTTTTCTAATTTCGAAGATGTTATGATAAATCATTCTAATCCAGAGCACTATAATAAAACCGAGCAGGGAGTTTATTCTGGAATGAATCAGGCTTGAAAGATAAAATGAAAAAATAATTTATCTTATGAAAGGATATCATGTGGGCTAGGATGGACTTCACCAAATGTTTAAATTCAAAAAATGTATAAATTGAGAAATCTAAGGTAATAAAATGATTGATAAAGAATGATAATAAAATCTATATACCATGCCTTTAAGTAAAACTTTATTTCTCATACATCCGTCTTTATCTACCTAATTTGTGAACATAGTTTGTAAAAGTAGGATTAATAAGGTTACAAAAATATTCTCAATCAAGGTTTTATCTTTTTTTTTCCTATTAATTTGCAAATATTTTTTTTCAATAATAAGACATACAAAAAGGGCAGTGAGGGCTAGACAGCCCCATTAGTCCGAGCATTGACAAGGCCAACCCCGCAAGAATGCAGGTAGCCCCATCTAGAAGAAAAAACGGGAAGGTATCGATAAGTGATTAGTGTAAGTTATTAATAGCCGGGCAGCTGAGTTATTAATGAGAGTGTCTCGGGGGTGGGGGGAGGGGGGAGATAGGGAGCCTCGATAGCAGCTACCGGAGGATTAATAGGAGCCATTGTCTTCTACAGCGGGGTCTTTGTTCTTCTGATAGAGATCTGTGGCGAAATAGTGCCGTCCCTCTGGGGAAAGTGGTAGGAGTATCTAGAAGTGATGGGTATCGTCCCGGGTGGGTATCACCCAGGGGTTCGGGTATTATCTGTCGATAGTCAAGTTACCATTTCATTATTCAATATTATAAAAAAATCGATTACTTGAATTGATCTGAAAATCGACAACTTGTGAGCAGGAATTTCACTGCGGTAAATCACTAGTCATGGTCACCTCACCAGTTATGTACGAGCTAATACAATTTTCACAATAATAAGGGGATAATTCATTCGCTTGTGATATCACCAGAAGTATATCTGGAAACGGTTTAAGATTCATTGACTGTTAACCTCTATACAATTCTTTTCCTGTAGTAGTTAAAAATATTTTCTTAAATAGTGTCCTAAAATTCCTCTTTTTTTTTTTTTTTTCTTTTTTTTCAGTAAGATCGGTTTTAAAAGTGAGGATTCACAAGGAATCATTGTATAATTTTTAGTTTTTGAATTATGTAGATTTTCGTTAGAATCCAGGCATCCATACAAGCTCCATTATATTGGACTATCTGAATTTAATTGATAATAATTTTGAACTGACCTTAACCGGTTAATAAAAACAACAAACATGAGTTACGGTTGCCACTATCGATTTCAATTTTGTTTGGAGTAACGATAGTTCTCTCTGAAAAAAAAACAAAACAAAATTAATAAATACAATTTAATTCTTTTGATTAGGTCATTTTGAAACTTGAAAGTACTACATCCTTTGCTAGTAATGGTCATGTTTGACCTTACATTTCTTAAATGACTATTACTAGTTAACATACTTATATTCAGTACTTCGCGGAAAACTGAAAATATTGAAATAAGACAATTCACAAAAAATTGTTTATCTTTTAGTGGGAGTAATTACCATATTCTATGTCGTTACTGCTCATGTAGAAAAGCCAACGAGATGTGCAGCTATAAACTATATTCTGAAAAATAGTCTTTTTAAGTAACTTTTACCTATTGTTTCGTGTAAGTTTTCGAGTTATAATGCTTTTAAATATATATTTTACATTTTTGTTAGACTAACTTGTAATAGTATAATTTTCATAGTTGTTGTTCATTGATTAACAGGCATTTTTGAATTATTAAAAACATTTGTTTAAAGATTATTTCGTCTTATAACTAGTTTTCGCTATGACTATAAACGGTACAATATGCTCATCACTGGTATTTTTAGTCCATTGTCAAATTACAATAAAAATTTATTTGAAAGGAAGATTTAGCATATTTGTCAATTTTACTTTCAAAATAAGATACTTTTGATAATTTAAATATGTTACCAAAGTTGTCAGCTAACAAATTGTAACAACGAAATTCCCTTTAAAATATACCAGTTCCCTTAAATATGACCTTGACTATTGACTTAACATATATTCTTGTGATAGATGCATTGATCTCAAACTATTCCCCACCTAACAACGCTTAGATTAGAGCATATCTTAACATAAAATACAAATTAAACAATATCAAGTATTACTTCTGGCAAGAATCGAAATCATATTGATCCTGAAGACTGAAAACGAAACAGGGCAATCTATGATGTTGAAAACAAGAAGTACCCGCATCGTCTGTACCTTCAGTGGGTTTTGAAGATAAGAACGCCCACGAAGTTCAACCTACAATCGCCTACCTTGATGGTCTATCCCGCACTATCAGAAGAGCTGGTATCAAAGAACAGGAAGTGGACAATGACACAGTACTAGCACAATGACGGTTGTCTTCTGAACGCGGATAATTGCCCATATCCGACGATAGCGCTTTGTCGATAGCCACATCGCCTGTCATAACCGCGTCCCGTCATCTCATTCACTTAATGTACTTTCATGGTAGTTGAGCACTCTGTGTGTTGATCACAACGCTGGAGTCGGATCATGGTTAGAATACTGCTAGTAAATTGTTTAAATTCGCATAAATAAATGAAGCTTGAACGACAAGAAACTACTTGTTGTTACCGACTGCCCCAACATTTACTAGCAAACAATAAAAGCTCCCAATAAATTACAAAAGACTTATTGACATGACTGTAAATTGACCTATTTGGACATACGAAGTTGAGCTCGTTCGTAAATACATAAATTCGTCGTTTTTATATTAAAAAGGCATAACTCCCCATTTGCTTTATTCATTTAACTACATGTTTCAGAGCTTGTCATGTTGCTCCATCTTCAGGTTCTACAATCATTATGTTATGTTATTTTACAATTCTTCACTATATTAATACATCACTTAACATTTTTGGTTTTTATTACCTAACACTGTGATATTCTCACTGGTCATCTCTTCTACACTGACACCACTGGGCAATGTTCAATTATTGTTTTGTTTATTTATTGTCAGCTTCTGGCCTATTCATTTAGTTCCTATTTTACCATTCCACTTCCATTCTATTAGTTGTATTGTCACTACTATTTACATTTGTATTACTATTATTTATTAATGATTTCATTCTTTTTATGGACTATTTATATTTTCAGTCTATCTATTAATTTAGCATAGTTTGTACCAATTTTATGTGTATCAGTTTTTTAGTTTACTGCCTGGTCTATTGTTTTATTTATATAAATTGCTTCCATTATTTTTCTATTTTTGGTTTTATACTCATGATTTAATATGGTTGTATTTTCAAAGTCAAATTCATGTTTGAATTTGTTTGTGTGTTCACACAGTGCAGTCTTATTATTTTTCTCTTAATAAATACTTGGATAAATTAGAAAAAGAAAAATATATTAATAAAAAAGAAAAAATCAACATGGCACCAAATAATATATATCACCCAACAGTGCACGGATTAATAAAACTACACAATAAATTAATAAAACTACACAAAAAAGAAGAAAACTTAAGACTAATAGTAAACAATATAAATCGACCCACTTAAAGACTAAACAAATATTTTAACAACACACTAAATGCACTCAATAATAATAATAGTTTTGATATAAAAAATGGTTTTGAACTAAAATGTAAACTGAATGAATTAGATTACAATCAAAACATAGAAATATGCAGTTTTGATGTAACAAATTTATATACCAACATACCAATAGACCTAAGCCTGAAAATTATAGAAGAAAATTGGAAAGAAATCGAACCATATACAACAATTAAAAATAAAAAAATGTATATAGAAGGTTTAAAAATTTGTTTATACAATAACTATTTCCAATACGATAATAGTTTTTATAGACAAATTGACGGGATTGCAATGGGTTCTAGTCTGGGTGTAAACATAAGTGGAATCACCATGAACCACTTAATTAAAAAATGTTTAAACAATAGCGTAATAAATCAACCATTATTATTGGTAAAATATATTGATGATTTGTTAATAATAACAGAAACTAAAAATGAGATGGAGATACTATACGATAAATTCAACAAAATGAATAAAAAAATTAAGTTTACAAAAGAAGAAATGTCAAATAATGAAATTAAATACCTAAATTTATTAATAATAAAGAATAAAAACGCTATAAATACTAAATGGATAAAAAAAGAAAAATCCAGCAATAGAATTTTAAACTTCTTCAGTAATCACCCAATACACCAAAAACTAAACACAATAGATAATTATATTAATACAGCAATAAAACTAACAGATCAAATATACCTAAATGAAATAAAACAAGAGATTATAAACAACCTAACAGATAATATGGTCCCGTAAAAGATAATAAATAAAAGCTGGTATAAAAATATAAATAAAACAAAAATAAAAGATAAAGCAATTATTAAAAATAATAAAGATACTGACAAAAATAGTAAAATTAACATAGGAAATAATAACAATAAAAGTAACAACACTGATATAACAAGCAGTAAAACTGGCAAGATAAATGAACAATTGAAAATCACTGACTTCTACCATAAAAAACAAAGTACTGTTGAAGAACTTAGTAATAGTATAAAAGAGAACACAGTAGAAACAATGCCAAAAACATCTAACATAATTTTAATGAAAACTTATAACAGAGTGAATTACATCCCAACACTTACAAGACAATTAATAAATAATTTAAATAATTAAAACTTTAAAATTAATGGTGCTTCATATAATATTAATAAAATTAATAACATAATAAGAAATACAGAAACAATAGACAAGTGGACTAAAAAAGATCTGATTTATAAAATAAACTGCAAAGATTGTGAAATGCATTACATAGGTGAAACCCAGACAGAATTTAATTAAAAGAGTGAACCAGCATAAATATGACTGCAAAAGACTAAATAACAAAGAGAAAAATAATAAGACTGCACTGTGTGAACACACAAACAAATTCAAACATGAATTTGACTTTGAAAATACAACCATATTAAATCATGAGTATAAAACCAAAAATAGAAAAATAATGGAAGCAATTTATATAAATAAAACAATAGACCAGGCAGTAAACTAAAAAACTGATACACATAAAATTGGTACAAACTATGCTAAATTAATAGATAGACTGAAAATATAAATAGTCCATAAAAAGAATGAAATCATTAATAAATAATAGTAATAAAAATGTAAATAGTAGTGACAATACAACTAATAGAATGGAAGTGGAATGGCAAAATAGGAACTAAATGAATAGGCCAGAAGCTGACAATAAATAAACAAAACAATAATTGAACATTGCCCAGTGGTGTCAGTGTAGAAGAGATGACCAGTGAGAATATCACAGTGTAAGGTAATAAAAACCAAAAATGTTAAATGATGTATTTATATAGTGAAGAATTGTAAAATAACATAACATAATGATTGTAGAACCTGAAGATGGAGCAACATGACAAGCTCTGAAACATGTAGTTAAATGAATAAAGCAAATGGGGAGTTATGCCTTTTTAATATAATAACTTGATATTAATCTCCTTAAATGAAACATTTAAAGTAAATTCGTCGTAAAATCCTCAGAGCTTTTTATTATGTCACTAAGAAACTTATCCATGAAGATCTTAATATTCCATATGTTGTAGATTTGGCCCAAACCAGTAAACCCTTTTATTTTAGCCTTTCATAGTAAACTCCATACTCACTCGAATCCACTAGTCTACAAACTTGCCTCAAACTCCATTCACATGAGAGCTCGACTTATGAGAAAAATGAGTCGATTATTAATTAATTTAGAAACAAGCGTCGTGGAATTTTAAAATATGAATAAAATTTAAAAATATAAATGACATAAATAAAAAATAAAAGAAAGGATCCAAATTCAAATTTATACCATACCAAATTTATAGCAAGTTTTGAAAGTTTACCTATATTGGTTTGAATGAAAAAAGGCGCGTTTGCGTACATTTTTTAAACGTTGGAGCTTTTTCGATATACTCTAGCTCTGCTGGTTTAGCTCGGATCGAAAATTTGACATGATTTTCTTGTTAGTAATTAAATCGAATTTTTTTTGTTTTATAACATTTATCGCTGGGACCTACCGTAAAAGAGCTTTGTTGGTTTGAATGGGAAAAGTCACGTTGTAACTTGTTTTTCCACCCTCGAAAATGTAACATTTTACACGCTTTAGCTCTTATGGTATTGCTCGGATCGAAAACTTGCCGACTGTTTCTCTATCAGAAATTTAAAGGAAAATATTTTTGTTATGTAACGTTTGTCGCTAGGACGGGTCGTTTAGTAATAAACAACAACAACAAATTTATTTATTTAAATTTCGGATCAACAATAAATGTTATACACGAACTGTTTGATAAACAAATGTTATAAGCCAAGTATGTCTTGGTAAGCCCTAGGCTTTAATCTTCTTGTTATTGATGTTCCTAAGTTATACTCCAGAGCTCCAGATGCGACGTGGAGAAGTTCATGGTGTCGTCTTGTGAGCTTGTTAAAGACCTCTTCAAGTCGATCAACTCCCAGTTCCCGGTGAAGCTGGGAATTCCTTAAAAACCAGGGCGCATTAACCGCCATTCGCAGAATTCTGTTTTGGAATGTCTGTAGTCTCTTTTTGGTTAATTTTGAAATGTTATACCAGACAGGACAGGAGTAGGTCAGTAGGGGCCGCAGCATGGTTTTGTATACTAAAATAGCTGTTCTGTGACGAAGTAATGATTTTCTATTTAAAAGAGGGTACAAAAGTTTAAGTCTTGCGTTAGCTTGTTGTAAGATGTAGTTAGTGTGTAATCTCCAAGTCAGTCTGGTGTCAAGGTGTACTCCTAGGTAACGCACTGCCTGGTCTTTAGGATTCCAGGGAACTGGGATGTGATCGATTTTCGCTTCCGTCTTCGATGGGTTTAGTTGAAGTTTCCACTTCCGAAACCATGACGAGACACCGTTAATGCCACATTGAAGTTTTCCGATGGCTTCGTGAAGATCATCATCTTGGGAAAGGAGTGCTGTGTCATCAGCGAATTGAGCAATATCCTCATCCGATATCCGAGCAATAGAGGTTAAATAACAGAGATCTCAGTATGGCACCCTGGGGTACTCCTGCGAGGATAATCTTTCTCTCGCTGATAGCATTTTTTATTCTCACTTGGAACGTCCTGCTGGTCAAAAATGAGTTTATAATGCTGAAAAGGTAGAGTGGAGGCCAAGTCTTCTTCAGCTTATGCAGTAAACCACGGTGCCACACTGTGTCAAATGCTGCTGCCACATCTAGGAATACTCCCGTGGTACATTTTTTTTTGCCTCAAAGCCACGGTAAATTACTTCGACGACTCTTTGGACTTGGTGTGTTGCCGAGTGGTGAGGCTTGAAGCCAAACTGATGTTGCGGGATAACTTCGTTGTCTTCTAAATGTGAGCGGAGGCGCTTCTCGATAATCTTCTCCAGGAGTTTCCCCAGTGTGTTGAGGAGACTTATTGGACGATAGCTGTCTGGTTCGTGCTTGGGCTTCCCCTTTTTGTGAAAAAAGGAGTACTATGGCGTTCTTCCAGGCGTGAGGGTAGTAACCAAACCGGAGACAGGCATTGTATATACTGGTGAGCAGCGCAACGGTCTTCCTAGGCAGCCGTTTGAGGACTAAATTAGGTATCAGGTCATCTCCTGGACCTATTTTCCTTGGCAACCTTCTTATGAGACACTTCAGCTCGATTGGAGAGACGAAGGGGATCAGGGGGTTCTACTGTTGTTGTAGGTGTCGCGAGGTATGTATCTACTTCCTTATCAGTTAGTTCATCTTGTCTGTCAAAGTCTCTGAACTTACGAGAAAGATGTTCAGCGAAAACTGCACACTTCTCGTCATCAGTCGTTGCAGTGTCTGTCCCGAGTGTAAGAGTGGGGATCTGTGTGATTTGTCCAGTCAATCGTTTGGTTTCTCTCCAAAGTCGTTGGTCCCCCGGCTCGAAACTCTCCAGGTAGCTGTTGTATTTTTGGACCCGCTCTTTGTCCAGTTCTAGTCTAATTTGCCTAGACAGTCGGTTCATCTCACGTTTGTGATCCGGTAGTCTGTAGCGTTGCCATTGATGACGAATGTGGTTTTTGTGGTGTATAAGGTCAAGTATGTGCTGTGGAGTCTTGTGTTGTTTGTGTGTGTGAGGGTACGTATGTGAAGTGGCTGTGTTTATGGAATTGTATATGTGTTGTGTGAGTATGGATATGGATGTGTCTATGTCGTCAGTCGTGTAATAGTGTGAGGGGATGGGAAGCGAGCACATCTCCTCGGCGAAGATCCTCCAGTCCACCTTTCCCGTGATGAGCCGGGGAAGAGAGGGTGGTGGTTGGGATCGGGCGCCTAGAGAGCAGATCACAGGGAACGAGGGCCACGAGCTCGGTGGCCAAGTGGGTCGTTTACGAGATTTATTCGTTTAGATAGGTAAGTATAAGCCAGGTTTGAAACCCCTACTTTCTCTCAACATTGTTTATTTCGAAAAATGATAACAAGTTTATTTAATTTAATTATAATTTAAAGTAATTTAATCCTTTTTTATTCTAAAATATTGCAGTATTGATATTATACATATTCATATCCGTAAACTATTGTTTTTCCAAATCTGAGAGACATTGAGGTTTGCCTAAAAATAATTACAGATCTTTCACATTAGCACCATATTTAGACTAAATGCATTATATTCAAAATTTTGTTCTTTATACATAATGATGTCGCATTTGGAAAGTAAAAAAGTTTTTCTTTTTCAACCACGCGTGGATTGGCTATATATTGCATAAATTAACCAGTCCAGGGTTCATTCCTAGCCTGAGCCCTGTCAACTCAAAACGGACGAGACCCGCGCGAAATTATAACCGTAAAAAATGCCTACAGTTGAGATAACATTATCATCGTATTCTTGACAAAAGATGTTCTCTTTTTTTTTCAGAAAACTTCACAGAGGTAATTGTTTTAATTATATATGTATTGGAGCTAATGCCTATATAGAAGGGGCTTCCCAGGCTGCCTCCAGAACAATTAAAGGTGTCGTATCACGAAACGGCAGGGCTCACAACTGCTGCTAAATATGTAAATAGAAACATCCCCGATATGAATATACATGGCCGATCTTATCTTCCACAATTAGCATTATCTTTTCTTTTTCTTGGAGAAAAATATTTTATAAGGAAGGAGAAGGAGTGCAACGCTCCTGATGGGTCATACCGTCCCTTGATTACTGTAATTAGTCGATTGAGGCTGGCAACTAGGCGGTAATCGCCCACCTCGGCTAATCCTTGTCATTAGGGGCTATTCTAGAGGGTTACTACAATTGTCAGTGTTTTTAAAGTAATTTTCTCATAATAAATATCTCACTACCTTTAATGCAGATAAATCGCATAATTTATAAATCAACAATAGAAAATAAAAAAGCATTTAAAGTAAGGGCTATATTAAATTCTTAGTGATCTTAGAAATAAATATTTAAAAGGATTTTTTTTTTTTTTGGCGTCAGGATTCAGATATTCGAATAATTATCCAACATAATAAAAAGAAATATTTGACGAACTCAGTTGTATGATACTCCTGGTCAAAATTAGTTGTCTAAGTGCTAAAAGTTTTTAGATTTTGAAACTGATCAAATTTTGTGTTCTTTTGCAGTTGCCATAAATTAGGATATCTATGTTCTAGTCTTCTATTTTTTTTTCTTTAACCGAAAAGTGTATTATTTAGTATAGAACAAAATGTGACTTATCTCAGTTATATATTTCTCAGTACTGAGTAATTTTTTTTTTTTTTTTTTTTTTTGCATTCGACGTAGTCATATTTGAAGTGAGTTGGAGAAGAAGATGGAAATAGCATCTAGGTCATTTCTACAACTACCTTTTATCAGAGGGGCCACAATCAAATTATAGAACTAACATTTTTTACTATAAAGTTTTTTTTATAAAAATAAATCTTAGGGATTGTTTTATATTAAAACCTAAAAGAAAAACATTTTTATAATAATTATTTCAATATTGGCCGATCAAAAATCAAAATTCGTCCACTTTTTGCATAACAGACAAACGTGAGTAACCTTTGTCGTCTCACCAAGGAAAATTTATCCCTGTGTTCGATTTTCACTAAGTTTCGATTGAATAAAATTTGATAATTATTCACTTATTTCCCTAGAGCTTTAGGTTTAGGAATGATATTATAACCATTGTTTGTCCTAAAACTTTAGGTTACTTATTTACAATAATCTGCCTACCCTCTTCTATTTCATAGCTATACTATAAGATAAGTAAGAAGAAAGCCATGATGATTGATTTGCATATTGTATTACCAAATTTTTTAATTCAAATTCGTTACAAAATTAAGATACTCACAAGAATAACTTAACTCACAGATCATCAGCGTATGTGATTCAATTACTGGATAAGCAATGTATGGATTCTATGAACGATTAAGATGTACCAAATATAACATTTGTATGTTCAAACCACTAAACCACAGAAACCTTCAATTCAGTGACAAGAAAACCTACAATCTTGGCCGCAAGGGTTCAAATGAAGTTTTGAACGAAGTTCTAGTTCCACTGGTTTTCCACCAGGCTTCGCTAATATTTGTAAAACTGAGACGGCGCATTGTCATTCTCTTATGTACAAAGCCAAGCTCATTCTATCTTTTGATGATTAACATTTAATGATGCATTTATTGTAACTATTAATTTCGATTTTTATTAACACTATTATAATTACTAATATAATTAGATGTTTGTATTCTAATAAATTTGAATTTACTGTTAGTCAAAAATCAATACAAGAACCAAATAAATTAACCATTAAATTAATCACAGTTTCTATTTTATTTACGTTATTTTTAATTCCTTTATTCGATTGACTATAAAAAATAAAATAAAATACAAACATCAACAGAACACAGAGCCTCTACTTTTTTTTTTTTTTTTTTATTATTTTCACTTAATTATGTAGAAGCTATTGCTAATTTATAATGAAATTATAGGAATAAGTATTTGTTATTTAAACATTTGAAATTTAACAAGAGAATATTTTAAATATCTTTTAGGTGAGAACAATTATCTTAGGCACAAATATTTGAGATGACTTCAACTGGGGAACCGAGTGAGAACTCTATTAGCTGGCGGGGAGTGTAATTATAGGCGGTGGGATTTATGTTGAGGACTGTAACATCCTTCGATACCCCCAGGATCCTGGAGGACAGGACCGGGAAGATATAAAGAAAAAGGAAGAATTTTTTCCGGAACCACTCGCCGCGGCCCCATTAAGCGAATGAAAAAATAAAAGTGTTACTAGCTCTGCTGGGAGATACTGTCGCTCGGGGTTTGTTTTATTTCACATCTCTTTAGTCGACAGATCGTCCTTTTTTTATCAGTCTCCTCGTCCAAGTGGTGACCTGGAGTACGGAAAAATCCTTAGTACTCATCCTACAGAAAATTGTCTTAACGCGGTAATGAGAATCACCAACAATCATGGGTGATTAGACATCGTGTCGCTGAAAAAGACCGAAGCGAAAATTTTTTTCTATTTAATTAATAGCAATGAATAATTTTTCGGCAAAGAAGCCGGTTATATTGATAAATATTGTTGTCATACATTTCAAATTGAATAGCAACTCCAAATTACCTATAACCTGAGGAGTCCAGGAAATCACAGTCATAAGATACGGCCAGAGTTGGGAAAAATTTAATTATAGCTATTCGAGAACTAAGTTATATCCTGAAATCAATCACCTAATTCGATCATGATTAAATTTGTTTATTGAACTAATGATTATTTGATTGAAAGATTAAATTATGATTAAATTAGGTGATTGATTCCAGAATATTACTTAGTTGTCGAATAGCTATGATTAATTTTTGCCCAACTCATTTCAGCATTTATTTAGGATTCAGCCATAGTCGAGAAGTCATAAATTGCCAGAACTCCAATATGAAAACATACAAAACATTCCGTAGCCCTGTATTTAAAATCTTTGAAAAATGTTATAAGATAAGGAGGATTGGGACGACTTTAAAGATTTTGGACAAATTTTGGAAAAAGGAATATCATGAAATTTGAAGTTATTGAGCATTTACAATGGTCTGTAGAAAATAAGAACAAAACTATTGAATTAGTTGGATTTTATTTTTCTAAATAGGCTACTTAAAAATCATTATAAATTAATCTATTCATTGAAATTTACAACTGCATATAAAAAATTAATAAAGAAAAAGGAAAAAAATACATATAGTAAAAGCGATTATAGCGTTCATTACATGTCAATAGCTAGTAAAGCAATTATACAGAGGCAGCTTTAAGTAAAAAAAGTTCTATTTCATAAGTTTCTGAGGCCATCTTCTTTTCAGATACCTGGGAGGGTTGTAGGGAATAGAATTGGAAGCAGATTGAGAGACTAGTGTTTTTGAGGGTTATGCTATTTACTATGAAAGGATAGATATCTGGTTTGGAGTAACGTAGTAAGCCTTAAGATTCTTTGAGACAAAGTAAGGAACATTAAGGATTTTTCGAAGGATTTTGGATTGCAAAGTTCGGATCCGAGATGTATTAGATCGTTTAGTGGAGCCCCAAATTTCAACTCTGTATGTTCAAATAGATCTAATTCTGTCATGTAAGTCACACTTTGTCAACCTATAAAGTTTTTTTTTACCTTCTGAGAATATATTCAGTCCTGAATCGATGTTTATAAAAAAACATTTTTCGATTAACATCGATTTGGTACTACGAAGTCAAGGGGGAAGAGTATTAGTGACTGGCAGCAGTGGGTCCGGTTCCAATAAAAGCAACCAGCACGCTCGGTGTAAGGTCATCAAATTCCAAGATGATTGTTGCGGTTTATATTTTAATGTTAGAGAATTAATTAATTTGACGTACAGTAATTTAAATGGATTATTCTACTTGTTTCATGAACCATATCATAACATAGCTGATACCCACATACTATTTACGATGAGGCGCTAAGAACTTGGAGCAATTGTAGACCCCGCTAGCCATCCCAACTAAATGTTCCTCCTTACCTGAGCCTAGTCCTTCCTAATAGCTTCAGCCTTCTCGCCAAACAAACAAGGATTAGCTTACTGGTCTTGTTTGTCCCTGCAAAGACCTGGCTACAGAAGTCAAGGGTTCTGACCCTTCGGTAAGACCTCCTTAAGTCCTGGACGGGCTAATACCTGGACCCTATGTCCCAGGATACTCGGCAATCTGGTTGCTCTTTGGAGTCTAAATCTTTTAGGATTGACAGGAAGGGTAATTGGATGTAATCATGAGGATTTATTCAGTTACATTGGCTGGATTTAAACAACACTGAATATGGAAATTTGGTAATGTGAAGTTAATTTTGATTTTTACAATACGAAAAAATTGGTAAATAACTGGCAACACTATAAAAAAAAAAATAAAAAAAAATACAGAATGATAATAAACTGGCACATATAATAGGATCTATTCAAATAACAATTTAATTTTTCATTTTGCTAATTTGACTATTAAATAAAAAAATAGGTGAAATTTAGGTATCACAAACTGTAGGTCTCATTCAATTTAATATATGATACCCATATCTATCCAACTCCAAAAATTCTATAATGTATGTCGAAACAGGCCTGATGATAATCATGTTGATGAATATGCTGTAGTGTATTGGGAGCTAAGAACGATTGTCCTGTAAGTTTTGGAACTATCGATATCAAATAAATCGATATAAATAGAATATTTATATCTATTTATTTATGATATATTAGGAGGAATACAGAAAAAAATGATTGATTGATAGTTAAGTGTACAATACAAATTAATTACTAATTTTATTTAAATAAATATTACAAGCTGTCTAGTTCAAGGATAATATGGATGAGAATGGACCCATTCTTACAATATGTACAATGAAAGCAATAACAAATAAAATGAAGATTTTTTTTTTTTTTTTTATATCAATTTATTGAAATTTACTACTGTACAAATATATGCATCAAGTAAATGAGCTGATAACGATTACAATTATGAAAAGAACTACTCATCAGTAGCACTTTAGTAAAAATTCTACACTAGAAGATCTCTAGGCCATCTTCTTTTCAGACGCCTCAGAGGATTATCGGAAACGGAGTGGGAAGCAAATTGAGAAACTAATGGATTTGAGTGGTTATGGAAAATGAAGATTTAAATGTAAAATCAGGAAAAATATTAAACAGAAAAAAGTAAAAAATAAATAAAAATACCATTACTATTGACATTATTCGAAACTAGTCGTCAAGTGAACAATTCCTATAGAACTAACAAATAATTCATCAATCCTAACTTGTATTGATCCATCTGTACCATCATAGTGTACCTCAAGTGATACTAATGTCTGTTAGAAAGTAGTGCAACCAAACAGTAGTACAATAATATTACACATTGTTGTTATTTCAAGGGAACAACATGCCCCAGAATAAAAATTGGTTAAATTAAATTAATGTTATTATAATTTTTGTACTTCACAATCCGTAAATATTTTACATTATATTGCCCTTCATTTGTTGTAAATTTATTCAAACTAAAATATATATATTTTAATTGTTTTTTTATCATAATGGAATTATACCCAATATAAGTAGATTCTGTTGCAAATACCTCTAGAACATATCTCGTGTACTTAGCACATTGCACAGCCCACATAAGTTACCCCCTCCAGGATTAAAGATACTAAGTCCAGTTTAGAGGCCGTCAGGACATCTTTAACGGGATGATCCCATTTTTTAACTCCGGCTCCGTGTGCCAGTAATACGAAACTATGTACACTCGTGTACCTTTTAAGGCTCGTACCCTTCTGGAGGTAGCGGACAACCTTCCATTTGCGTTTTATAGCCATCGTGTCGAATTAAACCGAGATTTATTCCCGCGTATGTTTTGCGAGGTGCCTCTGCGAGGATTGAAAAAAGAAACCTAACCAAGTGTCGCAGAGACAAATTGCAGAGGGCTTGAAGCAGGTGGAACTAACACACAAATGAACAACTTCTACCTAATCGTTATGGTGATAATCCAAGTCGAAAATCGTCACTTTATAATCAGGCGTGATAGAAATGATAATTGATCAATCATTCTGAATATTAGGGTACGATAATATTGCAAGTACAGTACAAATGCCTGAATAACTTCCTTAAATACATGTTAACTGGAACACGCATTCATTTTTATGCCTTCTTTTAATAACACATTTCAGTTTAAACTGTACATTGTATTTCAGTGAATCTGTACCAGTGTTAAATTTAAAAGGATTGCATAGGATAACATTCTTTACACCGAGCGGGATGAAGGCATAGGGGTGCTATATTTCATTTTTAATTTTTAAAATTGAGTAGCGCTCCAAAAAATCATTTACTCAGCTTCATTCGGGAAAAAAAAAAAAAAAAAATGGGGTAACGGCTGATATATATCCTTTGATCATCTTTGCTAAACCCTCAAACATATAAAAAAAAAAAAATGTAAAATGTATAGTTCTACAAACAATAAATATATACTTGAAGACTATCTTTTATTTTTTTAATTTCACTTACGTTTTCAGTTTAGACCTCTCTCTCAGACCTTTTTTTTCACCTTATATATAAAGTATTAGTGAAGCCTAGATAACTTATCTGATAAAGTTTTAATGATTCTGGTTTGACATCTGAGTTAAATGGGTTAATACATTTGGTTTGATCAGCATTTGGTTAGACGTACGATCAAATTGATCGTGAAGCATAGGTAGGATAATGCTGCATAATTCTCTCACCCGAAATATTGAATCTTCATAACTCGGTTCTAGGATTTGTTAATATTTCATATAAATCTTTTACAATATCTTAAATTTTGACGTGAAATCTTCAACATTTTATAAACATTCTTTTCTCAAATCATACATAACTACCCCAACTCTTTATAAAATCATATGAAATGTCATCCAGCCTAGATTTTATTTGTAAATGTAGTCTTCTTTAATCTTTATCTGTTACTAAAAATTGATTAACAATTAAAACAATGAATCAGATTAACGATTAATTTAAATAATCATTATTACGATTATTATATTGAAAAAAACGTTTTTATTTTTGTAAAACAAGGAGTTCTATTGAAACAATATTTCGTGATCTGCCATTTTAGCCCTTAAATTTAAAAGTTTTCTAGGTTTCACTAATACTTTATATATAAGGTAAAAAACAAAACAAAAACAGAATATAAATTTAGTAGTCCAGCGCCTTATCAATTGAGCTACCACGCCTTCTTATGAAAATATATGCGATACAAAATTTCTAATGAATTTTCAAAGAGATACTTTTTGCTTTCTTCTTGTTAATCATAATAAATGGAATTTATTTTGTTGTTAAGTTTAACACCATCATTGATTAGTTAATATTTTTAATGAGGCCTGAAATCTTGATACATCGAAACTAATAAGCCCCGGAGTTGAAATAATTTCTTCATATCCTAAAACTATCGTAAATACTCCATCCTTATTTTTCCTACAAGGACAAGATGGATTGATGTTTTCCCAGGATTCCCTCTCGAAGGGACAGAGCGAAGAATGTCCTGCCAGGGGCCGCGAGCTTCCCGAGGACCAAGGAAGGGCAATATTTGTTTTTGTGCCGAGAGGAGGAGAGGAGGAGAGGAATGTAGTTTTTATACCGAGGCAGCTAACGCCTCGCTGGGGCTAAATAGCCCTAAACAGTTGCCTCTCTAATGGACACCCTTCGGCCGGCTCTAGTTTATAGCGCGATAAATAATCAAACTATTTCTGCCTTTTTGTTTTCCCTTTCTCAGCGGCTAAAGGGTGTAACACAAGGGGGACGATTTAACTGGGGCATTCTGGGATCAGGTAGATGAGGATTTTATTGGAATACTTTTTATAAACCAAAAAATACTTCTGTAGAATCTAAAATATTTTAAATACTTTAACCCCTTGAATTTTTATTTCGTTCATTTGAATTTCCAAATGATCTGTTTTATAAATTAAAAAAAAATCATCCAATATCTTGGTAGCGTAATATTAGGGTAGCAGGTGGTTTGTGCCAACATATTTTTTTCATTTAAACTATATTAGTCCAGTCACTAAACACATTGTGAAGTGCATGAAATAATGAAATTAATTTTGACCTCAAGTCTTCGTTAGCAATAGTTACAACATGGTCATACTAAAAGTACCCGCCCATGGGAGGTGATTATATCTCGCAGACGGTGAACTCTAGAAAAATATATTTCGAATCAAAATTAAAGCTAATTAAATTTCCTATAAACTTGTTTCTACACATATTGGTCGAATTTTCAACGGTTTTCGAGATGTAGGTTATTAAAAATTAATAATTTTCGAGAAAAAAGAAATAATGTTTACCTCACTTTTTGTCAAACATTTGATTCAAGTGCCAGAAATGTATATACGAAATTAAGGTAAATTTAATGCTTTACAACTTTGATTTCGTCATTTTTTCTGAGAAACGATTGCAGAACGCACTAGAAGCAAATGTTTGACAAAAAGTGAGGTAAATATGTTTTTGGCGAATATTATCGATTTTCAATAACGAATATATCGAAAACCGTTGGAAGTTTGACAAATATATTTATAATTAATTATATAGGAAATTTAATCAGCTTTAATTTTGATTGAAAACATACTTTTCTAGAATCCACCGTTTTCGAGGCATAATCGAAAAACCCAAAAATGGGACCTTCTCCCCACCCCTCCCGTTGTTAGCTTAGCTCCCAAGGCTAATCTAACTGCTCCTAACGAAAAAAATAATCGCATATTTCATGCACTCACTTCATTTCAGCACTCATTGACTACACTATATTTTAATAGAATTATTTTAATAATATAAAACTATATTGACAACTTAGTGTAGCTGAAATATTTTCTATTATCCCTAGTGTTTAAGGAAGGTTTCATGGTTTGTTGGTGTGCTACCACATACTAAAATATTGTCATCTCAAAAGCAATAAAAATTTAAGTAATATTTTTAAATTTCCCTAATGGTGTTAACCAATAATTGAACTGTATGTGGAATTTTAAAATTTGAGCAAAAGAAAAGAATGAGGGGGTAAAATCTTTTTTTGGAAGCAAAGTTGTAGTTTGTTTTTATGATTTCCCAATGAACAAACATACACATCAATGTGCCAAACACCTTTTTTGTTATTTCACCATCGACACTGCAGACATAGAAATATAAACCGAATAATCAATAGTGTGACGTCGTGGAGATAATACAAAAGGGTAAAACTCATGTGTTCACAGCTAGATTTCTTCTTAACAAAGCATAACAGAGATAGCTGAAAACAGTACTAGTTGTTTCATTCAAGTACCACAGCTTTCATTGAAATCTCCCTAGTTTAGTAGCTTAACTACAAAGAGCAGTTGCTTATAAAATTCTGTAGAGGCATATACTGTTTTTACTGAAGGAAAGTTATATGACGTCATAGTATTAACATTTTAAATTATAAACAAAGATTATAAAGAGTTAAAAAATATCAGATAACGAAAAAAAGTTCAATAATTAAAAGAAGTTTGATTTCCCTTATAAAATAGTAATTAACAAAAACTTGAATAAACATAAGTGATAAAGTGTGCTTGATATTAATTTAATTTATGTTATATAATGTTATATCTTATCCCACAAATATAGTACATAAAATAAAAACAGTGGCCTCGAGATCTATTGTAACAACCTATAATGGAGTTCTGGTAATGACCAGCATCTCTTTTCAGGCTGAGAATGTGTGTGGCACATGCGTTATCACCCTGCCTCCACTGGATCAAGAGCCAGAGATGCGGTCAGACAGAAGCATTAGTTTCTTTTTTTAGTAACATTATTTACGTCTTTCTTTCTTCTGATCAGTTCAAGTCCGGCTGAAGGCAGAATTTATATTTCTTTAGTAATGGATTCTCCTTGGGCACACCAAGCCTCTTTAAGTTACAGTTAATTGGGGGGGGCGGTAAGCATGGTAGCTGACCACACGTAGCACGTTTTTGTACAACCGTTTGTCATGATACAGTACATCCTTACCTAAATAACGAACCCAAGACCCTTCATGAAACTCGGTAACGAAATTGGTTTAGTAATTAATACCGATAAACGAAATATATGGTTAGTAGTAGAAACGGTGAACATTTTAGTAATGTAGATATTTCCGGGATAAAGTTTGAATATGTTGAGCAATTCAAATATCTAGGGTCTATTATATCGAGGAAGATTGAAATTCAAGAAGAAATAAAGGTTAGGTTAAAAGCCGGTTATTCTTGTTATTTCTAAGTTACTCAGTTCGCCCTTACTCTCCAAAAATTTAAAAATTAGGATATACAAAACTATTACACTATCAACAGTTCTCTACGGACGCGAAACATGGCCGCTGACGTTAAAGGAGGAACAACGCCTTAAAGTTTTCAAAAATAAAGTGCTGCGTAGAATATTTGGCCCAAAAAAGGATGAAGAAACAGAAGGATTTAGAAGGCTCCACAATGCGGAAATGAGCAAGTTACATCCGGTAAATATAGTTCAAGTAATAGCAGCGCGACGCTTAAAATGGACGTGTAAAGTCGTGGGGTTTAGTTATGATCGAATTCCGAAAAAAATTAATCAGTTAGGAGCCGTCGGGTAAACGACCGATGGGTAGATCGAGACGAAGATGGGAGGATTGCATCAGGGCCGACCTGCAGGATTTGGGTTTTGGAGGAGTGGATTGGAGAGAAGTGTGCTGTCGACGGTTGGTGATGTCGGCATTGAACCTTCGGGTTCGCTAAGCCTTTATTTATTTATTTATTATAATTTTCTATTATATAATATATATAGTTTTATTATTGTTTTCATAAAGAAGAGATGAATGTGTAATCAGAGGTCCACTTATTGCCCTTAATTATAGTGGATTGGTATATATATATATATATTTTTTTTTTATATAAAAAATCATTTTTAATATTTTTTAAAAATAATAATAATTTATTATGATTACATAATCGCAAGTCTAAAAAATCAATTACTTCGCTTAGTGAAGGCTTATCTCTGCTTCCAATCGATTTCTAACTCCTGCTGTTACTCAAAGGTCAGCGCGATACCATAAAAAATCGATCGTTTAGAACTAAATAAATCAAGTTTCAAACCAGATTATAATAATATAAGATACACACACACAAACATATATATATATATATATAAATTATGAATTCAGTTTTTCTATATAATATCTCTCATATGCTAAATAAACAAAAATAGTCCCAAAGCTACGGCTCATTAGGCCATAGCGATTAATTGAATATAGCAGAGGGCCGTGAAGGAGGGGGGAGAATTATAATAAGAAAACAAAGGAAGGAGGAGAGATGAGGAGATAGGGAGGCTGTGAATGGACCAGTGAATACATGTTTATCAATTGAGCTCGCTCGTTATTTATATCGGCTCTCTGTGCCCTACTGTGGCCATTGATGTCTTTCCGTCTCTAGTATCCTTAATTTTTTCCTTTTTTTTATTTAAGTATGTATGTACATAGTTGTCTTAATGTTTTCAAAAATCATAAACGCTGTAAAACAAACATTACTGTTTAAAAAAATGGAAAATATAACTCAATTACATCACAGCACCTTTACACTCTTACTAAACTTTTGTTGACCAGTCATCATTAATCAAATCATCACACAAATAAACGAAATTCATTGCTTAGGGCTTGCCTAGATATAAGAATGATCTGGCGTCTTAGTTTAAACAAGAGACTAATATCCTACAAAAACGGTCGACTTTATAACTCCGACAGCGCCTAAATACATTCGCATGTTTACTTGAACGCACAAATATACGGTGCTCCAAAAAATATACACTTTATATACAAAATACAAACCACGAAGTCAACTTGGTATATTAAAAACAACTCCCTTTAACATATTTAATGTACTCACAGTAAACAAATATATAACCTTTTAGACCTATTTATAACCTCTACAAAAGATATTATGAAGGAGTTCGCTTTTAGGATAGAAAAAAAATGGAAGTGAGATCTGATCAAAATATTCATTTTTTTTTTTTTAATCTAAAACAGGCGAAAATATAGAAATGAAAGGAAAAACAATAAAATAAATAAACAACATTTCAATCGATATTGCATACAATTAATTAAGGTAAATGAAGACATTTTATTAAAAAATAATGGAAGACTTAAAAATCAAAGTATTTCCTTGACAACATATATTTTACATTATTATACTACCTATCAAAATAATTGTAGTATTATATGGTTTGCAACTTATGAAGACAACTGTCAAAAGGGCTGAAATATGAGAGTTTATTTGCCAATAAAATTAGATCATTATTACTATTGATATTTTGTGATTTTTGATGTACAATGAAATCTAAAAATGTCTTGTAACATGATCAATAAGTTTTAATTTAAAAAAATAAAAATATGATATTAATATAACTGATAGTAATTATCTCCATCTTTACTGGGTGACACTTTGCCTACAAATGTTTTGGGTGATATGGTTCACATTAAGTACATGTATTGTTGTGGCCAATGAGACAAGAATTATTACGTTTTTCTTTAATGCAATTATATTCATCTTGAAGAAGATGCTCATTTTTTGCTTTCTTGAATACACATTTCAGCAAAACTATGGCATTGTAAAACTTCGGTTTTTCCTTTACTTTATAAAATGTGATCTCAGCTTGGTATGCCGTTAAAAAAATAACGTAATTAAAGAAGACTTAGAAAACATTTTCTTCTCATCATTAACAAGTTGACATTCCTCATTGTTGAATCTTGAAAATTTGAAGTAATTTTATATAACAACATACTAAGTTATTTGTTATTTGCAATATCATCACAAAAATACTTAATGCCATTTCTAGCTTAAGTTTCAGCTCAAATAAACGCGTAATCTTAAAAACACCGGTTCGAATACTGCCCAGGGAGGTTAAAATTTAATTTGTGGCTGACTCACTTAACTGATCTTGACCCTCACATTCTGGCTAATGGTTAGTAACCTGTAAGGTAACCCTTTCTTTCTGGCTTAGTTGAAGTGTCTAACGCCCCTACAGATGGCAATACAATACATTTCGAGGTTATATTAACTTTTTGTTTCTAATAATTTTCTTTAAATTACTGCAACAAACAAAGAATCAAAAGAACTATTTATTTTTGTCTTCAAGAAGAAATCTAAAAATTATTCAATTTCCTCTACCTTATCAACTAATATGTGCACTTACTCGTGTAAATTTATATATATATTATTTTTTCTTTGAGGAAAGACAAGTCAAGGGACCAGTCATAAGGAGAAAGAAGTAAAGAATGCGGCCATGGATGCAGGTTCTGGTCCAAAGCAGTTTCTGTTTGTCATTAATCAAGGCTTTATTTATCCAAGCTTTATCAATTACATCTTGCCGCTGTCCTCACAGTTTATGATTATTTTATCATTTCGTTTTACTCTTTTTATATATACATTTTTTCTTTTCCTTCAGTTTCCGAAGTCGTTTTCTTTGACCACTTGAAGAACCTGTTTGCACCTGCTAGGTGGGCATCAGCTGCCTTGGTACACAATTAGAGGTTTAATGTAGCTCTCGGCGTACTCCAAATAAGGTCATCTTGCATCTTATAGGACTTCCGTTGAGAAAAATAAATATTATATCAAGTAGCTCTAGGCAGCAGGTGCATATTTTATAGTAGACAGATGACTCTTATTGAGAAGTAATAACTTCTTGTTTTGAAAATTACATCTGTTTGGTTTAGTTTTTGATCAGTTAAAAACCAGAACCTGTTCCAGTTGATTGAACTCCTATATTTTGAGTAGTTTCCTATCAAATTTATTATTATTATTTTTTTTTTTTTTTTTGTGAAAGTTATTTAGACCAAAGTATTTATTACAAAATAACATTATATTATATTAAGGTTCTTTATATTAATTTTTAAAAAGTAGGGATAGTGAAAATCTTGACTTCTTTTTTAATACCAGATTTATTCATTTTTTAAATATTTTTTATCGAATTTGATCTAAATCAGGATTGATTCTATGAACATATGTTTGTTTGGTTTTTTTAAAAATAAAATCTAGAATATTCATAAGTTTTTAATTTGTTTTCGCCTTTTTACTACTTAAAACAACGCTGTGTATATCTAAACGTTTGCTTTTATTTTATTGGCTAATGTTGCAAATACTAAACATAAAATATGAATAAATAATGATTTATGTATTTTAAAAAATTAAATAACCAAATTTAGAATATTTAGACCTATTAATGGGGTGTAAAAAAAAAAAAAAAAAAATGACCGTTTCTTAAATAATATTTGTATTATTATTTGTTTGATATAAAATATAATTAATACTCAAAGTTATAGTCCATTGTTATCTACCGTCATTACCCATCTGCTAGCCAATTGCTCAATGCCACGCTGACACTATACCTTGAGATGCTGTCAAAGAACAGCATTTTCAACTTCCGCAAAATTATCAAATTTTTTCCCTTGAAAAAAATGGGCCATGGATCGAAACAAGTAGTAATCCGAAGGTGCGAGGTCTGGACTATATGGTGGATGAGGCAGGAGTTCAAACCCATGAAGTTCCGTAAACTTTTCCCAACTTTTGTAATAATTGTTGAAGAGTAAGTTCGTGAGGGACCAGTCTACAGGTCTTTTTCACCTTCTTCATGGAGAGAAGATAGCGACGAACAATGTCTTTTGACACACCACACTCCCTGGCAAGTTCGCGAGTACTTGTGGACGGATATGACACAACAGCTTCCTTCAGAACTTCATCAATATCCATTAATGGCCGCCCGGAGCCCTTCTTCCTTTCCGTCATATCTCCACTTCTAAATTTTTCAAACCAACGCCGCGCAGTGCGCTCTTCAAGAACACCTTCCTCTTCATATTTAATAATTTCACGAGCTGCTTGCAAAAGATGGAGTAGTAGATTTTATGATTCAGTATGGTTTAGATGGGTCCTGAGGATAAAATATCAAAAATGTGACTACATTTGAGGAGGGAGAACTTTTTGGAGGACAAAGAAACCCAAAATTTTTGCATTTTTTTCTAATTTTTCAAAAAAACATATACAAAAATGCTTTAAATCAAAAAATGTGTTATTAACAAAATTAAAGTTTAATTAATTGTGCGTCTAAAAAACATCTTTTAAGCTGAATTTGATTAAGGCGTTTAGCCACAATTGATCGTCAAAAATCGACGAATTTCCTCAATTTTCTTAATAAGTCAGTTTTGTTCATATTTCACAGTCAATAACACAAAATTGGCTAAACAAATCAAAAAATGAAATATACTAGGTAATAGTTGTTGATCATTAAATTTTGTCTAAGATAGGTTTAGTTTGGTTTGCTATGAAAAAGTGTTTTTTTTAGTTTTTTAAATTATAATTTTATATTATTTACTTCCTCCATTAAATTTCAGTTAGCGAATAAAAAAAAAAATAAAAAAAAATCTTATTCTAAACATTTGTATCAGAAACAAATTTTAATCAATTGGATGATATGTTTTTAGCTATAAATTGGTGTTGAAATTGATGACTGAATTTGGAAAAGGCAGTGGAGGTGAATGATTGATATATATATATATATATATATATATATATATATATATATATATATATATATATATATATATATTTTTATTATTATTATTATTATGTTGGCGCAACAACTCGGCGACGAGTCCTGGCCTCCTCCACCAGCTTCCTCCAGTCATCTCTGTTCAATGCCGCTGTCATCCAGTACATCTCTAGCGTCTCCCTCCACTCCATCAGACCATCTAAGCTTCGGTCTCCCCCTTCTTCTAGTTCCGTGGAGAGGTTCAGTAAGGAGCTTTTTAGGGATTCCCTCATTGTCCATCCTTGCCACGTGGCCGGCCCATCGCAATCTTCCCAGCTTCATTGTCAGAACAATATCTTTTTCATTAAAAATAGAATAAATTTCGTTATTCGTCCGTCTTCTCCAGTTTCCGTCGGTATGGACTCCTCCAAAGGTCCTTCGAAGAATTTTCCTTTCAAAGACCAAGTGGTCTTGTTCTATTTTTCTACTTGTAGTCCACGTCTCTGATCCAAACAATAGAACGGGGCGGATCAATGTCCTGTATAGGTGGAGCTTGGTCTGTCGCGATAAAAGGCGGGAGGTGAATTCCTTGCGGAGGCCAAAGTAGCACTTGTTCGCCATCAATATCTTTCTTCTCTTCACCTCAGCCGCAGGTGAATTATCTTGAGTAACCAGGGACCCCAAATATGTGAACTGGGCCACTTTCTCAAAGTTGAAGAGGCCGATATTAATTGTCTCCCCAGGTCGAGCAGCTTCTCCTGTTACCATATATTTAGTTTTCTTTTCATTTATCTCCAATACAACCACTTTGGCGGCCTCTAATAGAGCCAGAAATCCTTCTTTAACTGACTCCAACGATCTCCCCACAATGTCCACATCGTCTGCAAAGGCTAAGAGCTGGACCATTCTATTATAGATTATTCCTCTTGTCTGCAAGCCAGCATCCCTTACCACTTTCTCAAGCGCCAAGTTAAAGAGAAGGCACGCCAGTGTATCTCCTTGGCGGTCCTTTTCTTGAGGAGAATTCTTCCTTTCTTTGCCCACCAACCTGCACAATGCACTTCACATTTGTCATGGTCAGCTTTACCAGTCGTATCAGCTTCTCTGGGATGTTAAACTCTTCTAGTGCCTTATATAGTTCTTCCCGGTTAATGCTGTCGTAAGCTGCCTTGAAGTCCACAAAGAGATGATGGGTTTTTATCTGGTGTTCATTTCCCCTCTCAAGAATTGTTCTGAGGGAGAAGATTTGGTCTGTGGTGGATCTTCCTTGCCGAGATCCACACTGGTAAGGGACAAGCTCCTTCTCTGCGTAGGGTAGTAGCCGCTGGAAAAGTATATTGGATAGAATTTTATATCTACATGAGAGAAGAGAGATTCCTCTATAGTTTTGACATTGGAGTTTATCTCCTTTCTTAAAAACAGGGCAAATAACTGCCTTTTTCCAGTCCTCCGGCAGAACCTCTTCCTCCCAGATGTTCAAGATAAGATCATGAAGTCTCTTTGTCAGCCGTTCACCTCCACTCTTAAAGAGTTCGGCTGGCAGTTCATCAACTCCTGGTGCCTTTTTATTCTTGAGTCTGTCAATGGCATCCGTTATCTCCTCATCATCAGGCGGTTCCAGGTTAACATCCCGGTTATTGACTGAACAGTCTTCTCTAATTTCTGATTCACGGTAAACCGAGTCGAGAAGCCCTTCAAAGTGTCTTTTCCATAACAACAGAACGTCCTTCTTGCAGGCAACGATTTTCCCATCTATGTCTTTGCAAGTATCCGGTACAGTTGATCGGTATTTTCTTCTTCTTCTATTGACACTTCTGAAAAAGTCCCTCGATTCTTTGCCCTTCCATAGTTGTTCTGTCTTCTCCAGTTCCTCTCTCTCTTTTTGCCTTTTCTTCCTTTGGTGGAGTTGTTTTTCCTCTCTCCTCTTCTTTTTTTATTCTTCAACAGCCATTCGAGTCCCTTTCTTCAGCATTTTCTTATACGCTATATTCTTCACATTAGTGGCAGCGTCACATTCTTCGTCGAACCATGGGGACCTCATCTCCTTTTTCTCTTGGTCTCCCGCATCGCAGTTACACAGCTTGAGTTCAATGTTTGTCACATCCATTTCTTCAGCGCAGATGTTCTCATCCAACTTCTCCATGTACAGTTGCTTGATATCTTGTGCCTGGAGCTTCCTAAGGCTGTAGTGCCGAGGCTTTATTGCTGGACCTCCTGACTCTTTAAAGGAGATCTTAGGGGTGATATGGGCTATACACAGGAAGTGGTCCGAATCCACGTTGGCACTTCGGTACGTTCTTACATTTTTAAGACTGGATTTGTGCCTTTTGTCGACTAGGATGTGATCTATTTGGTTAACGTGTAGCCTGTCCGGTGTGGTTCAGGTGCCTTTATGGATGTCTTTGTGCGCGAAGAGGGTACTTCCAATGATCATGTCTCTGGAGGCAGCAAAGTTAATGAGCCTTGTACCATTGTCATTAGATTCTTCATGTAGGCTATTTTTTCCGATGGTTGGGTGGTATATCTCTTCCTTTCCTATTTTAGCATTATAGTCCCCAACGACTATTTTCATGTCGTATTTTGGGCACTGATATATATATATATATATATATATATATATATATATATATATATATATATATATATATATATATATATATATTTTATATAGATATGATGTGGTAATTTTACTCTTCGCTGGACTTTTAAAGAACAGATATATCAGTTACTATAATAACTAAAATATACAATGAATTAATAATTCATTTTTAGTTTAGTTTAGTTTTGGTTCGTACACATGCTTTTAACAGTGAACAGACTTTTTAAGCATACCGAAGCAATATGATGAATTGCTTCTCATTAGAAAAGATATCCGTACAATATAAAAAGCGCACTAAGACTAAACGTATATAACTAACAGCAGTTACATAAGGGAGACCATTAAGCTGCGATAAGCGGGAAGATAACATATAAGGAATTGCTAAGAGGAAGATGTGGCAGTCGGTTGTTACGGCTGGCTTCCTTGAGGTCCAATGATTTATCGTCTCCTTCAATGACGGCAATCCATTCCCCATGTCGTGGAGTATGTATGTCTCTCGGCTACGGTGTGTAGTCCTCCAACAGATGTCTCGGTTAATTTTATTATGTCCTTAAAAATGGTTCTGTATATTTGTGTTTCTATTGTGGCTGAATATACTCATAAATAAGCGTGTATATATATATATATGTATATATCCAAAGAAGACTTGATAAACGGCTAAAAAACCTCTCCTTGAACTTTCTGTACGTCTATAATAATATAAACTTTAACTGAGGCAATAATAACGATCTTTTTCATAATTCAGCTTATTAATAAATTATTTTAAACAAATTTGAGTTAATGACATCAACTGTAATAAATAAAATTTATTTAAAAATATATAAAAAAAAAAGGGCTTAAGAAGATAAGAACGTGTTAAGTGCCACCGTTGGGGATATTTTCTTTAATTATTACCTTTTGTGGTAATTATTTGCACAAATTTCAAACGACTTGTTAAAAATATGAAAAGAAAATCATAATTGTTGAAAGGTTGAAACGATTTAAATAAGCATTTAATATATTTTAATTTATAATAATTAATATAACTGGGGTTAAATCCAGATTTTTTTTTCTAAATAGCAGAATGACGCAATATACAATCGTATATTGTATATATTTGATATTAAAAAAAAAATTAATATCAAAATTCTGACAAAATAGAAAAATATTTTGGAAACAAAAATAAATTTTTTTTCGCGGGTGACCCTAGGATTGAATCTTGACTTTTCATCTTCGCTAGAATAGGTTGGCAACCTAGAGGATACCCCCCGTACCCCCGGCCCTAGTTGGAGTACATAAGGACGTTAAGCCCCTACTGAAAAACAAACATTCAATTCATTTTGAGGTTATGTTCAGTTATTATTTTAAACAATGTTCTCTTGGAAAATGTTTCACTGGTGACCTAGTTGATCCAAAGCGATAAGTTCGGATTGAATAAAACACAGTCACATTTGAAACGTCTTATATTGTATATTTTTTCATAGATGTGAGCATAAAATAGTCAATTTTAATCCAAAACAATTAAACCATTAAATAGTTATGAATTTAATAAATCTATTTTTTATTTCTTATTTGCGTTGAATTTTTAAAAACAGTCTTATATATATATGTATGTATTTATTATATATATATATATATATATATATATATATATATATATATATATGTATGTATTTATTATATATATATAATAAATTGAATCCATGAAGATGTTAATTATTGCGATTATGAATTTCTCAAGGTTACACTCTAGACAAATTTTGATATTTTTAAAGTTTTAGTTATTATTATTTAGATTCAATTGAATGAAAAATTAAATAAAATAAACAATGAATAAAATACTACACATTTTAAATGTTTCGTTTAATACAATATAGCAAGTGATACTTCATAACAAATAATGTGATTGAATTTTAATTTTCAACACAGGTGTTAGCTGATCTCCAGCGTTCGTTGCCTTCCATCTTCTTTCGCCTCCAGGCTTCCTCCAGTTCGAGATGACCCAGTGCCGCCTCCGGAGGATGAAGACAGACTAGGATCATTAATTGCCGAGCAGACACCAAAGACCATGGTCTATCATTAGAGGGCACCATTGAGCAGAGCACGCGACCCGTTATTAAGAACGCTGGCGCATACCACTCCAGGAATCCAGCCGCACCCACCTGCTCCGTCACACCTTCCTCCGCTTTGTCCTCTCTTCGGGAGGTCATCCTTGTCCAGGGTGGCCATACGATCTGCGAGGGTATTGAGGTATCTTGTAGACGAAGGAGTGCGATTGGTCCTTAATACTTTCCTAAGATAGTCTGCAGACATCAGAGGCACTCAACATCCTTACGTTTAAGATTTTTAATTTATGTTTTCATTAGATATAGTAGATATAGAATATAAAAACTACCTGAATTTCTTCTTAATGATTCATAGATTTCTTAAATCTTCATTCATCAAACAGGTAGATTGTCAACAAAGCCTAAATTATTGATTAATTATATCGATTTTAGAACCGAACAAGAATATGAATGAATGTTTTATACACATTATTAAATGCTTTCTTTTAAACCAGGTATTTATTGATATTTACAACTGTATACATTTAATACAACAAGGTAATTTGAGGAAAATGATTACAATGATGTAAATACCTTGTAAAGAACTATTGTTGTACACCTCGGAGGATTATCGGGAATGTAGTGTGAGGCAAATTGCGGATTTTAATGGGTATGGAGTATAATATGAAAGGACGGGTATTTGGTTTGGGCGAAATCAGCAACGTATGAAATATTGAGATCTTTATGGATAAGTTTTTTTTTGTGACTAAGGAGCATTGAGGATTTTACAATTGAATTTGGACTGTAAGGATTGGATACGAGAAGCAATGGAAGGTTAGTGGAGCCCCATCAAATGGATCTAATTATTGTATATAAGTTTTTTGTAATGTATTGAGAGCTTTGAACGTTTCTGTAGTAAATGTTGAAGTAGTCGGAAATGACGAGCAGTTTCTTGTATGTACTGGATTCTAAAAGTTAAAATCCATATAGTGTGTAAAACTTCATAGGTGGATATATTAAAAAGTAATAACAATAAGTTTTCTTTTGATTAGTTTCATTAATGCATATTAATTATCAAAGGTTTATTGGCAAATATGCTTTCCTAAAAGTAAATATTTAATATACGTCATACAGAAATATATTCGGATATTTTCCTTTTCTATTGTTCCTGTACCAATATCCGATAAAAAGGAAAAATTAAAATGTGCGGCATGTGATATATATTTTGTTTATATATATTTATGATAATAGATTCAAAAAAAATCTGGAGAATATAGAACTAGTATCAATTAAATAAAGAATAACAATAATAATTATAACTAAGTAAAATAGATATCAATTATAACAAGTATTAAAGACATACTTTTACCTAGTAGCTTAATAGCCTTTCTCTCCGTCTCTAACCAATCATTTTCAAAAGGTTCCAGGTTCGATTACAAGCAGCGTTACAGTTGTTAAAGCCAGTAGAGGATTTGCATGCACGGATAATCCAACATCTAATCAGGTATGCGATTTGACAATCAGATCCACTTTAAGAATCGGAATTAAATCCAATTTCACTTTTCACATATATAATCTGTAAGCAATGTAAATACGAGTTTTACTTTGCTAGAACTTATAGTTTGTCATATTCATAATATGTACAAGCTGATCTAGAATGTAATAGGTGAATTCTAGGTGAAAATATATTATTAACTTCAAACAGATTGGGATGCTGTTCGAAAATTATAAATATTAAAAAAATAAAAGCAAAAAAGATCATTTCAGTTTACATTACCAGGAAGAATTTGCACTCTTTATATATTTAAAAAATATTATGGTTAAAATCTTCCTGCGTTACGAGGTTTGCTTCATTTTTTAATCTTTTGCTTTTCTGCTTTGCATAGGATAAGTTTGCCACAAGAATAACCAGGACAGGAGTTGATTTACCACTGATATACTTCTATATAAATGAAGGATTCGGAAATAGTATGATGGGGTATGATTTTCACCGCGATATTTACCGTGCATGATGGCAATAAAGCACTTAAATGGAGCATGGTACCATGGTACAAAGTGTAAGTTCTTTCTCGAAATATTAACTGAACTAGAGTTCAGTTGGTATAATGAAGAAATTGATATTATGAGGAAGGTAGATTTTTTTCACTTTTTATATATATTTTTTTGTTTCCTTAGTATAACTCAAATGTTTTACCTTAAGATTCATGTAATATATTTATATTTTTCGTGTTATATTTATAACGTGTATATTTTTTTATTTTATTTTTTTATTTGTAAGCAGAGCCATGCCCTATACAAAGAAGTGTACAATGAAATAAGATACAAACATTAATACAACTACAAATATTATGCACATTATCATACTCATCTAATAATAATTCAAATAATATACCAAAGCACTTTGAATAAACTAAGAAGAATTAAATACAACTAAAAAAAAATTAAATAAATATATTTTTCTATAATAAATAATAAAAAATACCTAATAAAATAATTAACACTTTTTTTTATGTCCTTTATAAACCTTTAAACTTTATCAAAAGATCATATTAAAAACTACTACTTTCAAGTATATATAAATATATGTCATATCTCAGGCAAAAATAGGTATATACATGATACTGATATTTTACAGTTAAAACTACTATATCTCATTAAAAAAATTCTGATTTTAATTATATTTAAAATAAAATATGCCAGTTTTTTTTTTTTTTGCTTCTATTTCATTTTATGGATTAAGTATTTGAAAACTGTCATTTGAATCGATGCTAGGGTAATAAGTGTTACGCAGGCCATTATAAATTGGGCAAGTGTAAAGAATATGTCCGAGGTCTTCATTAGTTTTCATATTACAAACCATACAGATTTCTTGAGGATTAATTTGTGTGATTTTATCTGGAGTGGTTATTTTTATTATATGTTTTCCTGTAGTTCTTAACTGTGCAATAATTCTAGTGAAAATAATATTTATCCGTATATTATTGTAAACAGGGATTGAACCGGTTGGATTAATGCTATTGTAGAATGTGCTAAAATTCGACTGCTGGCTAGAGGATATATCCGAATTAAATAAATAAATTTTGTTTTTTTCTAATACAGTTTGACTTTTTTCTTTGAGTTTAACTATATTTGATTCGAAAACTATTCCCCCTTCTCCGATTTTATCCAGTAAATGTTTTATTTGTAAACACCAATTATACTTAAAATTATAACGTGCATATAATATTATTCTATATACCGTAATTTAATTTTAATATTGTTTACTTTCTTACAAGGGGACGTTTGCAGTTGTAACTCACAGATTTGAATGCCGATTTTCGTGTGTGTAGTAGGGACATATAATAGTGCAAAACTAGAGTTATAGCCGCCAATGAGCATTAGGAGCCGAGAAAAATAATAAAATATGAAAATCACGTTTTATTTTTTCCTCTGCACTCATTATAGATAGAGAAATGATTCTTTCACGTTTAATCGCAGTTATGTATGCTATTAGATATAAAAATACTTTTGTTATGCTCAAGACACTATCCGGCTTTAGGGTGCTGAAAAATGACAAAAAAGTGAAAAAATTCCAAGAAAAAACACTGTAAATCAGTGGAAACTTTTTTTCATGAACAACTAACCTCAAATCTCGATTTAACGCACCATAAAACCCTTATATGTAAAATTTTATCAAAATCAAAAAATATTGATTTTTTTACCCCTTTCGAGGAGGTTAAAATTTTAAAGTTGAGATTTAATCAACATTTTCTACCGGCCATAACAACTGCTGTGTTCAACCGATTACAACAGTAATAGCATCACTAGAATCAGCATACATTCTGCTTTTTTATCCATGCGTATAACATTGGATTTACTCCCGATTTTAATGGACAAAAACTGATGTAAATGAAAAAATCCAAGGTTAGCTATAACTTGAGATATTTCAATAAGGGGGAATCCTGCGACTTCCGGATTTAGGCTAAACTATGCAGTTTTAAGGCTTCTAGATGACCTTAAAATTTTGTCTTAATCAGTTGTGAAATATGTGAGATAGCACAAATTATTTACATTTTGTCAGAAAATGACAGCCCCACCATGCCTTCTAAATTCCTACAAAATTTTAAAGGTAAAAAAAATTATTTTTGATTTCGACAAAATTAAGTTCCTACATGTTTTTTGAGATGAGGGATCCGGAAATAATATCAGTTTTTAGTTTAAAAATTTTCCTCGCCTATATTATATAAATAAGACGTTTTAAAATGATCTATTTCCATTATTATTTTAGTTTTTACACTATAAATTTCAAATAAGACCATTTAAAGACGGTATACATATTTTTTAACCAAAACCTGATATTAATTTTAGATTAGTCATCAATATTAGGATTTCTATGCAATTCGAAATAAAAATATGTCATTTTAAAACGTCTTATTTATATAATATAAAGAGCTGAGGAAAAAAATAAAACGTGATTTTCATATTTTATTTTTTTTCTCGGCTCCTAATGCTCATTGGCAACTATAACTCTAGTTTTACACTATTATAGGTCCCTACTACCCACACAAAAATCGGCATTCAAATCTGTGAGTTACAACTGCAAACGTCCCCATGTTAGTATTACGTCTTTAATTTTATAAACGGCAGCCAGGCCGCCATTATACTGTTCTTAAGAGAAAAATGCACGAAAATAGTTTGTTTTTTTTTCTATGTCAATTATTCTTATGTTATTTGATGTAGTAAATATTACTTTATTTTTTTTTTTTTTTTATTAAATCCCAGTAAAGAGAACGTTGAAACTCATCATGTTTTGTTCCTATTTTTCTTTCTTCTATTTTCCCGAAATCTCTTCATGAATTCACTATGTTTTTGTTTGCGCTGTTCAAAATTTTCAATAATTCATCATTTAACTGAATATTCTATAAAATTGGGCAAAATAGGGCTTTCATTTACAGTACAAAGTTGTACTATAAAAACTTAAGGGTAATTATGAATCTAATGATTTAAAAATATTTATATGTGTTCCATTGTCACCTATACTAAGTGTTTATAAAAATATGTACATCATATTATATTTATTTTTTGATGTATATATATATATATATATATATATATATATATATATATATATATATATATATATATATATATATATATATATATATATATATATAATAGAACCGAAGTAGAAAGTGAGATGTGTCAATAGTTTGAGGTCGTCGACTCCATTTGCATTCCTGATAATGTAAAAATAGAAAGGGTGCCTCCCCACCAAACACTTTGCCAGAGGATTTACATAAAGCAGTTCCGCGACCTGCCCCAAGGGGGAGAGAAAAAAAAATCGATCTTATTTAAATTTTATTCAAATGAGCGTCCCTGACAGACAAGCGTAGTAACTTTGACCCAGAAAACCCAACGTGAATACGTAAAGGGCTGGCCAACTTTTGATTTCATCGCAGGCAGCAGGGCCGGAATACTAATTCTCTATGTGTGTGTAGGGCAGGCATAGACAATGGTCCATTCACGGCGGCCCTTCGGTCTCTGGTCACGTAGGGCACCTCGTGGCAGGGCCTTCGCGAGGGAGGACGTCCCGAAGTACGGAGTAACCGGTCCTACAGAGGACTCTGGCCTCAGGGATGTACTATCATGGTTGGTTATGATCAATGGAAATTCCGGAGAGTTCTATCCTACAAAAAGAATGTGAAACCACAAAAATACAACTCTAAATTCATTAATTTCGAATAAGTTGTAATTAATTATTTTAAACATATTTTATTTTTGTTTTTTATGATAAAAATATAAATTGAAAAAATTTTAAACTTAAAAATTATCACAGTTTTGGACAAGAGAAACATAAGTAGTGTGGTATTTAAAAACCTTCCTTACATAAATATTTTACATATAACATGCTTGAAATAAAAAAAAAATGCATTACTATCATAAAGCATAAATATGTAGCATTTGTGTTTATTATCCACCTAAATTTTCTTTTATTGCCTATAGAATTGTTTTGCGGGAAAAATTGTGAATTATTGGAATGTATTGATCAACACTAGTCAAATCTCTGAAAAATAGACCAAGGCTTATGTGGGAGGAATGTTTCAAGAGAAATTTTATAGGTTATGACTTTTATAGGATCCAGTAAACCTCTAGATTCATTGATATTTTATATTTTATTTTATTCTTTTGTTACATGACATAGCGATAAATATATTAAAAATTATATGGACCGATATTAAAGCAACAGGAAACAAAAATATTTTACATTACGGCAGCTTTTATATATCCATCTTTATCCTTAGTCAGATAATTCTATTTTTGTGCTATGGCTTAACTAAAATCAAAGTTTATATAGAGTATATTATACCACCTAATTTACTAATTTACATCATGGTTAATATATTTTTATAGAAAAACTGTTTTCCACTAGAATTTCAGCAGATATCCCTGTATTATATTCGACCTTCATATTCGTACGATTTATGTTAATAAATTAATCACATATAATAAGAAATATTTTCACTAAGAAGCTAATAGTTACACATTTAGTATATATCATGGTATGCATTGAAAGTATGTACTTTGACATTCACTACCTTGAATGAATTTTAAATTTCGAACAAGTTACTAACGGGTTACATAAAAGAGGCACGTGTGAGCAGTTATCGGCCTAACTGAAGATTTGAGATCGACCGCATGAGTCGATACTGAAATCGATAGTGCTGCTTTTTTATTCCTTTTTTATGGGCAGGTATCCCGTTTCTTGCCTAGCCTCGCACAGGTCCCAGAGTAGACTGATTTATGAGGCGATATTTCTTCCAATGGTATGTTAATCAGTTGAGTTAATTAACTAATTCTTAATATTGAAAATGTCTGCTAGATTGGAAAGGATTTCCTATCATAATAAATTTAGTTATTTTTCAAGTGATTTTTTTTTAATTTATTAATATTCATTTATTATTGTTCATAAATCTTTTGAATCTATAACTGTGCCGTATCAGATAAAACAATATATCTTGAATTTGATTTTTAAGCTGGTAAAAAACTAAAAAAATAACACTCAATCAATGAGATAGTTTATCATAACAGTATTAATTCGGTTTAAGGATAAGACCTTCCATCATTGAGATGGATATAAAAAAATAAATAAATAATAAAAAATAAAATTAAAAACAAAAAATAATATAAAAAAAACCTTTTTTTTTTTTTTTTGCAATATAGTTGGCATACAGAACTTAAATTTCGTTCATCACACACCGGCTTGCTATAGTTTTCAGTTTTTATCCCTGCCAATTAAAAATTTGCAACCGCCACTCACCGTCAGTTGCAAGTATTACTTCAAGAGATCCGAGTAATATCGATGCTATTATTCTTTTTTTTTCCCGAACTGTGTTGCATAACATGAATCAGACCTCCATTACTATCAATAATAAAAAATCTATTAATTCTTAGTTTCCCTCTTTTTTTTCTTCATTTTTTTTAGAATTTCATGTTTTTTTATATTCGTAATCTATTGTCAAAATCTGACATATTTAATATATGAATAGATATTCAATGTCATGTTTTTTTTTAAATAATATACTTCACTAGATTTTTGTCTTACTTATGTTTATCTTGTTATTGCTTCAATTTTTTTTTTTTTTTTTTTTTTTATATTTCAAATTATAATATACCTACTCTATCAAGTTCGCTAAATATTCATTATTAGTGATTATTTTAATATTTGTTTATTTACAGTTTCTCTCCATATATATCATTAATGTGTATTATTAGTATTTTAAAAGCACTGAACTGCTATGCTCCGGGGCCTGTGTCGAACCAAGCTGAAGAAAGAAAATTTAATTTATGTTTCTTCGGCTGTGGATCTGCTTTGGGGTCCTGAGACCCTCCTGGGGTACACCCAGCCACTATAAAGTATAGTATAAGGGTACCCTTATTTGAGTGAAAACCTGGAGGTTCAGCGTAATTTCTGACCACTTTACATTTTTCTATAACCGTTGGTCAAGAAACAAAACTTCATCCCCAAGTACTGAACGGAGGAACTTTCATGGATTGTAGCGGTGCAGATTTTTTTTTTTTTTTTTTTTTTTTTTTTTTTTTTTTTTTTTTTTTTTTTTTTTTTTTTTAATATTCACCGAAAACATAATAAAAAATTTCCTGGCAGCCAGTGTTCACCTAGTGAGCAGATTGGTTTTTCTATCGTGTAAAGTCCTCATAACATTCCCTATTTAAGGTTTTTGGTGCTAATGTTTCTATAACTTATTTATAAATATAGATAATATCAATTTATAAAAAGATACCAAAACATTGTAAACCACACCCAAGAGGTGATTCCCAGAGGAGCCAGTAACATATCATCCAGGACCCCACAAGACGGCATCGGTCGTTTAGGAAACCACGATGTCCAAAACCGTCGCTGAGAAATGAGCTCTACCGGAGCCGATGTCCAAGTAGCCAAGAGCTAAGGACCCTGCTATAACAGATAGCGACACGAGAGTTATAGCGACACAGGTCCTAGATTAGTGACTAACGGATCTGGAAGCTGGATTTGGGGGCACCTGCTCTGCCCGTGGGCTTCAATATCTGGGGAATACAAACATATACAACGTGCTATCCATCCGTTTTTCTAACCCCTTACTAAGAAGTGCAATACTAAATATATTTACCTTTTCTGATGCTATTTACCAACATGTAGCCAATAGTTCCATTTCACGTTTAAGTTTGTATGTCACTGTGCTCATCACGTATGCTTATGACTCATGTGTGTTATCAGTAAATAATAATCCTTTCATTGTATCCCAATCACTCCAATCCCATATCACAAACTTCATAAATTATATAAAAAATATAGAATCAAAATAAATCTCATTAAATAACTTTTACGCTTCGTCGTAAACCAACGACTTCCTGTCCAACTAATTAAAGTAACCTTTAATAATATTGAACAGATCCGCTACCTAAAACTGCATCTACCGTATAATATAAAGCAGAGCTGGAATTCACATACCAGACTTCAAAGACTGCTCATCGGTTCCGAGTACTTCAAATTTTACAAGACGATTCCCATTTTTCCTAAATTTAAAGCTCCCAAAGAATTCGAAAGACTTATTTACATGATAGTACATAGACCATTTTGGACATACGTATTTGAGCTTTGTGGCTCCACTAAGCCTTTTAATTCCTCTTGTATCCAATCCTTACAATCTAAAATAATTCGTATAATCCTAAATTCTCTATACTGTGTTACAAACTTATCCATGAAGACCTTTATTCATTATATTGCAAATGTTGCCCAAACCAGATACCTATCCTTTCAAAGTAAACTAGCCTCCCCACTTGCTTCACACTCAATTCCCGATAATCTTCCTATGCGTCAGAAAATCAGATGACCAAGATACCTTCTAGCGTAGAAATATTTTTTTAAAGTGTCGCTAGTGAGTGGTTCTTTTAATTTCACTGACAAGTCATTGTAATGATGTCCTCAAATTACCGGTTGTGATTTATCTCTAATTGTAAATAATAATGAAGAAAAAATAAGTTTTTATGTAATGTAAAAAAACATACTACTATTGTAGTTTTAACACGTTCTTCCCCATGATAGATGATTATAGAGTTGTAGATATGATGAAAGGAAAATCAGGAATTTTGAATAAAAGTATCTCATTAGAATGAAGAATGATTCCAATGCCATTTGAACTATTTGTTGACGTTCTGGGCTTGTATAAATACATGAATACTTCCCAGTCCCCTAAATCTTCTTTCTCTTCTGCCCAATAGCTTTAAACTATTGTGCCTTGTTACCTTGGCCAATGTATCAGATCTAGACCGCCCTCTCATTTCGTCCAATGTCTTCAATTACGCATGATGTGGTGTACAAGGATCAATACAATTAGGATTTATGAATTATTTGGCATTTCTATTTTGGCAAAGGATGGTGTATATGTCCGATTACCCTAACCACTTTCTTTCTATTACACCCAAGTTTACTCTAGGACCTGATATGTTAAAGAAACCCTTCCGCTTTTTGCCTCCTTAGGTGATTATGTTTGAATTCTTACATTTTTAAAATATCGATAAAGACAATATGAAATGTACCATATGCTGCTGATTTTGCCCAAACCAGATTACATATTCTTTAATAGTAAACCCGAATCCACTTGTCTCACTCTCCATTCCCCATGCTCCTCTGAGGTGTCTGGAAAGAAGACAGAAAGAACAAAAGACCTTCTAATGTAAAACAATTAAAGTGCTATTTGTGAGTAGTTCATTAGATTTTATTGACTTGCCATTGTAATCATTTTTCCCAGATTTGCTTGTATATAATGTACACAGTTGTAAATATCAATAAATATTTTTAATAACCTTTTCAATGGTTTATACATGCAAATAATATAATATAAGCAAAGCAAATAACATAATTTATGTTTATTATTGTTCAGATTCAAAAATACTCGCTCCTTGTCCAAGGAAGGCTCTCGATAACAACTCCATCCATTTTCCTTTGGATGACCACTGTCGAAGATAACTCGTCCAGACTTAGCCAAGCCTCAGCTGCTCCCTCGAAATAACTTTCACACTCCGAACCATAAAACATATTATATTATCCTTCCTGGGAAGGACTACTCTCGGGTAGTGTTTATTTAAACCTATAATTATGTCCAAGAATGGTCTGCGCTAAACATCTGTTAGTGGAAGTATAATTGTGGTGGGAGGTTTCGTAACTTTGATCCAATTTAAAACGTAAGCATTTCCTTGTTAATTAATAGTTTTGCCAAGTATGGCTATGAACAGTTTAACGCACTCACTCTGCCTGATTTAGCTTCCAGAGAGAGAGAAATGCGTGAATCGTGCGAATAATAAATAATAAATATAGTAAGTATATAATAATGGAGTCTGATCTTTATAAACAATTTATTGAAGTAATGTTTTTTAAAAATAATTTTTGTTGTTGTTGTTGTTGAGGCTGGACGTTCTTGTGTAGTTTAACTAGGGCATGAAGGACATGTTATCCAAAAAGTTAACTGGCTAGGCTGAGATTTACTGCAACCTGAGACCCTCGTCTTAACGCGCCGGGTCTTCGATATAAAATTTTCACCTCATAAATTGAAAAGCTGCAACAGGCGATGGTGGAATGGAATGAGGAGCTACTATGGAAAGGAGTGTCCATTAACAATTCAAAAAGCAAGATCGTAATTCCCTCGCGGAATAATGAAAAACATGTGAAAATATTTTGCAACTGGGAGGTCTTAGATTTAGTAAAAGAAAAAAACTATTTCGGAACCATAATAAATAGATCCGGTATGATTGACCAAGAAATAAACAATAGGATATCAAAAGCAAACTAGGTTTACTACCAGATTGATAATAGTATTATTGGTCCCCGCGAAGTAGGGAAAGAGGTTAAAATGCATATATACAAGGCTATATACCTTCCGATCCTAATATACGGCGATGAGAACTGGGTGATGCTTGACAAGCATGCACACCGTATCACTACTGAGATAAAGTTTCGACGCAAATCAGCACTAAAACATCAGAGGACAATTAGAATTACTTCCATCAAAGACAATTATGGAAAACAGACAACTTAAATGGTTTGGACATGTTTGTTAGAGGAAGGAAGTGAGAGAATCCAGAAAGACAATGGAAGCCATACTAAAAGTAAAAGAACATGAAGTCACCCTAGGATCTCTTATCAGAAATACATCCAGAGGATTACGGGCAATCGAAACTAAACCCTCGCAGAAATGAAGCTACTGGGCAAAAGGACCAAGAGGACTAGCGGCACTCGATCGAGAACCCTCAACGGCACTCTAATGGCTCGAAAAGAATGAGAAAGAAAAATACCCCCTATATTTGTTTTATTTTATTCGGATCAAGTTTTATTCTTGTTTTTTTTTTTTTTTTTTTTTTTTTTTTTAATAAGGTATAAATGTGTACATTTTATTAGTTTTAAAATTGTCGTTTAGTAATGCAAACTGTAATCATTATCAAAATAATATGTTTTAAGTAAAAAAAAAAAAAAAAAAAAAACGATAATGCGGTGCTAAAATTATAAATGTTATAACTGTTAGGACCTGAAAGTCGAACGAAATTTTAACTATTTCTTTCAAAATTAATTTATAATCTATATAAAGACAATTTCTATAGCTTTGTTAGCTACTCGTTATACTCGCGTTTTATAGACTATAAGCTAATCCCATTCATGATTTAGTTGATTTTTTTTTTAACAATTAGTTTAAATTATACATAAAGCTAATAAATGTTAAAAGTTATGTTAATCATGTTCATTTCTTAAAAATTAAAAATTCAGTCTTGAATCTTATTCATGTTGGAATAATTCAATATCGTCGATAACATAAAGACTGCGCAGACTCATATCTCTGTGTTTTATAATTTAATTTAAACTTAAAACTAAATATAATTTTAAGTTTTATGGAAAGTAATTACCTTGTTCGTTGGTCAAGATTACACTATTTTGGGGATAAATAGCCTTTTTATGAAAACAATAAATAGAATTATAAAATCTTATTTCCAGGGAAAAGTGAATATTTTAATTGTCATATATAGAAGGTACTCACCTCGAACAAAAGATAATTCCAACGACCTGAAGACAGAGCCCTATGAATCGTGCCCCAGACAGGCCTTAGGCTGGAGAGCACCGAGCTACGGACAGCGAGATAAGGAGGACTAATGGTGGGCGATATTGTATGGAATTACACTGCTCTAGGGAGCTGTCAAAAAACAAAACGAAATGAAAGAAGAAAAAAAAGAAACAAAATAAAAGATCTAAGTGAAACCGTAAAAGACTATAATCACAGGGGGAGATAGTGAAAGGGCGTGAATGAGGCACGTCAGGAGTCCGTTAGCCTTTTAACATTTCCAGCCCAAACTGAATGGACCAGGGCAGTCCGTGGCAGTTTATTCATCTTGAAGAGTAACATCCGCGAGTTATGGTCTCAGTCCACTCTCGATATAGGATCGGTCATTAGGGTCCGGTGATGTATCGGCATCACGGCAGAGGGCGCCGGCGAATAAAGAGTTTGATTGACTCGTTCCTGAATGAGCGAGCCGTGAATGGGCCGCGCCGTCTCACGAACGAGGCCTTAATTGTAGCCGCTTTGGTTGTATATCAACAGCGCATGCGCCGACAGTCGTAAGTCCCCGTGCGTGTGGTATTCGAGTGCATTGTTGTCTTGCAGTAACTTATTTCTATGGACTATAACGATTATGTCCACGAGGGACACAATGAGGATTTGTCAAATCATTTTTTGTTCCTTAGTTGAAAATGATGACAGTCGAGATACCAGGTAAGCTGGATTCGTTCTTTACGACTTTTGACTTGTACAATATTAATGAAGCCTATAAATATGGTTTCTCGAATAATTTAAAAAATAGTACCAAAACAATAAGAAAATATCACACAAAAATATCTTATTTTCATCCCATGAAGAAAATCTGAAACTTCAGAAGTGGTATGAATAAATAAATAATAAAACCTCGTGGCTCGACACCAGCACTACCAGAGTTGGGCAAAATTTAATTATTTGACAACTAATTTCCTGGAATCAATCATTAAATTTAATTCTGATTAAATATTTCAGTTCATTTGTTAGTCAATTAATGATTTAGTTTATTGAAAAATCAACTGACAAAACTAATCATCATTAAATTAGATGATTGATTATCAGAAAATTAGTTGTCAAATATTTAATCATGACTAAGTTTTACCCAACTCTAAACACTACCAACAATAACTGAAGCAAAGCTTTAAGCACCTCATCGAATCCAAGATCAACAAACATAATCCTCCGTCAAATTTTGGTATCCCTTGCAATGAATACCCGCCAGTAGAACGCCAATATTTTTTTTCCAACGATTTCTACATTATAATTTACATGTATATTTCCACCGTTGCGATGCTGTAATCTGAACTACATTCACTGTATAGATGTACAAGGATTCCGCATTAAATTGCAGATAAGCAAAAGTTGAAAATGTACGAACTATATTAAAATAAAAAACAGATTCATAAAAAAAAAAAATATTTACTTAATAAATTATTATTGCACGATGCAAATGGAAAATTAATTTTCATGTAACATTAAAAAAATAATAATAATAATAATTTACAGTCTTAAATATTATCTTCACACGTGCACATATTTTTAAATGTACATTTATTTGAATGTTTAATAGCATAAATTATTTATTTATTTTTTTTAAATTTTGATTAACATAGATATAAATTTTATATACTTATTAATATTGCATATATATCTAGCCACAGGGAATGAAAAAATTAAAAGTTTTCAGACCAGCAGTCTGTCTAATTGTCTTTTAGATTTCACAATGCGCCTATCATTCTTATGTACAATAATCATACTCATATTTATGCCTGATATATATAAGCCACATTCTACATTTTAAGCTTCATGGTGACCGATTGACAGGGTTTCTAACCTAATATTTACAAGGTGAGTTCCTCTTAGTGTAAAAAAAAAAAAAAAAAAAAAAAATGGCTGAAACTAGATGAAAAATGTAGAAAAATGCAACAGACCTCAACTTTCTATTCCAATCCGTTGCAGATACACGATAATCAATGAATTTCTTGAGGAAACCACGTTTTTTTTTTTTTTATCATAAAAGCTGTGATATCTTCATTTTGTTAAAATATTTTTCCAATTTTGACCATTTTCGGATTTAGCATTAAATTTTCTGTAAGAGTAGAGTACATGCAATGTTAAATTTTACAAACTTCTGACCTAAAGAACAGCTTGATCTTCTCCCCCTTTTTAGGGAAGTTACAATGTCTTTATATTACTTCCGCTCTTCGAAAAAAATATCCACAAAACTGCAAATCTCACAAAAACTTGCAAATTTAATCAGCTTTTGAATGATATGTTAAAAGCAATGATTCTGTTCGATTCCATCGATTTCATATAGAAATTTACTTTTAAAACCGAATAAACATGGTGTTCTCATTTGGCATACAAATCAGTTACTTGTGTAAATAAAACATTATCATAATCTCTTAATGGAAATGTGCATTTTAAATATAAAAAACTCTTTAATGGTATAAAAAGCAAAGAAAAAAAAAATTGTTTAATAGAAAATAAAGGAAACAAGATCATTGGATCTTATATTATTACATTTATTTAGAATTTATTTTATTAAATTATAAAGGTAACCTTTAAGACCCAATGATATTAAACATCGGCCTAAATTTTGGCGTTGTCTTCTGAATGCAGATAATATTGAAGAATACTACTTTTTGAGTTGAATTTATGGACAAATAAGTCTGTTTTTACAGGGAAAGGCATTTCCACCTTTCAATGAGGGGTATCGTTTGTTAAACGATTGATGGGTTTAATAGTTTTACCATTGCAAACTCTGTTGTAGAATGGTAACGGTGTCGCCACATAACGATTGTTTTTTAAACTTCACTGGGGCCCACATGTCGCATCACATATTTATAACTGTTTTTAATAATTCAATTGACAATAAGTAATTTATATATATATATATATATATATATATATATATATATATATATATATATATATATATATATATATATTTATATATAAGTTATGTGCACCTCAATGGTATTAAGAATAATAAACAAAGTATGATATCCCCTCTACCAAAAAACCCTATAAAATGCCACTTTTCACGTACCATTCTGTACGTGACCGTTGATGCGTGCGGTCATACTATGATCGAAGTATTGTAATAGGCTATAAATTGTGCTTTTTCTTGTATCAATGTATGTCACTCAATAAAGCTTCTTTTTAAAAACTCCAAACCGCGATCCTTTTATTTAGCTATATATATATAACACTATATCGATTATACTATTATATAAAAAACCACCTACAAGTCGATTATCAAACTTTAGTGCGCATCACAAAATAACTATTAAATTGAAAATCATATAGCTAAACTTTCTGTGAACTATTAAGATGATGTAGTCAACATTTGAAACAGATTGGTTTAGCAGTTTTTACGATCAGTGATCATAAACGAAACCTGGCTTTTATAATAGTATAAAATAGGTAGTTGAACATTATTTTTTAGTTTCCACATGTGTCAACAGTTTACAATACGTCTATTATAGGAACTTCCGTGTATACTAAATTTCATTCAAATATATGAAACCTAATTTTTAGCATTATCATTTCGGACCTACGCTGTCAAATAAAAAAAGGCACAACTAATAAAAAAATAAAATTACCCGTTGTCTTGCCATGCAGGAAGGAGTTAGCGGCTTCAATTTGTCATCACTGCTAACAAATCGTAACTGCCAACTTAATACCGTGTAACCAATCTGTAATGTTAGTTGCAAGGTTACAGCAGGAATGATTTAATAAGCATAATAACAGTATTGAACATAATAGGATAAAATGAGTAAATAAAAAACGAAAATGACAGCTATAATTCTTTCTGACTGAAAGCCTCGTTCCATTAGAGTTGAGAGAGTGCTGATAAATTGGAGTTATTATTTAAAATAATTATTAAATAACCTCCATATTAAGTTAAGTAGCACTGCCCACATAAAACATTCGTCGGATTCAAATATACCTTCTCTCTGTAGCAATTAACAAACTAGTACCAGGTATGGAATTAAATTTATAGAAGTTATAATTTCCCTATTATAGAATGCGATGGTCCTTATGTTTTTGTTTCCGGACAGTTAAACATATGGATTTTAAGTTATTTTGATACACTTGCACATAGAATAAATGTTAGAGAATAAGTAGATGAGAGTTATGAATTTCACTCTTCTAAACTGAAATTTAGCATTTTGAATATTTTTTCGCCAGTTAGTTATAAGTTATTCTTGAGATGTAATAAATAAATAAAACACACACAATAAGCCACACTTAAAAATCAACTATATTCATTTTTAAAAATTCGCGATACATCTGCAGAAAACGAATTACGTGCAAAATGGTCATTCTCATGACCTCGGGTCCCATATCGCATGAAGACTGCACTGTACATCTATAATATTCTTATTTTGTCCAATTTTACCATGTTTATGATTCAACTCCTTAATATTTAGGTCGAACTAGGTCGAAAGAAAAGTAAAGCTACTTTTTTAAGTTTTAACTCATAAACTAAATAACATATCAAATGAAATTTTATATGACCTTGAAGCTAATAAAAGTTCCCCTATTGCAACAATGATTTTTTTAAATTTTAGTTTGCATTTTACCGTCTTACAATACTTTAAATAAGATTGTATATAGCTTTTAAAACCTCTTAAATGGCTAAGATGGACTGTTTACAAAGCCGTGACATAGAAAATACAAACCACTGAGAGGAACTACGACGGGTGAATAAGAAGTGTCGGCACTAAGTGGCTAGGTCAACGGACACAGGTCATAGAGAAATTGGCCAATTCACTCGTCCCGTCCTATTTATAGCTCCTTGCTGAAGTGTCCTTATAACACTCCTATCTCTTCTGTTGTATCTGTCTGTCGGGGTGTGGCGTTCAAACCTGTGTATTTAGTTTATGGCATCATACTAATAATAGAAATTGTTTATACTAGTTGGATATTGTACATGTATTTTGGAGTTGTGATGATGATTCTCCATCATTAATCTAGACTATTATATAATAGGACAAGCCATTTTTTACTTGAGGTTCGCCTGATGGTATAGAAGGATCAATACAATTAGGATTGATGAACTATTGCCACTTCTATTGGGATTATTTTATTAGAATACTAGTTTTGAATGCTAAACATTAATCTTCAGTTCTAAAACTTTTCAAAAAACACATCACCACTATGCTACATGGATTATATTACTAAAGTTTTGAAAAATTTTCAAACTTTTTTAGAAAAGATTTTTCTATTCCTATTAGAAAAAAATTAAAAAGAGGGCTATTGGAAATGTTTATCTTCATTTAAATAAAAATCTGGATCGGTTTTAAACGGACTCATAAATATTAAATTTTTGGCTATTTTCTACAGGATTTATTACTATAAAAATAGCGTAAAATTAAATATTAATGAATGATTAGAAAGAATAAAATCGTTTAAAACCAACCCAGATTTTTGTTTAATTGACCAAATAAACCTTTCCAATAGCCCCATTTTAAACTTGTTTCTAACAGGAACGGAAAAATCCAATGAGTCATAAGAGAAATCCCATAGTAAACCCTATAAATTTAACCTATCTGCCACCTTCTCCTTTCCACTATGGATATATTTCAGATATCTGTTAGATCTCCTTAAGTGAGTACCAATGTTTGATTTCATGTCTTACATTTTTGAAAACGTTAGTACCTATATATAGTCCATGTAACATAGTGCTGATGTGTTGAAATTGGTTTTTGTTTTAGAACTGAAGATTAATGTTTAGCATTCAAAACTAGTATTCTAATAAAATAATCCCAATAGAAGTGGCAATCAATTCATCAATCCTAAGCCATTTTTCGTTTGTGATCACTAGCCACGAATAATACTGAGCCAATCAGTACCAAATTGTAACCTCATCATCTTAGTTCCAGGAAGGTTTAGCAATATAAATATTTACTGGTTTTCAGATAATATCTATCAAAAAGCGATAATATATGGATAACTGTAAGGTTTGAAAATTGACTGACAGATGGAGATCACCATTTTACAAGAGAGGTTGTACGGTGTTATATAGAGCTTGGTACATATGGATACCAGTGAACTCTGAAAATAGACCAATATATGGTTAGCACCTTTAGAGAGATTACAATGTTAAAACTACTTAATCCATCTGTAACAAACTTTAAATAATCCCTCTTCATGGTTTTAGAAATATTTAGCAGCAGTAACATTTACAATGATAAAAATTTAAATGTTCAGTGTTGAGTAGCAGGAACGAGGTATGCCACACTGTCATATTCTTTTATGATTAGAAGCTAAAATTTAACTAGATGAAATCTATAAAATTATTTCTGCCGAATAAAAATGATTACTAAATCAAAATGTCGATCCTTTGTATCTTTTTGCAGAAAACTGATGAAAGGATTTTGAGTTTAGCGTCCAACTTTATTTTTCTTTTATATAATACTTTTTCCGAGGGTACTGTTGTATATTGTACAATCACTGTTTTTATAGACGTATTTCTAGTTCAGACAACTCACTCTTGGCAGACAAAGAAACTATATCATTTATAACTACATTATCAGTGAGCAAAGATGTTTATCAAAAACGAAAATTAGTAAAATTGTAGCATATGCTAAATTTAAAATATATATGTAACTAATTATTCTTTTTTTATGGCGCTCCCAATCAGCCTGCTCCTATTCCACCCTTTCTGTATATGAAATGGTAGAATGCCTCTCGTGCAATCTGCTTGCATGTCTCAATCAAGCACCACTCAAAACCTCTACATTTCGAAGTTTCTTTGCTCTCTGGATTAATCCAGAAAACATAGATCTGATGAGAAGAAGAGATGCAGCTACAAGACGCTTAATGCCTTCCAGATTTCCTTATGATTATTCCACTTTCAAATCCCTTCGAAACCACACCCAGCCTAACCTGCGGCCCGCCAAGGCACAGCATCTTTGTAACATCCTATCTGAAGCTCCAGATCCAAAATCTAAGTGGAGAATTCCAAGTAAGTTTTCGGTTACTAGCTCCACAACCAGTACATATTACCCAGTTACCCCTGACAATTGGGAGCGCCATAAAAAAAAATAATTAGTTACATATATATCACATCAGACAGTACCTTCTGTATGTTATACACTAAATAATTGTAAAATAATTTAAAATTTGATGCTTATAAATATATAATCGTGTTGGAATATTATGTTTTGCTGAACATCAAGTGGAATGTCGTGAATAAGTTGTGGTAGAATATTTTGTAAAAAATCCAAATAACTTTCTCCATTCAATCTGCTGGGCAAAAAATGTGGCCCAATGAGTCGGTCCCCTATTATCCCAGCCCACACATTCACTGTAAAACGATGCTGGAAAGATGCTTCTTGAACCATATGTGGGTTTTCAGCTGCCCAGTAGTGCCGGTTGTGGACGTTAAAAATTCCTTCCCTTGTAAAAAGAGACTCATCTGTCCATAAAATTTTCCTCAGAAACTGGTGTTCTTGAATGTCTCTATTTAAAAGCCAGCGGCAAAATTGTATTCTATGTACATGATCATTAGGTTCTAGCCCTTGTACTTGTGTGAAATGATATGGGTGAAAATGTTCTCGGTGCAAAATGTTGATAACTGACCTTTGGGAGATACCAATTTCACGGGCCAAGTCTCTTGATGAAACACTGGGATTTTCATTTACTATAAGAAATTGTAATGAAATTTATAAGTAGTTCGATGAGAAGGGATAAACAAATCAATGGGCTGAAATGTGGTATTCAAGGTTGAATTGAAAAACGAAGGGCAAGGATATCGTAAATATATAATTAAATTTTGGATTTTAAAGTTTGGAATTTGACAATATACAACATTACACTCGGAAAAAGTATTATATAAAAGATAAGAGTTTGATTAATTTTTACAGGGATATGATCAGCACCGAAATCATTTGTTCTGGATTTAAAAACAGAGAATATTATATCATAGGGAGGAATGTAAAGAAAGTAAAAGTTATCTGGATTAAATGGAAATTTGGGAATAGAGAAGGGTAAAGGATTAATTGCAGGTTCATCAGAAGAAGAATCTTCAAAAAAGGAATTAAGTTTTTCAGGGGTAACTGGGTATTATGTACTGGAAAAAAGAATTTTAACCCTCAAACTATTATGAACGAACAAACCAACGCCACCACCAGTTCGTTCCTCCAGATCATGACGAACGAGGATATACTTAGGAATGGATTCCGATGAGGAGGGAATATGGGGTTTGAACCAGGTTTCCGAGACTGCAATAATATGGTAGAAATCGTAAAGGAAATAATAATTAAATTCATCAAAATATAAACGAAGGGATTGGGAGTCAACAAAACAGGACAGCAGGGTGTTTGTCTTATTGATAAAATAAAGGATAGAGTACGGAGGATGGCGGGAGCAAAGGGGATATTTCCTGGATGAGGAATTCCCAACCTGACCATCGAATATAAGTGCATAATAATCTAAATGTGTCACTCCATGATTCCACCGATCGTAAAGCATCAGATTCGATTTTGATGCCCTAAAGTCGATTTCTAGGCATCGTTCGATACCTTTCATATTCAGTTGAGGACTTGATTTTTTTATATTTACAGAATGAAAATTAAAAAGGAATCATAGTAGTAGTGGTGTAAGGTACATCACCGCAGACCTCGCGGTACCAAAATAGTATAACATTTTGTATGATATGGACAATGTCATAAAATAAGAAGAGTGTAAAAACTGCATTATTTTATTTATTTTTATTGATTAAGTTTTTTTGCTCCAAAGAGCAATCTTAAAGAAGTGTGATTGGAAGTAATAGGAAGACACTCGAGGATGTTGATGGGATGATAAGAAAGCTGTATTATCTGCAAATGTTCCTAATCCAGGAAGTTATTAGGATGAGTGGAGATATCTGTGTTGTAAACAATATAGAAGACTAGCCTACCTCCCTGAATATCGATGGCGAGTGAATAATTTTTATATATGTAAAACTAAGTTGTCAGCAACTGCTTTAAATAATAGAGTTATTACGGAATGTGATTGAACTAGTATGTTAAATAGAATATCATGAACCATCCATAAATAAATAAAAAAAGAGATTAGTCGCGAGTCACAGCATAAGTATGATACTTATTACTTTAAATGAAGAGGTTTAAAATGATAAATTATATAAAGACATATCTAAAAAAATTGTACAGAAAACAAATATTATCAGTTTATTAATAATAAAAAAATATGAATAAATATATCAACATCTCCAGCTCCCTATAATTTATGTCTTATTGATTCTCAATATTTCCATAGGCTCTTCACTAAGACTAGTTACAAGTTAGCCGTTCCACTTAATTTACATGAACAAACATATTCTTTATGGTTTTCTTGTTCATTCTTTTTTTATTTTTCAATATTGAAATCAATGCTTTCAATATTTAAATCAACAGGGAAGTAAAACATGAAAATAAACGTTTTAACAAAAACTGTGTATGTGTACGTCATTAGGCTGTAAAAATATAACATATAAACATGTACACACAAACACTTCAAAAAAACATTATATATGCAGGCAGTTTGACCGTTGCTAGGAATCCTATGGAGTTGTTCCTTATGCCTCCCTCAACAGATAAAAAGCAATTTAAAAACTTGAAGATGTTTAAAAATTATACGATCTTCTCGTAATATGATGGAAACAGTCCAACCGCACGACGTTGCAGGTTACTGTTGAATCCATCATTTTTATTTTTCATATATTTTTATAATTAAAAATGTCTCTCAAAACAAAATGTACTATATTGGTTTTCTTCCAGTAAATTAGAATTAAAAAAGTGTATAGTAAAATACGATATTACTGATGCTTTTTTATTATGTTTGTATTACGAATGTTAAGGTAACTATAAGTATTTATATTTATTTATAATGTTATGCAATTTGTACAACTTATGATTTGTTTCGTTACCAAAATCAACTCTATTTTTTTTTATTAATTTTTTTTATATTGATTTACTAAACTTAATTTATAAAATTCTTACAGTAAATTTTATTTAAAAAATATCTGGGTTCTTATAAATTTTATTATAACAAATACTAAAATGAGAAAATATGTAAAAAATTAATTTGCAAAGTTATCATATAATTTTGTAAATTATTACTGATTTCCGTGTAATTCAATTCCTTGTAATGGCCTGAATATTTAAAAGGATCCTTATAATCATGGAAAAATGATAACCATAACAGTACAAACTGTGCAATATATAATATTTATTTTTCGACTTTATAAACTGTATAGATATTATATTTATTTATCTGAAGTTGGTTTTCAAATTCATTGTCAGAAACTAAAAGTAGGATAGGAGATATAGATAGTTAGGGTAGGCAGTCATAGATACTCAGCAGATCAAAATAAAATTATTTTATTTTAATTGTTTCTCTTTAACTATGTATCTACTCATTTTTTATGTTTACCAATTTAATTCACTAATCAACTATAACTCATTAACTTGCTCCTCGTTATCCCAACTACTTAGTATCTACATTTTTTATGTTTACCAATTGTTTTGATGAAATTACTCATTAGCTTTTAAGTAAATATCAATCATTTTAATTTATTCTCATTTTAACCTTAGTTCAATAGTCTTTATTGTCCTTATGGCCTTTAGATATTGCCTCATAAACTCTACTATTACTACTACTTACTATCCTTACATTTATATATATTTTTATTTTCACTCATTCTTATGTTGTGGTGTGTGTTTTTTCATATATTTTTTACAATTTAGTCATACCTTTTTGCTCGCTTTCTTTTCTTCTAGCCCTGATGAAGACTTGCAATGGAAGTCGAAACGTTGGCTTTAACAATTAAAATAAAATAACAATTTTATTTTGATCTGCTGAGTATCTATGACTGCCTACCCTATCTACATCTCCTATAGTTCACAGTCAACTATACCTTATAAATAAGAACAAAAATTAAAGTAGGATATTTCAATTCTAGGATTTTTTTCTTAGTTTGTACTTATAGTATCAATGAATCTAATACCTCACTCGTTGGGTTGGTGAAGAAAACAAAGAAAACTCTACATCATGAAAACGCTAAGAATCACAAGTTAATAACATTATTAACCGCTGAATTTAATACGAACCCCCCCATCGACACGTAAACACAGCCTAATTTCCATACGAAACAGTTTACAAACCACCTTGATGAATCCAACGTTTCCGTGTGGCATGGCAACGTCGGTACATGGATGCGCGTGTCTTACACGCCGGAGAACATGGCCTGTCCATGCGAATCTACAATCAATTTGGTGGTTTCGTGTCTTTGCTCCTTTATAATAACACATGTCACTCAGATCGTGCCCGGGGAGCGGAACAAATCGGCCAAGAATTTGACTAATAATATAATTAATACCACGCTGGAGGGTAAAACTGATGGGAACTGTAATAGTAGATTCGTGATGTAAGCTTGTTCAAGAGAGAAAAGAAACTAGTCGTGTGAGCACATATTGTTTGCAAATTCTGCCTAAAATTATGGAAATTAATAAAACCGACTTATTATTGAAAACACAGTGTAACTTTAAGTCTGTTTAAAGAAATAAGTTTGTAGGTATCTTAGTTGTATACAATTATGTTTGTTGATATAAATAATTGTTATAATGTGCCCAGGATATGAATAAGTTGGAAAGTTGATACAAATAATTGTGAATATTTAGTATTTATTAACATAGGGTTATAAAATGAACTAAGAGAGAAAAAAAAAGAGAAAAAAATAATTTAACTAAGAAACTTAATCCCATCCACTAACCATAAAAATAAGTGCCAGAACATCAATCCAGATAAACATCACCTTGCATAGGCTGCTATATATTTGACTTTTTCGTTTTTTAGCAAGAAACAGATACTTATACATTTATTATTCACCTTTAATTTAATATATTTTTTTCTGGCGTATTAGTTTGTATGATGGAATTGGAACCATCTTATGAGAGTTAGCGCGACAGCCTCTCTTGTAGCTCGAAGACTTTGGACCCATAGAAGGTTTACTAATAAACCTATATTTGTTTTAATGTGGATAAGTTATGGCTAGTGAAAACAACTGACGATGTGGTGCAGAGTAAAGGAAATGCGGTCCACTCGGATCCGTCAGCAGTAGAATTTAGAGCAGCTATTACATGTTATATCTTTTGTCGTATTTATAAATTATGTTGTGGATTTCAATCACAAAAATATCGTAACAATTGACGAATCACTTGAAAAATTTCTTCTATTATATTCTTAACGTTCTTTACGTTAGTTATCCTCACCAGACCCACCATCCGAAAACTTGTCACTACTTGGAAGACGGATATGACAAAAACGAGCCACTTGGATGTTACCTGGCTTACCTGAGGTGTCAGTCTGTCTGTTTTCTGTGTTTTTGCAGGGGACTCCCCGCTGTGCCTGTCCGGCGGTTCATTTCATATTTCTTCTCGGATCCAGCTTCCTTGGCACTCCAATCCTTTTTAGTTTTTTTTTTTTTTTTTTTTTTTTTTTTTCAGTTTTCTAAATCATTCGAAACATTCGAATTATATGGTGGAACTTCTTAGTGCCTTACTAATTCTTTTTGGCAAAGGTAAAAATAAGAAGTTTCAGATGAGATAAATGTCTTTAAAAGCCTATTTTTTAACGAATGAACAAAGTAAATAGCACTAGATTTTTAGAAATATCCTTATATTACAGCTAATATTCTATTTTCGAATCATAAAATTTGTGTAATATTACTAATAATGTCTCGTATGGACAATAAATATTTAAGTATATTTTTTTTTTAACTGGTAAAGAAAAAATAATAGCGTCTTGCAAATATTTTACAATCGTATGTTGGATATGTTTGTTGTAACTGTAGAATGGATCTAATTTTAAGCATTTTGTTTTTTTAGTTCCTACTAATTGTTTACAACATTCTCACATACCTATAATATTATATGATGTATCGTATAATATATTTCTTACAAATTTGTAATAATTAAAATTTATTTTATTCCAATTTAATTACCAATGACCAAACAAAATTAAAAAAAATATCAATATAAAATAAATGTTAGAAATAAGGATGTTGCATTTCGGTAGCTTTCAAGATAAAACAAGTAATATTGTGCCGTAGGAATCTCATCAAAAACAAAAATACAATATAAGTTAAATCCTAACATAAATTTTGATTTTCACACATTCATTATTTACTAGATAATATATTTAAACGCTAAGGTTTTTAATGAATCCTGGATTCAACAAAAGACTATATATGACGTATTTCTTTTCTGAAATATTTTTCCTAATAAAATTAAATAAATATTTTCAGGAAAAGCTTGTGATGAAAATTTATTTTAAATACTATTGAAAGTTTGAATTTTCTGAGATATAATAATTTGTAGTATTTGAGTTTACTGTTTATATTAGAACCATATTCTGAACCAGAAATATTGCCAAGACTAACTGATAATTAGGCATGTTTATAAAAAAAAAAAACTTCACAACTCTAAAAGTTTAAATTATGCCTAATATTAGGGACTAATAAAATGTATAAATCTTATCAATTTATTCTAAGCTTTTATTATGACATGGATATGTCTTTTAACAAGGGTTCTATATTTTTTTTGTTGTAACGTTTTTTTTTAAAAACAACAGTTAGTTTTGCTCGGATCGAAAATTCGCCAAAAGTTTCCTTATCAGAAGTCTAATGAAGAATATGTTTTGTTATATAACATTTGTCACTAGGAACCTACAGTTTGAAACCCCTACTTTTTTTTCAACTTTGTATATTTCGAATAACGATTAATTGGTAAATTAATTTAATTATAGTTGTAATTTGATTATTTTAATTCAAAATTAAAAATTTGTATAAGCATTAAAGATGGGCATATCCTATTGGATATTTACATAGTCTATTGTTTTTTCCCAGTCGCTAAGTGCTCTGAGTATGTGGGATTTTTGGACAAAAATCCACTGAAGGCGTCAATTTGACGCTGATTACGAATATAACCCATATGAGGAGTCGTAAGTGAAGTATTCACCCAGTTTTTGCCTGAAAACTAGAAAAAACGCGATAAATAGTGGTTTTTGTTAGGAAAAATGGGGAAATGATGAGTTTGAGTAATAAGTTACTTCGATGTTCGTTCGAATGTGAGTTGGTTTTAAAAAAATAAGAAAACCACGGTAGTAATATTAGTTTTTAAATCAATAATAATTTCCCGAGTAGATACTACAGATAACAAAAAACTGCTTCTAGCTGAAAAAATTTGTTACAAAAAAATAAATGTAGCTATGGCCTCAGATTTGACCAGAAACGTTTATAAAAAAAAAAGTTTATTTCTTTTAATAATTAAGAACTAAATTTATTTATATACTAATTTAAGTTAATTAGTACTAAACAATGCGCACTATGCCCCGAACTCCTATCGAATCCTCATTTGCGTGTAAGTTGTAACTTACAACTACTAGAGATATCTACAAGTTCGATTATACTTTCTGCATATTTATTTGTAGTGTCCTCTGGTGATATTTACCGATTTTTATATTTTTGGACTTGGTATAAACTGGTTAAACTACTCTACTGGTAAATGTAATTTTTTAGTCTTACATTCTCCGTAAATCTAAATCTGAATATATAACCAAGATCTCTGATAAAACACAGTTGGGTTGCGTTTTATCACTTTGCGCTGCAAACTGAAGCTTGTCTTCGTCCCTAATGGTAACCAAGTCCTGAACAAGCCTTTCAAAGACTTTCATTTTTCGGTAGAATCCACAAAACTGGAAAAAAAAATGGACTACCACTACTGGACCCCACGCTGCTTTACATGTAGACGAACTTGACAAAGGATGAAAAAGAATACTTACCTTATCAAGCCACTCTTTATTCTGGGACCCAAAGTTTGCACTTGTTCTACCGCTCATTTTCCATTAATCTCTACTTTCAGGTAGAAAAAAATGAATTATCAAATTTTCTAATTCCGATCCATCAAATGTGAACTCATTAGTTAAATATCCAAAAATGAGCTTACTTTTAGTTCGCACCGAAATATTTTATTAAATGAAGATCGATTTATAGAGATCTTGACAGAGAAAAATCGTTATAGATTTTGTGCACCTAGTGAAAACGACCACAACACTTAATCATAATAGGGTAGTAACATATACTAATTCCACAGGGGTCTTTTGGGGTATTTTTGAGAAATACGAGTACACTTCTAAAGTTAAAATTTTACAGACAAAGAAGAATAAAAAAAACTAAATATGTGAAATATATTGTACACACCTTTAGAAACCCTAAGCTTTTGCTTACTGTCTAGGAATTAATCAAGTACTGTTCACGGCCATTTAAGTTGAAAAATAATTTTTTGATTATTGTTCAATGATTAAAGTACTGTGAGTCAGGGAGACTTTTTTTTTTTCTGTAACGCGAGTCATAGCAATCCATTTATGTCAATTATTTTATAAAATTAAAAGTCTTGGCAGTAACTGAAAAATAAAAACGTTGTCGCAGAAAATGAATAAAAATTTATGCTGCAACCACGCTCCTACTGACCTTAATCAAAACTCCTCCTCAAATGGTTTGTTTAAATGAAATAATATTTCTTTGTTATATAAATTATAAGGTAGATCATCTCAACAAATTATTCTAAAAATATTTACAAAGAGAGATCTAAGCCGCTTAGAATCCTCGAGATGGGCACCGATAGCCTTAAGATTAAAGGTGCCCCGGAGCCTAATCAATTAGCAGTTGCACTTTTATATGCATTTTATAATTGCATTTGCATATCGCTAGTGCATCAATCAGTCGGTTCTAATTGAACTCCCTTCTCATCGGATCAGGCCAATAGACCGATTATGTAATCCGGTTATTTTCCAAGATTTAACAATCTCATAAATCATTTCTGCAACTGAGGGCTAATAGTGCAATGTCGGGAAACATTGGCCGGCGATGAAGAAGTGGGCGGAAGCGCAATAGTACCGCGACATTTATTAGTCATTCCATCTTCTTCTAAATGGAATGGCTAATCTTGATTAAAAAGGGAGCGGGAATAGATTATTCCAGGAATGATGAAAATTGTTTTTGAATCATTATAAGTTGGTTCGACTACATCAATTCTGAAACCATTGAAGCTTTTATTATTTATTTCATCTTCTGGAAAATGGAAAAATGCATATATTCATTACCAAACACTATTATATATATTGAATGTAATACGAACAATAAAACCTTAATTTATTATTTATTACAATCATTATTTTATATCCAACTTCTGTTTAAAATTCAGATATCCCTGAAAAACATTATACCGCAATTTACTTACTGCTTCGCCGACAGTGCTTTGTTTTTTTCAATAGAACTTTCACAACCGTAACTCATGCCCTTCAAAACCACTTATTTGATTTTTCAATTATAGAAAATCGAAATTAACCCATGTTAGTTTCTCCCTCATTAAGCTAGATGCTCTCCAGGAAATATTTCAGATCATTTAGTACCTACAAAAATCTATGCACCATATCTCGGACAAGACTTCCTTCTCCTATCCTTATTGGTACGACAGACACATGAATCTGTCATTAACCTACTCAACAGCCTTCCTGCAATCGTCCCAATCAGCAGTTCGCCTTAAATATAACTAAAATAGTTTTAACTCCTCTGAGACGTCATCGAACCATCTTTTCTCTCACTCAATCCTAGAACAATTTTCGGCATGATCTGTCCTTACCCATCCGGTAGGGATTCTCCATCCATTTGGGCCGTTACACTCTTATGAAGACCGCCGATGGCAAGTCATAATATAAAACGTATATTTTATTTCCACTGATTTCCGTTTCTCCAAATACCTTTATCTTTTATCGGGCCAAATATACTTCTAACTTCGTTTCGAAACAGTGCAGTTTCGTGGCCTACCGATCGTACCAGAGTTTTGTAGTCTCTTCTTGGCTGTGAGGCTAGTGTGAGTTCACCCTTCATAATGCTTTGAATAGCGAAGAAGGCTCTATGTGCTGATATAATGCGACTTGTAATTTTCTTATGTTTTATTAGATAGTCATTACACTTTTAACGAGTTTTTCTTTTCCAGTCTTAATTGTGAATTAGTCTATTTTCAATCTTTATACAATATAAAGAATTAATCTACTTAATGTATAATGTATTTTACTGATTAAATGATTTTATTTTAAGTTGTCTATTTTTCATAAACTATAGTATCATTACCTATTCTGTATTCTTTACACCTCCAATAAAATCCAATCAACAAGAGAATGCTCATACGTATCTCACTTTCCCAATCACCGGCAATAAAACGTATTGTTTGTTCCTCACTAATGATGATAGCGGAGAGGAATATGACAGGACGATGACAGAACAATGCAATTAGGTTCCTGCGAAGACAATGGTTTCGAACATCTGCACAAATAGTGACAAACCTCCACTCTCAACTTATGTCGTCTTTCTTTCTCAACTTACTGCCGATAGAATACATGGTTCCACCACGACCCACTGAAGTATTAGATTTGAAAATGTAATGAGAAAGCAATAAAACTTGCGCTTAGATGATCCATTGTTCGAGTAAAGAACAAGAGATAACTGATGTTTTTTTTAGCATGAAACTTTATTCTCACCTGTCAATAAAACTTATAACAGTAATAAAAATTGGTTATTATCAAATATCTGGTGTAAAAGGAATGAAGAGGAAAGAACTCTGTAGCACTTCTTTCTAACTTTGCTTTTTCTTACTTAGTTAAGAATATCCCTAATCAAGCTTCTATTTAGTCTTTTCTTAGTGTCGTCTAGAATGTAAATTCTGATCAAGTCAATTATGCCAATTACGAATAATAACATGAAAATAGTCAATATTCGTTCCATTGGAAGGTCTCTATAATAGTTAAGCAAAATTTAATCATAACTAAAATTTATCATAGCTTTTTGACAGCTAATTTCGCTTAAATTAATCACCTAATTGAATAATGAATAAATCTGTTAGCCATTTTTTAGTGTAACAATGATTATTTGACTAAAAGCTTTAGTAATTATTAAATTTGGTGATTGATTCCAATAAATTAGTTGTCAGATAGCTATGACTAAATTTTAGCTATAATTAAATTTTTCCCAACTCTGGTCTCTATGCAGAGGCAGGCTGCTTGCGTAGCACCCTGTTTCACGGAAGTCCTGAATGATCCAGAAATATTTGGAATTTATTAATACGTACCTAAATCAGGCACTAATATGATATTATCATAAGATGTCTGATTAAATAATACCCATTTGCAATAGAAATAGTGAAATTTGTCCGATTCGACAGAACCTATTTTTTCCTAGTCAAGTATTTCTCACATATTATGAAGTTTCCTTTATCATTTACTTAAGATGTTTCTTTTCTGATAATGTTGATTATTGGCATATTCTTGGGTCCATTATATTTATCCGATTTCTATAAGTTGCCATGTGGTTTCAAAATGATCTCTTTTGGCTTAAATCCTCCATAACAGAATACTTTCAATAAAAACAAATAAAACAATAATAATAATAAAATTAGAAAACATTATAAAAGATAATACATTTTTTTTAATACCATACTAACAAGATAACGTTTGCAGTTGTAACTCACAGATTTGAATGCCGATTTTTTTGTGGGTAGTAGGGACCTATAATAGTACAAAACTAGAGTTACAGTCGCCAATGAGCATTAGGAGCCGAGAAAAAAAATAAAATATGAAAATCACGTTTTATTTTTTTTCTCAGCTCTAAGTCAAGATAGAGAAATGATTCTTTCACAGTTAATTGTAGATTAAGTATGCTATTAGATATAAAATACTTCTGTTATCCTCAAGATACTATCCGGCTTTAGGGTGCTCAAAAATGACAAAATTCCAAGGAAATGCACTGTAAATCAGTGGAAACTTTTTTTTTATGAACAACTGATCTCAAATCTCGATTTAAAGCACTATAAAACCCTTTTTGTGAAATTTAATCAAAATAAAAAAATATTAATTTTTTCCCCCTTTCGAGGAGGTTAAAATTTTGAAGTTGAGATTTCATCTAACATTTTCTACCGGCCATAAAAACTGTGTGTTCAATTAAAGCTGTGTTTAACCGATTACAAAAGTAATAGCATCACTAGAATCAGTATAAATTCAGCTTTTTATCCATGAGTATAACATTGGATTTACTCTCTATTTTAGTGGACAAAAACTGATGTGAATGAAAAAATCCAAGATCAGCTAAAACTTGAGATATTTCAATAAGGGGAAATCCTGCGACCTCCGGATTTGAGCTAAACTATGCAGTTTTAAGGCTTCTAGACGACCATATAATTTTGTTTTAATCGGTTGCGAAATATGTGAGATAGCGCTAATTATTTACATTTTTTCAGAAATTGACAGTTGCCTATTCTAAAATCCTACAAACTTTTAAAGGTATAAAAAAACTATTTTTGATTTCGACAAAATTAAGTTTCTACATGTTTTTTGAGATAAGGAATGTGGAAATAATATCAGTTTTTAGTTTAAAAACTTTCCTCAACTATATTATATAAATAGGACGTTTTAAAATGACATATATTTATTTCTAATCGCATACAAATCCTAATATTAAGGAATAATCTAAAATTAATATCAGGTTTTGGTTAAAAAATATGTATATTGTTTTTAAATGGTCTTTGAAATTTATTGTGTAAAAACTAAAATAATAATAGAAATAGATCATTTGATCATTTCAATGCAACTTGAAATAAAAATATGCCATTTTAAAACGCCTTATTTATATAATATAGGTGAGGAAAATTTTTAAACTAAAAACTGATATTACTTCCAGATTCCTCATCTCAAAAAACATGTAGAAACATAGTTTTGTCGAAATAAAAAATAATTTTTTTTTTACCTTAAAAATTTTGTTGGATTTTATAATTACAAATAAGGCAACTAGTCATTTTTGAGCAACCTAAAGCCAGATAGTGTCCTGAGCATAACAAAAGTATTTTTATATCTAATAGCATACATAATCTACAATTAACCGTAAAAGAATCATTTCTATATCTTGACTTAGAGCTGAGAAAAAAATAAAACGTGATTTTCATATTTTTTTTTCTCGGCTCCTAATGCTCATTGGCGACTGTAACTCTAGTTTTGTACTATTATAGGTCCCTAATACTCACAGAAAAATCGGCATTCAAATCTGTGAGTTACAACTGCAAACGTTCTCTTGTTAGTATGGTATTAAAAAAGAAATGTATTAACTTTTATAATGATTTCTAATTTTATTATTTTTTTTTTTTTTGAAAGTATTCTGCTATAAGGGATTTAAGCCAAAAGAGATAATTTTGAAACCACATGGCAACTTATTGAAATCGGATAAATATAATGGACCCAAAAATATGCCAATAATCAACATCATTAGAAAGGAAATATCTTAAGAAAATGATAAAGGAAACTTAATAATATGTGAGAAATACTTGACTAGGAAAAAAAATGTTCTGGTGAATCAGACAAATTTTACTATTTCTATTCCAAATGGGTATTATTTAATGACATCTTATCATAATATCATATTAGTGCCTGATTTAGGTACTTATTAATAAATTCATTTATTTAATAATTTATAACCCATGAATAATATTTTTAACAAAATATCTAAAAGGAAAAGATCAACATTTTGAATTTGTTCGGCAATAATAGTTTTTATTCGGCATAAATAATTTTATTGATTTTGTTTGGATGAATTGTAATTTCTAATATTAAAAGTATATAACAGTGTAGCAAATATCGTTTCTATCACTTAACACTGTACTTTTAAATTATAATTATTGTAAATTTTGTAATTGCTAAACCTTCTTGAATGCTGTAGTTAAAATATGGTACAGAGGAATTCAATTGTTTTACCATTATAGATTCTATTGCGGAATAGTGCTAACCACACATCAGACGATTTTCAACTTCACTGAGAACCACATATTGCACCACATATTTAAATCTATTTTAATAATTGAATTGAATATAAGTAATTTTTATTATCATTTTCAAGCTCTAAATTTCACTGTACATTTTTAACCTCTTATCTAGAATGGCAGTCGCCATCTATCTATTTTTAATAACAAATTTATAGTAAATCTTTAGATTTTATTATTGCTAAACCTTTCTGGAACTAGAAAGATGATGTGGTTCAAATTTGGTACAGATTAGTTCAGTAGTTATCGCGGTGAGTGATCACAAACCAAAATTGTCTTTTATATAACATAAAAGATAAAGGTGGCAAAAAAAAAAAAAAAATTGAATGTCATATTAAATTTAAGCTACTTTTAGTTTTTCGCTGTTATTTAAATAATTTGTAAGGAAATTACCGATTTATAAATAAATATTAACTTAAGCCAAATAATTTTCTAATGGTTGGAAAGTTATGAAATGGTTGACACGGCTACCTGATGTTTGACAAAGACATTCTTCTGATTGTTCTTTTGTCAGTAGCTGTGTCTGAGTCAATCCTGCAATTACGGCCTGTGTTCCGAACAAACAAATTCTATTTGTTCAGTCACCAAGACAAATGTGTGACCAAGTGTTCTCTATTTCTGTCTTCTCATCCCGGTCTCGTAGGCACCGTAGAAGAATTATCAAGGATTAAAAAACTAGATAGGATAAGTGTAAAAAAAAAAAAAATATATATATAGGAAATCAGCAACAATAAAAATTATAATTCGATAAGATTATTTAAAGCAGACATCACTTTTATGCAAAATGGAAGATTTACACGATGCAAATACAACCGCTTTTGGATCTGAGCATATTAATTTGTTACACATTTTTGTATTTACATGTTCAGTAGTAGCGGTTGAACCTTATTAATATTAATACTTGGGTAATTCTTATGTAGATCGATTCTTGTTATTGAATAATAATAAGAGGTTTGTTTAAATAAGAAGAATAATTTATTGGATGATTGAAATGCGACAATATTTATTTTTTATAATTTTGTAGTAACATCTTATTAATGCTTAGTGGAGTAATTTCTCTTATACATTATGCATTGGCAAACGGAATTCTAGCCTATTATTTCCTCATAAAGAATCAATTATGGAAAAAAAAACTGACAATATGAAATTAGATCTGTTAGCTGGGCCATTCTCAAATAAATTGGGCTTATTATATCATTTATCACATAGATAAACTTTAATATATAAATATATGTAGAGTCGGTTTTGTTGGCTAGATATTGAATAATTGATAGACTAGTATATTATGAAATGCTAGATTAATAAATATTTATTTCCATTACGACATTTCGGGCAAAACATTGATGGCCATCATCAGGTCTACGTTAAAGACAGGTCAAATGTATAGTTAGAAAATACTCATAGATCTAACAAAAGAAGTTAACGTGTTAAATTAAATGAATTGAAAGTTATTAGAAAATAAAATACAGTCTAATTTAAAAAAAGGTTGCTAAAAAATATAAGTTCATGAAAATCATAAATAACTATAACTATGGTAACTATGCTGTTTATTAGAAAAAAAAAAGAACTATTAAGATGATATATTTAATATATGGAGCTGTAATAGGTTCAATCATAAAAACTAGATAATAAAACCGAAATTCATAAAAATATAATATGGTAAAAAAAAAAAAAAAAAAAACTGATATAGTTTTAGAATAATTAAAGATTCACAAATTACATGAAAAAAAAGCAACTACAACAGTAATTTTTTTTTTCTTTTCTAACTTTAGAATAATTTGAGTAATTAATATTATGATTAAATCTAAAAAAATAGAATATCTTAAGTATGAATTGACCAATATTTTTTGGCCAAGAATCAGTATGTAATTACAATGTTTATCTATTCATAATTTTACTTTACAACTGAAAATAAAAACTGTTTAAAATTATTTATATCCTAATCAAACCAAATTGGATTAACCACTTTTTATTAACATGACGCTGGTGTCTTAAATAATAGAAACGATGAAGATTAATGTACATACATTTATTAAATTATAGATTATTCAAAAATGTTTTTACATCAATACAACAATAAACAGAGATATATTTTATCAAAAGTTTATGATTTATTTTAAAAATCGTTATTATACAAAGGAAAAGTACTAATTTTGAAAAAAAAAAATACTAAGAGAATTATACCAGAGATACTGAAAAAAAAATATCGCTTAAGCATTGTTCGTTGAAACTTCAGATATTAGTGGTTTATTTTTGTTTTCCTACATACGTCATCCCAGCTTTCAGCAGTTATCCCTATGTTTTTAAAGACTGAACTAAACTAGTTGTTGGAAGTGAAAAAGTTGGTAGTTTGCAGATTTTCAGTTTTATTTTTATTACAGGTCTCTGAAAAACAAACAAAAAATTAACCGCCAAATGAAAAAAAGTTTGTTAGTAAATTTATTATCGTGTCAATGTTGTCTTTAGTTTATAATTTTATGTATGGGTTATTTTTTCAATAGATTATTAACAAATAAAACGAGAAAATGTACAGGTGATTTCAAACGCTGTTCATAAATAAGAATACAGTTGTTTATAAAATTCATTGAAATGTTTTAAATTTTATAAATTTTGTTACTTAATAATTCTATCTTGGTTTCTACCTAGACAAAAGACTTACATGGAACCCACATACTCGACTCAAAAGGCAAGAACTTAACAGAAGCTTCAGTCAATTGTATAGGCTGCTAAATAGGACATCCCACCTTTCCATTATAAATAAACTTCTCCTATACCAAACCATCATTAAACCTATTTGGACTTATGGACTTGAACTGTGGGGGACAGCAAAAAGGTCGAATATCAATCGCATGCAATCCTTCCAATCCAAAATCCTCCGAACTATAGTAAATGCTCCTTACTATGTTTCCAACAAAACTCTACATAACGATCTCAATATACCGCACGTCCTCTACCTCATACCTCTTAAATTTTCGAAATTCCATCGCAACCTTTCCTTTCATCCTAACCCTCTGGCTCAATCTTTATCCAGCTCCAACCATCCTGCTAATCCACCTCGCAGACTAAAACGGCAGTCGCCCCGAGATTTTTTGTAAAACTTATTTATTATGGAATTCTGGCAATGGCCAGCTTCTCAACTCATGTCCGGCGTGAATGTACTACAGCGCTCTCACAGCCTCCACTGGGTTTTTTACACCAGTGACGCAGCTGAGAGAGAAGAGCTGGGACCTCTCTATGCCTGGCTTGTCCCTCCATAATTGGAGGGAGGGGTCTGGCTGGGGGTCCCTAGGATGAGTGTGTATTGTAAATAAAGTACGATTGTGTTTTTAACTTATAATTTAATTTTGTTTTATTTTTTATTACTACTATTTATTTATTTTTACTTACTCAATATTTTATTTTTTCTTATTTTAGTATTTCATTTTATTTATTTGTATATTGTTCATGTATAGGAAGTTCTTTCTGTTATCTTTATATTTATTTTATTTTGTATATATAATTTTTTTTTCTCTATTTTTTTTCTCTCTCTTTTTGTACATAATGTGTGAATGTAATCATATGCCATCTATATTACTTATTGCCCACATTTGTGGCAGATTGTAATATTTACTCAATAAAAGTTCAAAAAAAAAAAAAAAATTCTATACGCATACGTTATGATTGAAAACCAGTATGAATTATTTTTCTTTTTTATAAGTTGCGGGTGGCAATATCATCTAAATTATATTTTAAATAAAATAAAATCATGAAATAGTTTATGATGACTATTAATCGATTATGTTCTGGAACCTCATTTAAAAATCAGACAATTTAATTTCTCTTCAGGAATCAATTTCAATGTATGAGAATCAGAAATTATTAATTTGAATAGAAAAACTATATCTAATGGATATAATTTACTCAATTATATTGTTTTGATTGATCCAAAATTACAAATAATTTTATTGTTTTTTATTTATTGTAAAATACAGTCTTATGTATATATATATATATATATATATATATATTGAGTACGTGCGGTATAATAAATATGTTACAAAATGAATCATTATTTATTACAAAACTATAGTAATCTACATTTAAATTTTAATTATCATAAAAAAATTGAAAAATATTTAAATGGATACACTTTTAATTTTCCTATTATTAATTTAAATTTAGTTTTTTTTTCTCTCAAAATTAGCAATAATTATAACTATAATAATTTATATATTTCATATTTTTGTATATTAAATTATAGTATTAGTTATTATACTCATGTTCACGTGGCCTGAGATGGTGTCCTCGCCAGTTAGCCTTCACCTGGTTCCTCTTGTAGGACACGTACGTGTTCAGTCTCAGTCGTCGAGATGAGCCTAATGACGTAGCTGAGTTATGAATATATAATATATACTTATATTCATATAATTTATTTGTAATTATAATCTTAATTATCAATATAATGAATATTAAAAAAAAATGTTTAATCCTTGTTTCATACATGGTTAGAAGAGATGTAATTCGATCTGGATGTGTGATATAATGTGTTAAATAAATGCAATTCCTTATTTTGCAGCCTCCTGATACAGCATTAATCGCTAAATATTTTATTTAAACTGGTGATATCCCTCAGTTTTAAATTTAATGGACATAAAAACGAAATTTCAAATAAATTATTATATCTTGGCATTTACTTTGACGGACATATTACTGACCATAATAGAAATTATCAACCCAAAGCATATGCATTATTCAGTTAAAATATCTACTGTATAGGAATAACTTGTCGAACAAAATTATAGTAGGTCCCATTTCAACGTTGGCAAAAATTTATGAAATATGTGTCAACAAATCTAAGTTTTTAGTTCTTAAGTTAGACCTCCTGAAAGAAAAAAAAACCCGTTATCTAATAAAAAATAAGTGAAGTCGAAAATTATTCAAATGTAAATTTTGTACTCATTAATTCTCTGAAATGTAACTAATTGTGAGTTTAAAAAAAAAAGTAAAATATTATATTAGTACATAAAACAGAGAAGAAAATACAGGGGTATTTAAGAAAAAAAATCTTTTGTCACCAGATAAATTATTATTACTTTTTATTTCGGTTACTGACATAAAAAACAATTTTCAATCCTACTGAAAATTAGAAATGATCAGGCAAATGTTTTGGGGCACCAAGTAAGGGCTCAAAAAAAGGTATAGTAAGACTTTGAAACTATATCTGATGATTCTAGGTGCAGAGGGAATATGAAATTGTCATTTTTATTCGGCTATTAAATGTCAAAAATAATTACTGGATCTGGTGGTCGAAGGGGTTATTTAAAAAAACAACAACACAATATGGAGTAATTTAAGTTTTTTTTTTTGTTTTTTTTTACAGGTTCTTTTAGCAGGATAGCCCCTACATTTTCTTCATAATTATTTATTTTTTCTAGTTGATTTAAAATATTCAAATTTTGCTACCTAACACTTCTCTACATTGTAAATCCTTCATCATTTAAACTAGATTGCATTTAAAAAATAATATGACATAATCCCTACATCCACCAAACCTTTGAACATTAAATCATACAATGGTCAACAAAAGCATGCCATACTTTGAAAATCATAAAAGTAAACTATGCATATATGGTATACACATTTTAACGTAATGATTAGCTTTAGGCGCACTAGTTTAATTTAAATTATTTTTAACATTATTTTTCAATTAATGTTTTTAAATTAAATGAATAAAATACTGAAACATTATAAACGAGGTTCTGCCTAAATATAATTATTTAAACAGATTTAAAAACTACAGTTTAAACTGAAAAATTAAGGTATAAATAACAAGTTTCAAATGACACAAATTTGAAAAAAAAAATTTCAATGAGGCTAAAAACTAACCGTTTTGAACCTAATGATCAAAAAATATTCGAATAAAGGCCACTCACCTTTTCCTCCCACCTTCTCTGTTATCATATCTGTACTGCCAACATATATATGTTTTAGGAAATTTCAAATGTTATCTCATACAAAAGTCAGATCAAGGCAATATTTTGAAGGAATGAAGGCTCTAGCTCATCTAACCTTCCGCCCCCCCCCTCCCAATCTCACAATACTTTTAATACTTTTTGCCACTCAAAGAACCTCAAATCTTACATTTTGTTTCTTATGTACCTCTCACGTTCCATTGAAGACGTTGCTGTTAACAATGTAGTAAATATTTATTTTAAATATAGAAAAAGACTAACCAAAAATATATTTTGAAAAATGTCGGATGACGCTTTAAAGTGACTAGGACTAGGTTCCCTCATTAGTCGTTACATATTCCACAATAGCCAGGTACACATCACCATCAAGGACCAAAGAGCCAACCAGCGTAAGATCCGTTAACGCATGCCCCCCGCGGCTAATCCAACAGTCCTGGCTAAAAGGTCCTTAGGAGTAGACGCAAGTGCGCTATAATTAGGGCTCTTCTAGCTCCTGAGGACGTTAGGCTTTGTCCTGCCCTAGGGAGCCGATGGAGGGAGTGATTCTGGACCGACAATAGATCTCTTCGGATACTCCAGATCTGGGCCAAAAAGGGTTGAGGAAAGGTGTGAATCAGTGGATCTGCGATCATCCTAGCGTGAGATGGAACTGACAAGTAAATTAGCTTTCGGATGGGACGGTTGACGGTTCACAGGAGGGGTGACAAAGCTCTTTACTGTTGAAAAATGTAATGTTTGGTAGATGGGGTTTTGTTCTTGAAACTTAATCTTTCCCCCCTTACTGTTGCAGAATTTTGTCTGAAAAAAAAATTTAATTACTATAGATACAAAGTTTTGTTACAAATATACAACGTTCAATAAAAGTAAAATTGAAACGATTCTTGATTTTTGTTTAAATCTTAAATATTCTCCAGACAACAAACTCATTGAAACTGATTTTCGGTTTAAAGACTCCTTTTTTCCTCATAAAAACAAGCCAGAATACAATCAGGTGCAATCAGGTCAGAAAGACATTATTTCTGAATAGCAAATAAACAATTACGATTTCTTGAACGGATTTTCATTATAGCCAAATCGCAAAGAAAACTCTATTGTAATGTGAATTTATCATTTACAAATCTGATACATTTCTCAGTTGAACCTGATTTTCGGCCAACAGGGTGGCAGATATAATACAAAAACTCTTCCAATAGTACAAAATTCAAAAAATGATTATTATTAGAGAGAGTCCAATTAAATAAATAAAAATAAGACTAATCTATTTATTTAAAATTAAATGGAAGACATTACAAAACATCAATCCATTTAATGATTTCTGAGGAATCCATTCTTGGTAGCACTCCACTAAAAATTTCATATTAGAAGGTCCAAAAGCAACATTTTTTCATATGTAAACAGGATTATAGTCGGTAAAATAAAGAATAAGGTAAGGTAAAACTAAAGTAGGAGGAAAATAAAGGTGGTATGGAAAATGATGCCAAATTAATAATATATAAAATTTATAATGTAAAATACGTGAATAGACACAAACAGGAAATTCTAGATGTTACACCAAATGTGATAAAAGGGTTCATTGGTACACTTCTTTTATGTAGATACAATCAAAGAACAGCAAAAAAATCACAATAAAAAAGGGTAACTTGGAGCCTCATGCTGACTGTTTCGAAGAATATCGTTCTTAATTTTTTTTTGTAATATTAATAAAATAATATAATTTAAAAAACCAAACAGCCACCTTTTATTTTATTTTTTTTTCTTTTTTTTTTTTTTTTTTTTTTTTTTTTTTTTATTTTTTTTTCCAAGAAAATAGTATTTTCGATCGATGAAAGTACATGGAGCCACTTAATCCGCCCCATTTTTGGAGCGTCCTCTATCATCATATTTTTTTTTTCTTATAACAATCTGTTTGTCCGTTTTCAACTTTATTCAAACAGATAAATAAAAAAATTGAACAATTGGAATGAAATGGGCTTATGCAAGAATTTGGTATAAATATAAGAAAAAATATCTATATCTACATTTTTTTTTAAATCAAAAAGGTCTGACAAATATAAATTTTTTTTCTATCAAATTTAATAATTTATTATATCTTTGGTTCCAATTCAGGCATTATAGATAACTAGCTTGTCATGTATATAGGGAAAAAAGTCAAGAGAAAATAAAACCTATTATTTTTAAGTTGAAAAATGTTCATTTCGCTTTTACAGTCAAGGAACGTAAAGATTATGATTTAAGATAGCCATAAGGGAAGAACAACGCCTTGACGTTTTTATAAATTTAGTATTTCACAGAATATTTGGCCAAACCCTCCCCCCCCCCCCCCCCCCCCGATTTGCTTAGCCCTTTCCTTAATCATTTACTTGTAACTGATTTTAATGTTTGCATAAATTTAAAAAATGTGCCATTTGATTTGAATTATACAAGAACGAACGTTTAAGTAATTGCTTGAGATTTCTCAGCTGAGTTTATAATATATTCAAACAAATAAAAGGATCGTACAATCTTAAAAGCTTTGTTCCAATTAATCTGGATTACTATTTACCCGTAGAAACATACACAAAGTAGAACATTAATTGGATGAAAGAATGACAAAAAAGAATTACAAGATGCAAAGCCTCCCTGTCGCTAACTAATCAAAATAAATGAACACAAAACGCATTTTGCATTTCAAATGAGACTTTCTGTGAATTAAATGCTCTTTCTCTAATGACATTGCCTAAATGTATCTCGATTCTAGATTTTTCAACTCCTACATGTTGCCAATCGGAACTAAATTATTTATAAACTGTACGATTATTGAAGACATTTTCTTTCGACGTCCATTAAAGCCATAATAATTTTATTAAATGTATTTCGTAGAAATTATTCAACTAAACCGATTGACTGGGTTTCAATGATAAAAAATATTTTATTTTTAAAGATGAAATAATTTTTAAAACGGTTCATCTTAATGCCAAGGGATAAGATCTATCTATTATTATAAAGCTCATGTTAATCACAAAAATGTCCAAAAGCTTATCTAATTATTATTTAATATTTTTAATTGTTTTTAATGAAAAAAGAAATTTTACTAGATACAATTTTCAAAAACTTTTTTTACTGTAGAACGTTCCTGGAAATCATGTTTTTATTCTGACGGATGTATGCATCGTTTTAGTATTCTATTTTCATTTATAGTTATATGTTATTGCACAATTTATATTTATATGTTATTGCATAAAAACTAGTTTATAGCAAAGTATAGAATTACTAGTTGTTTTGTGTTTTTTTTTGTTTTTTTTAAATATTTATGGTGTCAATTTATCTATGATGTACTGATCACATTGTCTCTATATACATAGCATAATCCACTAAATATCGGACAACCTTGACTACTTCCCTTTAAAATATCCAGCAAGCATTTTCCCCATTCCAGGTCAACCACGGTTGAGAGGATTAAATAACAAAAGAAAAAAGTAAAATAACTTAGTGTTTGTTGGAATAAAGCGCTAAGGCCCTAGTGCAATATCAGCTGACTTACTAAAGGAGGCTAGTAGTCGTAAAATTTATTGGTCCCTTTATTGTTCCATGGCTCATTATCTCAGTCGTAAATGGTCGCCCGATCTCCAGACTTTATTTTTGAATTAGCTTTTTTTTTCTCTCTCCTTCTCTAGGGCCGGGAAAACATTATCTTTCTTCACTATAATACATAAAGTATACCCTTATATATCCCAAGAGTAGATAGACAATCACTAAATTATATACTTGATTAATGTTGATCAATATGAAAAAAATTAAGCATAAAACTATATCTTTAATAGATATCACGATTTTCAAAACTTATTGGGAAAAATATCATCAAATATTTAGAACTAGATAAATAAAATTAAATACCATTATTACTTATTAGAACAATAATAAAATAGTAGAAGTTGTAAAAAAAAAAAAAAGAATAGAAAAAAGGTCTATAAGATTCCTGTGAGTGATCAGTATACTATAAATAAATCTTTAAGAATAAACATCAAAATTCTGAAAATTTGTCTCTTTTAATTATTTGTATTTTGCATAACTAATGCATATCATTTATAATACAATAGAACCATATCATTTGTATGTAAAATTTATTAGTCTATATGGAGTTTTAGTGTTTTCCTACCAGCATTAACACTGTTAGAAGAGATTTTATTTATTTCTGTGCACAAAATACTTAACCGCATATAAAGTACAAGTAATTTTTATAATTTTCGTTTTGATTACACTGGCCAACAAAAAAAAAATAATTTGTTTGTTTCCTGTGACTATTTTGTTGTTTCTAACTCAATTTGATACATATTTTTTAAATATGTCAACAATGTTTCTCTAACACCTTTTGTTTTTGTCATGTAGCTTACCAACCTTATTTAGTATTTTTACTTTGATTTTAAATTTTGTTTGACAGTAAAATATATTCTGTTGTTTTCGATATGCATTCGTCCAGGCGGTGTTGTGTGCTTAATCCAGATTGTATTTGAAATATTTGTGCCGAATATATATTTGAAAAATATCGAAAATCTATATTAGACTTTGTAAAAATTGCATATCATCAATACTTCAAAATAGATTTGTACAATCAGGACAAGCCGTGGGTTCCTCATATTGTTTGCCTAAAATGTGTTCTGTGTCCACGGATATGGTCCAGCTGGAAAAGAGATGCAGTGAAGTTTGTAACTTCCATAATTTGGCGAGAACCTCAAAACCATCATGACGACTGCTACTTCTGGGTTGTGAAAATAAACGAAATAAACCCTGGAAATCGAAGTTTTTCGTCTTATTCTAAATTATCTTATGCACAACGATCTCAATTAAAATCTCAAGAAGTACAACCCAGCACATCTAAACCCTCTGATGATCCAAATCTATGTGAACGCGAACAAAATACATCAATTGATGACTCTGATCCAGATTACAAATGTAGCCTTTGAGAACCTCAACCATTTAATCAGATTAATAACAAAATGACTTAGTGAGGGATTTGAACTTACAGAAAGAATCTTCAGAATATCTTTAAAAGAAACGAATTTGCTAAAGGGCCTTTAAAATAACCAGTAACAATAAAAAAAAAATGAAGGAAACAAAAATTGTGTTGACCAGTGTTATTATTTCACAAATAATATTTTTGTGAGATTTGCAGTTCATTTTTGTGAGATTTGCAGTTCATTTTTGTGAGATTGCAATGCATGGTTTTTTTGAAATACAGTGAGCGTTGAAGTAATATAAGACATTGTAACTTTCCTAAATAAGCTAAAGATCAAGCTGTTCTTTAGGTTACAAGTTCTATGGAGGAAATGTACATGTCCTCTGCTATTATAGAAAATTTAATACTAAATCTGAAAATGAGGTCAAAGTTGGGAAAATATTTAAACAAAATGGAGATATTACAGCTTTTATGGTAATGTGGTTTCCTCAAAAAAGTCTTTGATTTATTGTATATCTGCAACGGATTGAAATAGAAAGGTGATGTATGCAGTATTTTTCTATATTTTTGATCTAATTTTACCCAATTTTTTTTTTTTACATTAAGAGTAAATGTACTCTGTATATTTACAGTATAAATGTATTGTAAGATAAACAGAAAATAATAAAACAAAATATAATGTAAAGAATAAGAAGTTATAAAAAACAAAGTTATCGTAGGTATAGGTAATACATCACAAATACATCAATAATATTTTATAAAGAAACATTTATGAGATAGGTTTTTGGTATGCAATTTAAACAAAAATGTTTTGAGGTCTCCAAACATATTGTTCATGAAACATTGTCCATCCTTCGGTCAATGTTGTCCAAGTTGCTGTATTGCTTTTGTCGGTAGTATAGTTTTGTAATCAGCGAATAGTCTGCATTCATACATGTACAATTTGTTCTTCTGTATAGTCACAAAAATGAATCTCTTATTTCATAAGAGTAACAATTTACATCCATATGCCCTTTGATTCCTTGTGTAGTGAAAAAGTCAGTCCCTAAGTCTGAATTGATGAAAGTACTTGCGACTGGAATGTCTTTCCTTGTGTGTTGTGTTCCGAACTATCTGCCTCTTGTCCTACAGTTTGTGTGTGTAGCAAGTGCTTTAGGTGTGATATGAGTGAATACGACAAAGTAAGAAAGGATCCTTGGAAGTCATTTTTTTCAGCCTAGTAGGCTAATTATAAAGCTGACAAATATTTTAAATCACAGATTTAAACAAAAGATACGGTTTTGAATCGAATTTTTAAACAATCGGGAATAAACAAAAATCAGACGTCCTAAATATCAATGACTACAAGCCTCCTTTAGTAAGCCAGCTGATATTGCACTAGGGCCTTAGCGCGTTATTTAATCCTCTCAACCGTGGTTGACCTGGAATGGGATAGTTTATAGATGAAATAGTCAGAGTTATGCGATATTTAGTGAATTTTATTGATCTGAACCAACAAACACTAAGTTATTTTATGTCTTTTTTGAAAACTTTGTTAAAAACAATTAAATAAAAAATAGATTCAAACTCCATTTATTACACAGGAATACCTTCTACCTGTACCTTAATACCAGTAATTTGGAAAGTAAATTATATGTAGTTAAATATTCCAACGCACATTTATATATATATTTATATTGTAGCAAAGATTATGTCTTGAAATAACCTGTGTAACTCATATACTTTTATTGTAACCTGTTATTTCATTGTAGAGCATGATTATGAGAACAATATAGTCTCGAAACGTCGCCAAAATAAGTTGTTATTTATTTGACTGAACCTCAAGAACATTATAAAACATAATAGTGACAGTCAAGAAATATAAATATAATTTTAAATTCTGCTAATAGCTTGACTATATTCTTTTAAATATGACATATTTCTATAAATGCCAAACAATTATAATCATGTGATAGAGGGCTGACTCCCCCAGCCCCATCCTGCCTGGTAGTGGCATCCCGTCGCTGCAATATGGCCATAGCGCTATAATAAGGAACAGGCGCACTGAGGTAATAGGCTAATTGATACAAACTGCTGCTCCGGGATTCAGTGGATAGGGCCATCATTGCTCTCCTTCCTCCAGCGATATTTATTGGAGGGGGTGTCTTTATTGCGAGGGGCCTCCGGCTTAGTGTTGTTCTGCCGCGCGCTATCTTCTCTCATATGTCCCATTATCTCGGCATATTCAGGCCTACCAAGTTGTCGAACCGTTTCAGTCATATATTAGTGTATACATAAACACTATATACTTAAATTAAAAACATAACGATTTGTGTTTAACAATGGCATTTAATGACGAAATCAACCAGTGAATGTGTTGTAAAAAATGTAAATGGCTTGAAAGGCATGAGAGGGAACAGAACCCAGCGGCATCTCCAGTCTATATTCGCTGGTTGTTAAATTTTAATTGATAGGTGTAAATAAATATATAAAGTCAACAACATTTTCAAATACTGATTAAAAAAATTATTACATAAAAGAAACAGTCCTGAAGTTACTTTAGGTACGCATGGTAGTATAGAAGGATAAATACAATTAGGATTGATGAATTAATTGCCACTTCTAATGGGATTATTTTATTAGAATACTCGTGGCGAATTCTAAACATTCACTTTCAGTTCTAAAGGCAGGGTTTAAACGTATATTATTTTTAAGTAGGAAAGGAATTTTAAAAAATATGTTGTTTTTTTACCAAGAATTTAAAATAGATAAACCATTATTATCTGATTTCCCTTCACCTAAAGACGAAGTAGACCCTTTTTAAAAAGTCGGTGTACACGAACTAAAATGTAATGACTGTGAAGCTCAATACACGGGAAAAACTGGAAGATCGGTAAATTAAACAATAAAAGAACATGCAATAATAAGACCCGAAATTCCAATTTCGCTATCTATCTAAATGAAAATAACCATAAATTTAATAAAGACTCAGGAGTAAAAATAATACATCAAGTAGAAACTAGCCTAAAATTCATTATTTATAAATAATTAGAAATAATAAAATCGTTTAAAATCTCTAGATCTAGATTTTTGTTTAAATGACCAAACAAATACTTCCAATAGCACCAATTTAAAATTGTTTCCGAAAGGAACGGAAAAATCCAATGATTCATAGGAGAAATCACATGGTAGACCCCAAAAACTCAACTACCTGCCGCCTTCTCCTTTCCACGATAGATATATTTCAGACATCTGTTAGATCTCCAACAATTATACAATTGTTTGATTCCTTGTCTTACATTTTTGAAAAGTATAGTGTATATAATCCATGTAATATAGAGCTGATTTGTTAAAATTTTGTTTGTTCTAGAACTGAAGATGAATGTTTAGAATTCGAAACGAGTATTATACTAAAATAATTCCAATTAAAGTGGATAATTAATTCATTTATCCTAGTCATGAAATTTAACTGAAAAATTAAAAACCATCTAACTAATCATGTTTGGATAAAAAACATAGGTAATAAAGTTTCATTTACTTATTTCATACAATGTTAGCCGTTACCCTACCATACCATTAAACCTCCAACTATCTGTACCACTAATCAAAAATGTCTGAAACATGATGAAAATTCAAAAAACAGAGGACTATTTCAGCGATAACCATCTTAATCAACACAAATACTTCTATTCTAAACGATTGTAAATTCACGTGAAACTTAATAATTTATTGTAACTGATAAATTACGAAGTATCTTTGTATGATTAGATTTTTTTTTTTTTTTTTTTTTTTTCATATTTATGACTCTATTTTTTCCCAGAGAATGATGTTTATTAATCACATTTATTTTTAACAACTCATTAAATTATAGTGTATTGATACTCTTATATTTTTTGGAGATGGTCCAAACATTATTTCGAGATAACTGCCACCGCTAGGTACCGCTAGATAACTCAGTAAATCAAAATTATAGCAATATTAAGAGCGAAATTTTGAACTATCCATTTAAGTCACAAGGTCATTTAAAGAGTCATATGAAATTACAGTCTCATATTACGATTTCTTTAGACACGTCTGGACAACGCAAGAAAAGGAAACTGAAAACTTTCGAGATTAAAACAGTGCCTATAAAAATATGTACCAGAATGAATCAGTATCATAGGATATTTTAAAATATTTCACCTACAGAACACGCTTTATGTTATATATTATCAGTTACAAGTAATCCCCATATTTTTTCAAGAGAATTCTATTGATTAGGTAAATGTTATTGAAGCATTGTTATTTTTTTATAGTCTACCAGTAACAGCTTCATTGCCAGTTCTGTATTACAAAGGATTCTCCTTTTTTTAAATGAAAAAGTGCTAATTGCTTTTATAATTTTGTATATATATATATATATATATATATATATATATATATATATATATATATATATATATATATATATATATATATACATATACAGGATAAGGTTTAGGTTGGTGGACAGCGGTGGGACTAACGCCAGGGCGGGCCTAAACCGGTTGACTGGACTCAGTGACGAAAGACGACTAGGACTTTCACAACGACTGGCTGTCCTCTGTGCCTAGCCAGCGATATCTTCTCTTCACTATATAATATTGTATATATGTCCATAAACTACATAAATAATGTATGTATTATATATATAATGGGACTCACTATTCTGTATTAAAAAAACAACTTACTTCATAGAATAACTTTTGAAGTAGTAATATTTTGTTTGATTGCTATAATACTGTTTTATATTTCTCTGATTATTTACCACTTCTGTTGATTTTTTTTTTTCTATTCTAAGACTAGATTCGAATGTTCAGTACTAAAAGCATATAAGTAATTCAAATAAACATTTTGCTAAATATATTGTATATATTGGTTATTCTCCCAATTTGTCAGAATTTCGACATTGTGATCCCATTGGTAAAAATTAATGTAAAAAAAAAAAAGGTTTTTCTTCATAAACATCATTATAATATTTTAATAATATTCTACCAATGGTATTTGTGCAAAATAACAACATAGAATTTATCTATATGCACTTTTATGATCATGATAGAAATCATTTACGTGAGGGAAAAAGAAAACATTCATAATTCAATTAATGAAATAGTTATACCTTTTACAAAAGAATCGTTAGTGGGTATTAGATCAACTAGTAGACAAAAGATATTAGTTAGCACTAAATGAACATTCAAACATAAAACTTAAAAGAAAAGTAATGAAATACAGAATTTAAAATGGTAAGACAATATAATATAATTTAAACTTTAAAATTGAACGTTATATTAATATAATTAATACTCTATCAGATTAATATAAATAGTGAAAATATATACAAAAGTTCCTTATTTAATCTTATTTCAATTACAGTTTTTCCCTATTGTAATCATTCCCTATTGTAGATCTCATGATCAGACTGAATGATATGGAACAAAGAAATATCGCACCGAACAAATAGTTTTGGAGTTATAGCCAGAAATTTACCTTAAAAAAGTGGATTTTACAACAGTAAGGGGTTCTCAGTGTACTGGCCTGGAGTTTTGCGGGATTCGATCAAACTTTCATGTATAAAGTCTTATTGTAAATTAGCCCAGCTTTCAGATGAAAAAATGAAATTTTGAATATGACGTAGAGTTTCGGAGTTATAGTAAGAAATATGCCGCACAAAAACGTTGATTTCACAACTGTATAAGGTTGGCAGCGTGCTGGCATTCTTGTTTTTCAAAAAGACTTCATCACAATTTCATATATGAGGTCTAATATTAAATTTAACCAGCTTAGAGATCGAAAAAATATATTTTGGATCGGACTAATAGCTTCGAAGTTATAGCCAATCACCATTTTTGGGGGAGCTGTATCTCCGCAACCAATTAATCTATTGATCTGCGGTTAGCCTTAAATTGTCACACATTCAGTGCTGCTTAATATTGCAAATACTATATCAAATTTACACACTTTACGAGATATAAGTGAGAAGATGAAAATAGGGAATAAATTTCACGGTTTTTCGAGTTCTACAAAAATTGCTTCATGTTTTGAGGACAGCAAACTTCGATTTTAACTAACCTTATGAGTCCTGACAACATTTTAAAAATAGTACATACATGCGTTTTAGCAAAATTTACATTTTTTTTTTTTTTTTTTTTTTTTTTTTTTTTTTTTTTTTTTTTTTTTTTTTTAAATGTTAATACGTAACATTTGAATTGAATAAAGGGGTTATGTCACATACTTTTTAAAAATACAATCCAGTGCATTGGATGAAGAATTTATTTACAGAAGTGTTTGGTAGCGAAATCTGAATATTTCAAAACAACTAGAAAAACAATAACATTTTCTTGCTAAAAGATCAAGAAAACGTTATACGGAAATATTAATGAAACACATTTTTATTAAACTTTTTGGCCGTTTCACCGTACCCGTTGTTTCCTTAGGGGTCGGATTAGTAAGGAGCTATATTATATCTAGCTATTGGTTGTCAACACTATTTGATAGGTCTGTGAAGCTAGGTTGTAAAAATTAAAAACGATTTGGTTGGAAATATAATCACATGATAAGAATTTTTAAATAAGAAACGTTTTTCCATCCTGTAAAAAAAAGCAATATGTAAAGGGAAGAATAGTTTATAAACAACCGGTTTCATGATTTCTAACTAATATACAATTGTTTAAAACATATTTAATTTTTTTATAAATTTAATCATTTCTTTAACACTAAACCTACCGACATTTTTTTGTACATATTTCTACCACAATTTCTAGATAAAAAACGATAATAAGAGAGGAGTGGATCTTGAAAAACACTTTTGATATATTCGAATTAAAGTAGTATTTTAATAAAAAATAGTTGAGTCAAAAACAAATGTAACGAATGTTGTTTTCAAAAACCTCTGTCAAAAAATTCAAAAATGGTCGTTTGACTCGATATGGTAGGTTTAATATTAAATTTCCCAAATCAGGAGATACATAGTGTTTTCCTTCCAGCAGTTGGAAGAGATTTTATTTCTATATGTACCATACTTTATCGTATATGATGTACATGTGCTTTTTATGATTTTTGTTTTGTTTGTTATTTTGTAATGTAAGTTAGGTATAACTAATATAAAAAAGAAGTAACATAGAATAAATAATGAGAAGATATACAGAATTACTCAAAACTAAGCAACGATGTTATAAAAACATAAAGACCTTAATAATATTTAATACAGAATAATTTATCTTTGTTTGTTTATTTGGGCTTGACGTCCTTATGTACTCCAACTTGGGCGGGGAGGACGAGTTATCATACAGGCTACCAACCTATTCTAGCCATGGTGAGAAGGTCAAGATTCATTTCGTGGGTTTTCCACGAAATAAATGTTAACCCACCCAGATGGGATTCGAACCTCAATTCAAACATCATCATCAAATATAGTCCATGCCAATGATCTAGTTTCTGTAGTGTTTTTTCTGTAGTCTGTTAGTAGTTTGCATTTATATATGAGGTGGTTTATACTTTGTTTTTTGTGAAATCACATGGACATAAAAATGAATTCAGATACTTATTTTATATTTCTCATATTATTTCCGATAGTAATAATTATAATTTCAAGCATTTAATATCTTGTCTGAAAGCTTATAGGCCACAAGATTATATCCAAGAAGCCTTAACGATGCCTCGGACTCCTCCACTAACGGTTCTCTCACCTCCCTCCTGCGAGAAGAACACACAAAACAAACAACGAAGAGAGAAAAGAGCAACAAGGCAATGAAGAGGCGGGGAAGGGCCATAAAGTAGAGGGAATGTGATTTTCGCCGGCTCTGGGGACTGCGATTAAGAAAATCGGTTTTACGATGATAATAAAGTAGTCGCTCATTAGCGGGCAGGTACTCATTAACCTGTAAACTATATTGGCCCCGCTAAATTGGACAATCAAACCTTTGTAAAAAAAATCTTTACGACTTTCTAGGATCCTTATCCGAAGCTGTAAAGCTATATTTAATATTCCGTCTGGCCCAGGCTCTAGGAAATGACATATATCTGCAGAGAATGCACTTTCGTGATAATTTATCGGTTGTGGAAACTTGATAGAAATTAAAAGTTGGTTCGAAGAAAATTGTTACTCATCAATAATTTCGTATTCGAATAATATATATATAATATATATATATATATATATATATATATATATATATATATATATATATTTATATATCTTTAATAAACACTTCTTTATAAAGTCTATTTATAATAAAGATGAGTGAAAAAAGAAGAATTAATTTAATAACATAGAAATAATATTAGAAATACTAACCATTATTAGCACTCTGATAAAAATATGTTATTTCGTCTTACTTTCTGGTGCCTTCACCAGAATTATTCGGAAATCGGATAGGTAGCAACTCAAGAAGCTTGAGGACAGAGTATTTTGTTATTAACCGATCTGGTTTGAGCCAAATAAATAGTATATAGAACTTTAACATGACTATGTATTAGTTTATTAGTAGCTTTACAAAAATCATTGGGAATCGTAAAAAGATTTTATATCGTTAGGAATAGATAGGAAATTAATAAAAATAATGTAATTAAGTTATTAAGATATAAAACAATTAATATACAATATAAAATATGAAATATAGACAAATTATTTATATAATTTATTTTTTATTTATTAGCATATATTGAATTTTATCAAACAAATTAAAATTACACTCCGTTTAATTTATATTATTATGATCATTTTATTATGAAATATTATAATGTAAATATTAAAGATATAAATATATAATACCTACACATATATAAAAAAAAAAAAAAAAAAAAAAAAATATATATATATATATATATATATATATATATATATATATATATGCAATGAAAATATCTTATTACATAGTACTTTTTGTTATAATAATAAATAAGTATAATTTGTTATAAAAAAAATAAGTAAATAAAACATAGGTAACACAAGTCCTAAGTTAGATTATCATAATCTATACCTTGCCATTTCTACAACATAGAGTGCCAGAAGCTATGATTTTCTTTGTTTCAATCGATCATGTATAAATACATATATATATACACTTTTTCATTTGGCATATATGAATATACATATTAAATAACAAATTTCATTCCAAATATGTAATTATATGTCGTGAATTTATTACTGCATAGAAATTCATGTTTAATATCTTGATTTAAATAACTTTTTAATGCAGTACAGAACTGATGCAGCGAAAGGGAAATTAAGCCATGGTGACTATGATTTTTACTCCTTAATGAAATAATAACTCATAAAGACGGTCTGCTGAAGACAAGCAGTGAATGAGCTGGAACATGTGAATGGATTGGCTGACTTGTAGCTTCTCAGGGATAATAGAACCCAAAGCATCAACTTTTTTTTTACAACACTGTTTGAGACAGTAATAGGTTTAACACAGCTGTTTTTCTATCATACATTTCAGTTGAAAGTCATAAACATCCAAATTATACGCCTTTTTCTACAGCGTATACTTATGTTTTTGAATCCATTCATTAAATATGTACAGTATAAATTAAAAAATTACTTACAACTGTAATATATATAAAATAAAAAAGTATACCTAATAAAAAATAAAAATAAAACTGCGGTTTTCTCTCAGCTGTGTCACTGAATCCAGTACAGACTGAGCAAAAGTACTTCAAACGACTTCAGATCATGAGTTGGAGGATAAGGTTCACACTAGAACTGCTCTACAAAATACATAATTTCAAAAAAAAAAAAAAAAAAAAAAAAACCGTAGCATTTTAATCTACTTGAAGGGTTATAACGATGAGTCGGACTAAATAATGAATAATCTAGGAGCTATGTTGGAATGGTTTAAAAGGAATTTAAAAAAAAATGAGAGGTGTGAGCTTAAGGACGAATTATACATTCAGATACTTATGTAATATATCATTAGAGACATAATATAGAACATTTCCGTTCGTAAGACTTATGACTTAATACGAATGATGCTCAATGGTTTTTCTTTTCAGCATAATACTCATAAGTTCAAATAGGTTTCTGAATAGTATAGGATATGAGAAGTGTGTTGTCTTTGAGATATGTCTCACTTAAAAACCTACACAATTGGCTGAATTATATATTTAGTTCTTGCTTCTAGGGTCTGGGGTGGAAAATTATTATCATAAATTATTATATGGAAAATATTTTAACCTATTCTAATAATAATAATTGATAATTAATAATAGTATTCTATATAAGTTTGTTTAAAACAAGAATTAAAAAAGTATCTATAGGAAATATAAAAAAAAGAATAATTTAGACTTAACGTTTCCAACTTTTGTCATATCTACAACTTACTACTAAACCAGATTATTTCGTTGAAAAATTTAGGTGAATAGCCTAAGTTCTATGTAGTTAGTTAATCTGATAGCTAATGCATTTGAATAAGATGTTTGGTCAAATCAGGCAATAAATTGTTTAGGCAATGTTAGAAAATTAACAAACGTACTAATAATGAACTTGAAATTACATGACACTCTGTCATGAAATAAAAAGAACTGAGGCAAGTAAACAACCTTATTCAATATAATCATCCAGTCATTCAAAAAAACTCTTTAATAATAGCTAATGCAGTCGATAAGTTAATATAAATTAAATAAAACTCGACAAAGAGATAAAATATAGAAGTGGCAATATGTAGCATCTCGCGTCAACTTCATACTGTTTTGTGGTCGTTTATCAATTTTTAACTACATCTGTTGTTATTAAATAAAAAGTCTATATAATTTATGTCTATATGGTGTGTTTACTTATTTTTGATCTTTTTTTTATACTAAAATTGTGGCAATAATATTAATATAACGATTAATATTGAAAAAGAAATCAGCATATAACCAAAGTTAATGCACTGATATCCTTTCCAGCAGTAGTTTATTTATAAACAAAAGATTACCCTCTGCTTTAGTTTGAAATAATTTCAGTAAGATATAGTTAACAAAAGAGCATTAAATAGGGCCAATGCCCGAAAGCTAGGCGAAGGTTTAAAGTCATTTGTGCATTTCCTCATCAATCTTAGCACCATTGCTCAACCTCTGAAAGATTTCTTGGGGTAACAGGGGATTGTTATATTATTACATATGAAAATTTTTCTATTAAAAAAGTAAGTCACAGGAAAGTAGGTAGTGACCAGTGTATATGTATAAACAAGCTAGGAACGCAGCCTAGGGTACACCTTAAATGGAGTAGGAATCGGAATACCGTAGTTTTAAAACGTTGAAATTGCTAACATATTTAGTTTTTACTGGCCAACTTATTTTATTCAAAGTGTTCAAGAATATTTATACACTTCATTCGGAAAACCATTATGAATATTATTCCGTGCATTACGACTCTATATACTAAAAGAAACTCTACTACCTGAACATCAAATTATCTTATTTTAAGTCTTTAAATATTTCATCCACTCGTTGACAGGAACAACTCCTATGCACCTGGAAAAATTGAGTGAAAAGCATTGACTTTAATATTTCCAGTTCCAAAGACACTTTATGCAACACATTACAGTGGATTAGGAAGTGGTTGTAGCGTAACGGGTAACGGTTTAGAGTCCCGTCCGAGCAATAAATTTGCAATCCACCTAGTTCAGCTGTCTTTCAGCCAATATCGATAAAATGAATACAGATACTTCGACAAATCCCAAGTGATTTGAAAAACCAGTCGATCGTCTTTTATCTGCATACGCATTGGTTTTTAAATACTTTTATTTTTCTTATAGTTCATAATAAGTGTAAATGATCTTGGAAAAAACTCCATATTTTAGAAATTGAAGAGTTTTTTTCGAGCAACTTATCCAATATATACTCGTAAATAATACAATCATTAAAATAACTGTTAGTCCGTAAATTTATACGAATGGGGAGAAAAGTAATTAACAACACCTTAGATGCATTATAGGCTAGTAAAATTAAATTATAATTTATTATAACTCCTTTAAATTATAACTAACCAGGTGTAAATTTAAATTATAACACCTAACCAATCGAGGCCGGTGTTCTACAAGGACGCCTCCTAAGACCAGTATTATATTTCTTCTATACCATAGGTATCCCTATAACCCCAGATAACTACATGTTCAGAAACATTTGCTGATGACACAGCTATTCTATGGTCTTGATTCTGTTCCAAACGTACAACTAACATCGCAGATTAAACGGCAGTGGCCACAAGTCTTTTTGCAAATATTGATTTTATTGGAGTTCTATATTTACAAATGTTACTGTTATAAATAAGCAAATTTAACTCTTAATTTTAACTTCATTAATATATTTTTGAAATTCCACTGCGTGACACTGTCGTCAAACCTTTTAGATTACATACACTAGTATCTACATTAACCTTTCCAGCAAAAATCAGCTGCAAATAACTGCCATTTTAGTAATTATGTTGATTTTTCTTCCAGATTCAACTACATTGTTAACCTCTACAGTATAACGAAAAATGAATTTTAAGTGGAAATAAATCATAGCAAAAAATTACATATCACCGAATCCCGTTCACTGCTGAAAAGAACAATATCTAGTTAGAGGATTTTATAAATATCATTGCCTTAATCCCTTAGAAGCTCTAATCAAAAGAAAATGCATCTATATACTACCAATTGCGTTATTGTTTTCAGTGTCAATACTGGTTTTGTTTGAGCCATAGGTACTGAAATAGTTTTTTATTTATTAAACATGGTCGCTGTCACTATTTGTTAATACTGGATTTAATTTATCAATTTTATTGTTTTTAAATAAATCAATTTAAAGTGTAATTTTAATTTCATTACAATATTTTTAACATGACACTGCATGTCACCGGTACCATAATTGTTGTTAACTAACACTTGTATTATATACTAACTTTACCAGCACAATGGTCTACTATGTTAACAATTTGATGGATTTTCCTTTTCCAGTACTCAGAAATCACATTTGCAGCTGAGGTTGCCGTGCGATTATATGGAAAGCGAGACACTGCAAATATTTAAAAAAAACACTAGCTACTGGCAAGACCGCCAGACAATTAAAAAAGTTATGATTAGCTTTTCAAAAAAAGAGACCACTAGCACATGATGATTCCTCAGCATGTTAAATTGATTGCAAATTAATTAAGTGCAAGCATAATTTGTCCCAAAAACGTGCGATGAGTTTAAGTTACAAAATATATCCCTCGTATCCCCTATAAGAAAGAAGAATTGAATCTGAAAAAACCGAATTGAAAGAAAAGAAAAGAAGAAATTCAATTATATTTCAAAAGATGAATTGGGTTAGTTGTGGATAGGCCAAAACCTTGTTTTGGGACCTCCAATGACGGAAATACGGCAAGAAGATTTTTTTTTTTAAATTACCGACAAGGAAATTCTGCAGATGTTTTATTATATTCTTAGTGCGATTAATTCTGGATTTGAGTTAGATTTTGTCTAATTCGAATCATATCTGGAAGTGAAAATAGATTTGTACCTTAACCCTCTATCCTTGGTTTTATATGCCTGAGTGGGGCAGCGTCTAATATTTATGTAATTAAAAAAAAAATTAAGTAAAAAATAAATTTAACTAAAAAAAATAATTTTTTTTGTGACATGTATACAAATTTCTATTTTTATATGTATAATGTTATTGTTAAGTTCATTATTCTTAGACTTATAATAGAAAACAATCTATTTTAAGCCACTATCACTTATTAAAATAAGTTCTACTACATTTGATGCTCTTTTGCAAAGGTTGGATTCAAGAGTAGTGAGTTTCAACTATTTTCCGCCTACAATTATTAATTTTTAGGAAATTTTTTTAGGTCATACCTATAGGTTGGTCACTATTGGCTAATCGAGTATAAAATAATAATAAGGAAATTAATTTATTGTCTTCTAGTTTACTTAACAATTCGATCAGTTTAATTTCCTATGTTAAGCTACAATACTTCTTTATAGATGATTTATTTAATTTAATATAAATCTAAGTATAGTATAATATAAATTTAAGTGCAATGTTATGTGATGTTAAATGTACAAGATGGTATTGTTTTCAGTGTTATAGTTTAACTTAGTTAACAGTTTCTTTTCGTTCTATTGCATATTAGAGTATATCATGCAAGGATTTGATTACTGTATTTTAGATAATATTCGCTTATACGATTTAATGTGATAATTAATTATGTGCAAATTACCATATTACCTATGTGATCTACACTTAATTATTCATAAGCCGATATTAAATAAAATAAACAAATATGTAAAATCAACTTTTAGTAACTTAGCTTATCGAATAGAAACTAAGGCTAAAAACTTATAGAATGAGAGACGTGCCCAGCAATTCCAGTTTTGGACAGAGGTAAAAGCTCACCTTGACCGACTCCGTCCAGTTTTACTGGAAATAATAATCTCCATGCCGAGGCAGATTTAAATAATTCCAGATACGTTAATCATAGACTGATTGCCCTAGCAAGGTGTATGCTGATTCAGCAGGTATAACACGGGTCCCAATTAATATTGATAGGGTGTGTGTGATTGGTGATATATTAGCTCTGATTGGTCCATCAAGGTGTCCAATCCGCTTCACGGTTTGTATTAAATCTAAATTGCATAAACAAATCGGATGCAGGTGATGCCGGACAACATGGCGAGCTAATAGTCATTAAATCTGATAGACTGTTTAATAGTCGTTTAATTATGTTAGCTGTTAGGTTCTGTTTGGCCTCATCGGCCCGATCATACAACAACATGAAATTAATTATGATTGCATTCAGAAGCAATTAGGGAAGCAGTATAAGCAAATAGGTAAGGCAGTTGTCGAGATCAGTCGTATAACAATAGTTTTCCAATTATCAGATGACACGAAGATAAAAAAAATAATAAAAATAAATGTTAACGAGACGTAAGGAAGTATTAACGCTAAAATTACTTATATCTAAATTACGTAAAAAGGTTTTAAAAAAAAATGTATAATTGAATTCATCAATGCCTTCTGAATGTCTTTAGAATTTTGGTAATACAATCATAAGACTCTACCGGAAAACGAAAATTAATAAACTAAACTAAAAATAGTGTCGAATGAAAATGAAAAACAGGAAAAATATCAGATGCATAGATGTGCTAATATTTATTTCAGGGGACAGCCTAGAAATGAACATGCGCCGACTCAACTAGGAATCAAACCCACACCTCTCCTTTTTTAAACCCTAAGGGAGAACGTTAAGATAACGTTTTCCGATTTTTTTTTTTTCAATACTATTGGAAAAAAATAAAATGAGGCTATAGAAAATATTTACCTGGATGTTTAAAAAAATCTGGATTAGTTTTTGATTTTTTTTTTTCGTTTTGTTTTAGAACTGATGATGAATGTTTAACATTCGAAACCAGTTTCCAAACAAAATAATTCCAATATAATCCTATTTTCTAATCATTAAATGTAAACAGAAAAATATCAATTGCAGTAAAAAAACGTATATTTTAAAATTTTATATAATTACATTTGAACTAATAACAATTTTATTTTTAGTATTTTAGGAAGGTAGGTAGTTTATATTGCGACAGAGCTGAGATATTGTGGGCCTATTCAAAATCTATGTTTGACAGTATCGGGATAACTGTACAATTCACTTAGCTGAGCTTCATAGGAGATAGCAGTTTTGTAAAGAATATATAATAACTTTCTGGATTCTTTGTTATTAGCAGTGTTTATTTCATTCATTTTTCCATTTCATGTGGATATTTAATTTAGTCTCTCTGGCAGACTTGATAACACATTGAATCACTCAAAAACGCAGGAAACAGACATGTTTATGACTTCTCAAATTAGTTTTTTTTTATTCATTTAGCTATTTATTCATATTTACAACTGTATACATATATACAAAAAGTAAATTTGAGGAAGTTATTGCAATGAATTTTCAATAACAGGTAAAAACCACTCACTAGTAGCGCTTTAATAAAAGTTCTACATTAAAAGGTCTCTCTGCCATCTTCTTTTCAGACACCTGAGAGGATTTTTAGAAATTAAATTTAAAGCAAGTTGGGAACCTAGTGGTTTCGAGTGGGTATGGAGTCTAATATAAAATGACAAGTATGTGGCTTGGGACGAATCAGCAACATATGGAACATTTCTTATGGCTAAGTTTATTTGTGTCATAATAAGGAGCATTTAGGATATTGCGAAGGGTTTTGGATTGTAATGAAAGGTTTAGTGGAGCCCCTTAGCTCAACTCCGTATGTCCAATGCAATTACTATCAAATAAATATGTCTTTTGTAATTAATTGGGGACCTAGAATGCTTGTCTTGTAAATGTTGGAGTATTCATAAACAACGAGCACTTTCTTGTCTTTTAAGTGTGGGTATTCAAAGTAAGTCGATTGTTTAGATGGAGTCCTAGTAGATTTAACGTGGATCAGTGGAATATGATTTCTGAATTTGATTTTTCAATTATACTAGTATGTTTTAATTTTTTTGATGTTCCTTTGTAATTTAATCGGGGAGAATCTTCAAATTTAATTCAATGTTAAACTAAGAGAACTTAAGGCTAAATGTTATATTAGCTGACAAAAAAATACCTGGTTAAGTAACAACTCCAGAGGTACCAAAGACAAATAACCCCCACCAGAATTATTAAATCAACCCCTCCAGCAAAATACAGAATAAGAAAAGCAAGTATTTTAAGTTGTCCCCGTAGATCTTGCTCCCTCCAAGGCTGACAACGAAGAAGTGCTATTAAGAAGAAGCGACACGAAGAGCAATAACCGAAGGGTATGAGGTAGGGAGACAGCTAATGGAAGGAGAGAGGTGTATAGATCTTGGCGTCATCTCGAGGGAGCCATCTCGCCGATTTACAGGCCCTCGGAGGTGATCTACTGCCTCCGTTCTGCGGAGGATCGTCCCTAAGACTGATGGTCTGTCGGAGGACATGACTGTTAGCGGGGAATGCCGCTGGAGCGGTGCGTTCCAGAAGTCCTGTCGCTTATCCTTTTCCAAGTGTCAATAGAAATGCCGATATTGGAATGCATGAAGGTGGTTTGCTCATGTTCAATGTCAAGTGTGATTTTTTTGTAATTCTATTTTATTGAGATATAATTTACTACAATATTGATTAAAATAATTTTTATTATAGATAAAAGTTTTCTATATGATCTTGAACTCATCATATTACTGTAAAAAATATTTACCAACACGAATGAAAGCAGCAACGTTGAGGGGAAAATCTTAACCTTTTTCATGTATCTATGAATGTCTTTAAGGTTGTCATGAGTGGTGAATTATTTATCAAGTCTATTTGAATTCCTTTTGTTTCTAAATTAGTTTCAGACTGAAATTCCGTCTGATCTAGGTATTGGTATCTTTCAGAAGTCCATTTTATTTTGCCTCCTTATACCTGATGAATGTTTTGAAACAGATAGCATTATGTAATTCACTGATAATCCAACAATCCTAATTGCATTTGTTGTTCTATACAATCATGCAAACCAGAAGGTACAAAAAGCAGAAAAAATAAGCCAGAGCAATAAAAAAAGGTTATTTTCCAGTTCAAGAATAGAAGACGACTTACAAATGACATTGAAGGATTCAAGCTATGATTATAAGATGGTTTTAGAAAAAGAAATCTACAATGATATTAAAATTGGTAAAAGTCACCGGCGGCTGGTTTCAGCCAGATGATTTGATTCTGGTGGAATTTACCACAAAATCAATCTCAGTATGTTACGCTGGTAAGATTTTGGCAATCGATGAATCATCTGACGAGCTTACAATAATTTTTATGCTCATAACTAACCGTACCTTTTTTCTCGTTTAAATACATATAATTAGATGACATTTCTCATGTTAATAAAGAATAAATTATTTGAAAATTACATGCCAAAGATCATTCAAAAGGGACAAAGAGAACTGGGAACATTTTTACATTTTTTTATCCTGAGTTGTCTACTCATTTCAACAAAAAATAGTGACTAACAACCTACCTTATATTAATTTCAACATTACATGATTTAAAAAATATGTTCCTTTTCTTGAGACCTTTTGATAAAAAAAAGCAGCTTTTATTTTTACTATTATTTGTGTAAGAAACATGTTCTACTGTTTTATTATGTTTAGGTCTGTCATGTAGTAAATACAAATCTTCAATTTTAACTAATGTGTTAACCAAATTTATGTATGTCTCAACCATCCCTTATCGCTGTCCCAACCATCCAGGTGCCTAGGATAGTTGGGGGACTTTAAAATATTTTTTATTTTTGTTTTGATTTTTACTGGCTTGCGTTCATTATTATAATTTAGGATACATCATACGTAATTTTAAAAGGTTATTAAAAAATATATATATTTCAAAAGTTACAGAAAATAATTGTAGCCCTAAATAAAAATACAAAATAAAACACTTGTCCCATACCGGGTCTTCCCTATTTATTTTTCAGAATTGGGTATCATTTATTCATAAATATGTATTTATGAAAACAAATTGTTTAGTTTAATGCTGGTCTTGGACCACAACATTTATTACAATTAATACTTTATACGCTTTGTATTACTTTATAATAGCTATTGCATTCATAATACATATTTTGAAAGTTATATGATATTTCCTGCGGGTTAGCATTCATTTGTTTCTAAAATTTGCTTAGTATGGTTTATAGAGTTATATATCAATCTAGGAATTTGTAAATTTATTTTAGATACTGTTTGTTTATAGATAATAATTTTGTTGTTATTTTTCTGTCTTTACAATCTTAGATTTAGTAGCTAGTAACCGAGAATTTTTAAGTCAAATTCTAATCTATAACCTTCGGTAATTAGGGGTTGTATTATACATGCACGTAGTTTTGTATGTATAAATTTGAGATGAGATTAAAAAGACTGTTGAACTGTTTCATTAGATCCATAGGACATTCAGGTATTCTGGGCGGCTTTTTCCTGATTTCCAACGTCAAAACTTTCGTTTTGTTTGAAACGTTGGCACGTATTAAAGAATTCTTCTTTGACGTGGTGTTACTTTGACTGCATCCCTGACTATCTTCTTCTCCATTTCCTATTCTAGTCATCAAAAACCAAAACCCTTCTTATATTCTCGACCTATTAACTCGGCGTTGTGCTATTCACCATCTGAATTTAATGTCCCAACATTTCAACCTGTATATCCCCTTCCCTAAAACTGATTCCTTTGAAAAATTTCTTTTCTTTAAAGATTTCTTTTATCATTCCTGCTTCCTCATTTTGGAATTCCTACTCCTCACTATACTCCTATTTGTAAACCTTCAGAAACTTCTTTTAAATATTAATAATTTTTCCAACACCTAGTTAATCAACTTCCCCATAAATAGTTTTGTATATATTTAGATGTGTTTTATTTTTTTATATTCGATTGTACTTTTTTTTTCGTTTTTAAACTGTGCCGTAATTACTGATGTAAAGAATTATAAATAATTTGCCTGACAATTGTATCAAAAAATGTGCATTATACTCTTCTTTAGGGCATAGTATGTCCCAGAATAAAGTTTATTTTTCATTTTTCATTCACATCTTTGTTTTTCCGACTTTCAGGTGACATAATTCACCCACTGATGCCTCACGTGTGTTTCCTCAAAGTGATAAATGTTTTTCACCAAAAGGTTACATTGACATCCCCAATGTCAATGTTGCCTAAGACACGACATGGAAGGAACGCTCTGATGCACCGATGGCACACGTTGGCGAACACGATCTTTGTTCCCTAGAACTCCCACGCGGTGGTATATTTACTGGAGGCTCTGAGTTGTAGGCTGTATGCCACGCTTTATCTTCCTAGGTCAAAGGTCTTATTTATATTGTGTATGAAATATGAATCGGCACAGAATGGCAATGAAATTTGTAGGCGCCATGGAGGAACTAAAAATACGATGTAATGGATAAATAGACGATCAATTTAAACCAAATAATAAAAAGTATTAATGTATCACCATGTTACTTGTGAATTATTTATACTGAAATTATGTGTTCAATACAAAGACTGTTACCGGCGTTCGTTGTGCAAAATATACGTTGCAGTAACAGAAGGTACTGTAATAAATATAATCTCAAAGTATCGCTAATAATTAGTTTTATTATATTTAAACTAGATATAGTTTTAGATTCCAATATTTTTTGGTTTTCATAAAATCGTGGACTGCTGCTAAGTAAACAGTTTCATATGGCTTAGTATTATACCTGCAGTATTAGGCTATCTGTAACACAAGATAGATTTGATAATATTAAATTAAAAGTACAATAAAAAAATAAAACCAAATTTGAAAAAGAGCTGAATGAGAGGCATCATTGATCGTTCTCATTTAAACTAACTCTGTCCTCAGTTCTCTTAACTATGTTACAAATAAACTTATCCATAAGGATCGTAATGCGGTCCAACTTCACCAGTCTCTTAACTTGCATTGCATTCTATTCCTGGTAACCCCCCAAGGTATCTAAAAAGAAGATGCCTTCTTTTGTAGAAATTTTATTGATCTTCAAGCCATGTTTAGTTGCATTGGAATCATTCCGCAAATTTTCTTTGTTGTATTATAGTATCTCGGATATAATAGTTCCTCTAACCGTAATAAATCTGTTCTTCTAAGAGAAAACATTTTATAATTTTTTAACAAGTGGGAACAGTAAATTTCAACATTCTCCTTAAACTCTGAATTTAACATTCGATGATATATCAGAAAGGACAGACTTGCAGCAGCGAGGCTCCCAAGATGACCTTAAGATATTCCGTTAGTCTCGGAGGATACCCTAGCGGTGTTCTATGGACCGTTGATGGTACCAAGAGACCTTCAGGGTTGAGATCATCGCAGGTTGGCCATCTTCATCTGAAGAGTTAATCTCTTTTGGGTAGAAAAACGACAAAGATAATAATCTCTATTCTTGCATTTATTCATGATTGTTACAAGACTGTAGTCGACGTCACAGTATTCAGTATGAATTAAGAACGATTAGCAATTTTTTAAATGTATTAAATTATGTATATTATATTAATATTAAATACGTATAAATTAAAGAAATAGATAAAATTTAAAACAATAGTGGAACGTGTAAGAAACCATTACCTATCATCAGTTTTCCATCTGCTCTTACTCAAAAACCTTACGGATTATATTTCCATTATCAGTGTATATTTTTTTATCTAAATTATGCTCTAGACGTCAAATTAAAGGCAGCATATTATCTGAAAAGGATACTCAGGAGACTTTTTTATGAATAAGTATGCTGTGTGAAATTTAGCAGCCCATTTGAAATGGACATCAGTTAATAAAGTTTTATCTCTCTTGAGCGAGCGTTACGAGTGGAAACTCATTCATATGTCTTCTTAAAGCAATAATAAATTCACTTCGTAAGTTAAACACTATCAAAAGCTAAACCTCGAAGGATCAAACAAAAAAGTCGTATAACCTCAAGAACTAGTTCATTAAGACTTTACTGGCTTAACCAAAAATTTTGATCTCTATATATTGGTTAGGTAATGGAAAAGACACATCGATATATCTCGAATTGATAGCATGTTCATGACATCTACTTTTTACTGTAATGTGAATAAAAAATGGCAACGAATAAGGTTATTCATTTTTTTATTGACAAGTATTACAATTTACAATACTCCAAAATAAGGATATTAAATAATAGGGGTCATAATTAATTGTAGCATCCCAAATATATTCATACTATATATCACAGATCTCTGCAAGAACGTTTTCTGCGTTAGTCAATGTATTTAATGATTTCAGCCAAGCAGCAAAGAAGATAAGGCTCGAGATCAATACGTCAAAAACTAAATTTATGTAAATCTCGAGCAACCCAAATTATAGTGGAGGATATATAACAATAGGAGAGTACATGTTTTCTACCTGTAAAGAATTAAAGTATCTGGGAGGCATAGTAACAGAGAACAGAGAATGATGTAGGAGCATTAAAACGAGAATAGCAGCGGGAACAAGGTGTTTTTATGCGATGGAGAAAACTCTACGTTTTAAAAGCCTTTCCAGACTGGCAAAAGTAACCGTATGCAAAACTATAATAAGACCAGTAGTGACATATGGTAATGAAACATGGAATCAGAGAAGTTCAGAAGTCTCTACTAGTATGGGAAAGAAGGATTCTGCGAAACATATATGGCCCAGTCAAAGAGCAACAAAGGTGGCGCATCAGAAGCAATGCAGAGCTCAGGGAACTCTATGATGAGACGGATGTTGTCACTGTTGTGAAAAAAAGGGAGGTTGCGATGGCTGGGTCATTTGGAGAGAATGGGACCTCAAAGACTGCCAAGACAAATGTGGACGGGAACGCCAGGAGGAGCAAGGAGAAGAGCCCAGGCAAAGATGGGTGGATGATTTGGAGGGGGACATCAGGTGGCTGAATATCCGGAATTGGAGGAACGTGGCCGCGGACAGAGAGGAGTGGAGGAAGTTGTGTGCAGAGGCCCAGGTCCTTCATGGACTGTAGCGCCCGATATAGAATAGAATAGAATATATCACAGAAGTGTGTGTAATTGGATAAGAAAGAGAATGAAGATAACTGCAATGGATTTTATAGAATTTTAAAATTCAAAGGATATTGCGTTACGGAAGACAGATATATTACGGGCATTATGTGGGATGTTGATTAAATTACATAAATTATGTTCAAAATTTCGGAAGATAATGTAATTAAGAGATTAAATACGTTCAATAGTAGAGTGTGGTGCTGTACTCCACAAGTTAGGTTCATAGCTGGTTTAAGTAGATTTGGGAAATGGCCGTGTGCTAAATTTTCATCAACTGATGGGAAAAAAAAAAAAATTTAACCATATATACGAGTACAATACATTAAGGTAAAATAATGTTTTTAAACTTCAAATAAATTACAATAAAAACAACCAAACAAAAAAATAAATTTAAAATTCATTTTATTCTATCAGACTTTACTGTCATTACTGGTATGTAAAGAAAAATATTTAAATTTTCAATGTACTTTGTGTGTATAAATCACCATGAAAACGATTCTATTTCATAACTATTTTAACCGGTTTTGACATTTCCATTTTCTTTTAAATAAATCGTAAAAACATGTAACTAGTTCACTTATAAATTAGGATTCGGAATCCATCTTGCTTACATTAGAAAATAGTTATTAGCTTATCATTCATATATTACAATTATGTAGAAACGGTGGTAGGTCTGCAAGAAAGTCCTGTAACCTTACTGAAAAAAGATTTTGTTTGTTTAAATGATATTGTTTTTGTTTTTAATATTAAAAAATTATTATCTGTAACATTAGTAAGTTTTTCTTTCCCTTATTACAATGTTTATAGGTGCAAATTATAATTTAATAAACATAAAAAAAAATAAATAAAACTGCTAAACACAAATGCAATAAACATTTTTACCAAACCTATAATCTAGATAACACCTGCAAGCAATTCAAGTCTGATTGCACCCAACATCATAGAATAAACATTAGAATATGATTAATTATATTTACGCCATTTAGACGTTAATTGAGATAATTATTTTTTATTAAACGATAGTTTAATTAGATAGTTGAAAAACCTCAACCTAGAAACTAATAGAGGAAAACATGGCTTTGGTTCAATTACCTGACAAACTTGGCATAAACAACGATCGTTAATAGTATTACGTAAATTATTGTTTTCAATTAATTTATAATGCATCGTATTCAGTAATCTTTAAAATTCTAATAAAAAGAAAAATAAGCAAAAGCACCGTCCTATTAGCCAGCAATTTCTTTTCTCAAAGGCAATCTGATATTATTCATAACCTACTGAGCAGAAAATAACTCCGTAATCTCATATTCAAAAACAAATAATTTCCTGACAATTTCATCTCAACGGTTTTATTTATTAAACTTTATTAATTAATTAATAATTATAATAAAACCCCGTAAAATGTACATGCCAGCCTGCTAACTCCTCAAATATTTGTTGTACATTTTACTGGGTTTTATTATAACTTCATTTATAGATTCTTATAGTAAATTTAATTAGCTTTAAGATGAAAAAATGTAATGTTGTATCGGACAAATAGTTTCAGAGTTATAGCCAAAACAGTACGACAAACGTTTTTTCGAGGAGCTGTGGGACTGACGGCAAGTTGGCCAATTTCTCCGCCAATAGCGTAACTTCGCGAAAAATGGTCCGATTTCGGATTTCTTTTTTTCATTATGTAGGTACTAGTTCCAGCTACAATTAATATTTGAAGACATTCTTCGAAAAAAGCTTTGCTATCGTGCTATAGATAAATAAAAAAAAACGGGGTTAACGGGGTTTGTTGCCGGTTTTTTTGCAATTTTGAATAGGAAGCCGAAGCTCTTATTTTATTACGTTTTGTACAATCATTTTACCAGCCACATTAGCTATGTCACAAGCTATGACATTCATATTGGTCTTATTGTACTGATTTCTAACTGATTTGCTATTAATTTTTTTTTTTTTTTTTTTTTTAACTCTGATTTCGGCAAACCATTATAATCCACCATAAATAAGAAAATAATAGCAAATAATCTGCCACATTTAATTTATTTCTTCTCATTCAACCTTTTATATTCACACCTGTTACTGATGATGACAATAATTGTATTAGTAAGAAAGTGTAATGATACAGGCCTTCTAGACGTGAGGGAGTATAGCACTTTACAATATTTCCTCCTGGCATGATGTAAACATTTATTTGAGCGAACCTCTCATTAATCTTCTTTTCAGCCTTCTGAAAGTATTCCCGGGTATGTCAATCGACCCATGTCATTAAAGATTATGTTATTATGTCCATGAAGTGTGTCGTGAAATCGTCTATAAAGGTTATGTATATGTCCGTTTACTTTTGGTACAAGAAATCTAAGTGAAGTGTGTGGTTTGAAGTGTACTAAGGTGATTTCTTGATTAGTCTAAGCATTTATTGAAATATTTGTATTTTTTTAAGATCCGTATTTTTCGCTGTTCAGTATATTTGTGTCCATATGGGCTTAAGTAAGTAAGTGCAGGTATTTGGTCGCTGTCGGAGATGAACTGTCAACCGTTTATAGAGGATTGGATACAAGAGTACAGCTAAGGGCAATGAATAAGTATTAGAGCAATATGCTTACATTAATACCTCATTATTTCCCCAAAAAAATATTTTTAATGGTTGACTTTTTAACTATTTTAAAGATTATCCTGCCTGGTGGGCTAATAATAAGCACACTTTTTAAGGTATTCAAAACTGAATTCTATTATTTAGGAAATAATTGAAATTTTTCATCGGAATTTTAAATAATTTTCCTTGAGATCCCGGTACTTGAGGTACCCAGAAGCATTAGATGAGGTACCAAAGGCGGCAGTGTAATGACCCGACGCAGCTCCCGGTGTTGAGTGGGCCGGAGCAGATTTAAACAAGTTTCCAAGCCTCCCTACCTCCATCTCTCTCTCGCTCTCCATCACTCTTTATCTCTCCTTCTCCATCTCTCCGTCCTCTCTTCGATAGAAAAACACTCGGTCGAGCGGGTCTCCTTCGCCGGCCTAATTTCTTACCCGACCGTTCACATTTCACTTGTCCAGGGCGGATGTCTTCGGCTGAATGTCCAAGCGGTCGAGCAGAGGAATGCAGTCCTCAGAGAACTGGACAGTCATACACTTCCAGGATACACGCAATTAATAAAGATTAATTCACTAACTTGTCACTGAGTAACTTTGCAAATAATCGAAATGATCTGGACAGTTCAGTTAATTCTTGCTGATGTATTATGATAACGGAATTGAACAGGCCAGATTTGATTTGAAAATGAATTTATTATACATCCTTTTAGCATTTTTTATATTTTTATATAGAAATCGTTAACTAAATCAAGATGAACTGCTAATCAATAATTATATTTTGACTCTTATTCAGTATTAACATATATACTTATATACATATATGTGTGAATATAAAACCATAGAGAGAGAGAGGGAGAGAGAGAGAGAGAGAGAGAGAGAGAGAGAGAGAGAGAGAGAGAGAGAGAGAGAGAGAGAGAGAGAGAGAGAGAGAGAGAGAGAGAGAGAGAGAGAGAGAGAGAGAGAGAGAGAGAGAGAGAGAGAGAGTGTGAGATTAAAACCAGAAAACTAGTCAGTACAATTCGATCAGCACTAATAATCAGACTGAAAATTGGGTAGTTTTCCTATAGTATTGTTCATTTCATTAAACATTCTTGCATATTCTTTATGCACTATGATATATAAGGTTTTAAATAAAATTGTTTTTTGGCATGGATTTTTATTTTGGCGGAGGGTCTTTAGTTTTCTTGTTTAACGTATTTTCACACTCAACAATTTGACATTTTGACACGTTTTAGTTTTGTAGGTGTCACTTTGATCGAAACTTTGACGATAAATTCCTGATAGGAAATTTAATGCAGAATAAGTTTGTTATACAACATTTATCGCTAGGACTTAAGTTTAGGAGCTATATTGGTTTGAATGAAAAAAGTAACGTTTCGCTAACAATTTTGTGTTGGAGCTTGTTTTACACACTCTAGCTCTTGTGGTGTTGCTTATATCGAAAATTTTATCAGTTTCCTATTCAGAAGCAGCAGATTATAGATATACATGTCCATGATCTATTGTTTTTACCAGTCGAGGAGAAGCTGAGTTTTTTTTTAAGAAGTTTATACCTAAATATCGTCTTAATATTTAATTATGGTATGAATATTAGTTTGGAACACAAGAAAAATCAAATGATGGTGTAAAATATAAGTTTCATTAACACATATTTAATAAAATTGTTAAATTATATTTAACATATATTCAATATTTAAATTATATTGTTAAATATGATTTCATATTATTAAATCATATAAAATAACTCTTTCATATTTACATTGTATACATTACATCATTTTCATACTTGGTCCTAAAGACGTAACAGCTGGATAACATTCCAGTCACCAATTGAACAACCCACTCAAGACCAAAGGTACGAAGCGGATGAAAAAACGTCGTAAAAAAAGGGTACAAAACGGTACGATGAAATCGGTTTCATTTTCTTTTTAAAGTCTCATTTTTCATCATCTGTAGAGGTTACCTTTTTTGTACCTGAGCCCTTGATTAGTGTGTAAGCTTCTAATAAAGGTAATTTACCTGCTCTTTTTTGGAGCTCGTCTGTCCTCAGTGGAGCTCAAACTCATTTGGAACTATCTGAGGCAGTTCTCTTTGACGATCTCATTTCATTAATACTTTTTATTACATTTCAAAAAGATCTTAGAGACTTGCTTTCCTTTCTATCTCTAAAAATCCTCCAAGGAATCTGAAAGAAGAACTTATGATTTGGAAATTGAGTGCTACCAATGCGTAGTTTCTTTATATATTTTTTGTCATGTCATTATATTAGTAATACATCAACTTTAATAGATGTACCTTTCTGTACAGTTGTAAATTTCAATAAAAAAAATTATGAATAAATCAAAACAAAAAAACTTTGTAGAATATTATATGGAGTTTAAATTAAATGTTTACAGATGGATTATGTCTTTCTTTTGTATCACCAATTGCCATGCAGGACCATGAAAAACATACAAATCGGCATTTTTATTTGTAAAATGTACTTCGTTAATAGTATTGAGTTTTGTTGATACAAACATACGCTAGCTGCAAATTTCTTTATACCATTTGATTAAAGACTATTCCACTTTCTTATCAAATCCCAGTTAGACGCCGCTAATACGAGTAATAATTTATATACAAGCTAGTCAGTCATAGCATATCCGATGCCGATGAATTACTTCAATAACTATATCATAATGTAAATCTGTTAATTTTAGTCGTTTGTTTCCCTAATAATTGTTTTTTTTTTTTCACATATTAGTATATATATATGCCAATTAAAGATAAGCATGTATAAACAAGTATGTATGAACACCAATATCTACATAAATGGAAGTAGATATGCGAATATATGTTTTTATGTATTTGTAAATATTTTGTCTTGTGTGCATTCATATAATTCTTAATTCTTTGTCAATATATATCTTTCTTTTTTCTTAACGTATTGTAATTATTATATTGGCGTATATTTATTATATTATCATATTGTTATTATTATTATTTTTTTTTTTTTTACTCTTCTTTTTCTTATGTATATATTTATCCCGAAAGTTCTATTTTCAATTGTACACACACAGACACACTCATATTTATATATGTGTATATCATCTTTTATACATATTATTAATTTCGTTTGAAATTAAGATATCCAGAATATTATACAACATTATTATACATATTATACTTAAGGGACAATATGTCCCAGAAAAAAGAATTATCTCGACAATTTTATAGACCTAAGTGATCATTACTCTTACTTTGTACTATTTAAAAAAATACATTATCACCAGTCACACGAAGCAAAAATATATTACATAGAGTTTCTTTTGGTTTCCGTCGTTGCAATATCCTCGAGAAAAAGGGTTGCAAGAGTCTTCAGAAGAACAGAGGATATTATCGGGAGGCCGGGACCAAATAGGAAATAGGACAAGGAGAGGGATGAAAGGAGAAACGAAACGACAGAAAAAAAAAATAACAAAGAGATAGAAAGAAAAAGAAAAAGGATTATCAGAGAAGACCCGGGGCTCTGAGTGAGTGTGTGTGTGGAATTGGGGCGACCGAGGGGGAACCTGTCGCCATACACCTGTCCCTCTTCTCTTATAACATTTATAATAAAATATCTTATTATATTTATAATATCATTACTATAGTTTATATATTAAACATATATTTAAATGCCACGAAATTTTCTAAATCTAATTTAAATGACCTATGTTCCATTAATTAGAAGTGTTTTGTTATCTTTTAAATTAGTAAACCTTATCTTCTTAAAACTAACGAATAAGAAATATTTTATTTGGTGTTGTCAAAATTCTTTCAATTAAATCGGACACCTCAAAAGTTTGAATCTGGTGCAAATACAGATTATATTGATATATATTTTTAAATAATGTTTCTTTTTTTTCTAATAATTTTAGTATCACTACTTTAATAAATATAACGAATAAAAAGCACTTTTACATAATTATACGTTAAAATTATTTATTTACCTAGCGATTGATTACGAACTTGTAATTCAAACTAGCATAATTTAATTCTCATCATTAAACATACGATAGATTTATCAATATTAAGTAAGCAAATATAAGTATAAAATATTTGTTTTTGTTTTTTTTAGTATCATGATTCATATTTTTTTTCTCTTTATTTTGTTATAATTATTGTGCATTCAAGGACTTGAAAATATGGCTTAGCCATGAAACACATTAACCAAATTTAAAAAAGGAGGAGGATATCAATTTGAAAGTATTTTTATATTTTTTTAATCATTATTATTTTATCTATTTTTTTTTTTTTTTTTGCAAGTTTGTTACGCGAATATTCCGTCAATCATAAATCGATTTTGATGATTATTTTTTGATATGTAAGTCATACGTAAATGGTGGTCCCATAAAAATTATATTGAAATCGGCATTTTAAATAGAGCAAACAAAAACACCGACTTCAAGATTAAACATACATGTACAAATTTGAAAAAAAAAAAAAAGTAAAAAAAAAAAATATTTTAATCACTTCACAAAAAATGACAAAAAATGAAACTATCGATACTTATATACCTATTTACGATTTATGATCATTTATTTTTGTAGTCGGTACCAGACAAATAGGCAGTTTAATCCTGCCTTTGTAACAAACTTTCAACACTGACGATTTCAGGTCCAAAAATAACTGATCATAAATTGTGAAGAGGTAAATATACTGAAGAGGTATATACTCTTTGTTTTGAATAATAATATTGGGAATAATTTATGATTAGTTATTTGAGGAATAAATGAAGGAAGCTAATTGTACAGAAGTGCAGAAAGTTTGTTGCAAAGGCAGGATAAACTGCCCTATTTGGCTGAAACGACAACAAAAATAACTGATCATAAATTGTCAAGAGGTGTACTCTCATAATTTATTTTTATAATTTCCTCGATTTTTTTTTTTTTTTAATGTTCTTTGTTTTGATGTAATTAAAATATTATTTTTTTACTTTTTAGTTCAAGATTGTACATGTAGGTTTAATCTTGAAGACGGTTTTTGGTTTTTGTTTTTCCTGAAAATTAACTTTTTCTAATTATTTTTTTTAAGGAGATGTTATTTGCTCTCTTCTTTTTCATTATACTTTATTTATTATGTTTTTTCTTCTATGCCATCATCTTGATTTTCAACACTGCTATTTTTCTTGGATTAATTATTTGCTACGATGTATTCTTTATTTGTGGTTGATGAGAAATTACTCAAAAGCTCTGTATGTTGTATTAGATTCTACTAATTTCTCTCATCTATTTCTTAACCGTTTTCTCTTAGACCTGATGTCTTTATCGGTGAAGAAGCAACTTAAGACAACAAATCACCGACGATTTCTCCAATAAAGTTTATTAATTCCTTCCATAGAGTGAGCTAATGAGGAGCTGCCCGCGATACATAACAAGGACAACTCAAGATATTTATTCGCAGATGATATCTTCACCAGCGGTTCGAGGTGGCGCCCTGTAGATGGTTGGATAAAAAACTCCCAACGAAGTCATCTCCGAGTAGTCGACGATAAATTTCCGGAACTTACAGACTTGCCGTGATTCGGACCCACCTGTGTTATCTTCTCGCATATTTCTTGTTTATTCGTCCCTTCTTGCTAGGGGTGGATGTTTAAATGACGTCTTTTTCAGAAGAAGCGTCATAAGATAATGCGATAGTCCTGCGTAAATTTCAAGTCACGAAACTTTCTTGTAACACTTCTTATTTTCTTGTTACTTTACAACAGCAATTTACCGTTTCCTGTGATACTTTTAAGAAAATTAACATAATGAAAAAAAAGGGATATCTTTGTGAGTTAATGTTTCTACCACTCAAATTATTTAATAATATCTCCTTCCTCAATGATACTATGTTTTGCAGTTCTATTAATATAATATTATTTTAAGATCACTTACATTTTAAGCATTTTACAACCTGTTTCAAATATCTTTACAAATATTTTTCCCAACCAAGCAGAACACGTCTGCTCTATTGAAATGAAAAGAAAACTCTTTAAATAAACTGTAATAGAATAAAGTTGGGCTTACGATTTGATTCAGCTTGGTAAGGATGTTTTGTTTGGAGGCCAATGGGGATCTTTCCATCAATTAAGGGTGCCCAGTTTTTAGAGATTGGCTGTCATAAGAGAGTCAACCGCCTCCGAAGTCGATCCATGGCTGAAATAACAAAAATAATATTTCCTATCTACAGACGTACTTGAAGGCTCTAAAGCTTGAAGTTTGCATAATGACCAGTTAATTCATTAATACATCTAAAAAAGGTCAAAAGGATCTTAATAACCGTTGCATGAGAGAAATATGTAATTTATGTTCCTATCTTATAATCATGTTCACGATATTTTTATATTTTATATTTTTAGCAGAAAAGAGAAAAAATATACTACTGAATAAATAGGTTTTTTTGATTACTTTATTTTTTTAAGGTATGAGGTCAGAACCCAACGATATTTACTCCTATCATGATATTTAATTATTTTTAATCGTGTAGATCTCTCAACCGACTCATCAGGTGTAAGTACTGCTGGGTGCTCAACTCCCTTAAGCTTGACTAGTTGTCTTGCATATCATTATTAGATCTGCTTACTGCCTCGAGGTACAGGTGTGGATCTTAAAATTAAATTTGTAAAAAAGTCATTTCATGTCGATTTTGCAATTTCATATCAATATATTAATGTTGGATTAGTATAGTCAATATTTTTTTTTTAATGGTAATGATTCTAGTTGTGGCAAGTTGACATCTAAGAAGAACAGTGGAAAAATAATAAATTTGCAATTTTTAATATCAAGTAGTAGAGCCAAATATAGTAATGTAGGCAGAAATAAACATGCATATTGCTACCTATATCAAATAGTATACATTTTTAATTTTATATAGAGGTTAAAAAAATTGCCAAGTATAAAGCCAGACAGACATTCCAAAAGGAAGACCCTGAGGACAGCGGAAGACCTGAGGAGAGGCAGAGGATAGCGATAGGGCCTGCCGTGTCCACTGGCTAATGGTCCGCTCTGATTGAGTGCCCTACCAACGGAAGCTCTAAATCACAGCCTGGCTTCTGTACGTTCTCTATCCAGATCTGTTTTTTTATTTATTTATTTTTGTATTTATATATGGCTATTGTGCAATAAATAATATTATTTATAGCCAATATAAGGACAGCTCCCTGGTGATGAAGTCACATCGTGATCTCAAACCGAATCGATATTAATTAATAGGGTTCGGATTCGGGGGAGTGGTAATCTATTTGTGCCTCATAGCTGTCACTTTTAATAAATTAGAAGCATTGCTCAACTTTAATGTAAATTATTTTCACCATTCCAATTTATTTTTAATTACTTCTATATGAAACTAGTACGATCTCTTTACCTATAGGCATTAAAATTTTTAAATATATTTTTTGAACGAAAAATGCTATGATTCTATATGAGAAGATCTGCCTCTGTTCCCAACTAAAATCTTTGAAGAGGTGATCATTGAATGGGATAGCAACCTGACATCGATATTTTTCCATACATAAAGTAAACTAAACTATATATATATATATTTTTTTTTTTACCCCTTAAAATAAATGATAATTACAAAGACCTTAAAAGGATTATCAAAAGTGTCGTTTCAATAACCACTCCTCTCTTACTATTGTTTTTTTTTTTTTTGAAAAAATGTGGTAGAAGCAGGTATATATGAAATGTTGGTAGATTCAGCTTTGGAAACCATAATCGAATATTTTGTATACTCCTGCATTATCCCATAACCCCTCTCACTCAACCGGTGATGTTTGTTATGTTTTATATCAATTAACATGTTATTATGAACGTTATAACCACATTTACAAAATTTATTTTATTTTTATTTTTTTTTTTTTGGTTACGGATTATCAAACTGATTATTTTAAGTTATTGTCTTAAAAACTACTCAATAGTATTATCTAAGTTAATTATATATACAGGGTGAGTATCTCTTAGTATAAAAAAAAAAATTGGGTTAAACTAGATCAAAAATGTAGCTAAATGCCGCAAATCTCACCTTTCTATTCCAATCCGTTGCAGATATACGATAAATCGAAGACTTTTTTGAGGAAATCACGTTTTTTTTTTTTTTTTTTTCCCATAAAAACTGTAATATCTCCATTTTGTCTAAATATTTTTCAAATTTTGGCCACATTTTCAGATTTAGCATTAAATTCCCTATAAGAACAGAGTACACGTAACCTTGAATTTTACAAACTTGGTATCTAAAGAACAGCTTGATCTTCACCTTATTTGGGGAAGTCACAATGTCTTATTTACTTCAACGCTCACCGTTTTTCGTAAAAACTATCCACAAAACGTCAAATCTCACAAAAACTTGCAAATTTAATCAGCTTTCGAATGATATGTTAAACGTAATGATTTTGTTTCAATTTCATGGAGATATTTAATTTTGAAACCGAAAAACATGGTGTTCTCATTTTGTATACAAATCAGTTACTTGGGTAAATAAAACATTATGACAATCCCTTAATGGAAATGTGCATTTTAAACATAATAAACTCTTCATTGGAATAAAAAGCAAAGGAAAAAATGATTGTTTAATAGAAAATAAAGGAAAACTGTCAATAAAGCGACACTACATCAGAGGATCTCATGTTAATACATTTATTTATTTATTATGTGATTTATGGCTAGGTGAGTCTCATTTTTACAGGGGAAGGCATTTCGACCATTCATAATAACGATATACATGGATTGGTAGAAATGCCATCCCCTGTAAAAACAGACTCATCTGCCCATACTTCAAAAAGTAGTATTCTTAGACACAACCTGCATTCAGTAGCTAACGGCAAAACTAAGGTCTATGTTCATTATCACTGGGTTTTAAACATTACATTGAAAATCTAATAAAATAAATCCTAAATAATAATAATAAATAAATAAATGTAATAACATGAGATCCTCTGATGTAGTGTCGCTTTATTGACAGTTTTCCTTTATTTTCTATTAAACAATCATTTTTTCCCTTGCTTTTTATTCCAATGAAGAGTTTATTATGTTTAAAATGCACATTTCCATTAAGGGATTGTCATAATGTTTTATTTACCCAAGTAACTGATTTGTATACAAAATGAGAACACCATGTTTTTTTTTCGGTTTCAAAATTAAATATCTCCATGAAATTGAAACAAAATCATTACGTTTAACATATCATTCGAAAGCTGATTAAATTTGCAAGTTTTTGTGAGATTTGACGTTTTGTGGATAGTTTTTTACGAAAAACGGTGAGCGTTGAAGTAAATAAGACATTGTGACTTCCCCAAATAAGGTGAAGATCAAGCTGTTCTTTAGATACCAAGTTTGTAAAATTCAAGGTTACGTGTACTCTGTTCTTATAGGGAATTTAATGCTAAATCTGAAAATGTGGCCAAAATTTGAAAAATATTTAGACAAAATGGAGATATTACAGTTTTTTTTTTATGGGAAAAAACGTGATTTCCTCAAAAAAGTCTTCGATTTATCGTATATATGCAACGGATTGGAATAGAAAGGTGAGATTTGCGGCATTTAGCTACATTTTTGATCTAGTTTAACCCAATTTTTTTTTTTACACTAAGAGATACTCACCCTGTATAATTAAAGTATTTAAAAAAAATGAATAATTAATATCATTATGTTTTTGTTGCTATTCTATTACAGGAAATTGTACAATTATAAATAGCCTTTTTTTAATTTTTTATTTATGGAGTATTTGGAAGAATAATCAAACTCGTAAAATAACATTACTTTCTATAATTAGTACCAATCGATTCAATTCTCAACTTTAGTTCTTCAAAACGTTTTTTCCCAATGTACACTAATGTTGTGATTTTTTGTTTTGAAATTACTTAAAATGGAAGCGTAGATCTCCAAAATGAGATAAGTCAACTTTTAAATATTTTTTACAGCTAGTTGATAAAGGTAAAGGTGTCACTGGATCAGGAAGGAGAATTATTTTTTGTATGGCCGTTTTCGACGTGATTTAACAACTTTTTAAAGACAACCTTTCACCTAAAGATAATCTAGTAGAAAAACTATGAAAAAAAATTGAAAATCGGACTTTCCTGGCTTTGATATTCCATGCCTCAAATATTATTCTATCAATTCCAATCAATCTTTGCAATCTGTGTTGGGTGAGGAGAGATTGCTTTCCTACTTTTCTATTGTAACATTATTACGTATATTCAAGTAAAAAAAATGAGAGATTATTGCTGTTAGAAATTAACGTAAAATTAAACAACAAAAAATTAATTAAGAAAAAAATGAAATATAGAAATATAGTATGATCAAAATCTTTTAACAGCCTAAAAATAATAATCATTTAAGATATTTCTCAGGTATAATTTACAATTACCAATACAGCTTCTTGATTGTTTTCTTCTTTTTTTTTTCAGTCTTTCTTAGATATTTTATTATTGGTTTACAAACCTAGAGTATTATGAATGGTTAGAGCACCCTTACGAACTCTTCACCTCCAGGATACTCCGGAACCTCCGAGACCCCGCCGTACCGTTAAGACCGCCCACGCACTGGAGGATACATCGCCGCTGTCATAACCACGCACCGACAATTACCTGTTGCCGATAACATCCTCGTTGAAACGTTCGACGTACTGTTGTTGTTTATCTCTTCCATCTTCTCCTTATCTCCGGGTGATAATGATGAGTTAGACATCGCAGAACTACCATTCATATAGCCCAGCATTCAATTAACTAACCTGTATAATTAGTTAACGTCGGCTTGTATTTACATTTATAAGTGTGTCTACGATAAATTATTTAACGTACACAGCAGATAATTGTCATCTATTCGTGTGTAGATGTCTAGTAACACGGAGATGTGATTTCCTTTTTCCTTTATGAAAATAAATAAGTATACTTCCTTTTTATTTTATATAACTTTAGAGAGTGTATACTAACTAATTATATATATTCTCAGAGTCCACCCAGAAAAAATTGTGGACTCGGAATTTTAAATATTCTATTTTTACATTTTCATGATAGGAAAAGACTAGTATCACTTCACTAGTTCTGCATTAAGTGGTCTCTAGGCCATCTTCTTTTCAGACACCTTGGATGATTTTCACGAATGGAGGGTAAGGCTAGTTGGGAGATTAGTGTATTTGAGGGAATATGGAGTTTACTATAAAATAGGTATCTGGTTTGAGTCAAATCAGCAACATACGGAACATTAACATCGTTGTGGATGAGTTTGTTTAAGACTAATAAGGAGCATTGAGGATTTTATAAAGGATTTTGAATTATAAGGATTGGATAGTAAAACTAATAAGAATTAGCAGGTTTAGTGGAGCCCCATAGCTCAACTCCGTGTGGCCAAATGGGTCTAATTACTGTCATGTAAATAAGTTTTTTGTAATTTATTCGGAACTTTAAATGTTGGAGTAGTCTGAAACAACGAGCGGTTTCTTGTCTTTTATGTCTGGTTATCAAACTAACATTATAAAGCCATTGTAAATATTTTTTATTTTAATATATTTATACTTGTGTTTAAAATCTTATTTATTCCAGTAGAATATTTTCTTGACGCGAACCTTCTAGTGTTTTTATTATTAGTTATGGGTTTTTTGTTTATGAGGGTCAATAATTTTTTCGATATTTCCTCATACCTTTCTTGGGGACTATTTTGGAGGTGGCGACTCCTTATAAGAAATATAAGATAAATTGATTCCTCTAGAGAAAAGAACCCCGAAGAAAAGCTAACAACGATTTTCTATTGTATTCTTATGTATCTCAGGATTTTATTTCTCGAATAACTAACCAGAATTTTTTTTTTTCAAATGAATTAATAATATAGAGAGGAGAAAACTGGCTAATGATAACATTAGACTGGTAGAATTATTTTTGATACGACTACACAAAATTTATTAATATTTAAAACTTTTATGTATTGGACATAGAATGAGATAAATAAAAGGACATCTTAGTGACAATCTGTAGAAATTGTAAACACTAAAATCAGTGAAAGACTATTCTTCTTGTCGAATTTTACATTTATATTAATTTTATTCTGTTTTAATTTTTTTATTTATTCATTTAATTTATTATCCTTTATTTTTAAATTTTTCTGTAGAAGAATCCAATTGTAAATAGTATATAATTCAATTTTGTAATATACCTTCGTGTGGAATGTACCAATTGAAGAAAGATAAATTTCAGATTAATCATTTATTTCCCCCAATATTTATTGAAACTATTATCAATTTTTTTCTAGAATTTTTTTAATGATAAATTAAAAAATTTGAAACCATTGGAATTTTTTCTTGATTTTTCAATCTACTAATTCATTTCTATTTTTAAATTTTGAATAAACTGTTAAGAAATAAATATTAACTAGTCCTCTTGAGATTGAATAAATGATTGGTGTGAAAAGTTGATTGAGGGAGTTCATAACATCATTTCTCGGATAGGATGTACATTTTAAAAGTTCTTCGAAAAACTGCTTTTGGACTATTACTAAATTTCTTCTTTGTATATTGTCATTTTAACATGATATATTTACTAAAGATAGGTTATTTATTTTTACTTCATATTCGTATTTAAAATCTTCTTAGACGCAATAGTTGCAGTTGAGCAATGCTGTAATGTAAGGCTTCGTTGTACTAATCGATAATAACATATGAAAGTAGTACATCCAATTTAAGGACAGGCTTCAAAGGGATATTTCTCCGAAGCATAGCCATCCAAGTCATTAGCATTCCCAACAGCTTCTGGGCGCCCACTGGAGAACATATTCTGGAACAAGTGGCAGAGCCGTGTCTCCGTCAGTCAGCCAGACCTCCAGGTAGGCACAACCAGGCATGATAAGACACATAACCAGTCTAAAAGCGGACTGACAGTTCCCTGCAGTTGCGCAAGGACCCTGGCAGCCGTCCAATATCTATAAATCTGATTGCGCACCAAGTGGGTGTGAATTTCCTGTTTGTTCTGATAGATGTCACCGGAACGAGCCTTATTGAACGACGCATAAAGGCACTATTTGAATCGGAAACGGACGCACTGTTCGAAATCTGGAATGAGTGAAAACGATAGGTAAAAATGAACGATGCAGTAATGAATGAAAAAGGGGCAATGCGATATCGAATGATCCCGACCTCTGTTCGGTACTGCACATCAGCAATGTTCTCCAGTTGTTCTACGGTCATGGAAAACCTGCATGCTTTCAAAATTTGGCTTATTAACGTTATTCTTAAAAATTTTCTATATTTGACATTATAATGATAGTACATAACAGTCAATAGAATTAGGGATTGATTAACGGTTATCCGCTTCCACGGTATTAACTTTATTAGAAGTCTAGATGCAAATGTCATACATTCATCTTCAGTTCATAAAATATTGAAAGTAGTTTGAAATACATATTATATTTATTATTTTAATGTAATAAAGTGAGGAATGAAATCAGTGGGAAGCAAGTACAGCTATATGGATCTAATCTCTCCAATTCAAAATCCTTCGAAAAATCCTCAATGCTCCTTACTCTATCACAAATGAACTGATCCACAATCACCTTAATATCCCATATGTCGCTGATTTGACACGAACCAAATACCTTTTTTTCATTTTAAACTTACTCCTTATCCAAATCTAAACATTCCATTTCTGGCAATCCTCCGAGGCGTCTGAAAAGAAGATGGTTTCGGGATTTCCCTGTTTTGTAAATATGTATTTCATTAGAGTACTACTAATGGAGTACTACAAATAGTTTCTCTACAGATTTTAAGCGTCATTATTTTTCATTGTAAACCGCTTATTTACTAGATGTATTTGTAATTCAGTCGTAAATTTCTATTAATAAAAGTAAAAAAAAAAAAAAAAAAAAAAAGAAGGAGAATGATCTCACAGGTAAATGGAGACATCGTAGGGGGTTTTCTCTTAAGTAGTCGATATTCTGTTTCTAATGGAGACTAATTCAAAATAGGACTGTTGGGAATAATATTTTTGACATTAAAATAATAATAATTTAAATTTAAAATCAAGACTTTTAAACAGAAATAAAAATTTATTAGCTTGTTGCACTTATAATTTTAAATTCGATAGATATCTAAAGTTGTCCTCTTTATATGTTGTTTCTAGTGCAATAAGAAAAGCCAACCACTCATAGGGAAAACCCTTTAGGAGCATCCTTTTATTTGTGAGTACTTAAACCCTTTTTTTTTATTATATAATTTCCCACTCCTTACTCAGAGGTGCAACAATGTATGTTCGTTATATCTTCCCTCTAAAAACATTGACTAGTGCCGACATGCATTGTATTTCAATGCAATGATGATAATTTTATACATCATAGCTATTAAAAGGTTATCTTTTCTTTTCTAAGATTTTGTATTGATTGTTTCAGTATATAAAAAGTAATGACATGAAAATACTTTATTTGATTTACAAAAATAATCGCCTTTAGAATAATAATATAGGGTAATTATTGAGGAAAGACTGGCTTGGCTGAAATTGGTAAGCATGAATGAATACTTCATATTCAATTAAGGTTTTGGTATTGTTTTATTCTTTTACAAAACAATCCACTTTCTATTCTGACTATAAAACAAACATATCCCTCATTTACAATTGGAAATCGGAAAAAAAAGTAAAGAAGTATGTTTTTGTGCCTTTCAGAGATACTTTTTTTGTTTTTTATTTATTTATTCATTTTATAAACATTTATTTACAATATAGCAAACACATTTCTCTTTTACTATACATTATTTTTGGAATTAATATGACAAATGTCACAACCAATGACTATTATTTGCTTTGCTATTTCAACTCTAACGGAATTATTTATGCTATTATTTTTTTATGCCCCTCTCATTTAAAAAAAAAATTATATTATCTTTTTTCTACATTTTTTTTCTTTAATAGATCGATTATTATACAATAACCGCTAATAATTCTTTAACTCCAGTCACTTAGGAATCTCGAACGCTACCTCCCTGTATACTAATGATACCAACACCCATACTCAGAGGTATGATCACACAGTTCATACAGAGAGGAGACGGAGGAAAGAAACCTTGGAGCGCAGATAAGGCTCTAAGGCCAACTCTAAGGCAGGATACAAGGCCCTTATATAGCCTCTGAAGGATTCTACTCTGACGAAACTGAAACCTAAAAGGATTGCACGTCTCGTGTCCCTGTCTTCGCCTGGATGGTCCTGCGACATAGGGACATCCAAGAATCGAAAACAATACAGGATATACAAGGATTCATGAGAAATAACTACAGGGGAAGCCTACGTTGTTTTTGTCATTATGGGTCAAACACAAGTTTTACAACTTTTCATATTATAAACTAAATATTTACTACAACAATTCATAATTGAAGTATTAGAACATTGAAGAAAAAGAGTTAAATATACTTATGCATTTTTTAAAATCATAAAATAACGAGATCATAACATTATAGAGATATTTCATGCTTAATAAATACCATTTTTTTTTTTTTTTCAATCTGAGTTCTCAGTTCATTCATGTTTTCAGTAAAAACATCATTTAATGAAACAGATTTTTGCCCTCATGAATGTGATTATTAGATTCTTATTAGGTTTTTTTGCGCAGGCCAAGTGCCAATAAATAATAATAATAATAATTCAGGTTTTTATATTGCGAAAAAAATCAAAATATTTGGTGTAACATTTGAAGGGCATCTAAAGCGTGAATGTCCAAAAAAGTGGAAATTGATATTTTATCGCCACCGATTAGCTTGTACCATGAACTATCAGTTCAGGTGGTCTCATTGAGGCCAGAAGGAGAATTATCACTTTTTTGTAGATTTAGAACCCATTCCCAAAGATAACAAACAGTAGTTTATATTTTCGATTTTTATAAGAACAATGGTTACCAGTCATACCCCCTTATAGCCTCACACCTTTCATCTTTAGCTTCGTATAAGGATCATTATTACATTAAAGTCCACTTTTACGCCAGACAAGTGATTTTTTTCACCCTTGATCGCTAACTTTTCGGATTTTTTTTCACCATAGTGCTACTACTTGATTAAATAAAAGGTTTTAGCATTATTTATTTTGAGCAGATCCTTTCTAGAATTCAAACCCTAAAAATGTCATTACGGTAATTCCAAATATTTCGTAATTAGTATTTTAAAGACCCCTAAAAATGAACTCTCTTATATCTGATATCAGTTCATTTTACCATAATTTTCGTTCTATATCAAGTTTTTTAATAATATTTTTCCTTTCCTATAACTAATTCAAAAAGCTCACTGGTGAATCTGACGGAGAGAAATTTAGATAGATTTATTAAATTTTGTGATACTCTAATTATAATTATAAGATAATGAGATGAGTACACCTGTGCCTCTGGTACGAGTATCCTGGGATGAGTTATATAAAAAAAAAAAATACATGTTTAGATACCTCAATAAGTTTCCTGTTTTGTTTTTTTCTGCAAGATTTTGTTTACATCTCATTGTAGTTCTACTTTAAATCATACGTTTATGCACTTGAGTGTTTATTCAAATATGGCAATAGTATTTAGTTTACATCGTATCAGAGCATTGATTACTAAGGAATCACTTAATTTTTTTTGACAAGTATTTTTGACCAACCGAAAATGTTCCTAGGCGTTTCCAATAACAAGTTATTCTTTTTGTTAGCATATTTACAGTTTTGGGTTTATTATATTTACACAGTAAAATATATCGAATGATTTGGTTCTACCATCAGACACATTAAACTTAAACTACCTAGCGTTAAATATAAACAGAATGTGGAGTCCAATGTACTAATGTCCGACCTTAAACTATGGATAGACAACCCATAATAACTTTACTGTGCCTAAAGGAGATACCATAATTACCTTCAAGAGTTCCTTAAACTGTTTATTGTCATTTCTCTACGCTTTATTACAATATTCCATTACGTACATAACGTAATCTGAATATTTAGACAACTTGCTACTAATACTTACTCAAACCGGTTTTTATTAGACCATCTAAGATTTTTGTTACGTCTAAGAATTGTCAGTATAGAAGTATATGCAGCGTAAACTTAATATTTTAAAATATCATTGCAATGTAAAAATAAAACCTTTCAAATACTTAGCTGATAATATATATCATTAATTTGTTATAAATCATCTATAAATTTAAATGATAGGATGGCTCTGACTTAGTGTTTCCGCCTGGAAGATCCTGGTAGCCAGGAGGAGGAACTGCTGTCAGAAGAGATATTTTAATTAGGAGTGGACTGGAGATATCAGTCAATAGCATCTTCGCCACGACTGCTGGTTCACGACTCGACTAACAAAGGAAAACAAAAGAGAACGGGCCACTAGTGCCCGAGGACAGTTCTATAGCAGCACCTGATGACGACGGCTGGTCTCGGCTGAAAGGTCCTTCTCACAGGAGGAGGAACTGCTGTCAGAAGAGATATTTTAATTAGGAGTGGACTGGAGATATCAGTCAATAGCATCTTCGCCACGACTGCTGGTTCACGACTCGACTAACAAAGGAAAACAAAAGAGAACGGGCCACTAGTGCCCGAGGACAGTTCTATAGCAGCACCTGATGACGACGGCTGGTCTCGGCTGAAAGGTCCTTCTCACGGCCCTTCACCATCTTGTCCTAGGACCTCCTTTTTATTGCAGGAAATTCTCGTCTAAGAGGAAGATGAGAATGTTGAAAAAAAAATACAGATTTAATTAAGAAAAAATAACAAGGAGAGTATTATAGATAAACCTTGAGCAGTAACAGGATGAGAACTGACCTAACTAATAGAGCGTTAGATCATCATCATTTACTGTAGGTTTTAATAATGAACGTAATTTTTATATTATATATATGCCTGCAAAAACAACGCGAATATCCGTACTTATTCTTCTTCATACCTTCCGCTTTTCTTCCACACCAGTTCTCCATCATCCTCTTAGACTGTTTCTCTCGCTCTTCCCAAGTCCATTTTCTCCCTCATCTCTCTCTCTCATCTCCACAAGTACGTCACCATCTTTCAGTTTTTCCCTAAAAGGTTCTCTATTTAAGCGGTCATTATCCCCGATTTTCACCCTGCCCAGCTCCTCTTTTATTTGTTTTACAAATCCCTCCATACCAGCAGACCTGGTCGAAAATTTTGTTTTTTAGTCTCTAATTGTTCATTCATTGAACATGTACCATAGAACCTCAGTTTCCTGGTACTCATGCTGTTTCCTTATCTTCTAAATTCTGAATATTTCTTATTTGGATTTTCGCTTTTATTTCTCTTGCGTAATTTCGAGTCCTTGAATCATCCTCAGAATTTTCCTCTCTATCTTCAGGACTTTCGCCAGGCACAGAAGGCTGAATTTTTCCATACCATGCAGTATCACTGGTCTTACTACCGTACTTTAGTGACTTATAATCTATTGTTTTTTTGTTTTTTTTATTGGGACTTAACTTCCTCATGTACTCGAACTAGTGCAGTAAGGTCGGCTTATTCTATAGGTTACCAATTTATTCTAGCAATTTTTTTTCGTTGGTCCATCCCGAAATTAATTCTAACATACCTAAGTGAGATTCAAAACCACGACCTTCTTTACCCAGCGCGCTGACAGAGACAGAGAAAATATTCAATACAAACGCCCCTAAATACAATTTTTTTGTCCCTTCACCTTCTTGCATTATATCCACTCTATAGATATCTATAAATCCGACTTAATCATCCCTCATACATTCACTATCTAGCCTCCCAAACTCAAAAGTTAATGATAACAAATGACTTAGTTATCGACAAATCCAAGTCTGAATCCAGAACAATTAAATTATTGTATGTGAATAAAAGTCGATATTTAAACTCCAAAAACGTTTCAACTCCATTGGCTCGTTATTAATACAGTTCTTCATATGTTAGATTTTATTTTATACAGTTTTAACGTTTGAAACATTACTTTATAAATTTATCTATGAAAGTATCTAGTCAACTCCTGCTCCACTCATGAAGAATGACGCTGGAGAATCCTTAAGCTCCGTGTATTCCTCGTCAGAGTTGTATAGTCTTCAGGTTGATTATAAATATTGCATGTATGAAATAATAAAATAATTTTGTATGTGTGTGTGTATATATATATATATATATATATATATATATATATATATATATATATATATATATATATAATTCTGTTCTAATATTTGGTATAAATGGTATAAATAAAATCAGATTAGCTTTTCCACTGGTGACTATGGATAAAATTGTTTATTAAATGCATTTATAAAAGGTATCTTCGTATTTCATTATTAATTATTGAATTTTATATTTACGTGGGATGATAGTAGCAGTAAGTAAATATTTAATCAGTAGAATTAAAAACAGAAACATGCTTGTATGGTTTTTTACTTTATGAAATGCTCCATAAGTATACCAAATAAATAAACGTTACTGTGCAATCATAATGGGGTTCATTACTCTTACCTTAATGTATGTTTTTCTTGTTTAATAAAATTATGTATAATAATCAATTTTAGATTCTCGATTATAAAACAAAAATTAAGGAATCGTTTTTCAACAACCGATGATAATTTAAATTTGCTTTTAAAAATAAAAAAACAAAAAAATTATAAAATTATCATAAAAGAAAAAAATACACAGGAAATACTCCCCATATTAATTTATTCATTGATCTTTTGGTAAATTAAATCAAGTTATTAAATTTATAAAGTTAGTTCCCTATTAATTTCAAAAGACTAATTTACATGACAATAATCAGACGCACTTGATCATACGGAGTTGAGCTATGGGGCTCCACTAAAGCTTCCAATTCTTCTTGTAACCAATCCTTACAATACAAAATCATTTATAAAATCCTTTTTTTTTTTTCATTATTATATGACATAAAAACTTATATATAACGATGTATGTTCTCCAAACAAGACACCTATCCTTCCATGATAAGCTCCAAACTCACCAGCATCCACTAATCTCCCAACTTGCCTCCCGCTCGAATCCCGATAACCCTTCTGAAAATATATTCTTTTCTTTACTATTGAGATTTCATTGTGATAATTTAATCCCAAATTTACTTATGATTCGAGGAGAGCGGGTTAGTAAATGGGTGAGACAGTGAACTATGCTCCGTGGGCTGAGTTCGAGCCCAACTAATGCCTGGATCGACTTCAGGGTCTGAACACCCTTCAGGGGCACATCTAGGCACTACAAAGTGGATACCTTGAATCTGGAGAAAACCCTGGAGATTTAGTGTTATTGCTGAGCACATCTCTTCCTTTTATAACCATTGGTCACAAAACATGTGACCTTACTGATCCCAAGACCCTTCATGGGTTGTAGCGGTAGAGGTTTACTTATATATATTGTATATATTGTAGACAGTTGTAAATATCAATAATTAAATTTTATAGAAAAAAAAAACAAACAAAATATTATAATACTTTCTGCTGTAAGATGGCAACATAGAAACTATATATTTCATAGTTAGGTGGATACTTTAAAAAATGCATGCACTTTTAATCATGAGGCAAATTTTTAAACTTAAATTTATTTATTTAATTCAAAACAATTTTGTTTATTTTTATTAGAAAGTACTTTTTATTTATTTAATTATTTTGTTAGCTTAGTAAAAATCTTGTTTTAGGCTTTGACTTCGAACCCTGTTCTGATCATCTTGCTTTGATCTTCATCCTCTGATTTTCCTTTTAATCTTTCGACCCCGACAAAGTTCAGTTATTGTCATGATGGGACCCGAACGGCAACAGGAGGATAACACCAAGGAGGAAGTGTTCGCTCTAAAGACAGCCATTATAAATTACTTCTCCCGCGATAAGAATCGATTCCTGAGATGTTTTTTTTTTCCTTTAGATACAAGCGGCAATTATTCACGCTTCATCATAACATTCCGCCGAGCAGCTAGCGACGCCATGTCGGCTTGAAGCACATTTTGTAATTATCAAATGTCATGTCCTACATTCTCGATGAGCTGCAACAGCTTCTTAATGTCGAGGGAAGATGTTGCTTCCCCTTGTAATTACTTCGTCGGCTGTCTCCAGACATCAGTCGACATGTTTCTAAATTTTGTCAAAATGTTTATGCAACAAGACTCCTTCGAGGAACTTACTTCAACGTTACACCTTCTCACATTTAATATCCATAACTATAAGTTGTTTAAAAAATTTTCATTTGATTTGGAAACTATTAGAAATAGTGACTAGTTAATAATTTAATTTAATCATGAGTCGATGACTACAATTTAGAATACACATACATTAAAATATGATACATCTAGTACGGAAAAATATGTTTTATATTTATTTATTAAAATTTTCGCGTTAATGCCTTGTTTTAATACTTTTGGTTTTATTAAAAAAATCCTTATATTCAGTGCTTCAATTTTCAAACTATTTTTTTTTTTATTTGCTTTTTTTTAAACCATATAAAACCTTCGCCGTCAACAATCTTAGAATAATTTAATATTTTGGGCAGAGATTGGAATGTTGATCAAATATCAACTTCTTTTTCAATTTTTGTTATGTTTATAGTTTTTTTTTTTTTTTTTTTAATTAAATTTCATTATTCGCCAAAACATAGTAGTTTGCAAAGCATCGTTCAATTTTTAATCGTTATGAATTAAGTTAAATTGCCTCTTTTTTTTATTTTTTATTATTTACTTATTTTTTATTTAATTTTTAATTTTTTTTTTTTCTGGTAGTTTAGTTTAACTAGTTTACTCTTAACGTTCCCCGAAAAGAAGGAATACCTCGCCCGAAATAAACTATGACTCTTTTTTGTTAATTATACAACTTTCCATAATTGTATTGAAGTGTCTAAAAATAGTCATTGTAATCTAAAAGTTCGTTATTATTCTCATACTGGTTAACTTCACAGTTTTAACTCCTTGAACGATAATAAGGAGATTTAATATTTATTTTTCTAATAACTGCAACTCTGACAGCTTCTGTCAACTTCTTAGTTAAGACAAGCCATGGTTTCCAGATAATGTTGACAGAACCGTTTAAGAAACAAGTCGGCTACCGCACTAACCATTGGAGTGCAGCCAACATTTACATGTAAATGCTCTGCTCCGATCAGCTTAAGTTGGTAACACTTTCTAATCGTACCGTTATTCGAAATGTCTGCTTAGTGTTAAGCAGAAAAAAACAAAACAATTCTAGCATTTCTAAAACCACTATTTTACTCCCTTCCGGCAAGAATAACAATAATAAAAGTCAGTGTAAGTTTATACGGTGATCGTCAACCTTTATATTGAAGGAACTTCTAACAATGACATAAACTCATTGTACGATGAGTAGAAAAAGAGATAGAACGTTAAAAAACAAACCACCCGATTTTTTCTTTCTGCCCTTGTTGGCATCATAAGGACATAAGGACGTTAAGCCCACGTAAACGAACAAATAGCCCGATTCCAAATTGCTTAATATACAAAGCTTTATTCAAATCTATAGCAACATATACCTCTAATTCCAGCCACTGCAAGACATAAGTAGCAGCTGAAATTTTGGAAAGGAGTAGAATTAATATCCAAATAGAATAGAATCACAAACGAAACGAAAGGTAAAAAGGAAAGTTCTGTAAATAATTGAAAGAAAAAAGTTTAAAAATTTCGGAAATGTTAAAGAAATGCTTTCATGTTACAAAACGTCAGAGAGATATATAGTCACTGGAGTGAAGAGGGGAAAAAGGAAGACTCAGGCAAAGATGAAAGGATTTAATAGAAGAAAGCCTAATTAGACACAGAATCAGGAAATAACAAACTATGGATCGAGGAGTCTGGAGGAGAAGCCTAGAACATATTTAGGCCAGTGAATATTTCTTATAAGGCTAGGAAAGTTAGGTCTTGAAATATTTTCTTATCATTTAAATATATGATTCTAAGTAGGACATTTTCAGTAGCTGATTCGTTCAAGAGAGATAAGTGAAATAATGTAATAGCACATTTTAAAAATAATACGAAAACCGAAAATCTGCAAGGTACTCTAGTCAGACATATAAATCACTAATAGTTGTTCTCGATTTGTTACTGTTTCAATAAATAGCAATTCATGTAGTAATGCTTACTTTGGATGTTGTTTAGAAATACATTTTTATTTCTGGCTATCGGTAGTACAGTACAAGGTTTTACCAAACATTCGGATGGCTTGTTTGTATGCATTTACCTCAACAGAATTAAGCATGAGAAATTATACGTATAACCAACTATCCTAATAAAATATAGTCTTCATAAGATTTTTAAACTTACCATTTCTTAACAAGTTAATCACAGGTAGCTCTATTAAACGAATGGCTTTCTTAATGATCACATAGTTACCTATGTCTTCTTCTACGAACACTGAACTAGGGTCGTTTCGGCAACTGATAGGAGCCATCGTGAGAGACGAAACGACAAGAGGATAAAGGTAGCACACTAATGAGGACACTAGCGGACAGACATACGGACACGCTAACTAGATGCCAGTGTGTGGCCTCCTCATTAACGACGTGACTCCACCGGTCTAAATATTGAAGTCTCTCTTAATTAGCCCCTGACAGTCGTGAGTCTATCCTCTGCTTATCGGGCTACGTCCGGAGGGTATATCTGGATGATGGAGTACTGTCTCGGGTCTAAGCTGAGGGCCTCTGAAGCTCTTCGGAAAAGTATGTGGGAGAATGTTTATTGGATTAGCTCATGAGCAGTTTCCTGCCAAAATGCATTTATTATATGATAGGTAGTTCTTATAATCCTCCATGGCCTAATCTACGAGGTGTGATCAAAAAGTTCCAGGACTGAATTTTTATACATTTATTCATACAACATACAGGTTATTCAAATTTGTCTCCTTCGAAGTACTCCCCTTGGGAAGCTATACACTTTTCCCACCGGTGTTTCCACTGATCAAAGGCCCCAGAAAACTCTTCTTTTGTAAAGGTGTTTAGCAGCTCCGTTGTTTTTTTCTTTAATTTCGTCAACTGTTTGAAATCTTCGTCCTCTCAGGTTTTTCTTGAGCTTCGGGAAAAGAAAAAAGTCGGCTGGAGCCAGGTCAGGTGAGTAGGGGGGCTGAGGAATGACAGTCATTGCGTTTTTTTTTACACAAAAAGGCCATCTTTAAACCTCTTGAACCACTGATGGCAGCATGATCGGCTTAGAGATTCTTCACCAAAAGCCTCTTGTAACATCAAAAAGGTTTCAGAAAACGTTTTGTTCAGTTTCACACAAAACTTCACACAAACACGTTGCTCTTATTTCACATCCATTTTCATAAAATAGCCAAACTCTATAAAACTAACCGTGAATTAATTGAAAATTCAAATAATTGCAGAAAATGGCAGAGGGAAGCAGATATACGTTTTTCTCACAAAAATTGTTAAAATTTCGGAATCTGTCAAGAAAAGCCAAGATAATTATTTACAAGATTGTGACGTACCCTTGTGAGACATGGACCCTCACCAAAGAAATAGAAAAAGTTCTTTTAGTGTGGGAGAGATAAGGGTTATGGAGCTAAGGTTATGAGAAGGAGTATGGTGCTCTCTACAAAGTCAGATACGCCAAAAAAGCAAGATTGCAGTGGCTCAGTAAGGTTGAAAGGATGTCTGTGCAAAGAATTCCAAGGAGAATGTTGTTGAGGCAGGCCTGATGGACAGTGACTGAGAGGCAGGCCGAGAGTGGCGTGGCTGCTAAATGTCGAATAGGATCTTCATAAATGAGAGTTAAAAGATGGAAGACAAAAGTTAAGGATCATCGGGAGTAGTAACGAACAGTGGAGGAGGCCAAGGTCTTCAAGAGCTGTAGAGTCCATAGGTGAGTGAGTGGGTGAGGGGAAATATATAAGTTGTACTAGTGACATAAACCCTAATATTACAAATATTAGTATAACAAATGTAGATGACTGGCTGATTACGTAACAAAAGAGATATTAGAGAGAGAGAGAGAGAGAGAGAGAGAGAGAGAGAGAGAGAGAGAGAGAGAGAGAGAGAGAGAGAGAGAGAGAGAGAGAGAGAGAGAGAGAGAGAGAGAGAGAGAGAGAGAGAGAGAGAGAGAGAGAGAGAGAGAGAGAGAGAGAGAGAGAGAGAGAGAGAGAGAGAGAGAGAGAGAGAGAGAGAAGAAGGGAGGAGGGAGGGAGGGAGGCAGAATTCTTAGGTTTATATTTGTAATTTGTAACAGAATATAGATTATTTGCTCACAGCAATGAACTAAGAGCAAAGACTTGTAATTGAGGAAAAATATATGCCTATATAAAATTTTCACTTAAAAGGGTTCACAGAAAATTAGGGTCTTGATGGTTATCTCAATCAAACTTATTTGCATTATTTTTTATTTGCTGATAATGAGAACTGTCTATTTATCAGCTATAGCTCTCATCTTAAATACAATTTTGTTTTTTTCATTTTGGAAAGGCTAAACCAGTGGAGACCTAATAGTTAGAGGGTTCAAGATTGAGAGCACCAAACACTTTAAGTATCTCTGTACCGTTGAAACCAAAAACAACAAAATGGAAGGCGAGATAATAGCAAGAATTGAGAATGGATACAAGTGCTACTGGCCACTCTGGAAAGTTTCTTAATATCCAGAAATACCAATTAAACAAATAATAAGGGCATATAAGACGGTCCTTTGTCCAGTTGTAATTTATGCTATTGAGACATGGACACTTACAGCAAGAGAAACGACATAGTATATGGGAGAAAAAGATTTAAAGGATAATATATGGCCCAACCAATGAAGGAAATAGTTTCCGCATTAAAACATATATTGAGCTAAAGCACCTATTTGGAGAACCTGATGTAGTTACATGAATCAAAAAGGGGGGAATTAATTTATTGTGTCGTGTACATCGTATGAATCCATAAAGATTCCCGAAAAAAATACTACAAGATCGTCTTGATGGAGGAAGAGGAAAAGACAGGCCCTGATTGTGATGGTTGGCCGATGTGGATGCTTATTTCTAATTCCTCGGTATGCGCACGTGGAGGAAAACCGCTGAAGATTGGTCTCAGTTAGAGAGGATCGCAGTGAGATTTTTATCTTGCTCATATTGAAAATCAACGGGACTAACTTTGTGGTATATACAGAAATAGAAATAGTAGAAAGGTTATTGCATACTGCATTATCACCTCTGGAGAAGATAAATAGACCACTTACGTGTTGTGATGTATTTATGTAATACATAGTATTTTACATAGTATTATACATAGTATTTTAGTAATACATAGATAGCTATTTTGAATTTAATTAATGAATTAGTGAGAACATCCTCTGTTGTTGCTGATATACTACAGATACAACACTTTAACCAGCATACTAATGTTGATTTGTAAGCTAGATCTAAATCCCGTTGGTAGTACATTCGAAGTATAGATTTCCACCTCTTCCTACCAGACGAAGATGATTCTCACTATTATAGCAGTCTGCTCCTGAATAAAAATGATAACTCCAGTTGTTCGGAAGATAGATAGGTAATGTCTGATTGATGGATAGTTGGTTTATATACTTCTGCGATTTCTTTAATAATTATTTTTAAGTATTGTTTTTAATTAACTTTATGTTAAGAAACCATTTAAGATTTATATATTGGATTCGCTGGGCATTCGTTACAAAAGCCGTATTGTAATCTGTTTAAATGGGCTCGTAAAGTCGTCAGAATTTAATAATAAACTAATCAAAAAAGTTAGTATCGAACCGATATGCATTAGGCGTACTCCACGATGTAGATGGGAGGATTGGGTTGATCTTGGTTGTAATCGAGGGAGGAGTGTGATGAGGGAGTGGTGGTATACAGGGTGAGTATCTCTTAGTGTAAAAAAAAAAAAATGGGTTAAACTAGATCAAAAATGTAGTTAAATGCCGCAGATCTCACCTTTCTATTCCAATTCTTTGCAAATACACGATAAATAAAATACTTTTTTGAGGAAATCACGTTTTTCCCCATAACAACTGTAATGTCTAAATATTTTTCAAATTTTGGTAACATCTCCGGATTTAGCATTAAATTTCCTATAAGAACACAGTACACGTAACCTTAAAATTTACAAACTTGGTATCTAAAGAACAGCTTGATCTTCACCTTATTTAGGGAAGTCACAATGTCTCATTTACTTCAACGCTCACCGTCTTTCGAAAAAACTATCCACAAAACGTCTAATCTAAAAAAAAATTGCAAATTTAATCAGCTTTCGAATGATATGTTAAACGTAATGATTTTGTTTCAATTTCATGGAGATATTTACTTTTGAAACAGAAAAATAATGGTGTTCTCATTCGGCATACAAATCAGTTACTTGTGTAAATAAAACATCATGACAATCCCTTAATGGAAATATGCATTTTAAACATAATAAACTCTTCATTGGAATAAAAAGCAAAGACAAAAATGATTGTTTAATACAAAATAAAGGAAAACTGTCAATAAAGCGACACCAGATCAGAGGAACTCATGTTATAAAATTTATTTATTTATTATTATTATTTAGGATTTATTTTATTAGCTTTTCAATGTAATGTTTAAAACCCAGTGATAATGAACATAGACCTTAATTTTGACGTTAGCTTCTGATTGCAAATTGTGTCTAAGAATACTTTTTTTAAAGTGAATTTTATGGGCAGATGAGTCTGTTTTTACAGGGGATGGCGTTTCTACCATTCTATGTGGAGTATAGGAAATTTAATGCTAAATCCGAAAATGAGGCCAAAATTTGAAAAATATTTAAACAAAATGAAGATATTACAGTTTTTATGGGAAAAAACGTGATCTTCTCAAAAAAGTCTTTGATTTATCGTATATCTGCAACGGATTGGAATAGAAAGGTGAAATCTGCGGCATTTAACTACATTTTTGATCTAGTTTAACCCAATTTTTTTTTTTTTTACACTAAGAGATACTCACCCTGTAGACATCTAGCCTTTGCTTTGTATTGATTTCTTTACAGTATTTAACTCTTAATCTTTTTGTTTGATTGCTGTATGGTTTTCATATAGTGGCTCAACATTTTTTTGGTATTTAGCCTCCATGATGTCCGCTTTAGCCCAACATTGATCGATTATATGTTAGTTCTATACAAGATATATAAGTTTTGTTTTGCTATATTACTATATTGTTACTAATTTATTATCGTGAATGGTCAAAGTTTCCTTTTAATAGTGAACTAATAATTTAAAGATCGTGGGTAAATAAAAAAGTTTGTTTATTTCGTTTAACGTCACTTTTATGCTGCTATGGCTAATCGGACGATGCTACGGTGGGAGTCCTAAATTTTGCCTATCCAGGTATAATTAGGATAGGGATCTTTAAAAATAAAAAAGTAATGTGATGTAACCAGACAACAAGGTGGCTGGAAACAGACCTCCCAGTGTCAACCAGGAAACAAATCTTTACATACCTTTTCGATTTATTACAAGGGACTATTAATGTAATCGATACAAAAGATCTATAGTATAAGAAAATATCTTTGACACACGGTACCCTGATGATGGACGCACCCTACCTGCCTCCCTCAAATCCTTACAGTATTGTGTACAATATGCCTCCCGCAGGACAGATCTTGAGATAGAGCATCGCCAGCAGACACTCCGCAGACACGCCTACCTGCAGATGATCTGTCGCAGGTGATTGATTGAAGTACGACGATCGGTATCTCGGAGAACGTCAGTAGATAAGGAGACATTGATAAATATCTATATCTGGTAATCACTTATCAGTGAGGTGCTTAGTTCTTGGTCGCTTTGCTCGGCCTCTCGCTCTTAGTGATTATTTTTCCCATCGCTCGTTTGCCAAGCTTATTAATGACTGTTTGAGCTAATGATTGAAAACTGATGAACTGTTCGAATCTCTTCCTGTAGCTAGTCGTTTGAGTGAAGTGGTCGAGAGTACAGCTTATATTCTAATTTTATCAATATATTGAGATCATTAAACTAAATTCCAAAACATTTTAGGTAGCTGATCACCAATTTTCAATTATTAGCTGAAATAGTTATGTATGCAATTGCTTTTTGTTTAATAACATTCCAAAATGATAAACACTCATTACTCTTCTTATATATCAAAATCCTTCCAATCCTCTGATTCTTTACGGTCTTATCAAAGATCGTAAGATACCATTAATTATTTTAACTGGTCTTTATTAGCTTAAAGAAAATAAAATTCTATTTATTAAGTTTCCTAAGAGGAAGAGGAAGAAACAACTTTGATAGTAACCAAGGCCACTGAAAAAATATTGCAGAGGCTATAGTGATCAGGCAATATATATAATTATATAACTATCCTATTGATATAGCATTCCTATTGAAGAGGATTTTTTGTGTACGATCAGGTGGTTATGGCCCAGGATAAAGAAGACCTCATGTTGATGATGAGGAAGCTCATGCGATGTTACAAAGCCTTAGGAATGAAGATAAATTTTGATAAAACCGAATACATGGGTCATTCTCATAGCCTCAGCTAAAATTTAAAAAAAAAATTGAATTTTTAAAGTTGCTAAAATTTTTATTATTTTTGAGTTTTCTATTATAATATACCTTCTATTTATTAAATTCCCGGGTGGGGCCATTTTTTGTTTCTATTTACCACTGTTTTGAAGCATTTTATAGAGCTTTTCAAAGAAATGCTCTTGACCGTTACTCTCTCAACTGAGGGTCGGTTTGGACATGCACTTGTTACTATTGTTACTACGGTGATTGGTGGAACAGAGAACTGTGGAAGGATAGTTTGACCTAGCGGAAACTCAACGAAAGGAGGCACCGTTACAAAGAAGAAGAAGAAATAACTATCCATCTGGGAAGTGGATTTGTAAGAAAGGAGACATACACTTTGTCATTGCTACCATACTGAATCATTTCTACTGGGGCTGCTAGATTCTCAATGAAGGTGTTTTAGCTTGGCTTTCATCCACAAAAATGTTCCGTCTAAACATTAAGACGGAAAGTTGACCGTAATTCTTATTCTCCTTTGATGATTCCTGCAGCATCAGTCCGACCTCGACAAATCAAGAAAATGTGGTTCAGCGAATATTTAGAAGAAGACAACTGGAGTAATATTATGTATAAGGATAATACGCGTTTCTGTCTTTATAGTGATAGCAGACGCGAAAGAGTCAACATTGAATTGGGGAAGAGTCGCATAATCCACTATACCACCTGCAGTTAGGTGGAGGTAGTGTAATGGTCTGGGCTGTATTTTTTAAAGCAATTTTATCACTTTCCGTAATGCTCAAAAAATTATCGAGGAATACGTTTCTCAAACCGGGAATCTCCATTTGCAGGTATTTTCCATTTCTGGATGACCAAGCCTGGCCTCAAAGGGAAAGAGTTGTTTATTAAAGCTAAGGAAACGCGGGAATATCCTACCTGTCCCTTTCCACAGACCTCAGTACCATTGAAGACACACGGTATTCGGTGCAGAGAGGTTCTTGAATCACCTTCGCAGCTATTTGACCTTTAACAACTAAGTTCAGCATTGCAACATCTATGAGGTGTAATTTCTCAAGCAGTGAGCTATAAAATTGTAAAATGTATGTCTAATAGACGCACACAGATTCTGGCTTACATAGAAGATTATGAAGGTATACAAACAAAAAAAAATTGAACTAAAACCTTTTTTTTATAAACTTTCTTGCGATGAAAACTACAATTATTTCTTATAAATAGTTATGCATTTTATAATAAAAATAATTTGAAAATACTAGGTATAGTGCTAACCACAAAGTTAGCAATATCATTATTCTTTTTCAAGCAGTTTATGTTGGATGGGTCAAGCTGCTGATTGCATTATGCAGCTTATGATCATTACAACATTGGTTAGACTGATTTACACATCGTTAAGGCCACATAAGAACAAGATACTTACATGGTAGTTTTAAAGTTTCGTAACTCTAATTACTATAGTTAGGAGTAGATGTGAAAGAAAGCCCTGATATAATTAAAGGCTATTAATAAGTGTCTTATAAGGACAAGAGGCAGACAATAACTCCTCCTCATATACAATTACCAGCCAATGAAAAAGTCCGAGTCCTTGGGGTGAGGTCACGGCGGAGCGGAGGATTGATGCTGGAGATCCTATCTCGGTGTGGTTCCTCCTCGTCTGTAATTACAGAGTGGCTGACCTGGCCCAAAGTCCATTCATGTTTCGGCACCGCCTGGTATTAGTCATTCAATTCTTTCATAAAAATGATTATTAATATACTAATAAATTGTATGCATTGTTTAGATTCCACAATAGAAACCTAGATATGTGTTTATTTATGAGGTATATCAACTTTAGTATTATACAACAATTCTTAAAGTACTCACTCCTTCCTTTTAAGTTCACATAAAAAGAAAAAAAAAATATTTGTTCACTCCCAAAGATATATCAACCCTGTTATACACCTTTTACCCACAAAAATATGTCTTTCCTCCCATTTTAACCCATCCTCAACATTAAGGATATATTTACAACTTCTGATAGTTTCCTTAAGTATCAAAAAAAAAATTCAAAGCACTTTGCTACAAAGAATATATATAATTAATTTAAAAAACGTAATGCAATAAATCAAAAATGTTGATAAATATTGATCAAACATGTTTCAATCTGTGTGGAAAACCTTTCTAAAACTGATGATGAATGTTCAACATTCGAAACTAATCATAAAATAAAAAAATCTCCAGTAGAATTAGCAAAATGTGTTCTTTCCTTGAATATAATACAACCAGTTTGCAAGGTTTTAGAAAACAAAGTAAATGACTCAGATTGACTTTGTTTTCCATAATCTTCCTCAATTTCTTAAAATAATGTTTCTTAAAAAATGTTTTGATTTTATCCGGTAGGTTTTTACAAGACAGGGTTATCAATATGAGCATACTTTTCAATAAAACAAAATTTACAAAAAAAAAATTAATTCCATTCCACCCTAATACCAAAAATTAATACCAACCCTTCCATTCGCCTTTTACCCACAAAAATCCAATTCTTTTCTCTCATTTTAAAATAACCTTAACATTTTGGTAAGCAGCGTGAAAAAAATTACTTATAACTGTTAACAGAAATGAAAATTGGAATATTAATAATTAGTTTCTTCAACAATTTTCTAATTTTTGAATAATCTCTGGTAGTTTCCTTAAGTATCATGTTCTATTAAATAAATTCAAATAAACTATTCTAGTCTAAGTTGAAACTGAATCTTTCAATTCCTTGCACTTTTTATAGTACATTACTATTTTATATATATTGCTTAAACAAATTAGTTTACATTTTCTTATGTCACATTTTTTTTGTACTATATCTGGAAATTCACAACTCTAAAACATAACAAATCAACTCAATTTAAGCAATTTTAATGAAATTCGAATTCTGTATCTTTTATATGTCTATTGAATACGTATTTTTTGGAATTAAAAATGAAGCAAGATTTGTAGGTAGAGTGGATGCCTTGTTCATAATGAAAGATTAGATAACTAGTTTGGCTTCACTTGAGATCAGCTTAGGATGGTATAAAAGGATCAATATTAATAAGGTCCACGAATTATTTGCCACTTTTATTGGATGTTTTCTATTTAAAGGCTAGTTTCGAATGTTAAACATTGATCATAAGTTTAAAAAAAAAAAAAAATTCAAAAAAAAAATTCAAAATTCAAAGCTCTTTGCTACACAGATTATATATAATTAAATTAAAAAAAAAAAATACAAGAAATGAAAAATTTTGATAAATTTTGATCAAACATGTTTTAATCTGTGTGGCAAACATGTTTTATAGTCCAGTCGATGAGTGCCGAAATGAGGGGTATAGAGTGCATGAAATATGCCATAATTTTTAACTTCACAGCTTTGCTAAGAGTAGTTAGAAGGTAAACATATTAAAAGTCCCCGCCCCTGGGGGTTGAGCTAAAGGTGGGGGGAGGAGAGAAGATCCCAATTATGTTTTTTGATTATATCTCGAAAACTGTGTACTCTAAAAAAATATGTAGCAGATCAAAATTAAAGCTTATTAAATTTCCTATAAAATTAATCATATACGTATTCGTAGAAATTCCAACGGTTTTCGAGATATACGTTATATAAAATCGACAACTTTAGAAATAAAAAAAATGTTTACCTCTTTTTTTGTAAACATTTGAAGCAAATACCAGAAACGTGTATATAAAATTGAAGTAAATTTAATGCTCTACAATTTTGATTTGACGTTTTTTCTGAGAAACGATTATGGAATGTAATAGAAGCAAAAGTTTAGCAAAAAGTGAGGTGACATTTGTTTTTCCCGAAAATCACCAATTTTCAATAGCATATGTCTCGTAAACGGTTAGAATTACAACAAATTTATATAATAAATTTTATAGTAAATTTAATTAGCTTTTATGTTTATTTGAAACAGATTTTTCTAGAGTCAACAGTTTTCGAAATATCATGGAAAAACCAAATAAATGGAACTTCTCCCCTCCCCCCCCACCGTTAGCTCACCCTCCAGCGGCGGGGACTTTTGTATGTTTACCTTCCAACTATTCCTAAGGAAGCTATGAAGTCAAAAATTATCGCATATTCCATGCACTCTACAATGTGTTTAGTGACTGGACAATTATTATAATATAGTACTTTTCTAGAACAGAATGTTCAATATTCGAAACTAATCTTTGAATAAAAATAATTCCAATAGAATTAGCAAATAGTAAACTCGTTTAGGCCAAATCATCTATTTATTGGCCCATTAAAATCATTATGGATAATTTTATTAGTAACATTAAGAGGAACATCTTGAATAATTAGAAATATTAAGAATTGTTAGAACTGGTTACAGATGAATCAGAATATTTACTGGTGTCCCATAACTGAAGATATATGTATCAATTTTCTTAAAACTAAATACCGCTCATCTTTAAGCTATAACCGTACAAATATTTATAATATAAGTTAAGGAAGTATCCTATAAGGCGATGATAGAATTAATTTTTAAATCCTCAGTTTCAATTGATGATATATGATTTTGAAATTTAATCCTATCATTTAAATACTAGTAGATGAAAATTTAATTTAATAAAAACATTCAGAAAATATAACTATAAACAATTCCCTAAACACATTTGAATTGTTCTGTATTTTAATAAAAAATACTTGAAAATGTTACAAATGAATAAAAATGTTAGGAAATATTTCAAATCACTGCTGTGAAAATTTTCCTTGTTTTATTAAACAAAAACAAAACTGAAAATAAAACAACAGTTGCTGTCCAGTTTCATATCGGCCTCTGGTAGATAAACAAATCTCCAATCAACGAATCGAAAACAAACACTTTGAATATCCATCTAATGTATATCGGCAGGGTTAGAAATTTTAAAATCCGCATCGTTCAAATAATGTTATAGCATTTATCTGGTTCTCACCTTATTGATAAAATAGGAAAATACCACTTTTTTTAAAAATATTTGATAGCTACATTTTTTTTTTCTAGGACTTTAAACACATACGTCCTTCACAATAATTTGATTAATAATTGAAAATTAGCTTATTTTATATAAACATTATCAAATAATATAATCAGTATTAGGATGTACAAGAATCTTAGGCTACTTAATCAATGCCTCCATGTAAAACAGACTTCCGTTCAAAAAAATGTTTTTTTTTCTTTTTTGATCATACATTTTTTTTTTCTTCTATTACCCTCCTCCATTCCTCTGGCTATCTCAGAACCTATCTGCTTCTTCTTCTCCACAAGAGCCTTTAATTTGTTCACTGTATTCCTAAATTTTTCCTTATCTTTGATACTGCGAAACCCATATATATGCAACCTCCCTCTTTTATTTGTATTTTATAATATTATTTATAATTTATAGTCCCGTTACTTTATCAAATACTATCTTGTTAACTCTATTCATATTTCTTTTCTTCTGCCTGTGAGAATCTTATTCTCCTTTCCCCCATTGACTTTTCTAGGCTTTCAATATGTTCCTAAAGCTCATAATTCCTAATTAACCGCTATTTTCCCCCTCACTTCTTGGCCCTTATATCATTTTCGATAGCTCAATTATCATTCCTTGTTGATGAATCTCATAGTCTCCGCAACAAAGAGTATCAGCGGTTTTGAAACAGTTTTTAATATGTCTAGCTCCGGCATTCTCGTGATGATTCTTTTTTATTTATAAATTCCAGATTAAGAACCATAATTGATAAAATTTTACTATTTTACTATGTGTCACTAATGTATCCTCCAACTTTAGTCAAGTCAGTGAAGCAGTTTAAGTACTTATGGGTAGTAGCATAATTACTTAAACTGCTTTACTGACTTGACTTTCTCGTATTTGTTGTCCTTTGTTTCTTTATCATTAGCCCTATAAAAAAAATATTTTCACCCCACAAAAAAAAAAAAAAAAAAAAAAAAAAAAAAAAAAAAACCGAAAAAAAAAAAAAAAAAAAAAAAAAAAAAAAAAAAAAAAAAAAAAAAAAAACAGATAGACTTAAAAAGATTTCGTTTCAATATTTGAAACTTTTTTTTTCTGTAATTTACTTGTATTTCACACATATAGTAAAATACTAAATTTACTGGGATTCAAATTAACTGTTGAAAATTTTATATACATCCACATATTTATGAATTTGCTGTGAATATACCTAAACTACTGATGCTCTGATTGCACAATGATTAAATGTCGTATCGGTTTACCGTCTGATTAATCAGTTTTTTCTTGAACGGATCTGATACTTAGCTCTTTTGCTTTATACCATCCATCGTTGGACAGCTGCGCTGCCTGGAAAACCGGACCAGAAGGTCTACTCCATATTTCTGGAGCGAACCCTACGTGACGGTAGCCGGGAAGGCTAAGAGGCTATCAGGGGATAATGGCCGGTAGCCGACGGTAGCTAAATGATAGGCCTCTTTGATTGTTTTCCCCTGCCTCCTTTATTATTTATTTCGTTAATCGAATCCGCTCTTGGAGCCCGTCACTAATCACCGCTCAGTTGATGATTTAGTCGGCCGTGTCTGGACTTCCGACTTCCTCAATAGTGCTGCTTACTCCTAGGATACTACCATTCACTTATACCGCCCCCCCCCTCTACCAACACCATTATACTGCTATCAAAAAACATAAGTATAGCTCTGTGTAATGAGATCGGGTTCAAAAGGAGTCAATGATCCCAGTTATTGTCTAAGTACGAGCTCATCTAGGAAATAGCTGTTTTAATTGAAAAAATAAATCTAATAGCAACAAGAGTGCAGTAATAATAGGAGAATTTCCGTTGAAAATTCAAATTTAAATTAAAAAAATATATTTGCATAAAAAGGCATATGAATAAAATTTAAAAGAGAGAAGTTCAATAATAAGATTTATTTATTTATTTATTTTATTGATTGCCTCTAACCTTCAGGGTCATTGGCAGTCCATCTTCGATTATTTATCTCCTATATTCGTCCATAAAACCTGATAGCTTTTAGGAAATCCAACAGAGACTTCACTGATTTGTTATCATCTTGTAAGATTTCCTGAAGTGTGTTTGAAATTTTAAATCTCTCCCTTATTGATGAAAGCTGTGGACAGTCTACTAAAATGTGTTGTACTGTCCTGGGTTCCTGACAGTTGACGCAGGTAGGGGGCTCCAAACCACGGAGAAGTAGCCATGTGAGAATTCACAGTGGCCGATTCTCAGGCGGCACAAAATTATTTCTTCCTTTCTAGACGTCCTACAACTTGTTTGCCACTTAGCGGAGCAGTTCGTCTTTACTTGTAACAATTTAGACCTATATGTTTTCCAGTTTTCTTCCCACTTGGCTTGGATCGAGCATCTTACATGCCTCACCCAGTCTTCTTTAGGTGTAAGGTTGATGTTTTTAACAATATCACCATCACTAATTCTTGCTAACTGGGCTGCAGAATCAGCTCTTTCATTTCCAGAAATGCCACAGTGGGAAGGAACCCAAATAAAAATAATCGTATTGTTTTTTTTTCTCTTGAATTTTCCAAATAAGCTCGATAATTTCTAAAATTGTTACATGTTGAGACTGATCATTTTTTATTGCTAATAATACACTCATTGAATCCGTGACAATTACTGATTTTTCATGTTCGGCTTCCAGGCAGTGTAGGAGTGCTTCCTCAATAGCAGTTGCTTCTCCAGTGAAAACGGAGCAAACTTGAGGTAACTTAAAGAGACTTACTTCGTTTTCTGTCACCACTGCACAACCCGCTACTGAATTTTCACATTTTGAAGCGTCAGTATATAAGATTTTATGGTCCTGAAACTTTTCTAAAGGAAGTAAAAAAACTTTTGTTTGATTCAATAGGGATTGAATTACTTTTTCTGATTTTCTTCAGTGAAATATCAATGCATGGTTTATAATGGCACCAACGTGGTTTTATAATCCTTGGGTAGTGCTGAATATTATGGAGGCTAGTAACCAAATGGAATTCAGAGAGCAAGTTGAGTGCTCTTTGTTGGTAATTGCATTCTGTTGCCATGTATTCAGAAGAAACTACATTTAAAGGGGTGTTTTTTTAATGCAGATAATTTAGCTGCATATTTTGCAATAAGATATTTTCTCCTTAATATCAAGGAAGGCTCTGCACTTTCTGCATATATGCTAAGAACAGGTGAAGTTCTATAGGCACCCGTACATATCCTCAGAGCTGTATTGTGGACTAAGTCAAGCATTCGTAGAATCGATGGTTGAGCAAAGTTATAAATTACTGAACCATAGTCCATTTTACTACGTAAAGTGGCTTGATATATCTTCAATTGACACTTTCTATCAGCTCCCCAACTTAAATGCGAAAGGCATTTCAGCAGTCCCAGGCCTTTTGAGCAACTATCCTAGATATGCTTAATAAGGTTGATCCAGCTGAGTCGTTTATCTAAATACATACCCAAATATTTCCGGCTATCAATAAAAGCAACCTTAGTAGTACCCAAAGACAGCTCAGGATTACGCGAGCAGCTTCTTAAACGGCATATATGCATCGCATTTGTTTTGGATGTTGATATAACAAAACCGCTTTTTTTTTTTTGCCCATTCTTCACCAGTGTTTAAAGCTTCTTGCAACTTCCATTCGATGAAATCAGTAGATTTGCTTCGACTAAACAGAAGGATGTCATCAGCATAGAGGACAATTTTTGTCAGTTTCGGAATGTTAATTGCCAAGTCGTTTATAGCGATCAAAAACAGAGTTACACTAAGTGGCGAACCTTGCGGGGTACCATTGTTCAGCAAGTAAGTTGATGAAAATGATTCTCCTACTCTTACCCTAAACTTTCTTTCGTATAGGAAATTTTTGATATATTGGTAAATATAACCTTTGAACTGCCAATCCCTTAAAATTTTTAACAATCTTCCTCTCCACATAGTATCGTAGGCCTTTTCTAGATCTAAAAATATAGCAATGAGGTGTTCCTTGTGAGAGAAAGCTTCTTCTGACTCGTTCTGTAGCAGCATAATCGGATCGATGCATGAAAAGTTTTCTCTAAAGCCAAATTGAGAAGCTGAAAAGAAGCCTCTTTTTTCAATTATATCAACAAGTCTCCTATTGACCATCTTCTCTTGAATTTTCGATAGACATGAACTAAGCGATATGGGACGAAACTCAGTTGGATGACAGCTGTTAGGCTTCTTAGGGATTGGAACTATAATGGAAGTTTTCCAAATTTCAGGGAAACTGCCACTTCTCCACAATTCGTTATACATATTTAGTAAGTAAGCCATTCCTTCGTGTGGTAGATGAGCTATCATTTCGTAAGAAATGCCATCAATACCAGGAGCAGATCCTTTATTGTAATTTTGAATGGTAGATTCCAATTCCTTCCAACTAAAAGGAACATTAAAGGTTTCATAAGATGATTTTCTAATAATCAATCAAATTAATTGTTTTATCTCTACATTATTCAAAAATAGTATAGCTAACTTCACAAAGGGACTTATAAATTATACTTACAAACAACAAGATGGAAATTCTAAATTACTTGAGGTACCTATGATGGTATCGAAGGATCACTACAATTAGGATTGATGAATTACTTCAATTAAATAGGATTGGATCGTTCGATACTGAACTTAATACATCATATAGAAAATATTCTAGAATTAAATATTTATAAATCATTAGAAATAATAAAACCATTCAAAATCAATCTAGATTTGTATTCAAATGACTAGTCTATATTCCCAATAGTTCCATTTTAACTTTTCTTTGCAATTGGACTAGGAAAAATCAACCAGGCATACGGAAAAGCTAAAGGTTCATCGATCACCTCGACCCTTTTGTCTCTTTAAGCTCAGGCTGCTCTAGGTATGATATCTTTCAGAAGCCCCTTTTCATATTGCCTCCTTAGGCAAGTATCAACAAGTTTGATTTCTTGTCTTACATTTTTAAAATTTTTGGTTTGTTTACAACCTATGTTGCAAAGTGCTTAGGCTTTAAATTTTTTTTTTTTTTTTTTTTTTTTTTTTTTTTTTTTTTTTGTTTGATGATCAATGTTTAACATTCGAAAATAACTTTTACAAAGAAAATCCAATAGGAGTGGCAAATAATTCGTCTGCTCTATTCATATTTCTTCTACACTATCATACCTCAATTGAAGCCAAAAAAGTTATCTATTCTTTCATTATGAACTTGACATCCACTCTACCCGAAAATCTTGCTTCATTTTCAATTCCAGATAATACGTATTAATTAGGTATCTAAAAGAAGACTGCATTGGAATTTATACAACTAATGTTTAATTTCTCTACAATTCATAACCTTTTAATATATTTTTTAATATACGTTTTTTTTGGTACATTTTGTTTTATTGAAAAATATAGATTATACTGATAACCCTGCCGTAAAAAAAAAAAAAAAAAAAAAAAAAAAAAAAAAAAAAAAAATACTAACGGGAAAATCAAAACATCCTTTTAAGAAATATTATTTTTAAAAATTGAGCAAGATTTTAGAAAAAATAGTAAATGACTCAGGAACCGGATGGTGTTATATTCAAGGACCTTACACATTTTAGGACCAATTTTGGATGTTAATTCAAATAAATGATCATCTTGTCAAGGGGTATTATTAAAAATATTTTATTAGTATTACCAGTTTGTCCAATATGGTCTGCTTTTAAGTGTTAGGTGATATGCTTCGAGACCTTCTCGCATAAAAAATTAAATGTATTGCAGCCAACTTGTAGTTTCTTTTATCATAAATTTTTCATTTGATTCATGTATATTTTGTACTTTGTGAATTGTATTTTTGTTATAGTCGTATATGTTTGTAAGTAATTTTTTCTTTATTGTGTTATAGAGTGATATTCCATTTAAAATAATAAATATGGTCCACACATACAGTCTTCTCTGCTGACTCTTTATATCCCTACATACCATTTATACATGAAAAGGTTAAAGCACCTAACAATATAGTTTTTGCTAATGATATATCTGAATATAAGAATAATTAATGATCCCATGCCACCAATTGGCCGACGTCTGGCTGGTCATTTGGCTACTACAACATTACAAACTTCGGATCCGAACTAATGGGCCTTCAGGTGGCTGATAACGATCGCCAAGTGTTGGATAAATAAAAGAAAAAAAAATGATTAACGTTTCCAATACCAAATTATCATAACGTGATAGATGATGGTAAAAATTATTTCATTGTTGTATTTTCTATTAAATAATTTTAAGCTTATTACATAAATATTTTGTAAACATATTATGTTTAGGTGCTTGCTTCTGCATTCTGAATATTCTACTTTATTGTTTCATTCAAGCATTGTAATAAAAACAATACATTATTTATTCTTCGTTATTATTTTTCATTATCGATAATACTAAAGGTATCCTTTTAAAAAGGCGTTGGATACAAAATAAAAAGTTTTTGTGGTCTAACTTTCAACTGGGAACCACAGATGAGAAGATCTTTTGTCTAGGTTATTTTCAGTCTTCTGAGGTGTATGTCATTCGTGGCCATTTCATTGATGAGCATATCATTATCTTCATGAAGTCTGTAAGGAAATCGTATATAGAGGTTTTGTTTATGTTCGTTTACTGTGGGTACTTGTAAATCTGAGTGAAGTGTGTGGTTTGTAATGTACCGAGGTGATTTCGTGATTAGTCTTATTTGTAGTTTTTAAAGTGCATATTTTGCGTAGTCCTGTATATTTGTGTAGCTTAAGTCCATATGGGTTTAATGGTGAGTACTGTCTGTGTGTCATTCCAACATTACATACAAAGTTGTGTCTTGAAGCGATCTACATGAAATTTCTTGCAACTTAATTGTAACAAGTAGGTTCAAGGTACTTACCTCTTAAACGTTAAGTAGTTTTCACATGATTGGTTTTCATGCTTAAACTTGAATTCAAAACGTCAAAATCTATTTCCCTCACGTGTCCCATAACATGAGTTGGTAACGTTAAATCCAAATAAGTTCTCTATTTGTGCAATTATTAAGTTACATTTTTTTTTTTAATACCCTAGGTAAGTTGCAATATATTGAATTTTATAATTGAAACTGAGGCTAATGACTTACAAAAAGAAGAATGACTTCTAATGCCTGTGTTCCATAGGGTCATTCTATTTCCCTTACATTTTTTTTTAAAAAGCCATCCAAAGCATAACCAAGATTCATTCAATCATATTTTAGGCTTCCAACATTGCAGAAGATTCCCTCTAAACGGAGGGTAATAAAAAATTTCCTTTGTAAGTTGTCCGAAGTTTGTGTCGAATCAAGTGTTCGATTCGTGTCATTCTTAATGCTATTTCCTTCACATAATGATTTTTAAAGAAGGTAAGTTTGATTCTTGTTTTCTCTGCATTGAAATATTTATTTCTCATGAAGTTCAGACTTCCATTTGTTTTTTATTTTGTTTCGAAATGCGTATGGTGTTGTTAATCTTAAATCAAACTCAGAATTCTACTGAAAATATAAAATATATATTTTAAGTTTTATGTTTAAATGTGTAATTACTGTTGACTAATGACTTTTAATCGACTAGTTGATATCATACCCCTAAAAATTCTTTTGTACTATAAACATTTTATTATTTGAATTGTGAATGTTTTCTATTTCCCTCACACCCTCTCAGTTTACCTCACTTTCATGATTTCTTTCATGATAATAAATGTGCGTATAGACTACATTCTATAAAGGATTTTTTTTGCTAGTACCATTAGTAGACTTTTATAAAGATGTTTATGAAGAAATTTTTTTTTTTACATAATTTTTTTCTAATAGAATTGAAATTCCGACAAAATGATAGAATGGCCCATTTATTTTCTCGCTGTCAGATTTTTAATATCGACCGTTTTTGTAGCATTGAATACTAGAATTTCGGGATCTTGTATAGACTGACACGATTTTGTTTTACGTACGGCCCAAGGTTAGTCTTCTATCGACAAGTAGTAAATTCTGTTTGTCTATGTAATAGGCTAATTGTCGATGTATACAGGCGGACAAGAGTCATGTCTGATTGTAAAAGTTTTGTCCTGTGATTTGGTATAATAAGTTTTATGTGTCAATTTTTGGACCAGTTTAGTAATATTATTAAGTGGTGTTGAAGCGTAAATGATGCTTTGGTGGGGTACTTATGTATGTTTAATATTCATGTGTCATTAGTGTATGTTGCTGTTAAGGTATCAGGGCATATTAAACAGAATAATGTTTTAATTTGTTACAAAGAAACTAATTTTTTTTTTTTTAAACAACAAAATGTAATTTCGACCTTTATTTTAATCTATCAAAATTTATTAAATTACTGGAAATCGCCCTTGGCAACACAGATTAGAATCAAAACCAAACCATGGGACATCTAAATGACCTTTGCTAGAGAAATGTGCTAATGTTCCTCTAGGCAGCTACCTACTAAGGCTAGCTCGCAACTTCACTACTTAGACATATTACCCGGTTTTCTAGCTATTCCGCGTTCTATCTTATTCCTACTAGAAGGACTTGCGTAACCCCGGATGGAAAGCCATCTAATATCAGGGACGTTTCTTCGGACTCTGTGAAAGCGACAACGCAGAAGTGGAGGTCGTGTCTCCTGATTGATGGTCCTCGCTGGGATATTAACAATTTGAGTCGAAGCATGGTGTTCCCCAAGGACCTGTAAGGTACTGTAATCTCTCAGCCGTTCCTATTTCCACACAACTTTATTATTTATAGCATTTGTGGCAAGTCGAAGGTAATGGATTTGAAAAGGTTTTAACTCGCTCTATAGCTTTTTATCGCCTTAATCCTTTAATGACGTATATAATGGTATCTACAAAGACCTGACAAAAATGTGAAACTAATGATCTTAGTTTTCTAGTCCACTGCTGCAACTGAGATTTAAAGAATAATGGTTTTCATGATCTTCTAGTTCCTCACTGTCAGTATCATTTACTGCCCTTTATCATTCAATATTCTTTCAATTTGCAAATTCTCAATAAATAGAGACCACATAGTGCATGCATTATTAGTACAATGAAGCACTGAAATGATATACTAATTTAAAACAACAAAACAATGTAGTGGATCCACGAAATGAATCTTGATCTTCCCACCCTTCTAGAATAGGTTGGTATCCTGTAGGATAACTTGTCCTTCTTGCCCTAGCTAGATTACGTAAGGACGTTAAGCCCCAATAAACAAACAAAACAATACACCAAAAAAAAAATGTTTCAAAGTAAAAAACACATTTTTGGATTTAAATACTTATATATTTCCTAGATCTAGGACCTTTTTTTTCACTTATAATATGCTGATTTTGAGGCTAATACTGTGGTTCTGAGAATAATAATAGAACTGTAAAATTACTACCGAAAAAATGACACCATCATTCAAAACGCAATAACTACCCCATATGGTATTTCGCCCATCCAATTTCTTTCCTTGGAGTTTATATAATATATTGCATCAGCTTATCTGTTCAAAAACCAGGTAAAATATAGAGAGTTTCTTATCCACACTACAACAAATTTTCATAATCAGAAGACAAATGCTTGGTTACAATGGCCAATAATATGGACCGTGTCTCCTTTAAAAACTTTAAACGTAATCTGCAAGTCTTAATTTTCCGAATCCCTATAAATTTTCTCCCTAACCCAGAATCTTTTTCCTCACATATTGGGATCTATGGAATCGGTGAACCTTCACACCTCCATCAGTCCTCCAGGCAGCCTCCCCAGATAGCCAGAGGACAGCCATAAAGACGAGGATCAGGTACTCCGAGATGTTGGCGATAAAGCTGCCTCGCTGAAATGTGGCTCGGTAGATGCGTGTTTACACTGTCCGTAGGTGGCGTGGCTATGCGATGATTTACTCTCCAGTAATCGACCATAACTCCAGCCCTTCGCACCTTCTTCTTCTTCCGTGGGTGTGTCCTCAGGGGCAGATTTATGTCCTCGGTTTTCCGCGTTAGGAGAGACTTTCTAGGGTCTTTTACATCAAGAGTAATTTGGCCCTCTCCGTTGTCGAAGTTTAAAATTCTGTTAAATAGTGGTTCAAAAAGCCTGTATGGAAGTATGAACATATTTTCTTCATATAGGGTACCTAAATTTTGTTTAGTAATCTTTTTCTTATTTCACACCCCAATATAATTAGTTACGCATGTATCAAAAATTTTCTAGATATATATATTAAATTATTGTTTCATATTCCAGTTGAGATACTTTGATATTTCATCTACACTTCTACAGGGTGTCCCGAATTTAAATGGCAAAACTTCAGGAACTTATAGGGGACCGAAAAACTAAGACAAAAAGTCCTTTAGAGATTTGCTCTTTTTGGCTTAGTTTTAGGGAAAATCGCAAAAAAAGAAACAAAAAAAAATGTTACAGGTAGCGATTATCACCTTTCAAAGTTCGTCAGGCTAGGCAGTGAGATATGTAAACACTTAATGTTATCCTTTACATTCTTTTATTTGTTTACATTTTGGCTTCCTTCTAGGATAATAATTCCTAAATCAGTCTTCTTCAGTCAGTTACTCATATTTTTGTGTGAATAGCATCAGCCATACATATTCTCGCCGATTTCCAAATAGAAGAGTGCCTTATCGACGAGTCTTTTCGTTAACTTTTAATAGACTACGAGAGACTGGGTCATTTTTAATACGTAATGAAGGCGACTAATTCCAGGCAGCAATAAGAGCAGATTATCAGAGAAGAAATTGTGTCCAACGCCACTTCGATAACAATCCTGAGACTTTCATCCGAAGAGCATCTGCTGCATTAGCAATATCGCGGCAAGCAATATGGCTAACTTTAAAATGTGATAATCGCTACCCATACCATCTTCAAAAAGTTCAGAATTTATTACCTTAAGATTATGTCAAGAGATTGAATTTTAGTAACTCAAAAATCCCAGAGCTATTAGAGAGAATAGGTTTCAGCATGAATTTGCTATTAACGTTTGGCTTGAAATTTGGAACGGATTACTGGTGGGACCATATTTTTTACCTGGAAGATTGAATGGTATCACATTTACACATGTTTTGGAGAACGACTTTTCTAATTATTTAAATGACATTCCCTTACAGCAGCGGATTGAAATGTGGTTCCAACTTGATGGATGTCCAGCTCATTATAGCAGAGTTGCTCGAACTGGACTGGATATATATTATCCACAACGATGGATTGGACGTGGAGGATTAGTACCTTGGCCACCCAGATCACCTGATATGACACCCATGGATTTCTTCGTATGGGGAACCTTGAAGCAGAAAGTTTATTCGGTGTCAATCAACTCAAGAGAGTAATTAAGAGACTGAATCATAGATGCAGTGCACCAATTATCATCAGAACAATGTTTAGCTGCTAGTTATCAAGTGAGTGCTAAATGTAATGCTTGCATTGGTGCAAGAGGACAACATTTTGTTTCTTTTTTTGCGATTTTCAGACTTGTTTCTTCCTTTCTTAGGTTAAAACTAACATTCATTTTGTTTGTGTCTTATATTTTAACATTAATATAATCTGCGTATGAAAAAGTTGATGTTTTGAAGGTTTATATGCTTTTTTAACTGAAGGTAATTGTCTATCACTTAAAATTGGTCTTCAAAAATATTTAATATCATAGAAGTGGCAAATATTTTTCTGATTTTATTCTTTTAAGTTCCTATCATTATTTCTTTTTTTTTTTTTTTTTTTTTTTTTTGCTGGGAAGGAAAAAAAAACAAAACAAAAAAACATTTCTTGTACAACTTTCGGTATTTCTTCGAAATTTATATGTCATTATAGTATTGATTTAATTAATATTACTTATAATTTGTATTAATGCAATTAATGCAATCATTAGTAAAATATTGTAGATCTATTTCTTATTTATTTACATGTTTTTAATGAATAATAAAATATGGCTATAAAGAATATAGAATTTTTTTTTTACAAGTTTCCTTTAATCTCAGGACTTTTCTGCAGTTTCCGCAGAGGCGCACAGTTAAGGATTCCACAAGGGTAAGCAAATGATCGGATTAAACTCTCTCGGATGAGGGTGCACGTATTTTTTTCTCCCGCTTCATTCCCTGTTTTTTTTAACGTGGTATTTTTTTTTTCTGTTGGGGGCACCCCAGGGCCGGTTTCTAATTATAGAAGAAGATCCTCCGGGCTATAAAGTCACACAATATTGTTCTGTGCCCGATATTCGGTTTGTATCGGGAGGGGGATGTAGTGCACAAGTGGTGAACCGTTTAAAAAATTAATCCGATTCGATTAGACCTCGAGCTATATATATAGTTGAAGTAGAGGAGAGGGGGGGAGCGAAATAGGCCGTATTTTACATAGACGTCACAGATTAAGTCTTGGAGGGGCCCAGGAGCTGTGGGGTGAGGCTGGAAGGGGAAAAAAAAACTCACGAAAAAAAAGCAACATTGATGCTGAAGAGCCTTCGATTCGGTTAGGTGGCAATTTTTATAAATCACATTTACGATTGTGGAGTCCGGGACTAAATTCTTTAAGATACTGTTCCATTTAGTTTTATGCTTCGCTTGGGACTTGGCGGCTCTACTTTAGATTAAAGCCGCCTCCCTCCCTTACCTACCGGATCCGAGAGAGATCTTACCTCCCTACGTGGGGGCGTTCTGTTTATCAGGGCATCGGGGAGTATCGCTTCATCTCAAAGGTCTCGAGGGACTTCTAGGTCTTGCAAGAGGAACAATGAGGGGAGCAACAGGGATATTGAAAATAAAAATTAAAGTACAAAATCTCTTTGTTTAAAAAGTGTATTAAATTAAAACTTATAGGTAGCTAGAAAGAGAGGAAATGAAACTTTTTAAGTTCCCTATATCTTTGGGCGTGAGGCTAGGTGGCGCTTTCTCTACTACTCTTTTCAACCTGCATTAGCCGGATACATATGTTTAATAGTTCTCTAGGCCTTAGCTATTATGGAGTCACTTAATAACTTTGATGAGAAGATGAAGAAAGCAAATGAAAAGATAACGAAGTACATGACCACTTTCTCTTTGATCTATATGAAAATAAAACTGCGCGTTTTGTCAAAAGTCTCGTATGAAATGGTCGGGCCACACTGAAAGGATGTCTCGCAAATTACTAAATGAAACCAACGACGAAGAAGATAACTTGAAAACGTCAAGAAAGACCTGAACTCCTCATAGTTAGGGAAGCAGAGCCCAACCCAGGGTGTAAATTAATACATAATAAGATCATTATAAAAAATTAATTAGTCAAAGATCAAGGATATTACCTACTAGAATTGAAATATTTTTCAATCGTGTATTTTTATAAGAATATCCACCGGCCACACACACCCTACTTATGAAACACTGGCTATTCTCAATTAAGTTCAAAAAATATGACCATTCATAACGGTCACAATTCGGTAAAATAATAGGAATAATTCGGTAAAATAATTCTTATAATTCCGTTACTATCACTTTTAACCATTTTTGTTTGATAAGCGCAGTTATCTTTTCTATATCGGTTCAATGGTTTCGAGATTGATAAATGATTAGACAACAGAGGTCTTTCTATTTGCAAAATCATGTTAATTAGAGAAACCACAGTTATTTAAAACCCAAACACGGTTTTCCTTTGATGCTTGGACAGCTAAACCCAATGAGGTCGGCAGCTACAAGACAGGACTTCTCTATACTCCGAGGAATGCCCCTACATCGGGCGGTAGCAACTACACCGCAATAAGAAGACGACAGGTACCAGTGTCGGACACGGCAGAGCTGGTCAAGCTTTTAATTACTCCGAGACCATTGTTTTCTTGTTTCAGTCGTGTCTTCTTCTGATAAGTCTTCTTTCATCGTCCTCAGGGTCAAGTGGAAGAGCGTATGAAGGAGAAAATATTCTATTCGGGTGATAAGAATGTGTCAAAGATTTTTATTGGAATGTTTCACATTTATACTTACTTACATAGTAATCACAATGTAATTATTTTATTTTGAATATTCAAAATCATCCATTAGTTAAATTACCTTAACTGATTTTAAATGCTGAGGTACATAGTAAATTCAATATCTCTGACTACACATAGTAAACGACAAACCTGGAATACGTATACAAAATTCAAAAACGACAATAACTGGCAAGAGTGTACTATCAACTCTCTTTTCAAGGGTACAAATCATCATCTAACTTCTAAAGTGATAATATTATATACAACCATATACAGAAATCATGGAAAAACCAGATCAGAACTTTAGGATTCATCTAAGCATGGCTACACCAGCAAAATGACAAATCCTTTAATCTCTAATACTTCACTTCACCATTGTTTAAAACAAACCTGTATATTTCAGTTCAAATCATACCTTAAAACGACATTTACACAAAAATAAGCACAATGTGAACATAAGCAAAACAAATACGTTTCACTATTCACCCAAAAGCACACTATTCCATTCTTCCTCCCTGTTTCTACACGAAAATCACATTAGTAATGGCCTAGGGATCTCCTCCCACCGTTGTAACAACGAAGTTCTCAATAATAAATCATTTAGTCAATAAACCTGAGTTCTAATATTTTTCCACTTGAGATACGTATGATGATATTGAAGGATAAATACAATTCGATTGATGTCTTAATTGCCACATTTATTGGAATTATTATATTTTAAAACTAGTTTCAATTGTTAAAAATTCATCATCAGTTCTGAAACATAAAAGAGTTTTAAAACATCAGGACTTTTTTAAATTGATGATTACATAAAAGCTGTGTAAACTGAAATGTAATGACTGAAGCTGAAATGTAATGACACAGGAAAACATGATCAGAAAATGAAAGATTAAAAGAACTTCTAAAAGTATAATATAATAAGAACCAGAACTTCAACTTCAATATACATTAAAATTAAAATAAACTCAAATTCAATGAAGTTGAACCATGAAAAAACCAACCAGTCGTAGAATACACCCAACGGTTTGACCTAGTTGGCCATTTCTGCCTTCCCTTCCACTCTTGAAATCTTCATGAAATCCGTTTTGCCGCCTTAGGTGAGTACCAATATATTCGATTTCATGTCTTACGTTTATAAAAAACTTGAATATATACACACACACACACACACAAACATATTTTTAAATATATATATATATTTATATATATATATATACTTGGGTTATACCGGGGTCAAATATTTCTCTTATATATATATATATATATAATCTCTGTAACGTATAACATTTAATCTCTGTGCTGATGTTTTAAACATTTTGAAGAATGCTTAACATTCGAAACTAGTTTTCAAATAAATAAATTCAAATAGAAATACCAATCAATTAATTAGTCTTAATATATGTTTTTTTCCTCAAAATTACTTCATTTTTACTATCGATAGAGGTGAACGATTAAATCGTTGGTTTTTTTTTTTAATATAAATTCTATTCCCTTGCTCTCAGGAGAGGAGAACTTGAAGTTAGCCTAAAGAAAAGGAGTGAACCATTTTTGATGAGCTAACGAGACGACGGGATTGTGCTAGACAGCGCAAATAAATGGCTATAAAAGAAAAACAAGATTTAGAAAGCAACCGAGGACAGTAAAAATGGAGGAATGAAAATTATTGAAAGTGGCAAATCTATCCTTAAAAGACGCAGACCCTTCGGCAAGCTCATTAGGCAGCTAGGTCCATTTGTCATCGCTCTGTTGAGAGACTTGTTAAAATTGTTTAGAAATCAATTAACAGGGGGGCACCATTACCACGGCTACCTAAATCCTCAAACCTGTTTTTCCGACATGATTAAGAAAATGCTGCGGAGCGGAGACAGGTTCCGCCGAGATGGGCCCGTTACTCTTCCCCTATCGGACAGATCCAGGAGGCTGGTGAATAAAGACCCAATGGATATCACTAATTAGTATCGAGTTATTGACTGTCACAATTATAACTCGTCTCTCCACTCATTAGTGTCTCCGCTCTATTTCTTAATCACCGTCGATCCTTCATCCACTCTCGGGATGGATGGCTTCTTAGGAAATACCGTCCCGAAGGAAGATGCTATCGCATGTTTACGTCCGAACCTAGCCGATGGCATAATGTAATTTCAATGATCCCAGGTTGACCAGTTCTGATAAAATGGACATACCAAGAATTATATAACTAATACATCGCTCCTTCTGAAATCATTTAGACTGTGCGTGCTCTATCTTCTTCCTCGACAGTAGACATCTGAACCAATCAGGCCATTCCACTGAGATACACTTTTTTAATTTATTTAAAATTATAATTATTTTAAACAAGCCAAGTGTCTACTATTAGGGATGGAGTGCTATATCAATAACAATAATGTCTGTAAAGCTTTCAAGTGTAACAGGTTTCTCTTTCGACGCTCCTTAGAATAGATAAAAATATTATCATTTTATATATTTAGATAATTATTAGTTTTTCCTATTATTTTTTGTCTATTTGGTTCCTTATGTAAATCAAATATTTTCTAGGATTTTATAGTTTAGATAAAACCTAGACGTAGTTGACCGCATGATATTACATCTTTAAACCAAAATGATTGCTACATTGCTCACACTCATCCTCTACTGGATTTACTAGTGACGCAGCTGAGAATCATTGGGTCCCTCTTAGATCTGACATTCATTCTATTTGTGGTGGAAAGGACATTAGTTAGGAAAAAGCCTGTTTCGGGGTTTCACATGCTGAGCGTTTATATATATTTTGTGTGTCTTATTTATGTTTAATTTATTACATATTTTTATTTATTTTTTAATACTTTATATCTGGAATAGAAAGAAGTTATTTACTTATTTTTATGATAGATATGTTATTAATGGTTTAATTTTCATATATATTAGTCATTGCCTTTAATTGAGAAATATTGTAGCATTAATTGACTAAAAGCAGTTCTCTAAAAACAAAATAAAATATAAAAAGTACTAATTACTTCTTTTTGTGATCTTTTTTAAGGTTGTTGTTATTTTATTCAGGATTGTGTCATGTCTTGGAATATTATTGGCCTATGATATTCGTTAATTGTATTGTTTCGTGTTCAAGAAAAATAATATTTCAATAATCCTAATAGTATGGTGGTAGAAATGCACTGGTACATTACACGTGTGACTCAGAGCTAGGAAACCCATTGGTTTTTAAAGGCGGAACAATTCAGATAAAACAAGAGCTCTGACATTCTCCAGTGCTGGAGAACAGAAGACCTCAATTACCAGATGCTGGAGGCAATTCTGCCTGACCGAGAGAACTGTGTCGTACCGGGAAATGGCATTTGGTTGTAAACTTTCTAATAGAGCTCTCTGGAAAACAGGTTAAGTGTTTGCGGGTTGTCGTAGGTGGCTCAGTGTCTCTCAGTGCATGGCCATTTAAATAATAATACGTTTTAGATTAATTAATTATCTTAATTTACAAAATGACGCTTCATTGAGAGTGTGGATTTCATTTTATGATTTTCGTTCAGTAAACGATAAAAATTAATATAAAAAAAACTAATGGATATTCTTACATGCATAAATAAACCTTTTTCACTCAGTTACTCTATTAAACGTTACTTTTGGGTGCTTAGTCTGTAGAGCCAGTAATGATTTTTGTTATTACTTTCAATAAAAAATTAATATATATTGAAAACAAAACTAAGAACAATATTAAAAATAAAATGCAAGGATAAATAAGTATTTTTATATTCACTGGGTAAGAAGTGTTCTTCATTAATTAAGCTATTTGAGTAATATTTATTTTGAAATAAAAAAAAAAAAAGTTTTATTTTATTTAATCATTCTGATGACTTTGATTAACTAAATATGTGAAGTATGACTAGAAGAGTAGTAAAGCCATAAATAGGAAATAAAATAGCTATGCGAAAAGTAGTACTTATTAGTTTCTAGAATAATTTTGTTCAACATTGTTTCTGAATGTTTTATTTATTAATAGAAATTTATAACAGTATTACAAAAATATATCCAGTAAATGTAGAGTGATGACATGACAAAGACGTGTATAGGGACTAATCAACGAGAGCAATTTAATGAAAGTTCTACAATAGAAGAAGATCACAAGGCCATCTTTTTTTTCAGACGCCTTGGAGGATTCCCTGGAAAGGAATGGGAAGCAAGTGGATTTGGGTGAGTATTTAGTTTATTGTGAAAGAAAAGGTATCTGTTTCGTGCCATATCAGCGACATATTGGATATTAAGGTCCTTGCTGATCAGTTCATTTGTGACAAAGTAAGGAACATTTAAGATTTTTATAAGGATTTTGGATTGGAGTGATTGGATGCGGGAAGAATAACATGGATTGGTGAAATCCCTGTTTCTGAATTTTAAAATTAAAATATATAAAAATTTATAAAAATGTACTATATTTAGATGCCTTACAAAAAGCTAAATAAAATGAAATAAGATCAAAAATCATCTTATAATATAGAACGATAAATGAGAAAGGACAAAGAAGAGATACTTTTTAAAAACCGGTTAGTCTATATCTGGTGATATCAAGGCAAAGAGGCTAAGACGGGTTGGAAGTTCCCAACTGTCCATCAGGACGTCATTACAAAACTCTGAATACCACGCATGATACCACAGATATATCGATATCCAAAGCCAAATAAACTAAATTGGACAGGAAATAGACTGAGTCTTATTCATTAATTTTTTTTGTAATTAAAACCATGCGTTAATCTGTGAAAATCATCGCGATGAAGTAAAGACAGTGAAGAAGATGGGATAGGTGCCCGGAAAAAAAATGTTAATATAGACTAATGTATATTGCCCTTAAGAGCCAGGACCGCCATGCCTCTGCATTTGAATTTTAAATCACGAATAAGAAATGACATCTGATTAGCCTGACCTACCTCACTCCGTGTCTTATTGCTTGTCCCTGGTCCTCCGCATCTATTTTCAGCAAAATATCTTTAGCCCAATGTCATTATTATATATTAATAATATTTTCCTATTTTACTAGCCCATTAGTTTCTAATTTGAGTGCCTATATAGATTTGCATATATTTTCATATTTTACTTAACTTATTAAGTCATACCTAAATATTATTAGGAAAGGCATGTTATATTTCTATTAAGCACTTATAAATATATTAAGCCAAACATTTACTAATTATTATAAAATGTAAAAACGTGTCACATATTTTTTTTCGTTCAATTTAGATCATCCTTTCAGAATAATTATATTAAATTTAATTCATTATCTTTAATTATGAAACAATGAATCTATTAAGAATGAAATTATTTTCCTCACATTAGTATTTTTTTTATTATTATTAACTTCTTTTTTACAACTATTTGTCATAATTCTTCGTCAAAAATAAGTTCATTAACGAACATCAGTAAATTATAGAAAATATATATAAAAATAAAAATCTGTACATCATATGAAGAATTACTGTTTCCAAGTCAACTGTGTAAAGAGCTTTCAACTCTCAACAGCAAGGTTTTTCCCATCCATGAGTATCACATTATTGAGGCTGGGTGAGCCGTGGAAGGGTTTTCTAGGATCTATCTTTGGATAATTAATTATTTGCCTTTTTGAACCTCAAACTTAGTCCAGGATATAGAATTCTAGTTTCATACGTACTGTCACCACATCTCCACAATACATAAACATAAATAGTTAAATTATATTTTTAGTAAATTAGTTAATTTTTTTTTTAATTTCCTATTTCCAAAAAAAAAAAAAAAATATATATATATATATATATATATATATATATATATATATATATATATATATATATATATAAAACACTTTTTTTTTAAAATCTTTAAATAGTAATGCTTTATTTGCATATTTACTATTCTACATATTAATTCATTTAAGTATGTATGCATGTTCCGGACTTACAGCTCTTTAAACGGTGTAAAAAATAAAGAAAAATCCCAAATAATATAATTTAAAAAAATATATTTATGCATTTGTTTTGTTCTTTGGTGGGAGGTTTTTTTGTAATGACCGATTTCTCGGACAAGGGAATTTTCTGAATTGGTTGTTTTTTCAAGATATGTTTTAGTTTGTTCATAGATAAAAAGTTTGATATGGGTAAGATTAAGGATGTTGATATTTTTGTGAATCGAGGATAATCATTGACGATCCTCACAAGTTTTGGATTATTTCGAGTTAATTGTAGGTTTTTATACAAGTTGAGCTCCACACAGGCGAAGTATATAAAATTTGAGCTCGAATGTCTGTTCGGTACAAATAAGTTTAATTTAATTTTGGGGTCTTAATTTCGATTCTTTGTTTATGTGTTCTATGAAAGTTAGTAACCTGTATTCTGCCTTTATTTATGATGAATTAAATTATATACATCATTAAATAATTATATTTCCGTGATGAAATCACGATCGAATACCTTCTGTGATCCCATTCATTGTTTCGTTGTTCAGATTAACGCTTAGGTACGATTACCTTTCTTGTTCCAAGTCTTGTTTTCGAAAACTAGAAATGTTTTGAAACCCAGTAACCCGAACATACCTGAAGAGCCTAGAACAGATCGAGGTAAAGGCTATAGTTGACTCAGTAGTAGGTGCTAACTGCTCCCAACTGGGACTGACGCCTGTGTCGCAACACTGTCTGTCGCTCTATAAGGTCTGCCGCTGTTGGGCCTTCTTGGAGTCACTCTCCATGTCCGTTCTTCAGGGTGCGTGGTGAAATAGTAGAGAAGGTGGCGTAACTTAATCATATATCAAGCTTTAGTAGTAACAATCGAATTCAAATATCACATTTTGGCGTCAGGCAATGCAAGTAGCAAGCAATATCTCGAAAGAGACCAGGTATTTTTTTTTTTTTTTTTTTTTTAGATATTTATTGAAATTTTCAACTGAACATAATACAAAATAAAAATACATTAATGAAGGTGAAGATAATACTCAAAATGACATGTCAATTGCTTGTAAAAGTTTTATGAAATAAACTCCTGAGGCGATATACTGTTAGGACGCCTTAGAGGGTTTAAAAAATAGGTATGGGAAGCAAGACAAGTATTTGAATGGTAGAGGAGTTTACAATGAAATTGAAGGTATCTGGTTTGGGCTAAATAAGCAACATGTGGTACATTAGGATATCTACAGAAAAATATTTGTAAAGGAATTAACTATGAATAGACCTAATTTTATTTAACATCTGCCAGAATTATTTATCTAGCTAACTGTGTTTTCGAAATCGAGAGTGCCTTGGATTAATCGGTTAAAATATATATTAACGCAATACACTATAGATATATATTGTATATATATAAATATATATATATATATATATATAGATATGTATATATATATATATATTAAGCGAGTTTTAATATATATATATATATATATAAACACGAGACACTATAGATGTCGATATTTGTTTTCGTATCAATAGGAGTATTGAAGCTTCACTTTATCTTTGACTATGGATTTCTTATATCTTTTTCATTGTTCAGCAATGTTATTTGAGTTACTAGCTGCAGTTTGAGTGACTAAAGGCTATTATTGTTTTCAATATTACCTACATCATAAACAGTACATTATTTTTCAACGATACTTCTATTTCTAACACCAACCGGACAAAACTGTTAGTCGTTGCCATCTACTTTACAAAACAAACACTCAACCGACCATTAACATATCTATTAGGTACGAATAGAATGAAACTATTCCGTATCGAATTATTCTTAAAATCCTAAGAGCTCCAAGAGTTTGGAACTTATTCTTATGTTAGAAGTGAAACACAAAATTATGGAGTTCCATATTTTCATCTCTTTCATTACATAATAAATAAATATATGACTTTTGGTTATATACGATAATGATTTGGTTTCACCGGTGGAAACATTTTGTTGTATACCATAATATATGATATCGCGATACAGGATTTTACAGAAGAAAAAAAATATAAAAGGTGTTTTGAAATATTCTTTCCCTAATGTGTCCATGGTTGACCTCTTTTTGTTAGCCTGGATAATACTCGTTCTCACTTCTCTGATGCGGCTATCGTTTGTGAAACTGATGGTTTTAAATCTTTTTATCTGGAAATTGCCGCTTGTGAGGAACATATCCTAGCCGACGATATAATGTAATTTAACATTTTCCTTACATTATACACTCTTAGATTCCCCATTCATCGTTCATAAGACAAAGACATCTGGTAATAAGATAGCTTTTAAAATTTTGTAAAATAGAAATGAAGGAGAGAATTCTAAAACCAGCCGAGTCCATTTTTAAAGTATTTCACAGCTGGCCGAAAAAGGTAAAAGTCTGACTAGATAAGGAAGAGGCCTTATTTTTTGTATGACCGTTTTCAATGTAGTTGAACTACTTTTGGGAGAAAACCTTTCACATAAAATAATCTAGTAGATAAACAATAAAAAAAAAAAATCTGGAAATCGGACTTAGGTGGTTTTGGAATCCAACGCCTTAAATATATTAGTAGGGAGCTTTTTTACATCTTATTTTAAATCAGTAAAAAGCCTGTTAATTAAAAATAAATATTACTGCATTTGTTTAAATTTTGTTTCAAAAAACACAGAACTGATTTGATACCTGTAAATTGTTGGATCAGCATTTTATGAATTTTATTATTCGTTTTTGAAATGCACGACACGGTGACCGAAGGTGCCGTTCTTTCCTTCTTCGAGGTGCCCCTTACTCCAGATGTAACAGCCGTCCTGCTGCAGCCGAAATCCTCCTCCGACAGCTTACATAGAATACAAATGCCACGCAGAACAGGAAGTAGCCGCTGCAGTATACATTATAATGAATCCCCTAAACTATTTTATAAAAAAAATAAAATAAGAGGATCCTTTCTCGGAAGTGGTGGATCAGAATTCATTGCGGCCTTCCACTACGCACGCGCGCTGCTCGAGTGCATTCCTCGCTCCAACAGGAAGTCCCTGACTGCTCTGTAATTAATGTCTTCATACTCTAGCTTTTTATTTTTAAAACATCTAGAGTCTCTTATCAGGTATTTTCGGTTATAATATAACACATCAGATGCCCAGAATAAGAGATTTCTGATGCAAAGAAAATATGATAATGACCCATTGATAATACCTCTCAGCAAGATTTCAAGGAATTTAGTATTATTTGATCACATAAGGATATCTCTCGTCCGTTAAGATATGGAAGTGTATTTTTAGAATCATTTGTTATGACTATATATTTTTAAAGTATAATGTATGAATAATAGTAAACTCAAAAATATTGTCTTACTGTTCTTTAAGCTACTGAAAAATCAATATGTTTGACTCTGAATGTAGATTTCGGAATGCATTAATGTGGGCATTTTAAAATTTTGTTTAGATTTCCCTATGCACCTTTAAAGATACCGGAAAAATTTATAAATCATGTTTTAGTTTGGAATTAATGAATTTTCGTTAATTCTCTAGTTATAGAAATGGCATTTCTATCTGAGCTTCAAATAATTCATCAATTACTAATTTCATTGATTCTTCGATGCAATCATGCGTACCTCAACTAATTATCGTACGTTTATTGTTGTACTACATTTGTTAGCTTGATAAAGTTTGAGTATGATAAAAAGTGGCTAAACAAAAACCTCTAACTATACAAGATATAAAAGAAAATGTTATAACTGATTATGTATAATAAAGTAAAATAATAAAAGAAGAAATAAATAAAATTAAATACAATTATTTTGTCTCAGATTCGTTACTAGTGGCAAATCCAGTAGAAGCTAACATTTCTTTAGTACATTCTTTCCATTTCAATAGACACATACGTTAAGTTTTTTTTCTTTATTTAATTAATATTCGTAAATAATGGATTCATATAAAATCAGACTTCCATTTTAGTTCTCCTATAATGATAAATAACATTATTTATAAATACTTTATAAATTATTTGTAAAACAGTTATAAATAACAGTGTGCCATCTATATTGCTTATTGCCAATATTTGTGGCAGACTGTTATAATTATTCATGAAAAGTTAAACAATAAATAAATAAATCGTTATCAGTGATTTTTTTTTTCAACCATTTTTTCTTAATGCCAATCTGCTGGAAAAAAAGAAAAGATGAAAAATAAAAAGTTAATTTACAAATGTTGATCCATCCCGGGGAAAAGAAAACAAGCTGACTCAAAGAAATTTAAAAATAACGGAACATGCATAAAGTATTATGCAATTTTTTCTACTAAATATATAACATTTTTCTACATTAAATTTTTACTATCGGATAAAAAAAAGAAAGATTGACTGAATATACACATTGGCTTCAGTTCATCTTGATATTACCTAAATTTTCATTTCGCCATTTAGCGTATTCTAATTATTGCAAAAATAAAATCGTAATATAAGTTACATTACAAGTTAATGTTTTTAATTAAAAAATCATCTATTTCAGACTTTTTGGAATTATTTCTAAATAACTATTTAATTCTTTTAGATGTGATTTATTTAATGATGACCATGTTTTTAAATTAATATTTCCTTACGTCCTAGATGTTTTTTTTTGTTTTTTTTTTATAAAACTATAAATTTAAATGATTGTATTAAAAAATAAATAATTAAAAGAAAAATGTGTATTCAATACATTTTTCTTAACTATATCTGTATTAAAATGCATATATGCAATAAAAGGTGATATCATATTTATTTATATATATTTTTTGCTGTTTCAGCGTAATTTTCCCCGAAGAGATAATAGTTTTTATATTTAGCAGATAATAAATTCTTGATTGAGTATGCAAATACATTCAGTGTTACAAGATCTGACAACCAGAAGAGAAAATTAGTTTTGCATTGATTGATTCATCTAATATAATACGACAGTTACTAGTTTTTTCATGTTTGCATAAACTATTTTTTTAATCACAGGCCTAGTTGTAATGACACATTCGCTAATATTCAATACAGTTTCGTTCTAGTCCATTAAATATATAATTTATTCTCGAGATGTTTACTTAGTATAATATAGTTATTAAAACAGTTTTTTATGAATATTACTCTTTTACATGCATCGTGAGGGGGATCACTCTTCAAGAGGCTGGCCTCCGACCTAGTTCCAGAGATAGACATCCATGCTCCTTCGGATCCAGGACACTGTTGAAGTCCTCCGGAGCTTTCTGGAGTGGTTTGGATAGCTAATTGACTGCAGGAGAGAGATCTTCCCACATCGGACCACTTTCCGCTTCCAGTCTTATCTGCCTCTCACGGCCTCCAACTCTGCCACCGGTTAGGTGACATCTGAATGTAGAAGATTCTGTAGAGATACTTGAGGTCTGGCTGGATTCCAGAGGCTTTACTTCCCGCGTACTAAATCTAAAAAAAAAAAAAAAAAAAAAAAAAAAAAAAAAAAAAAAAAAAAAAAAAAAAAAAAAAAAAAAAAAAAAAAAATTAAAAAAAAAAAAAAAAAAAAAAAATAGAATATTAGTACCATTTTATCAATTACTAACGAAAATTGATCAGTACATCAATACAACTATGATTGAACCAGTGTTTACTCTGAATTTCGTTTCCGGGACAGTTCCACTAATTCCTCAACCACATTATCGTTTATTCATTCACACAAATTTTACTAAAAACAATTATAGATATTGCTCAATTCGACAAAATCCAAAGAGCAGTAGAAATTAAATCTATTCCAAATGTTATAATGCAATGGTCGTTGAATTTCTTTGTAATTTTCAGATGTTTTAAAATATATTTAGTAGTAGTAATAAAAATAGAAATTATAAGAAATAACATGGTATATTCAACGAAATTATAAACAGTAAAGAACTTAGGGCACAGTTAATTATAAAAGAATGATTAACCCAAAATTTCAGACTGCGATTGCTATTCAACACTAAAAACTGTTGCTTTTTCAAACCCATATGAAATACTTCTTCGCAAATATTCCATTATCTGATCTGCTAAAGTGATATGTAAGCTCGAACTACAAACAGCGTAATCCGAAAATAGTTACCTTTTAAGGATCTTCCAACATTAGCAATGGAACTCTATATACCAAAAACAAGATTAAAAGATAAATAAATAAATAAATGCATAATCGATCTTATATAATTTTTTCACCATAATTCATCAATCATAAATTTTAATTAAAACGATTAGATTGCTAAAACTTATTTTAATTATGTTACTTTCTTGTTTATGATTTCCTTTTATAAATTAGGAAATATTTTGTCAAGTGCGAAACTCTTATTTCAAGAAAAACGCGGCTTAGAATTTTCTTCAGAAAGGAATATTCAACTTTCTAGTAGATATATAACGTAGCCCATCAGACTTAAATTTAAAAAATAGATAAATAGGGTATCAGGTGGTGCCTATATTCCAAAATAGAACAATAAGTTAATATAAATAATTCATTTTATCAAGGTCTGTAGTTATTATTAGTAAATCACAATTTTAGCAGCACGTATTTCTGTTTCTTTATAAGGTTAATTAAGATTCATTCATCAGATAACATACTTTTTTTATTTTAAAAATAATTATGATTCCTATAATATAGAAAAAATCAATTAAAGTAGACAAAATATATGTAATAAATCTAATCAGCGGATCTTTTATTAATAATGTTATAGTTTTATGTATAGACATAAATTTTAACCAACATGCCGAGATTACTAAAATGAATTTTAATTATGCTGCTGAATTGACTGTAATTTCTTTTAATAAATTAGATTATTCTTTATTAAAATTATTTATGTATTAGTATTTATTTATATTATATATGTGTCGTTTGTTGTAGAAAGAAGAATTATAAATGTTAGAAGTATGTTAATTTCAAAATATAACCACCATATTACGTTGGAGTTTTATGTTTTGTCCTATGGAAGAAATTCATTATTAGTGTTCGGAATTTCCTGAAGAAATGTGATCGGAATTTACGCTTACCAAAAGTGCTTATATTTTCTTCACATATTTATATATTGAATATTTATTCAGACATTTAAGTTAAATATGTTTTCCTTATTTTTAAATGGTTCATAATATTTTTGAACGCCGAGTAATTTTCTAAATGTCCGATAACTAGATTAATTAAAAAAACTGCCTTCTCTTAAAATAATTATGAAGTATATTTTATATTTATTTAAATAGAGTATATGAAGTATACTCTATATGAATGAGTATATGAAGTATATATGAATTTATTTATTCATTTAGAGTATATGAAGTATAAGTAATATTTATTTTTTACTGACTTATATAACAGAATAAATAATTATATGTCAGCCAGATTCGAACCTGTGTCACAGGGAGATAGGAGTTCAATATATTATACTATTTTATTTTTATATTATTATATTATTATACAGGAGGCGCGGTAGCTCAGTGGGTAAGGCACTTGACTACCATGCTCCCGGGCCCGAGTTCGAGTCCGACTAAAGGCAGAAAATTAATTTTCTGTTATTTCGACCGTGGATCGAATTCGAGGTCGGGAGACCCTCCTGGGGCACACCCAGCCTCCTAAAAAGTGGGTACCCTTACTTGGGGGAAAACCTGGCGGTTGAGCGTGAATTTTAGCCAAATCACCTCCTTTCACAACCACTGGCTTAAAAACAGTACAGCCTACCTAAGTACTGAACCCGAGACCCTTCATGGGTTGTAATGTGGTACAGGTTTTTTTTATTATATTATTATACCCACGGAGCTACTGCGCCTCTCCAATATGGTTTCAATAATAAATTTAGTTTATTGTTTTATGTCTCCTCAATATTCAACTATTTAGGAAGCTCTTATCTTATTTCTTGTTACTCATTTATTTCCTGGCAGGTCTTAGAGGTAATGGGGCATAGCACATTGAGAATTCTCAACATCAAGGAAGTCTTGCTGCGTTGGTTCCGAGTCAGACGGAAAACCAAATTGTTTGTAGATCAACCATTTCCTAACATTTATTTTTTAAAAAGTTCTGTATTTATTATTGTTATCATGATTTATCTTATTTATTTTCTGGATATGCCATTATTCTAAAAGAAATAATTAGCAATTATAGAAATAAACTAACTTCAAAATGAAACTACACCACATGTTTAAGTTTGATCTTTTTGTCGGTTTAACTTATTTGCAGTCAGAATTCCCGTAAAAAAAAAATGTAATTGGATATATACTCGTATACATATACTTTTATATAAATTGATATCATGTTCTGGCATTTCTGGAATCCTATCAAGAATTATTTGAATAATTTTTCTTGGTCTGAATACAAGATCCCTGATCAGATGTAACATATATACCTACTTATTTTTTAAACTTCTATTTTATAATTTACTTTGAGAAAAAGGTATGAAAATTCAAATCTATTATCAGATGATGGGGTGATCATATGGTGATTAAAGTGATAAAAGTTGTTGTAAACTAAGTATTGAAAATACCAGAAAACAATATACGTTTTTTTTTTTTTTTTTTTTCTTTTCAGTTGTAGAATAGCGGAAAACAATTCTTCAAGGTTTTGTTTATCTCCAGAAATAGAAAGAGATACCAGGAAGCAAAAGAAGCCAAATACCTCCCATCTATATTATTATTATTTTTTCTTTAGTTTCTCATTTTATTATGTCCCTGATCAGATGTAACATATATACCTACTTATTTTTTAAACTTCTATTTTATAATTTACTTTGAGAAAAAGGTATGAGCATTTTCTACACTCGAGTAATAATTGAAGAGCCACGAAAGAAGAGGATGATACCTCAATGCAATCGGTGCCAACAGTACGGTCATACTAAGACCTACTGCAATTACACACCCAAATGTGTAAGATGCGGCCAAACACACGCAAGTTCCTCATGCCAGAAAAAACGCGTGATACCCCAGCTACATGTGCAAATTGCCAGGGCGCACATCCTGCGAACTACAGAGGATGTCAAATCTTGAAGGAGTTAAGAAACATGAGAAATTCACGAGTTCTCCATAATCGAAGGTTTGCACCCTCTCAATCTACCTCTATCTCAATTGGGCCACAAGACTCTCCTCCATTGCAGCAGCACTCACAGCAACCTCAGCTCACTCAACTAGTTCCAAGAATGCAGCAGGACCCACAGCAACCTCAGCCCACTCAACTAGTTTCAAGAATGCAGCAGCAAGGACCTCCACACACTTGTCCAGCTCCTGAAGGAAGACAGCAACAGAATGCGTTCATGTCAGGTATGAGGCAGAACAGCAGCCGGTAGCCCCAGCTGATAATTATCCTCCCCAAATATTGAATTTGTTAAATGGTTTAGATAACCTCATCGAACCCCTTTTTGGTTTCCTCCAACAACTTACACAAATCAGACAAGCCTTCAACCCAGCTTATGGACCCTAATTATTTAACTGTGGGTTCCTTGTCCATCCTTCTTTGGAATACGAACGGACTTCTTCAACACATAAAACAGAACTTTTTACTTACACGAGAAACGTACCGACATCGCTTTTATTACAGAAACCCACCTCACTTCACGTCATAAAATAAGCATACCGGACTATACCATCTACAGGACCGATCACCCAGACAATACTTCGCACGGTGGGACTGCCATCATCATCAAAACATGTCTCAAACACCACTCTAAACATATTCCAATTACACCAGACATCCAAAGCAACAGCCATAACTCTTTACACAGCACAAATAACACTAACATTAGCAGCGGTGTACTGTCCTCCTCGGTATGCGCTGACCTCTGACATGTTTTGTAGCTTTTTTAAAAAGCTTGGAAGATGTTTCATAGCAGGAGGTGACTATAATGCAAAAAATCAACTATGGGGGTCACGGTTCCAAGAGGTAGAAACCTTCATTCTGCTCTCCATAAGCTTTCTTTAAACACTATAACTCCAAATTCTCCGACGTACTGGCCTACATCGAGACGTAAGACACCAGACTTACTAGACTTCTTTATCACTAAAGGACTACAGTCCGTACCTTACACAGTTAGAACTAGTTCTGACCTCTGTTCTGATCATTCCCTTATTCAACTGATCTTGTTTGAAGAGCCATGTATGAAAGAAGAACGCCCCACACTCATCCAAGGAAACATTAATTGGGACTGCTACGAAAGAATTTTAAAATAAAAAACTCTCAGTTCCAATTTCATTTAAAACAGGAAAAGAAATAGAGGACGCTGTTGACGTTTTCACAAAATGCATTCAGGAATCTGCGTGGTCCTCATCAGTTCCCAAAACCAAGAAAAGTTACCAGCCAAACTATCCACAGTATATAAGGGATTTGATCAGAATCAAGAGAAGAGCTCGTAAGGTATGGCAGACTAACAGACTACCATCGGACAAACATACATACAGCCAAATAAATAACGAATTAAAACGACAAATCCAAAAATTCAAACAGACTAACTATGATACATTCTTAACAAATCTCAATACTGACGATGGAAGCTTATGGAGGCATACAAAAAAGCTTTTAAAGCATCGTGAGGTGTCAGCACCACTCCGAAAAGAAGATGGCACTTGGGCCGAGTCGGAAAGCGAAATGTCTGAACTCTTCGCTGATCATCTATCGACTGTTTTCATACCTCATACAGACCTCACTGACAATGAACACGAAATTAACGTACAAGATACCCTTGACAATCCCTTACTACTAACGTTGCCTCCACCAGCCTTTAAGCCATCTGAAGTAATTCTAGAAATTAAAAAATTACAAACAAAAAAAGCCCCAGGACATGACTTGATTACTGCTGAGCTACTCCAGCATATGCCCAGAAAAGCTACAGTCTTTCTTACAACACTCTTTAATGCAATACTAAGGACAACTAAATTCCCATTGCAATGGAAATATTCACACGTATTAATGATACAAAAACCAAATAAAGACCCCAACTCTCCTTCTTCGTACAGACCCATCAGTTTACTTCCAATTTGCTCAAAAATTTTTGAAAAATTACTGTATAGACGAATTCTAGACATACTAACGAACAAAGACATACTACCTGAACACCAGTTTGGATTTCGTTCACAACACTCAACCATACACCAGCTTCACAGAGTCACAGACTACATTTCAGTTGCATTGGAGAAAAAATTATATGCTACTGGGGTATTCCTGGATGTAGCTCAAGCATTCGACAGAGTTTGGCACAATGGACTACTATTTAAACTTAAATCATTCCTTCCTTCCACTTACTATCTTATCCTTCTCTCTTTCCTTTCTGACAGATTTTTCTCTGTTCGACAAGGTTCGTATATCTCTTCTGTTCGACCAATTAGGGCTGGAGTACCGCAGGGATCGATTCTTGCACCTCTGCTATACATTGTTTACACACACGACATACCCACTTACCCTAACACTATAATAGCAACATACGCAGATGATACTGCAATTCTGACTAGACACTCAGACATAAATCAGGCTTCACTGACTCTCCAACACTATTTACAACAGTTACAAGACTGGTTCAACAAATGGAAAATTAAACTAAATAACGACAAATCACAGCACATAACTTTTGCACTTAGACATAACACCTGCCCCAACGTTTACATCAACAATGTTCCAATTAAACAGACTGACACTGTTCAATACCTAGGACTAATGTTCGACAGAAGGATGACATGGGGCCCACATGTGAAACAGAAACGCCTAAGCCTTAACAAAAGACTGAGACTATTATATCCAATTCTACATAAACGATCTAAATTGAAAATTACGCAAAGACTAAATACATATACTTACTTATTAAAACCTCTATGGACGTACGCCTCACAAATTTACGGAACTGCTAAAAAAAAAAACACACATCCAAAAAATACAGACTTTCCAGTCCAAAACTTTAAGACTCATTACACAATCACCCTGGTATGTCAATAACAAAACTTTACACACAGACTTACACATACCCATGGTACAAGATCACATCCAGACTTTATATAAAAGACTTCACGACAAACTTCACGGACATATCAATAATTTAATACAAAGTATGGCCTCCATAAGCTTGCCAGATAATACCCAAAGGAGACTAAAAAGGAGTTGGTTGAGGGATCTACTCCGTTAAAACGAATTAAATATCATGTTCATGTTAGGAGTAAGTACCGCTGGGTGCTGTCCTCCCTCATGCCTGACATGCCAATTATCTTTTATACAACAATTTATCACATCTGCTTGTTGTCACATGTTAAGTGACAGGTGTGGATTAAACAAATAAAGAGAAAAAAAAAAAAAAAAAAAAAAAAAATTATCAGATGATAAATCTTATTATTTATAATCGATTTTAATAGACTTTCTCAGTTTTGTTTGGGTCAGTCAGTAAAATTGCACTATATAGATTTGATACGTATTTATAAATTTTCAGATGTATCACTTCGTGTTTCCACAACTCAGCTGAAGTACAAGGTCTTACCAAGAGGTCCAAGCATAAGTCAAGGATAGTCGTGACTACAAAAAGGTGTGGGATGTCGTCTGTAGTGTTTTTTTTTATTTTATTTAATTCACTTCACATACTATCTTAACAATTCATAAACAATAAATTTTATTAACTAGTCATATTAAGATTAGTAAATTGATAAAGTCGTTCCTATGAGCTTATCAATTAATAAAACATCAAAAAGATTACTGAGCAGAATTAAAATATATTTGAGTTACTTAAATTAAATGATGAGAAAATAAACCCCCATCGAACAAGTGTTATTATAACTTCTCTTCTGTTCTATTATATTTTATATATTGTATTTATATATCCTATTAAATATGATTTAATTATTTTTGGAAAAAATTCAAACAAAACTTATAAGTCTCTCAATTAAAACTGAGAACTTCATTAGTTAGCACTTTATCAATACAGATATCATCAAGAACCTAATCTAATGAGTTTGAAGCTTTGACATGAGTTATTTCTTTAGTTGACTTCTTCCTTAAAGCAAGCATAGTTTGACGAGATTAAATTGTGCAGGTGAGACATTGAGAGGAAACATTGACAGGTTAGTTTTAAACAGGTACTCAATATTCTTACATGATAAAAAAATTAACTTTAATTTAAATATAATATTTGAAGTAAATAAAATTAATATTTTATAATATATGTACCAGTTTAGATCGTATTTCACACCTATCACACCTGTTTGGAATCTATAGGAGAAAACTGGAATACATGCTACTTATTGTTTATTGAAGCAATCTGAAATTTCTTTAGAGAAACGAAATAGATTTGATACAAAAACATTATTTTGACTGATCGAAATATGATGCTTGAATTAGAACGTATGTTGTTACAAGAAAATAGCCTTAAGATGGGACCTGTTTCCCAAACCATGAGGTTTAAAATAAAATGCGTGAATCAAAAACATAGCTATTTATACTTTTAAAAATATCAATTTGATAAATGATTTAGAATATTGCTATATATATAACGGTTGAAACAAACAAACGGAAACATACTTTAAAACTGCAATCTAGATCCCACAGCTAATTATAACCGTAATAGGATTTATTTTCTAATGGTAAAATTATTAATAGCGAGTTCAGGGATAACTAAAGTTTGTTTAAGTCGTTTTCATTATTAAGAAATTCCGCTCGATATTATGTTCCCAACAAAACCCTACCTGATGGCCTTAATAAACCTTCTTTCCTTGACCTCATACACCTTAAATTTTGAAACTTTCATCAAAACCTTTCCAACCACCCTAACTATCTGGTTCATTCATTATTCATTTCCTTATAACCCTCCAAGCAGATTAAAACGGATATCATCCCGAGACGTATTGTAAATATTTATTTTATTGGAGTTCACGCAATGGTCAGATTCTCTGCTCAAGTTCACAGCAGCTGTGATGTAGCGCTCCCTCTCAGCCTCCACTGGATTATGGCTCTAGTGACCGATTAAGGGAACAGCCTTGTATTGAGAAATATGTTCTAGCAAAAAAAATCGCAAACATTACGAAACATGATGGCGTTTGGTTTTTGTACTTGATGGGAATGTACTGTTTCCTCAGCAGTCCATTCGTAGTTCAATAATTAATATAACTTAATGTTGTCTGCATTCTACCCTCTATCAACAAATGTTTCTTTCAACCAATAGGTTGCTACTGCATTACAGGATTAGTGAACAATGGAGAATCTTTCGACCCCACAGTCGATCAACTACTGGTAGAAAAACACGTTAAAATACCGCAATGGCTTTGCCTCCCCTCTTCATAATCTTATACCAAAAAAATAGTAACCTTCTTTCATTATGGTCGAACTTGGCATTCGTTTTGTCGTTAATACCCTAACAGCCACTTTCGTTACACCAAAGCCACTATGAGGATTTCCCCGACCATCGACTTGACTCCGACCGGAAGTCGTCGTGACGACGAGATGTAATGGTGTTAGGAGAGACAGAGCCTCGAATCCCAGAACAGTGGCCAGATACATATCGGGATAACAAATGATCGAACCACAAGAGAGTATTGTTCGTCACACACCTCCAGATAAGAAACTGGCTATTGAAGAGTTTTTCGGCGGCGTCTGCCCTTGGCTTGTGTTTGATTAATTTATTTCTCGACGGAAGACGGATTGGCTGGGAGGCCTTCGAAGTGCCAGGACACAGCTGACAGTTTGGGGGGAGAGTCCTGTCGCAGCATGTAATCCCTTCTGTCAGGCTCAACGTGTGGGCACTGTACTACAAATCTTATCGCTCTTCAACTCTTCGTAATACTTCCTCTCGATGACAATAAAAAATGAATAATTTTAAAAAGTTGAATTTCCATTAATTGTGTCCCATTCCCTGTTGTTTCGTCTGGTTTTAGATCCCGTGTTCAGGGTTACACAGACGCAAATCGAAGCGGTGTGTTAAGTTACACCTTGATTACTGGTAATTTAAAAATCACAATCTGTTCAATCGATACCAAATATAGCCAGCATCGTCGAGTCTTAATCGTGCTGCGCTCCTAATTTTTTTCCCTAGTTGCATTTTCATGAATAGATGATTTTCAATAGTAGGGTAATATTCGATCTAATTCTTTATAAACGTCAGTTTATACACTTTAGACTAGGATAAATACCTAAATGTCTTTAAAAATATACAGATCACTTAGATAAATAAATAACAGTAGTATTTTTGCAAGTAAATAAATCACAAACGATCTACAGATAATTGAAAATAAATGTGCTTTCCATATTGGGCTTGAAAAATTAAAAATTCTACATTATTTGAAAAGAAAAAAATAACAATAAAAAATTTGAATAGGATAATATAAAGTACATAAAGCTAATCATAAAAACTTGAAAATTAACTTATGAAAACGACATTTTATTCTGGAATTGATGCTTGCTTTTATCGTAATTTTGTTTATTCGAATGTTTATCATCAGATTCAAAAACAACTCCTCGCTGAGAAACAGTTTTGACTTAATTTAAATATAATATTAATTCACCAAATCAATAAAAATATCATTATGGAATTTTTCTGTTTTAATGTAGAATTAACTTTTTCTTAAATAAATCTCGTTACTTAAGCCAACTAATTATCTGAATTTTACATTTCATATGAAATGTGCGTTGTTTTTTTATTCAAATAATCCCATAAAGTGTTTCTAGGAATCGTGATTTAAAAAATTTGGAGGTTAGATTGTATGTGTATAAAATTTAAATTTAAATTTTTAAACATGAAAAGAGCAGAAAATTCGAAAATATGTTTTTCATTCGGCTAGAAATGTATGGAAATGTTGACTATTCTAGTCGGTATTTTAGGCACAAAAATGATATAAAAGTGTAAAATAATAAGAATCAATCCTGGCACATTCGTTACGCACAACAGTACGTAGATGTCCATCTAATTGATTATATATATATATATATAATATTATACCACCGGTGAGGTAATGGAATAATTACGACTTCTACTGTGTTCCCTGCAGGTAAGAGAACATTTTTTTATTTAATTTTAAGAACCTAAGATTATTGCTTATTAGAAACTCATAGTTTCTTTTAATTTTTAGCCACTATTAGTATATAAGGACATTTACATGAAATGTTGTAAGAAATATAATAGAGTAATAGTAGATTTAAATTAGTTAGATATTTTGTAATGAAAATTGTATTATATCATTCACAATAATTGGATACCTTACATTATTTCTGTTATTGACTCAATTTAAAAAGATTCTCCAAATCTCTTGGACTCATGATTCGCCATCAATAAAAGGATTCAATTAAACTGGTCACAAAGTTCAACAGTTAGTGGTGAATGCATTATTCGTGTGCAATTTTATTTAAGATATTATATTTTTTTTGTTTTAATGATGATTTCAGAATGTTTATTTATTTATAGTATTTTTTCCTTATCCTGCTTATTTTTCGTATTACTTATTTATGTGTTGTTTTGTGTCATGCTGGAGTTTTATTAAAAATAATCTGAGGAATATTTTTTGTTTTCAAACCTTTTGAAAATATACAGGAAGCGCTAATGAAAACCAAACAGATTAAATGTTTCGTTGCTGGAATTTTTAGCCTCTGACATAACTGTTTTCTCATTCGGTTCCCAGCTTTGTCTTCTTATTGTCCTCCCGGCAAGTATTTTTTAAAAATTAGTTTTATGATTAATATTTATACTCAAAATCCATTGTAGAAAATTTATTATAGAATAATCATTACATATAACAAGTCCTAATAATTAAAATGCATTAAAGTAGAATGCTGTAGAAATCACAATTATTTAACGAAAATATAAATCTAGTGGCAACACTAGCAGAAATATTAGGTTACGCTGAAGAACGTGCTAACCAATTAAATGTATTCTTAAAAAAAACTAAATTTTACAAGAGAATATAAAATTTACAAATAAATAAATAAACTTGTTCTTGATATAATAAAAGTTTAATTATTTCAACATCTAAAACTGGATTTGTTTTTCAAATAGAATTGAAATGGCTGTCTGTCTTAGATAGCTACTAACTAGGCCTTCCTCGATCCTTAATATGAAACGTACAGTTAAAATATAGTTATTGGTTTATATTGGGTAAATTTCCATCCGGCACTGAGTACAATGAAAATATTTGTTTACCAGTTTTACATTGAATTTTTACTTTCGTTATCAATTTCAAACGTATTATACTAAAATTTAAAATTAATATTTATTAAGGTTATAGATGGAACGCATAATGAATGCATTTAAATTAAAAAATATTATATTGTATATAGTGAACCATGTTGAAAAAATATACTGAAGAAGTTATGATTTCATTCTGAGATAAGATACACGATTCGTATCGGAAATGCTAAATAGGATAAAAAATATTTAATTAATATGTTTAAAAAAAAGGAATTCTAATGTACGACTAGGCTACATCTAAAATTTTAGCTACACCCAATGATCATTTATAATTAAATTTTAATGACGGCTTACAGAATCGATTTGGGACATTTTATCGGCCGATATGCACTATTATATGTTTAATTATATATCTCAAGTGGCTATGACGTGTATCAAAAAACGACTTATCACATTAGGGAAGACTGATTCGGCCATTACATGTTAATTTCGTGTTTAAGCGCCACCAACTCCTCAGTGCGGGTAGGTCCGTAACTGTCGAAACTAATGCCTCTATGATCGGCAACTTATTGAAACCTCAACCGATCACGTAGGCAGAGGTTCGTTAATATTCAGTCAGCATTGGCTTTACACACTGTTACCGAAGGCACCAATCATATGTTATTACAAAACGACCGCATAAGTGTTAACTGCTGGCGCGGGCCTGAAGAAATGTAGCGATGTAGATTGCAGTAATGGCAATTGAAATCGTCCAATCTATTTCAATTATTTGTTTTAATGTATAATTATCAGGTTTGAATATATAATTATTCCACTGGAGGCTACTGGATCTGTATGTGTTGACATAACCGATGTGAGTTAATTGATTGTTGAAATCAGATTGTGTCTTGTTTTTCAAAGTTCTAATTCCCAAGATTTTATTGAGTATATATTTTCATATTTAATGTAAGTATAAATTATTTATTGAAAAAATATTATGTTTAGACAATTTAAGTAATAAATATATATTAAATATTATATTATTTTTTTTTTAATAACGTATTCAGATTTGAACAAAAACATCAGAATTTCTTGTTTAAAATTTTCATTGTGTGAATGAGTGTCTTTCATCAATATTACTCATTGCCCTAGCGTGAGGCAGCTTGTAATTATTCAAATAAAAAGTAAAAAAAAAAAAAAAATTCTATGATTTCAGAAAGGTTATTATTTATTTATACGATAACCTGGTGTTACAACTATTAAAATTATTATTTAAAAAAGTTATGTATTAATTTAGTTAAATTCATTCAACCCCACTATATATTTAAAAATCCCGCTTTAGGCGCTAAAGCTCTTCCAATTAATATGTTAAATAATAGATGTACTTTCAAATAATATTTTCTAAAACCACCCATATGTCTACAATACATGAAGAGTTTCGACGTATCTTGACACCAAAGTCGGTCCACGACTGTTGTAAAGATTAGGAAAAAAATGTAGGATTGTTAAATGAAGGACCTATATGATAGTTTTAGGATATTATATTATACCGGAAAGAAAATGTTTTAAAGAAGTCCTAAACACATATCACGAGATCATCACTGCAAGAGGCCACTAACTGTTTACAGTATGATCAGAATGTTGGACAACTAATAATTTTTAGCGAATATTTATTATTATTATTAATATTTATTATTTATATTGGTTATAATTATTGGAGATATTTTTGATAAAAAAAGTAATTTAAAAAAAGTACTATATTTGAAACCAGCAACATTATAAATCTACAAGTAGATTTGAAACAGGTCACAGCACCATTCCATTTTCATCACGAAAATCAAACCATAGGAGAGGTCCGCGGTTATTTGAAAAGTATCAGCTAGCAGAAATCAAATTAAACTGCCCAAGATTAAATTTCTTCAATGACTCATCAAATGTCCATAAAGTATGCAGTATTATACCTAATACAAAGACATTTCCTGATGAAGATTTTTTAAAGAATTATTATAGTTCTATAATATTAATATATATAAAAGAACATTTCTATAATATACTCACCGTTAACTCTCACAGTTCATATATCTGTGAAATCACTAGCTAAAAATTTAGAAATAAAATCTTGACAACATAGGAAATATGGTAAATAGATTGTATTTCTGCAAGTAGAAATACAATCTGCATTCTACAGTAGAATCTGGGATGATTGTTGTAAGCGACCACAATGAGAAAAGCAACTGCATAGAAATATAAGCCATGCTTTAGACATAGTAAATGTAGTACAAATTCAATTCTATATTTATTTTTCTATTGTTTAGTTTAAAAATAGCTATTTTCCTCAACACACACAGCTTAAAATATGTACGATATATTAAGATAGGCCGATTCTAGGCCACGTCACAAAGCTGGGAGGGAGACACGATTGCCAACGTCCTTGCGCGATGTCCACACTGACCTCCTTCATCGGAGATAAAATCTGTTGCCAGCTCTGCACCACCACGTGCCTATTCCCCGAGCCTTCGATGTCTTGACGAGAGAAAGCGTCTCGGTATAAGAAGGAAACGCCGATGGACAGTGGCGATACAGAAAGGCTAAAGGAGATGTTTATGTTTTCCATTTCCTAAGATCCTTGGGCTTATGTAATGTGGCGATGAAGAGGAAAACAGGCTTACATAAGAGGCTGTGTCGTCCTTGTGCCCTATCGGAACTGGGCCGCTCGGCGCTGGCTATTGTCCCTAGTCCTGGCTCCGGGGTCCGGGAGGATCAGCTGTCCTGGAGAGGTGGAAGGCGGAGGCAGCAGGATCCTCAATGATCTCATTGCATCGATGTAGCTTAGTTCGTATGCCAGAGAGCTTCATATAGTTTGATATGCTCAATTGCTCGTCCCTACCTTTACATAAGTATTTTGACTTTTTGTAATGCTAACTAACATTACCTTGTAATACACCATTAATGAATAAATAATGAATGCAATATATATAAACCTAATTTGAACATTTCTTAAAAAATATTTTACTGATGATTTAAGCACTCCCTCATTACATTTGAAATTTTAACAATTTTTAATATGTATGAGGCCGACTATTATATATTTTTAAAAAACATGGAATGTTCTAAACGATATAAAAAAAAATTAGGATTGATGAATAAATTTCCACTTATATTGGTATTATTATATTAGAATACTAGTTGCAAATGCTAATCATTGATCATCAGTTATTATTAGTATTATAATAAAATAATCCCAATAGATGTGGCAATTAATTCATCAATCCTAATTGTATTGATCCATCTATACCATCATGCGTACCTTAAGTGAAATATAAAAAAAAAATAAATAAATATCCCATGTTCAGGTATAGTGTGTTGAATTATATTATATTCTATAATCAGGATTAAAAATTAATAATTTCTTTTAATAGACCAGCTGTTTTTGAACATATCAATTTCATGTTGTAAATAAAAAATATTAACAAAGCCGTTTCAACCAACTAGCTATACAATTTCATTTATTTTTTTTATTCTGAATTTATTTATGTGATCACCAATCTAAAATACTGTTAGTTAACTGTAAGTTACCCGCCCACATCATCTGAAAAGAAATCAAACCATTCAAAATTTTAAATCGTCTTATCATGAGGCCATAATATATATTTCGCATTTGTAAAGTTGTTTTTTTTTTTTTTATTTGCATTACTCAAATTGTTGGAATCATTCTCCATAAAAAAAAAAAAAAAAAAAAAAAAAACATTTCACTTTCTGACTGAATATTATTTCATCCTATTCATACCCACATACATATTCATACAACAAAAGTATGAAATATTCACTATGTTGCACCTTAATTATATATGATTGCCTTGAACCCTGGTTCCATTCAGACTTCTATTAGTATTTATACAAAAATTTGAAATATTGCAATCTTCAATATTAAAGAACTTTTTAGAGTTCTAAGTTATGACATCTTGAGGCCATATTCTTTTCAGACATCTGGGAAAAATAAGAGACTTACTACAAATTAGACCCTTTCTTTTAGTGTTCTCAACATAATTACTAACATTAATAAGTCAAATATTTAAACTAGCCTTACACAATGATTTTCTTTTAAAGAATAAGGAAGTCGCTACCATAGATCAGTATGGAAATCCCAGCAGATTTTTTTTCTTTTCTTAGAAGGAAAATTTGAAACGGCATTCGGTTTCGCAATCGCTCATTTCCAGGAACAGTTGCCTAACACTGACCTAGGGGGAACGGCAGGCTCTGCAGAATAACAGATCGGGATATTCCAGAGCGGCCTCCACTTCCTGATGGTACCTGACGACATTGAAACCTGGGATAAATATTTATCAAGCCCACTCAAGGCGATGTGACTGAAACGGTAGAAAAAGTTCTGAAACTGGGAAGAAAATGGATTTTTTAATGAATCCATAGAAGGTTATTTAGCCTTGGAATCCGCTAGAACTCTTTTGCAGCTCCGACGTCCCAAGTTCTACAGTCAGAGCCACGGGATTCTTAACTGTTAAGACAGAAATGTTTCAATTAATTATTATCATCGTCATTGTACGTCCTAGCTTTACTTGTAAGAGTTCCTCTAAGTATCAGAAGTCTCAAAAGCAACAGATAATACGAAAAATCCACAGCCTGCCATATTTTTCTTATTGATTTATTTAGGATTATATCATTAATTCAGCTTCATTTTTGTACGGTAGTAAATTTTTATTATCGATCTTGATGTTATAATCGGCGATGGTACGGATCGAAAGGTAGACTGAGAGATTATCAGAAGAATTACAACATTTACTTTGAAGATTCTGCCTGTGTCATTTTAAACAAACTGGCCAACAACCAGCAAACATATCCACATATTATTTTTGTCATATGCATGTGGCTTGGTGAGTAAGCATTATTGTATAGAGTAGTTTAACAGCTTCTGTCCGCGACGTTCTTGGATATTTGATTGTTTAAATTATTAAGAACTGATGAATTTTTTGCCAGTTTTATTATAGTTAGTTTATTATAACTATATATAATTCTAATAAAAAAACTTTTAAAAACTTATCTTTAGAACTAAAGATATGTACTCAGCATTTGACACTATTATTTTAATAAACTATTATGGAAATTACAACAAATTCATCGATTCCTAATGTTACTGATTTTTCTATACTGTAATACATTTCTCAAACGTTTTTGTTAGGCTGAGATACTACAATAAAATCATATCTTGCAACATGTTTTCGCGTTAAATACCAACATTTTTTGTTACAAAGTTTAACACGGTTCTCAATCAATATTTTTTTCATTTTTTTTTATTATACTTTTTTTTAAATTTTAAATATGATCCTTTTTTAAACTTTCCTACTTGGAACAGAAAAACCCATCAGTTATAAGAAAAACCTAAATGACTTCCCATTTACCTGACACTTTACTCTCTACGTTGCTCAAGGTCCTGACAACTTTTAGAAATCCTATTCATTTTGCCTCAATATACAATATGTGTAACAGGTTGCTATAATCAATGGAGAGAAGGGCTGGTGGTTTCATTTTTTTTATTTTTTTTCATTTTTTTTTTTTTTTTTTTTTTTTTTTTTTTTTGGTATTGTTTTAGAAATGGTGAAGAGTGGTAAACAATCAAAATTAGTCTTCAAATATATAACTCCAATAGAAGTGGCAAGTACTTCATGAATCCTAATTGTGTATTTCTATATTACGTTTTATGATTTATTACATAAATAGCATAAAATCCATGGATTCCTTATCACTTTATTAATACAGCTTCGTTATATTTCGGTTATTGTATTGAAGAAGTAGGTAAGTCAAATTACCTTTCCAACGAGTTAACTATTAATGTTCAAAGTTAATATTTTGTTGTGAATCGCATTTTATAAGTAAATTCAAAGTTTTTGAATACGATAAAAAATGCACTACTTAAAGCAGCACAATTATAACTTACCGACTTTAGGAATTAAATATCCTAGGCATTATAAATGAAATCATGACTACTTCAACCAAAAACAACTTTTTTTTTTCCACTTCGAAATTCACCTGTTCCCAGAGCCTTATACTGACGTCACTATTGTTTCCTAACCTTCATCAGACGACAGATCCTTGAGAGAAGATCTCCAGTGAACAAAAAACGCCAATAACCACTAAAATAGGAAGGTGCCATTTGCGCGGTCCACCAAATACAGTCTCAATCGCTTTCGCCTCAGCGTCCTTCCTCGATCATCTTCATTCCATCCTTCGTCGATCATCTCCTCCCTATCCTTCGCAGGATGACCGTTATAAGCGACAAATTGCTAATAAAGCCTTGGCCGCTGGCTCCTTTATTACCGTATTGCACGCCCTTTACGATTCTTCCCTCTCGCACCTAATTTCGCCTCTTGTAGTTTCTTCTTTTTCCTAACAGGGCTCTCTCTCGGATATAATTGCTTTCTTCTATTACTTCACCGCCTTCTCCCTTCTGGCCCTAACCGGTATGCTTCTTCACAAGTTTCTTTTTCTCCGAGTCTTTTTTTTTCTTTTTTTAATATATTTTTCATGAGAACGACTTCTAGACTATTGGCTAAGAAGAAAGGAAAATAATGAAGTAATTTTCTTCCCTGCCTACGGTTATTTTACTTCGATAAACGAATACTAAAATGTTTCGAAATAAAAACTAGAAGCAAGTTGTCTTCTTTGATTCTATAGTGACATTCGATAGAAAAGTATTAGTTTTATTAGAAAATTGTTTTGTTTTAAAAAATCAATTACCTAAACTGCATTTTGTTTAAATTAACTAAGAAGGAGATAAACTTCTGAGTAGTCACTATTTTTTTATAAAATCTATTTATTCTCTTCAGTGAGATAATGAAAGATAATATTTCAATGAAAAACCTATATATGAATATGAATTGAATAATTCTTTTGATAAATTTTCTAAATATATTTTTTTATTTTAATAAACAGATGTATATATCTATATATATATATATATATATATATATATATATATATATATATATATATATATATATATATATTCAAAAATAAAAAAATATATTATAAAATATGTTTATCAACCAAGAATTATTTCATAATTCTTATATATATTTATATAATATATATATATATATATATATATATATATATATATATATATATATATATATATATATATATATATATATATATATATATATATAAATGTATATTAAAAATAAAGAGAATAAAAAGGTTATTAAATACATATATATCGTACTTCATATCGTATATTTTGTACTTTTAAATAATTTAAAATTTAAAATTGAATGTACATGTGTTGGTTTTATTTATAATTATTAACCACGATAGGTTGTTGGGAAGTATTTAGACTGTTATTTATTTATTTTTTTGTCTTTTTTTTTTTTAAATTAGCATTTCAGTTATTTCCTCGTAGATATTTCCTTGCCTTAACATATTAAACAGTTTATGAATTCAATAAAGGTTTCTTGACAGACAGATTAAGTCAACCTAATTAGTTAAAAAATCTTATTACAATTGTTAATAAACACATTTTCTTCTATTCTATCGTCCATCCAGTGCACAGTTGCCCCTCTGTTATAATCTAGCCGGCCAAAATTCAGGTTCTCGAAATGCAATGGAGGTGGAAAAACCTAATCGAATAGTCTATTAGAATAGTGGGAGGTTCATGTTGTGGGCATATATCGTTTTCCTGGTTGGTTGAATTAGAGGAAAAATCAGTTTGAACTTGTTTGTTGTACGAAGTTTAATTTGTTTCACATCAAAAGTAACTTTGTGAGTGCATAGTTCATCACTACCTGTTACTGATCAAATTTTTATCAAACCAAATCATTATGGATTATGAGAGACCAGGTATGTATCTATGTTGTAGCCTAATTATGCTAATAAAAATATAGAATAAAGCAATGAAAACTAATAAGAAAGATACCCGTTTTTTTTTTTGCCTTGTTTTTATGAACTTCAACATTCTATAATGATTTTGTGATACTTTCCGATGTGTCACCATTTTTAACATGATTAGTTGGTCAAGTTATGTAGTAAATAAATTTTAAATCATAGCCACCAATAACCAGTATGGAAAATATGTGTATTTTCCTTCCACAGTTCTAAATAAAGAAGAAAAATAGTTTTTAAAAAAATTCTGGTGGACAATTGATATTTTAGGGCCATCTGGTATAAGAATTCTGATAAGGCGAGACGTTTTTGTGCTTATGGATAGCTAGAAATTGCCTAGTTTCGACAAGAAGTTAGAATTCTTGGAAAATTAACTGGTAAATCAAAACAATTATTCTACATCCCATTGGACAGCTTTTTGAAGAAGATGCAAAGGCTAGGAATAAGCATTTCGGACTATACCGAAAAAATTCCGCTCTAAAATTGTCAAGAGAGTCTTGTAAATCTTGAATAGATTGCATTTAAGTTCCGATCCGCTTCTATCCGATATGAGGCATGTACCGAAGAAAAGAAGCAATCTATTTTTGAACGAAACGTTAGGCTTAATCCATCCAATCAAATACCTCGCCAGAGGTTCCTGGATTTTGAAAGTGATGAAAATTGCGAATTAACTGATGATTAATTAAGAAGTATTAATAAATTAAGGGTTTTTTTTGGTTTTTTTCTTATCGTAAATAAATTATTTGTAAAATGAATCATTGTATCTTTATCAACCCAAAATATATAAAACTGTGTAAACATAATTGTTGGTTGGAAACTTAAGTTTGGTAAAGTAATTTAATTGCTTTGTGCTGCAAAACCCAAAGTTGGATGGAATTGGTTATTGTTTGCAAGATTAATATCATATTTCTAAACCAGAGATAGTTATTTTAAAATATTTTTTTCGAAATCAGGAATCGCTGTTTATAAAACTGGTTCAGAGCTTTGAAATAAATGGATGCCATTACTTCTTTGGTAAATTGTGTAGTTGGTTCTTAAGTAATTTAAAACACATTACTGAAATCTATTTGGACCTAATGAACAGGGTTTTACACATATCATGTGTACATCATTATAAACAAAAAATTATCACCTTCTATTCAGCATCATCCTAATCCACTTATACAGACACTTTCTCTACCCCTGTTACTCGGGAAAACTTCATGCTAATCTAAACGTACATGGTCAAGAAACCTTTTGTTTGTTTATACTTCTTCTTAACTTTTTTGATAATTATGGATACGATTTTCATTGAAATACAAACGATCACTTGAACTGGTTTTCAGTGTCAGTTTGCCAAAAGTAAATCTACTAATGAGCCACTCGGCAAATATCATAAATATCCCATAACTTTATACCTCAACTTGCCACCTTTATGAGCAGCTAGGGCAGCTCAATATGTTGCCAATATTTGTCTAACTTATTGGTCTTTACCTGATCTCAAGTGGTTTTACTTTTACGACCTGTCAGCTCAGTCTTTCAGGAGCGGTGTGTTAGTATAGTACAGCTCAATCAACATGCTTGGTTGCTATTGAATAAAACATCTGGTATTAGGTTAGGAAAAAATGAGTAACAGCAATACACTAATAAGCATACGGCATTTGATAGTAATTTGAGTGATTAGAAAAAATATTTATTTATTTCCTATAAATATCCATTAAATTTAAATTTTTCCTATTTTAATGTAATTCCTACAATGTAGTTAGCACTCAGTAATTTGAACAATTCTTCCTAAGCATAATGGATCAGAAAACTTTAAAATTTTGTTTAAAAAAATCAGATATAATTTTTATTTGTTTTTATTTTTGAGCAGATATGTGTTTCACTTTGTGCTTTTCTGTATACTACTCATAAAATATGTGTCAAAATAATTATATATTAGTATAAGTAAACGAGTTATATTCTAAGAAGCTATAAGAATTGCAGTTTATTACGATATTTTTATTTATTCCTGAAATGTCCTATGAATTCAGCCCATAATTATTTTGTCCTCTTTAATTTTCCCCCCTCTTAATGTTCCACCTTCCAAGGTAGGTCTTCTTCAATTCTTTCTCTAAAATCGAAATTTTTCTGTAACCGAATACTGAAATCCGGATAATATCGAACTATTAAAATCCTACCGAATGCGAAATCGCCGCATGTTACACGACATCGAAAACGTATCTCTCAATCTTTGTTCTAGCCTTTAACTGTTTTAATTCCATTAATTATCATTTTACTTATACATTTTCATGCTGCATTTATTATTCAGTATTTTTGCCTAGTGGCATGAAAATAGTTAGTTCAAAGACCTTATACCATTTAAGTAATAAACATCGACTTACATGACCGATGACTCAGAAGACACATCACCGTTCCCGATCGAGCTGTGCACTAAGAAGTGGGACATGTAATGGGGTGATGACGCCACTGTAGGCACACCCCGAACATCGGGAGACAGCTGGAATCCCGTCCTGATGGACAGTCCGACATACCTCTTGCTCGTCGTAGCGAAGTATGGTACTCGCATCGGAGGGTTCTCGGATCTAATGGTTCGCTGGCGTCTTAAATCACCTCCGCAGTGTCGGAGGGGCGATAAAAATACTAGGAGACAATAACAGCTAGTTCTTACGTCTTGAGGAAAAATATTTACTGCGGGAGGTATTTTCATTAACAATCCATGAATTTGCTTTGACGATTAGTTGAGTTTGGCGATTATTATTGTCATGTCTACAATTCTCCTAACTGTCTACTGCATTGATTGTTTGCACAGCGCTAAACAGATTCTATAGTTTGCTGCCCTTTTAGAAATTATTGAACATATTTGAGAAAAAACATGTTGGCATCCAGGAATTGTTCCCCATCCCTAGATGGCGCTAGTGTATCACTTATGATCCTAAGTAGGTAGAACTGAAAATAAATATGAAGATCGGAGCTGGAATCTAAGTTTTTGAATTTTGATTCCTCATAAATGTTTCACACCACATTTTGTTTAACGAATGAGCAAACATTTTTTTTTTTTTTTTTGTCTTTAATAATACCTCTCATTCAGCTCCTTTTCAACACTGCGGATATTTCTGGGCATCATTGTTGTGGACTTGTCTTGTATGAGTTTATTTGGACGATTTTGAAGTCTATTGTGAAATATTTGTAGTAGGCATGTATGCATCTTTGATGGTAGACAGGCGTTAGTTCATGTGCAGAATTACGTTAGTTACGCTTTTATTGTGATTGTGTTATTGTCCTAAACGTTTTTACCTAAAAACTTTGTAGTTCCTGTATAAATCATCAAACCTGCTGCGTATTGAAATTATGGTAGAAAGCTGAAACCATTAGATATCCTTGGTCATATTAATAATAAAATCGTTAAAGTGGGAACGTATTATTATTATTTTTCATTTATGTCTTCTTTTTTTTTTTTTTTTTTTTTTTTTTTTTTAAGAATAATGTTAAATACATAAGTTGCTGACATAATTGCTACGTTAAGAAAAAAAGAATAAGTAGATAGGAACACGGCCAAGATTAAGAGACGGCACGAAATGAAACACTCAGATCCAAATTGCCAGCACACAAACAGCCCTCGAGGAACTGAATGACTCTAGAGCAGTGAATGAGGTACTTGAGACTAGGCGCCAGTAGCAGCCTGGAGTAGCAGTCGAGTCCTGCTATTGTTGCCACTGCTAGCAACTACTGGAACCTTCTCTACTGTACGCCGTGATTTGCATACGTTATGCTGATTCGGCAATAGTTTGGGTATAGGCTTATGGCCACATTTTGTTGTAAATTTCGGTATCAAAATCTTCCTCATGCAACTTTAGCCACGGATTAAAAATTAAAAGTATATACATCAAGTGCAATCTAATCTTAATATATAAATATTGTTAGTTTCAGCATCATCATTTAATCATATCATAATAGCAGAACCTATATTTTGGCTTTTATGTCTATGGATGCCAAAATTTAATGTCGGAACAAGACTAAATCACACATTTCAAACCATCTTACACAGCTTCATAAGCTGTCCGTAACATATAGAAACTGAGTTTACCCTATGAAGCTTATTATTTTTTAAGAAAACATAGTTGGAGTAGTGTCATTTTCAAATGGCGCCCGATAGCAAGCAAACAATTTCAAGGATTAACTCTTCCATATGACGATCAGACAACAGATCACAGAGCTTTTAGCAGATATATACATTAAGTGAATTTAAAATAAATGCATAATCTATTGGAAATATATAGAATATAATAATGGGAATACAGCTTTAAATATAATATAAGGAACTTTTTTATTCTTAAAAGAAAAACCATCAAGTTCCTTAGGTTTATAGAACCAATCTAAAGTCAAAGGTGAACTAAAATTATCAATCCGTTTCATTTTATAAATTTAAATTTCATGTCAGTATCAAATTAGTTAATTATTTAAGAAAGATAGCCCAATATTTTCTATTTTTAATTTTCTACCTTGTTTCTAGAATAAAACAAAAGCATCAGTAAAAAATATATATATTAAAATTTTGGTAATTGTAATTGTCTAACTACATTCAGGAAATATTAAACGAAGCATAAAGGTAGAAATCAGACAGTAAAATTAGAACAATGCAGTATCAACGGAACTGATAACCTATAATCATGAAAAATGATATTACTTAGCCGATGAAAATTTATTTTATAATATCTGTCAGGATCCACATAGCTAGAAGTTATACAAACCACTAGCCCAATCCCTTCCTTGATTCCTGAATATATAATTTTTATTCAGAGCCTAGGAAATGATGAACTCATCCTTATAAGACAAACTCTTAAATTCCATGATTCGGTATTTTAGAACAAATCCATTCTTAATAAATGAAATCAAGTTTGAAGGTTATTGCGAATCTCTGTCATTGATTTTTTTCAATATGGTTTTTGAACCACAAATAATTATAATATTGTATATATAATGAAGTATATTTCATGACGAGATAACAACAAATAATTTTATAATACTGACTGCCCATGTGATAATAAAGTGAAGAATCAAAGGAGCACACCTGTAAACATCTAATTAATCCATTAACAGTAGTAGCCCTCTGTGATTGGCCTGTACTGCAATCCCCGGAACGGGAGGACAAGCAACAGACGGGATAAGATTTAGGTGGCGAAGGCTGTTGGTCAGCCAGCACATTACCGAGAGCCAATAAAGGAGGGTCCGATCTGTCGCCAGTAAGAAATAGCGCCAAGGGCGGGACCGCTGTAGCAATTATTTGGCGATAAACTGTTTGGGCGCCGCTTATTTATCACTTGTTGCTGCAACAAGTTGCCGGCCAATAAGTGTCATCTGTCTTGGGCCACTTGGTCTCCTGCAAAAAGGTTCCGGACCCTTAGCCCTCCCCTAACTGACCAATTCCGATCTCATCTGCCACATCCCCTAAGCCCATATTCTGATTCCCCCCATTGGTTCACACTGCAATGGTCAGCCTGTGGATTATGTGTAATATAATGCATCCGAAGAATTCATGATGATCATATGCCACTATTATTCAGCTATCTGCTATGATAGTATACAATCTAATTATTAAAACAAATAATAAACTTGCTTTGTTATCTATGAGCTCGACAGTTTACAGTTTACAGTTGTATGTATCTTATGCATTCTACATAATAATCATCGAAAACGCTTAAAGTGGCTAAATAAAGAAATCGTTGTTTCAATAACTAATAACTAATTAACGATATTGAATTTGAAATGAAAATATTTCAGCATATCATTTGACCAAAGGCCTAAGTAATTTGTCGGTAGGTCATTTATGGCATAGTTTGGCATTATTTTATAATTTATCGGTATGTCTAAATTTTCTAATATACAGGGTGTCCCGAATTTAAATGGCAAAACTTCAGGAACTTATAGGGGACCGAAAAACTAAGACGAAAAGTCCTTTAGAGATTTGCTGGTGTTTGCTTAGTTTAAGAGAAAATCGCAAAAAAAAAAAAAAGGAACAAAACAAGTTTTCATTTTAATACTTATTTATTTACATTTATATTTATGTTATTTTCTTTTTAATGTAAATATTGCTCAAAATGTTGTCCTCTTGCACCAATGCAATCATTACATCTAGCACTCACTTCATAAATTGCAGTTAAACATTGTTCTGATGATATTTGGTGCACTGCATCTATGATTCGGTCTCTTAATTGCTCTCTTGAGTTGATTGACACCGAATAAACTTTCTGCTTCAAGGTTCCCCATACGAAGAAATCCATGGGTGTCATATCAAGTGATCTGGGTGGCCAAGGTACTACTCATGTCAGGGAATAATAATTAAAAATAATTAGAAAAGTCGTTCTCCAAAAAATGTGTAAATGTGATACCATTCAATCTTCCAGGTAAAAAATATGGTTCCACCGTAATCCGGTGCAAATTCCAAGCCATAGCAAATTCATGCTGAAACCTATTCTCTCTAATAGCTCTGGGATTTTCAAGAGCCCATACATGATGATTTCTTTGGTTAACAATTCCGCCTCTTGTAAAGGCAGCTTAATCGGTCCATATAATTTTTAATGGCAATAAATTATCATCGCGAATTTTGTCAAAAAACCAGTTCCAAAAATTTAATCTCTTGACATAATCTTGAGGTAATAAATTCTAAACTTTTTAAAGATGGTATGGGAAGCGATTATCACCTTTCAAAGTTCACCATATCGGTTGCCGCGATATTGCTAATGCAGCAGATGCTCTTCGGATGCTAGTCTCAGGATTGTTATCGAAGTTGCGACACAATTTCTTCTCCGATAATCTGCTCTTATTGCTGCCTGGAATCGGTCGCCTTCATTACGTATTAAGAATGACCCAGTCTCTCGTAGTCTATTAAAATTTAACGAAAAGACTCATCAATTAGGCACTCTTCTATTTGGAAATCGGCGCGCATAATCCTGCACCGATTCTAAAGCATTACCGTTACAGAAACCATACACAAAAATCATATCAGCGTATTCAACATTAGAATATGTATGCGGTATTGTGGCTGATGCTATTCACACAAAAATATCTGAGTAACTGACTGAAGACTGATTTAGGAATTATAATCCTAGAAGGAAGCCAAAATGTAAACAAATAAAAGAATGTAAAGGATAACATAAAGTGTTTACATATCTCACTGCCTAGCCTGATAAACTTCGAAAGGTAATAATCTCTAAAGGAATTTTTGGCTTAGTTTTTCGGTCCCCTATAAGTTCCTGAAGTTTTGCCATTTAAATTCGGGACACCCTGTAGATCATATAAATGTTAATTTTGGATTTGTATTTTATTTTCATAATAGATAGATTAGTGTTATTTAATCCCAACTAATGCCGTTTTATTTCCTAAGAAAACTTAAAAAATCCTCAAAAATCTGTTTTTCCAGCTTGCATATGAATGTGTACGTGTATGATGTTAATTTTAAATTTGATGTTATAACACGTAGTGCTTACGAAAATTTCGCAACCGTTTAATATATGAAGTGAGTTGGGTTGGTTGAAAGGGTTTTTATTGTATGTCTAATATGGTTAACTGGACTCAGTAAGTAATTTAAATCGCATGGAGAATAGATGAGGTGTCAAATGAACACTCAACAATAGTCTTTAGTGTCCTTTTTCAGTCTATATTCCATTCTTTCTAGTTTTGGGCATTTTCTTAATGGCTATTGAATATGTTATATTTTTTTAAGGAATTTTATAATTATTTCTATATTGCTACTACCATTACCAAGAATAGTAGGGAGGTTTCTTTAAAAACGTACTTCCTGAAAATCACTATCTCATATAGGGCAGTCCTCTATGATATGTTTAATTATTAGTTCTATATTATTGCTTGTTACGCACGATGGTGGATTGTCCTTCGGTATAACATAATCATGAGTAAGTCGTGTATGGCCGATCCTTAGTCTAGTTATAATATACTTATGTTCTGTTGATGTGGTTAGAAATTTTACATATTTTTATTTATTTTGTAAGTAATTCAATTTTTTTTTTCCAAAGCTGGGTCCAGGTCATTTTAAACCAGATATCCTTTAGCAGATATTTTATCATTGATACATACACTTTCTTTACAAGCTGATCTTTAGTGTAAATGCATTTTTGTTTTCTTATACAATTAGAGCGGATAGAAAATTCGTGCATGTTGCATAGTTTTCGAGATTAGATCTTTGATTCTTCATTATAAATTAATAAAGGTGTCACTGTTTTAAATTTGGATCTTGACATTTAATTTATTGATTCCTCTAATGTTTATTTTATTCAATTTATAATTTCAATAAAATTATCAGTTTATTTACAATATCTATATTATTTTATTTCGTATCTTATCTCTTGATCCTTCATCGACCTTCCGTTTCTCCTGATCACTCAGTTACACTCAAAATCTTTAAGACTATCGACTGAAAACGATCATAAAACCTGAATCAAAAAGGGTATTGCCTACATAAAGACAAGATGATATTGCATTAACCGCGGACCATAAGAAGACTGGTCGTACAGCAGTGGCTACTTGCTCGTTAAGTGCTGAACTCGATGGTTATCTCCTCGCTGCATCCAGGCATCTGATAGTTAGTTCGGTGGAGTAACGTCATTCTTATTCCTTCATGTCATTCTGATGTCTTGAGTGGTATTTTGTCTAAAATCTATAGAGATAGAGCATGAAAATATAAAACCATCGAAGTATGAAGTACAAACAACAAAGAACAGAAAGCAGCGGTGAAATTCAGACTGATTCAAATGAATAATCATTTTTGTGAGTTTTAGTCATAATTGATATTGCTACCTTCCATTTTTAAGATATAGAGTGAATTTTCATAATTTTGTTTTATTACTAACTTGAGAATTCAAGCAGAGATTTACGAATTAGCAATATGAAACGAAAAAAAATGAGGCTCTATGGTGAAAATAATAAATACATATGCCAAATTCTATGTATATAAAGAAAAAAAATACAAGGAGGAGATCGGATGGAAGAAGATAGAACTGATTGGTCTATGATGATATGGATTACTCGTCGATAGAAATTTTTAGATCAGCGATATCAAGGACTATAATACCCATTCGAATCGCCATTATTCGACATTCGAATTGGGTGGCTTAAGGAGAAAATAAATGTAAAATATTTCAGGAGATAGATAGATAAAAAAAAAAAAAAAAAATAATAAAAATGCATTTTTTTGTCAGTTACGATTATGAGGGAATAAAATAAGAAACTTAACTTAGGTAAAAAAATAAAATGATAAAGGTGAAGGCGATATAGTTGCAAACAAGAGAGTTGAAATATTATATATATATATATATAATATATATATATATAGATATATATATATATATATATATATATATATATATATATATATATATATATATATAGATATATATATATATATATATACATTATAAATATAATAAATTATGTAATAAGAATAAACTTAAACATTAATTTTCATATCAACCCCATCTCTGTACATGAAGAAAATTATATATATCAAATATGTTTTATAAAAAGACTGTAATACATGGTTGGTTTTTCCATTTCTACAGAAATAATTTTTTTTTTTTTTTTTTTTTTTTTTTTATAATAATTTATTGAAATTTACAACTGTACAAAATTTATACATCAAGTAAATGTGATGTTAACTATTAAAATAACGTGACAAAACATGAAAAGTACTACCCATCAGTAGCACTTTAATAAACATTCTACACTAGAAGGTCTCTGAGCCACCTTCTTTTCAGACGCCTCGGAGGATTATCAGGAATAGTGTGGGAAGCAAGTTTAGAAATTAGGGGATTTAAGTGGTTATGGAGCTTACTATGAAAGGATAGATATCTGGTTTGGGCTAAATCTGCAACATATAGAACATTAAGATCTTTATGGATAAGTTTATTGGTGACAAAGTAAGGTGCATTGAGGATTTTTCGAAGAATTTTGGATTGTAAGGATTGGATACGAGATGAATTGGATGGTTTAGTGGAGCCCCAAAGATCAACTCCGTACGTTCAGATAGTTCTAATAACAGTCATGTAAATTATAATTTTGTAATTAATTGGAAGCTTTGAACGTTTGTCTAATAAATGTTGAAGTAATCTGTAATGACGGGTAGTTTCTTGTCTTTTTAGTCTTGTATGTGGATTCCAAGTAAGACGTTTGTCCAAGTGGAGTCCAAGATAGCGGATCTGTTCAACAGGGATTAGTGGAATATCATAAAAGGATACTGTAGGACAGGAAATCGTGGGCTTACGACGAAGGGTAATGGTTATTTGGTGAGGTTTTTTTGGATTTATTTTGATTCTCTATTTTTGACACCATTCTTGAAGGGTTAGGATATGGGATTGGAGTGTTTGGGAGGCAATGAAGGGATCATTGTTTACTGATAACACACATGTGTCATCAGCGTAAGTGGTGAGGACAGTGGTATAGAAATAAATTTAAAATGTGAAAACTATAAATATTTATCTTGCCATTTACACAAAAAACTGAATTGGTTTTGTACGATTTTATTGTTTCCAATGATTCATAAATATTTAATTTTAGGATATTTGCAACGTGATGTATTAATTTCACTACCGTGCCTTTGTTGAATTTATGGTCATTTTCGTTTAAATGGATAAAATTCGGCCTCTTATTATTAATATTATTGAGCCTTTCGTCTCATTTCTTTAGGTTAGCATATCTCTCAGAAGCCTTTTTTATTCTGCCTCCGTAGGGAAGTATAAACATGAATGATTTCATGTTTTACATTTTTAAATTTTATGTTTTTTTAACTGATAACGAACAACTAGTTTTCAAATAAATAAAAATCCAATGGAAGTTGAAATTATTTCATCAATCATAATTATTTCAATATTTCGTTTCATAACTAATTGTTAACATTAATGGCCATTTATATTATTTTAGTTGTTCTAAAGATACTGATTTACCACCCCTATCTACTAAAACGACATTGCTCCATATTTATGGACAATTCTTGAAGCACATGGCGATGAAGTGGAATCCTAGATCCCCAAAATATGGGAAAGCAACAGATCCTAAACAGAAGGCCGTCCAAATATTTTGCCTATCCTCACTATCCCTGTAAATATTCGCCAGATCCTTATCCATTATTCACTAGTCGTCTCTCATCAGAATATTCATCGCATTAGCTGTGGATTCAACGTAACTATCTGGCCGCTAACCCTCTTTCCGGTAAACAGCGATCCCGGGTCATCTTAATTCTCTTTTATGATTAAATAGAAACGAGAAGTATAACAGTGGTATCAGTCATCAAAACAAATAATATGCACCGTCTGATTGTAAATGTAAAAAATTGCCAAATATTTAAAAAAAAATCTCTCTCTCTCTCTCTCTCTCTCTCTCTCTCTCTCTCTCTCTCTCTCTCTCTCTCTCTCTCTCTCTCTCTCTCTCTCTCTCTCTCTCTCTCTCTCTCTCTCTCTCTCTCTCTCTCTCTCTCTCTCTCTCTCTCTCTCTCTCTCTCTCTCTCTCTCTCTCTCTCTCTCTCTCTCTCTCTCTCTCTCTCTCTCTCTCTCCTCTCTCTCTCTCTATCAAAATTATTTATTATTGATTTTGGGGTGAATGAATTACCTTATCTATTAGGATTACATTTCATATATTAATATTTTTACATTTTTACATTAATTGTAGAGTTTGTATGAATAATGTAAAACAAATATACCGTTTTCAAAACAAATCTTAACATCTCTATGAATACGACCTACTCTCAGTTCCTTGATCAAATAATTATAAATTAAAATATAAAATTATAAAATAATTATAAAAAAACTTGTATCAAATATCCATCTGATTGACTTGAAAATCATAAGGAAAAAGCTAAAAAAATTAAAAAGCGATGAGATATGACGAACTTAATGCAATGGATATGCAAACACTGAATGTTTTAAATAAATATTTAAACGATTTTATATTTATTCATATAACGGAAAATAATAAGAAATTATGTATTTATTTTTTTAAATTAACACTCTATACGCATGTAATTTAAAATTATAATACCTATTTGCAAGTAACATCTAAAATCTTGCCAGGTCATAACTTAACCCTTCTTCAAGACTGGACGCCACTTGCCTGGACCTGGAATGGGGCGTTGAGCGGTCGAAGGCTTTACATAGGTTTTAAATTTATAATTATTTACAATTTTGTATTCATTATAAAATTGGTGAATTTTTAACATTTATTTCGGCTAAAAGTTAAAATATATATATTTCATTTTAGAAAGTTTGAAATATCAAATAGAGAATAGAGAATAGCAATAATGGAAATTATATTAAATGAACAAGTTGATATTTAAATGTCATACCGAATTGAAAATATTTTCCTTTAAAAAAAACAACAAAAAAACGATCAATTAAGAAAACGAATAATATAGCTAGATGATTTTTATGTTTTATAAAAGAAAATGTTTTATCTAGTTATTCTAAGCTCTGATAATGCAGATCATTTTTCTGCAAGTTTCTTGACCCTCGAGTGGTCGCGCGGATGACAATAGTCCTCTACTGCTCTTAACATCGTTAAATTAAATCTACTGGGTATTTGTTTTTGCATGGATGAATATAGACTAGCCAGTCTGCAAAGGGAGGCTAGGGGATCAGTCTCAGTACTTCTGTTAGTTGCTACTTCATACCCGACCTTTCTTGTAACTGAGCCATACGCGATTACTCGAGGGTTAACAGTCTCGGTCAATCTGGATTAGCAACTCATTCATTAAAAATAAAAAAAATGGATGTTTAATTATGATTTTAATTAATCTTCAACTAATCAGTGCAATTTTAAACAGGTTAAATATTACTGCTATTCGTGATAATAAAACTGAGGAAAAAATGCTTATTATTTGGATGCTACAATACATTGTTTTTATTGATAAATAAACAAAACTTTAATTTATTTATTTATTTATTGGTTGGCTCTACAGCCCTAGATGGGCCTTGGCCTCACGCAGAAGAGATGACCATTGGAGTTTATCCATAGCTTTTCTTCGCCATCCTCTTACTCCCAGATTTTTCAGGTCCGCCTCCACATTATCCTGCCACCTTATTCTAGGCCTCCCTCTCAATCTGCTACCATCCGGTCTGTCACTCATCATCCTCTTCGGCAGCCTCTCGTCCGGCATCCGTTGGACATGTCCCAGCCACCGCAACCTTCCTTCCTTGATGACCGCCACTATATTCGGTTCCCCGAATAGCTCTTCCAATTCCTTGTTCTTCCTTATTCTCCAATTCCCATGGTCGTTTACTGGGCCGAAAATTTTAATTATTAGTTAAAATTATACACGTTCTTTAATTATGAGAGCGGCCGAAGCCGCGAAGGGGCATGCTGGTACATAATAGTAAAATTGATTTGATATTTTTAAGGGCAATATCATCAAAGCTAAGGAAGAGGTTTACAGTTCAAAGGGATTGGGATGGTGCTGAATAGGTAATGGAAATTATTATTTTTCTTATTTATGTACGGCTACCTCACCCGCGAACCTCGACAGTCAATAAATGTCACAATAACTATAACTAAACTTAATTTAGTATTTATTAACATAAATAACTGAAACAACAGGCGTTGTCCTATCTATCTACTAATATTCAATTCAAATAGGAATAAAACCTAAAATAAAAAACTTTATTTCCAAATCATAATGTTTTATGATAATGTAAGACAATATTCAACTTATATTAGGTCATCGAGACTAACAACTTAGTTTGAATGTTATTTATTGAAGTGCATTTTGATGCACGATTTTCTTCTGGTGCATACATACATAAATCAGTAGATTTTCCGACACGTGAGCAGGCTACATACTAACTAGATTGGGTAGGTCGTTCATTCCGTGGGTCAGCCACAAAATAAATGTATTCGAAACGGCACTAAATTGGTTTCATTCAAGAGGTATACAATTCTTCTCATTTTTATTGGTAATATTTTCATATAAGTATTGATAAATGAAACGTTATGATTAATATTTAATATAAATTATGTTTTAACTATATCTGCAAATATTATTAAAGTGGAAGTTTTTCTGTCGTTTAAATTAAATATGGAAATATTAAATAAATTTATGCATATATTTCTAACTATCTGCCAACTATCTCACTAAGTTGACTTGAAAATGGTTAGTATTATTGTAAGCTTACAATTAGTGTGAAATCGGTTAAATGTTAGTTATGATAACGCTATTTTTTTCTCATTCTCCCACTTCGGCAAGAAGCAGGCACAATAGGCGCAGGGTAAACACAAGACGGCCGGTTAGAAATTGCCTCAGAGCTATCACGCCCAATTATAACCAATTAGTTTTCCACTTGAGCCGTTTCTATTTCTTCATCAGGTCTAATTGCCGTGTTCCTCAAGTACTTGTGTTTTTCTTCTGTTAACACGGCCGGTGTCGGAAGCACCGGCTGTCGGATCTAAAACACAAATATGTTCAGCTGGTCCAAACATCTAGGTAACCATACCTGAGGGAAATGAGAACAGTTTTAGATAAAGTTCAACAGAAATTTTCCACAGATTTTTCACTCCTCTTCCCAAGCTGAGTGGTACGTTCTAATCTCACTGTCATGCTATTTAGTGGCCATTGGAGAAATTTCGTTTACCTTCTTTGCTGTTTCTACTGATGTTCGCTGAATTCTAATTACACGTAAAACATTTCTTTCTTGAATATTTATTTATAATATCTTTTGTTAGTTATTTCCGACTTTAAAGCCTGGAGTAGAGTTGGGCCTCGTCTGGAAGACCGTATTTACTAAAAATTACATACAATGCCTAAATGACTAGAAACTGTCTTATCATTTTCGAATACTTCAATATTTTCAATATTAGTTATCTAGATCTTGCCGTAGTAATTTAAAAAACATCGGGGTTATTATTGCTATTAATGCTATAAACTATTAAACATAGTACATGGTATGTATTAATATAATTATATTATTTATTAAATATTATAGTAAGTTATTTACACGTTATCTATTCTGTTAACTAATTTGTAATAAAAAAGTTGTCTTTTGTATGTAGTTAGAAAAAATTTAGATTATCTTTTATGAAAAATCTGATTGTTGACTTAGTAGATTATGTCTCAATTAAAAAGAAAATCAGCTTATTTCGATCAAATCAATGTGGGTCCAATTAACCAACTCCTACACGAATTCCATTCGCTTCTACACTTCTTGCCGTGACCACACCTTCTCGTAGAAGATGGTGGAAGTCTCCCAAGAAGATAAATATAAAAATAAGAAGACACAAATCACCAGAGTCGGTCTTTCTTATTTATGTCCTCGGTGTCTTGCACAACCTTCGCTGACCCGTTCCAGTTGCAACACAGTTTTACAATCCCATCTTCCTCGGTACTTTATCATTTATTTTTTAGGGCTTTACATGAGTATTTTTTTCTCACTTAAGTGTTCAAATGCTTAAGAGTAAAGCTTCAAGCATGGATATAATTTTAGTACCGGACATGAACATGTTCAGCCAAAATATTAACTGATTTATGTATTAATTTATATAATTTATAAATAAATTTATGTACACTAAAAATGTTTACGAATTTCTTCCCTATTATTTATCCTTATTAATACATAATAAGAAAAATGAAAAGATTTTGATTTTGTTAAATCAATGTTTGGCCTGAGATTTTTTCTTTCAATCACACACTGTTCATAACGTGATAGAAACTATCTAAGATTAGCGAAATGCACAGTTGTCTGGAAAAAATATCGTCACAATTAGGCAAAGCATCATTTTGGACAAACGTTAAAATGACACTTTATTGAATACACATTGCTGTTTCTTCGATTTTTTTTTCAAGTGAAATAAATCTTAGCAAGCTTTAGTTTATTTTCTTTGTATCTCTAGAGATAATTGTATCTCACAATGTCGGCCTAGTACTGTGTAAAATAGCTTGTCTCTGAACAACGTTAAAAATAAAGTACGATTCCAATACCCCTTAACCCGGCCCTTCGAGAGTTCAACCCCTGCCGAGAGTTCAACTGCCGAAGAGTTCGTGTTTAAATGGTTCTGAAATTTAAATAAAAATGCTAAAGCGATTTATAATAAAATTACTGGAAAACGCTATTTTAAGGCTAGTGATGGAAGGATAAATAAATTTATAAGTCGTATTGTGAGCGTTACCAGCCTTTACAGGAGAAAAAATTATTATCAGATTATTTATCATTCAAACCTTTCAAAGGTAAATTTACGTCTAAAATCCAAGAGTTGGTTCAAAACAAGTCTGCAACACCAGCGAGAAAAACTACTACTTACTACTTACACAGGAATGAAAATTCGGCTCCGGACATTTTTTTTTCGATATTATTCCGTCAATAATGAATCAACTTTGATTATTCGTTTTTTGAACAGTTTTGCATACTTTAGAGGTGGTCCTATAAAACCTTTATTGAAATCAACTCAGCGCTTTTTAAGAAAAATCAATAAACCAATTGCATTTCATTGAAGGGTAGTTCAAGTTTATATATGTAGGTTTAATCTTGAAGACGGTTTTTGGTTTTTGACAATAGATAATTCATTAAAACTATTTCTTTATTGAACATGTATTCCTTTGTTCTTTAATTAATGAAGAAAAGTTTCACTTTTATCAGATTTTTTTTTTTTTCATCAGTCACTAATTCAAAAAACATACTGAAGAAATTTATAATGCTTTGAGTATCATAGGTTCCTTAGTGTTTACTATAACTGCAAAGTTAATGTGTTCTAATTCTCTATCGAACTCTAATTAGAAGCAAGATAGACTATGGTAGTATAGTATATAATTCCGCTTCAGAAACAACTCTCAAAATAATCGATACAATCCATAACACAGCAATCAGAATATGCACTGGTGCGTTCAGATCTTCACCAGTTGAAAGCCTATATGTAGAATGCGGAGAACCGAGCCTAACTTTAAGAAGATCCTACCTTACACTATCTTACTACTCAACTCTGATTTCCAAACCAGATCATCCAAATCATAACATTTTTCATAACCTTAATAGTAACCTAGGAAACAATCTGGTGGGCATTGCAAGTAGAACCCAAAATCTCCTCCAACTTTTAGACATAAAACCGAATACAGTACTAACCATAGATGATCCATTGTTTTTTCGATGGGACAATACTTACATCAAGGTTGACACATCCCTCAAGGAAAAGATTGAAGACGACAACCCCATCATTAAAAAGAGACTTTTTGCAGAATTAAGGCAAAAGTACCCAAACCACGAAACAATTTTTACTGATGCATCGAAAACTGATGGAGAAGTCGGTTGTGCAGTGGTTTTTAACAATAGCGTACTAAAATTTAACCTACCGTCACTAAATAGTGTTTTTACAGGAGAACTATTTGCAATCTACCAAGGTCTTCTATTAATACAATCTACAAATACAAAACATGCTCTTTTGGTAACAGACTCTCTAAGTTCAATATTGGCAATAGCTGAAGACAATTCTGAAAATGCCCTAATACGCAAGATTAATAACTGCCTGTGGGAGATGCACGAGTCGATGGGTGGAGGGACTGTGCTAATGTGGGTACCCTCACATTGTGGCATCTCCGGAAATGAGGCTGCAGACAGTGCAGCAAATCTTGCGAGACTGAACCAAACAGGAACCATTATTACAGACATTACAACAACTTCTGACTTAAAAACATCCTGTAGAAAAAAATTGCTCAATCACTGGAAAACAAAATGGAACCAAATACGCAGCAAACTTCAAGAAATTAAACAAGACACACGACCCTGGACAACATCTTGTAGAAAATCAAGAATAGAGGAAATAATCTTGACGAGACTAAGAATAGGACATTCAGCTTTCACCCACGGTTACCTGATGAGGAGCCTAGAACCACCGATTTGTACAACATGCATGACAACACTGACATTGAAACACATTGTAACAACATGTACACTATACTCTGACGCCAGAACAAAGTACAATATACCCTCAGAAATAGATAAAGCACTGGAAGACACAGAGGAAAAAATCAAAAACATTTTTGAATTTCTAAAATTTTGTAAACTGTTCGACAAAATCTAATATGTATATTGAGCCGCTAATGACTCATGTGAGTAGATGCGGAATGTAATAAAAATAAATAAAAATGTGTTAGTGAAAAAAAAAAAAATGTATATAAGTAAATATGACACCTTTTTTTATATGATGATGAATTAAATTATGATGAATAACATTAACAAAAAATGAAGGTAAAATAAATTCTTACGTTGAATATAGTAACCTATGGAATAGACCACACGTTGGCAAATGTTAGATCATAGGGTAATATTTAACTAGTGCAAAGACAAAAGTTAGTTAGCAATGTTTGTAATCGCTGATGAACGACATAAAATTTCAATCAACAGTGTTATCAACATTTCGAGGTTAGTTTTGTTTGCGATAATGATTAGCTTCTGATCAAATATTAATCCATAAATAATTAATTTGTAAACGGCCTGATGAGTTTTTATTTAAAAATTGATTCAGATAATGTACCTACGACACTTTTAAATTAAAATTCATTGGACTAAAAATATGTTATTATAATATATAATTTTAGTTTTAAGGAGTTCCGTTGAAGGAAAATGTATTTTTGCTATATTTATTATAATAAAAATATGAAGGAATTTTGACATGGAGGACCTTTTTACATTCAATAACGCATAACTCCTACTTATCTTTTATTTTCTTCTACATGTTTCGGAGTACGTTTGCTCCATCTTCAGGATATCTGTGTTTTTATTTTCTCCCATTCCTTTTTTTTTAATACATAATTCAAGTTTGCAAGTGTACATGCATCTAGTAAAACTGTTGTATCAATATGACATATTGTCATGACAAAAAACTAATTTAGAAACTATCTATTGGTAGCTGTAAAATTAAAGATCTACGAAGTTCTTCATACATCTTCTGTTCAGATGTTAACAAGGTAGTTCTTTGTAAATAAACTCTGTAAACACTTCGTTTTTATGAAATTTATTTTATTTTTTTTTTATTTATTTTTCCCACGTAACGTTCGATTGTCCAAGGAGGCCACGTTCACCTCGAACTGTCGAAATCCAGCTGTCTTAAAACAAAAGTACAGTTTAAGAAAATGTATAATGTCATTTTGTAGAATAATTACATTTTTATTTTTTTTATGCTCGGCAGATATAGATATTAGCACGTATGTCCCAATAACAACTCCTAAATAATTTTATTTGTCTATGTAACATTGCCACCCTAATTGGGGCAGGATTTTTAAGAAGCGTATTAAAGAAAATAGTAAAATAGACATCTTATCGAAAAACTATTAAAAATAATGAATTTGATAAATAAGTGAATTGTATATGCTGAATATGTATGAGGAAGAGTTATGACAGATTTTATGTAATATAGTAATTTCTTTTACTGTTGTTATCACGGAGTTTATTATTTTAGGCGCGGGGTAGCTCGGTGGGTATGACACTGTAGTCTAGTAAAATAAGGCTACTCTGTTTTCAAGATAAAGCTGCAGAACTTTTATTCTCAACGGATCTATATGCTTTTGGGGTGCTGGAACTAAATCTGAAGTTTGCTACTACGGCAACCGTTGGCTTCATACCCAAAATCGCAAAAACTCGCCCGAAATACCGGTTATTTTCGGTTTTTAACCGATAACACGACAACGAAACGTTTTTCGAAAAAATATTAACTGTAGCTGAAACCTGTACCTACAAAAAAAAAAAAAAAAACATTTTTCGCGAAGTTTTGGTCTTGAGAAAAATTGCAGAAATTGGCCGACTTTCGGTCAGTTCCACTTCGCGAAATCACGTTTTTCGTACTCTTTTGGGTATAACTCCGAAACTATTTTTCCGATCCTAGATAATTTTTTTCATCTTAAAGTTGGTTAAATTTACAATATAATTTATATGACCAATTCCCTTAAAAATCATTTTCCAGCACGCTAAAAATCCCGCTCAGTTGTGAAATCCAATTTCTCGCACATTTCTCACTATTACTCAAAAAATATATGTCCTGTGTATTAATAGGCATTTGTATTTTAAAAGAAGATTATATGGATTTTTATTGTAAATTAGATCCGTAAACAATACAAGTTCGGCAGTTTTTTCTTCGCCAAATACTTATTTTACTGGACTACTGGGGGCCTAGTTCGGGACCGGCTGAAGGCAGAAAAATTAATTTTTGTAACTTGAGCCTTGGATCGCCTTCGGGGTCTGAGGACTTTCTCGAGCCTTTATAAATTTGGTACCCTTAAACAGAGAAAAACCTGGTGGTTGAGGGTGATTGCTGACATCATCCTTTTTTTTTATTCTTTTTTTTTTTTTTGTTGTTAAATTATTATTTTGATTTTGTTATTTCAATTCATTTTCTACTCACAACACCGTTTTAATCATGCAACTAAAAAAGTCTTTTTCTCTCATTTATAATTTTATTTAAAAAATATTGTTATATTTTCTTTTTTATTTGGGCGACCAAAATATGTCTGCGAGAGTAAGCCACGCACATTGAAAGACCTGAAGGCGTCAATCGAACATCAAATCACTCTTATCAATGCAGACCTACTGGAGAGAGTAGATGCCAATTTATAGGAACGGCTTCGGAACTGTGTTTACAAAAACGGGCATCATGTGACTGATGTGATTTTCCGTACCTAATATTCTTAAATGGAAAATCCTTACGAATGTCCTGACATCAATAATTTGTTTTTTGCTTTTTTGAAAAATTAACGGAGTTATGGTTTTTTCAAAAACACCCTATTCTTCTGCCGCACCCTGTATAACATAATTGTTTAAATTAAATTATAAATAAGAGATAACATTGCTGGTAAATATTCCTTATATACTTAAATCTCCTTAGGTAATATAAAATATAATATAGGTATTTTCTTTTTTCTATTAAAGCACAATATTACACTCTCTATATTAATCTTTTAATTTGAATTAAATTTATATTGCATGCCACACACCGTTATAATGAGTTTCTATTTCAATTAAGATTTTTAAACTTAAAAAAAAATAAGAAATTATTTTTGTTTGGAATTCACTAATTAGTCATTAAATGCTATCTCACTACTTATCAATTTTTTTTAAGTTTCCGTTTTCGCCAATTCAAACCAATGAAATCCCAATTAACCAAATTTATCGGTGCGCTATCAAAATATTTTGGGTTACCGTTGTCTCCATTAAATTTTTCAAATCAGCTTATACCCGTTTCTAAAACCGTACAAGGCAGTCCCGAGCCTGTCAGACGGGGTCCACCTTTTCGAGTGAAAATGTATGTCGTACGGATACGGGCCATGGTCACACTAGGTACTTTTTTCGAATTGGTTTCGAAAATAAAAAGCTCGAAACTCGATATGGAATAAGTGAAATGGCCTAAAGATGAAACTGATAGTGTCCTCAAATGGGAATAATAAATACTTTTTTTTTTTTTTTTTTTTTTTTTTTTTTTATTATGTATTTATTGAAATTTACAACTGTATACAATATAAAATATGATACATCTAGTAAATGTGATGACAATGATAAAAATGACAAGTCTTGTTTTTAAAGCACCTACCCATTGGTAGCACTTATAAAGGTTCTTTATTATGAAGTTTTATATTAGAAGGTCCCGAGGCCATCTTCTTTTCAGGCGCCTCGGAGGATTATCTGGAATGGAATGAGAAGCAAGTTGTGATACTAATGGATTTGAATGGTTGTGGAGTTTGCTATGAAAGGATTGATATCTGGTTTGAGCTAAGTCAGAAACGTAAGGTATATTAAGGTCTTTGTGGATAAGTTTGTTTGTGACGAAGTAAGGAGCATTTAGGATTTTTCTAAGGATTTTGGATTGTAAGGATTGGATACGGGATGAATTGGATGGTTTAGTGGAGCCCCAAAGCTCAACTCCGTATGTCCAAATTGGTCTAATTATTGTTATGTAAATGAGTCTTTTGTAATTAATTGAAAGGTTGGAACGTTTGTCAAGTAAATGTTGAAGTAGTCGAAAACGACGGGCAGTTTCTTGTCGTTTTAGTCTTGTATGTGGATTCCAAGTAAGACGTTTGTCCAGATGGAGTCCTAAGTAGCGGATCTGTTCAACGGGGATCAGTGGAACATCGTTAAAGGATATTGTAGGACAGGAGGTCGTGGGTTTACGACGGAGGGTGAAGGTTATTTGATGGGATTTATTTGGATTTATCTTGATTCTCCATTTTTCACACCATTCTTGAAGTTTTATGATATGGGATTGGAGTGTCTGGGAGGCAATAAAGGGATCATTGTTTACTGATAACACACACGTGTCATCAGCATACGTGGTGAGGATGGTGCTAGGATGCGTCGGGATGTCAGCTGTATACACCGTGTAGAGGATTGGACCAATAAATACTTGAACAGAGAAAAGGCTTGTAATGGATTTTTTATACTTTGAAATCCACAGGTTTTTTTTTTCTTTTTTTTTTCTTTGAATAATAAGAAAAATATAAATAGTAAAAAAGCTTGTTTTAAATGATTCCACATGTTGCTTTTCAAGCATACTAAAGTCAAACGAACATAAGTAAATGTTATAAAAAAATAAAATAATTCGGTAGTAACAATGATAAAAATAATCTTTAAAACGGAATAAAATTTCAGTAAAATGAAAAAGATTTTAGATGAAATGACCTTAAATGACATAACTGTAATCCTCTAATCATAATTTCGAACTTGTCAAACATATATTAAATAGCATTCTTTACCTGAAGAAAGAAGACTTTCACAATGGGATAAACTTACTATTTATCCTAAAATAAAAACAAATAAATAAAATAAATGATTTCTATTAATTTTTATGTTTCGTTTTTTTCCTTTATTGTTTGATAAAATTGTTTCCATTAAAAAAAATCTAAATGTCATTTTAATGTAAGGTATTGAAACTTAAAAATATTTTTAATTTATTAAAGCTAAAATACCCCCAGAATCCAAGCTCCTACCATTTTTTTTTTTTTTTTTTTTTTTTTTTTTTTTTTTTTTTTTTTTTTTTTTTTTTTTTTTTTTTTTTTTTTTTTTTTTTTTTTTTTTATCATTTTTATTGGTGATAAAAATAAGAAAGACAAAAAAGAAAGAGAAGTAACTTCTACTATTAACGTAAAGGGTATATAGTTATAATATAGCTGCATAAAGGAACTGCAGCATGAACACAAGTAGCTTCTTACCTGTGGCAGGGGGAAATTTAAAAATTTTGAGACCTGCCACAAAAAATTACATCATTAAATTCAGGGGATCCGTCTGACCCTTTGAAGATACGTTTCACACACTGTAAACTTTTTCTTTTTAATTTATGGAAACTCATAAATGACAAATAAATTAAATGTGCAATGGTCTGAAATGTATTTTTAAACTATTGAAAGTATTTTAGTTATGTTAAGTTTTACGATTTCCAATTATCCCATTTTTAAAGTCGATTCCTCATTAAGAGTTAAAATTAAGAGATTTTTTAAATTTTATTATTATTTTTTAAAACTATATATTGATATTTACAACTGTATACAATATACTTCAAGTAAATTTGAGGAAATTATTATAATGACATGTAAATCACTTGTAAAGAACTACTCACTAGTAGCACTTCAATAAAAGTTTTAAACTAGGTCGCTTGGCCATCTTCTTTTCAGACGCCTCGGTGGGTTATCAGGTAGGCAGGCTAATAGATTCGTGTGGGAGTAGAGTTTACTATGATAGGATTAGTATCTGGTTTGGGCTAAATCATATGGAACATTAAGGTCTTAATGGATAAGTATATTTGTGACAAAGTAAGGAGCACTAAGGAATTTCCGATGGATTTTGGATTGTAAGGATTGGATACGAGAAGAATTGGATGGTTTAGTGGAGCCCCAAAGCTTAACTCCGTATGTGAATATAGGTCTAATAACTGTCATGTAAATGAGTCTCTTGTAATTTATTGGAATCTTCGAACGTTTGTCTGGTAAATCTCGGAGCAGTCTATAACGGCAGACCATTTCTAAGAGTAGTTAATATTGAAATGATCTTCTTAGCAGCTGTGATTTTCCAGTTGGTTTTGTAAGTTGGGTACTTCATCCTTGTTATTTATCCCAGGTCAGTTGTTATTTATCAGATTCAGATTTAATTTGGAGTATTCAAATTGACTAATCATTTTGTTTTATTTAATTTTCTATAAAATATCGTATACTTTTGAACCAATGATTTTTAATAAAATAATATTGGCGAAAATATTAGTTAGGAGCCAAAATACAAAACGAATAGGACTCTACGATCCTCGAAAACAATGACCCCGCTATATATATCCATATTTCTAAAAACAAATTTCTGAAAAGTGAAGAATTATTATAAAACCTGATTCCATATGGGGATATATATAGTGCGAAGAAGGCGACATGTGGGATATCCTCTTAATAATAAACTAACGCGAGGAGATGGTAGTTGTCATAAATCGCCTGCTTTATGCCTCTTCGGATTTATAGCCAGTGGTCCACCAAGATCTGAGGTTCTGATATCTCCAGTGTCTCCTTACAGTCTCTCTGTTAAATCTAGGCGGTGATAAAATTTTATATCGGTACGTGTGCCGTGGTACCGCCTAATGGCAGGTAGACCAGCGTTCAAAACGACCGTGTTTACATCCTATCCTTCTAGAAGTTTCACATGTCGGTGCGATATGAGGACCGGAAAAGGTGTGCTGGTAAAATTCGCATATTTTAAGACTCAATATGCGTCAGTATGGACATTGATTGCTTATTATATATAGTCCAGCATTTCAGAGGATTTCTTCATAGTTTAGCTAAAGGAATTCCTTGAAAGGAGTTAAACAAAAGATAAGGTTAAAATAAGAAGAGTATAGTTAATTGTAAGAAATGTAAGATGATGGTTTTGGAATTTTGGATCGAGAAAAATAAATTTGATAACTTTCTATATTATCAGTATCAGATTTTTTGCTCTCTTTTATTTTTTATCTTTCTTTTGTTCTTACCGAAATTCTTTGTATTTTTTTAAATGTTCATTGATATTTTTAAATTAACTGTTCATTTCAATATAAATTATTATACTATTACTGTATTTTTCATCTATGGCATACTTGATTATTTCATTACCTCGATAATAAATATCGTTTTTTGGGGCAGAAATGTTGTATAATTATCACACAGTTTATATCATAAAACCACCACTACAGTCCATGGTATCGATCGTTTCCCAGGATCAACTTTGGATCATTAGTTCTCGATATTTAATTAATATAGCAAAATATATTAAACTTTTTTTCTAAAATAAAATAATAAATAAATTTAGTATTATTTTTCTTTTCTTTTATATATATTAGTATATATGTATATAATTAGATTATAAATAAATTTTAAGAAAAAATAATAGTATAGCTGCAATAAAAAAAAAAGAAAAAGAAAAAAGTATTCTCATTTCGATTTACATATATTCATTAATGAATCAGGCTCACGATTCATAGAAAAATGACGATGGCGCCTGAGAAAAAGATGCGGAATACACGCCAAAAAAAAAAAATAAATAGTGAAAAAAATATAAATAAACATATTAAAATGCATTAAGTGAATAATCTTTGTTTTTTATTAATCGAAAAGAAATAGCGCATTTATTCATTTAATTTATTGATATATTCCATACAAGATTTTTCAACGAACAGTTATTGTTGTCAGACAAAAACCAGTTGCTACATACTTCTTGAGATGCACCAAAACATATAAAAATATTATGAATGGGGTCCTTAGATATTAAAGTAGTTAATGGATTTGAGTGGGCCTCTATTTTATCAGGGGTATCTGAATTTAATCATGTTTCCAAATCAGAAACAAATAGAAATGTAACGTCATTAAGGATTTGTTTATTTGTAACATAATGAAGGACATTTAGAATTTTACAATGAATTTTTGATGGGAAACACTCAATTAAAATAAATGTTGACCTCTAATCTCATAATTTTTACTTCGAAACTTATAAAAAAAATAAAAATTAGCAAGTTTTGATTATTATTCTATCAATATATTTCCTTCAAAAATTCTTTTTCAAAAATGCATAATCGCGTTAATTTTAAATAATACAATTTTGCGACTAATTGTATCTATTATTTATATCAGAAAATATAATTGATGAAAAATAGTATTTCATCGATTAAATTAATAATACTACCCAGTCAGACATTTATTTACGCTGTTAAATATGTTTACGATCTATGAGCTTGCTAATCGTATCGTAAAATTTACAACGGTGGTTGTAAACTTACAACAGCCCCGTTAGCAAAATACCGGATGATTTCCTAAAATATTTTAAGATTGCTTAAAATCGATTATTAAACAACCATACCTCGATACCTGGATTGATCGAGATACTCGAGACCATAACTCTGTCCAGAGCGGCACGGAGTGGGCGCAGCGGCTACTGGGCTACGGAATATATTAGCCCCACTTTATTAATTATCTCTCTCCTCGTTTCATCATTTATCGTAAATTTATATTAATTATTTATTATTTATTTTTATTTTTTATCTCATTCAATTATGATGTAATTATACCCTCGGCAATGTATCATGGTAGCTAAATGAGTCCGAATTTATATTAGAAAGTTCATGTTGAATTTTACATTAAAAATATCTATTAAGAAGCACGGAAACAAATAGATTATTTACTCCAATAATACTTGCCAAATACATTAGATGTTGAGAAACCATCCAACACATATGGATTGGACATTTTCATTTATCAATACATTTGGTTACAGAAACATTCCATTCATATATATATATATATATATATATATATATATATATATATATATATATATATATATATATATATATATATATCCTGGTACCAATAGCATATCCACCAGTAACATTTGCATGATTATGAGAACAATATAGTCTTGAACCGTCGCGACGCGTTGCCAAAATAGTTGTTTTTATTTATTGACTGAACCTCAAGAACCTTACTTAACATATATATGATTTCCAGAACAGTATTATGAACTCTAAAGCTCTTGGCCTAAAAGCTTTTTGACGCGTATAGGCCGACTTTATATATTTTTGATAATATTTTTTTATTCTAACACCTTATTATATTCACTGTCACTACTTCAAACTAATGTCAAGAAGCCTGAATTACACACTCCTTTAGTATATTCACCTTGCAATTTATTAAAATTTTATTTATTGCAGTTTAAGAAAAAACAAAATTATATCCTAATTATTTCATGCATTAAAACATCTATCGTTCCCTGCTCATTCAACATTCATTACATTATATTTAGATATTCGTATGTATTTATTACACATATTATTATTTACATTTAAAACAATCAATTTTAAGTATCTATTATTATATGAAATATGTTCTCCTTTATTTAATTTGCACTTGGAATTGATTTTATATACTGCGCAAAAATAAATAGAGATTTCGTTAATTTTTTAATATTTACTTTACCAATCACTTATATATATTTTTTATATACTGTACAGATCTTTATCAGAAAACAAAAAATATTTATAATAAATATAAATGCATTTCTCAAGAAAAAAAAAAAAAAAAAAAAAAAAATTTTGGCAATGTTAATATTAGAAAAATTAGCAATATCTTTATTAATTTTTTTTTTGCAGTTGAGTTTTAATCGTCAGCTGTCGTCAACATCTACCGATTGTATATAAAATATTAGTTTGAAGTAGTGACAGTGAATATAATAAGCTGTTGGAATAAAAAAATATTATCAAAAATATATAAAGTCGGCATATACGCGTCAAAAAGCCAAAACCAAATAAAGAGATCGTATATGGTTGGAAAGGGCTTCTCAAGAGCAATCGAATGGTAATAATAAAACACCTTATGACCGAGTCAAACAGTGCCAGAAACGTACATTTTGAGGTATTTTGCTGCGTATCGAGATTTGCAATTAGTATAACTTTTGAGTCGAAGAAGCTACGATATTCGTTTAATCTTTAATCGTCAGCTGTCGTCAAAATCTTCCGATTGTTTGTTAAACAATAAATACTTAAGTTTAAAGTAGTGACAGTGAATATAATAAGTTGTTAAAATAAAAAAAATATTATCAACAATTTTGTGATCAGCAATTATTTTATACTTATTACCGCAAATAATGCACTCAGAAGACATCTTTACTGATACAATCATCAACCAATCTGATTATTTGGCAATCAGCGAAACTTGGATGGAAAATTCCATGCCAGTTATCCCTAGCTTTGATCTGAGATCATATTGTAATACCACTCAGAACAGACAAACTGCAACTATTGTACATCATCGGTGGCGATATCATCATCAAGTCGCAGAGCCGGTGGGGTCGCCATATATCGCAACATCAATAGCCTTACTGATTGTAATAGAGTTAACATTAACTTTTCGCAGTATTTCACTACTGGAAATGAAAGATGCAACACCTAGTGATGTCTGGTTAGTAAGCATAAAGTCTAATGGCATCTTCACGTAGTGTCAGGATAAGTTGGAGTGTCAGCTGTAAATATAGAATAAGGGATGGAACATAGGATACATTCTTGAAATTTTAAAATATTAAGTTAGAAAGCGTAAAATCAGGAATAATGCCAAAATACCACAATCAGAGAAGTAGAGCCGGTTCAAACCTTTTGGCTCTGCCCTGACATGGCCTATAAAAACTAAAATTTATAAACTTTTATGCAAGAGAGCTCTTGGAATTATTAATGCAGCTGATTAATTTATCACTCCTAATAATTTTATCACACTCCAAGAAGATTATTCATATTTAAATCACATTTTTTTTAGAGGATAAAATTTCAAAAAATAAATTTATTATGCATTCGTCCAACTAAAAATAAGACCTTAGAAATAGTTAATGCATGGGCATTTGATTAATATTGGTTTCGTGGATTAAATATTATTATGGCCATTTTATTTTAATTTTTTTATCATCTCTGATCTATAAATATTCGATTATGATAAATAAAAAAAATAAGGGAATATTTATATGATAACCGCATTTTAAATTTCATTTACATAGCGGAAATACTGGAAGATTCTAGAACATCACAGGATTTTTTTTTCCTTCGATCTGGACGTTTAAGAGACATTATTTCTAGAATAATAAACAAAAGTAAAACTTATAATACAATTTTAAAACAAGTTAAACAGAGTTACAAAGCATATTATGTGAAAAGGATGCAAACTGCAGTGATATGTTAAAAACTTTTTTCTTTTTGTTTCATGAAGATATAAACTTCTTACCTAATTAAAATATTTTTTTTCTTTATTATTTATTTTTTATAGTTCACGAACGGCCCCTGATAATATTTATTTTCTATCTAGTCTATTTCCTTATTCCCTTTCTCCCATTATTATTCGATGTTTTGAGTAAATTAATGTTATTTTATTAAATATACTGAATATGGTAACGCATAAAAAGTTTTGAATTATTCTTATAACAAGGAATAAAGCTAATTTTTCATAATTATTTCTGGCAAAGGAAAGCAACAAACATAAAACATCTGAACTGGAGTTTATCTTAATAGGCTTTTGGAGCTGGCTCAACAAAAGTCGTAACTTTTCTATTAAAAAAGATAAAATTTTATATCTTAGGTTCTACAAAGCCAATCGATTTTCTTGTTTATATAAAACGAATTGAATTATAATGGATAGTAAAATTATAATGTACTAGAGAAAAATCTATATACCTATTTGACCTACCTACCTCTTCGATGTCTTTATTTTGAGTATAAAATGTCTCAGATTTTTTTTTTTTTTTTTTTTTTTTTAAGCATTTTATTTTCCCTCTAAAAAGAAATGACATAATATTTGGTAATGAAATTACAACCGAATATTATGCGTGGCAAACAAATTATGGTATGCAAAAACCAAAACGATTAACGAAATAAAGTTAAAGACGTTTTTGTTTTATCAAACGAAGTTCTGCTGCAAAGTGTAATTTCTACAAGTAGTTTTGACTTATTTTTTCAAGTCATCACAAAGTTTAGGGTCATAAAATCAAAATTCTTAATAACAACTAAAACAAGTTTTGGTCTGTATTTCAAGGTAAGAAAAATTATATAAAAACTTTAGTATTTTCTTTTTAATTTTCAAGTTTTGATGATTTCGATAATTGGGATTTTTAGAGCAAAATTTATTACATTTTTTTTTAACATAACGCAATCTATTTATCGACTTGATGTGTTTTGTACCAATTTGATGAACTTAAATTTCTATGGTATAGTCTAAAAGCAATGAGTGTATATATTACAATACTTTTTTTCTTCTTTTTTTTTCCTTATATAGCACCCCCATATAAGGACTGTTTATTTATTTACATGTTCCATGCCTTATAGGCTTACTACATGTTTTACAATGTTACTACAAAGTTTAGCATGATTAGTTAAGTATAGCCTAGTAAGGTAACAAAATATTTAAACAAAATAAAAAAACAAAGAAAATAAACTTATATATCATAAACAAATGGAACTTTGTTATAAAAAAAAAAGCCGCCTCTTGGCTAGGTAAAAAACAAAAGCCAACAAGAAACTACCTCCGCTGTATTCCCCATCATTTGTCAGTTTGTTAAAGTCTATTTTTCGTATATTTGGGTTTAGTCCACAAAATGTGAGTAATTCATTTTTGAATTTAGAAAATAAATTTTGTTCTGTCTCTGGCCATGTTCCGTGTTTGATAATTACACTTTTTATTAAATTAAATCTTTGTATTTCAAATAATTTACATTCGTAAAGTACATGTCTAAAATTTTGAGTCTGTTCGTCTTCATTACATAGGTCAGATGTAAAAAAATAAATTTATTATGTTAAATCGTTCCATAATAGTGGTGATTATGCTGATCCTTGGGGAGTTCCTAAAGTCAGTTTCTTTTCTATTGAGTGATAGTTTGTACATACATGCTATATACATACAGATACATACAATATTAAGATGTACAATGTGTATTATTATTATGATGTAACTGTATGAAAAAAAAAGTAATTAACAAAAATACCAATATTAATCCAGTTATGTCATATACCTTTCTGGGCAATTTTTAATATTTCCTGCCACACCTTTTCTGACACTGAACCAAATCTATCCACGGTTTTTTTTTATATCAAATTATTTTAAATAAGGCGTTTTAAAAGTAATTTAATACAGTTTAAACGTAGCTATACCTCTTTGTTTTAAATCATAGTGATTTAGGTCATCTGCTGAAATATACCGTGTTTCAAAATTTAAATAATTTTTCAAAATATCAGTAATTCTATACCTGTCCATTTTGAATGACAACTTCCCTAAGTTACCGGTAGGAAAAAACTCCCATAGCTAAACGCTGCATTAAATGCACTCGTTGGTTTAGAAATGCGAAATCAAATATCTATTTTGCATTATTTCAAAACTTTCACAATGATTGCAAGGTATAAACTATATTGAATACTCATACTCAAAGATAAACAAGGTTAATTATAAACTATATTAAAATTTGAAATATACGTTTATAGTTTTTTGATGATTGAGTATTTTGAATTTTTTAAGTTATAGTGTATATAAGTTATTAAAAGGATTTATAAGTACGAATTAGAAAAAAATTGCACAAAAACGAATGAGCGAAACATTAATTAGCCAATATAAATACACATTGACAGTAATTCTATTATTGCAGGCACAAACGCAAAATCTGACCCGCATCTGCTGTGGTATTTGGCTATCAATACAAAGGTTTTTACTCGGCGATTATTGTCATTATTGAAATTTAGATCATCAGATAACTGATCAAAGCAGAATAAAAAGAATAATAGAATCGGCCTATGAAATGGCATTTTAATTTTATAAGCAAAGATCAAACAAGAAAAGTTTTATAAAAAGTGTAAAAAAAAAAAAAAAAAAAAAATTAAATGTAAAACGCAAGTATGTTAATTTTTTTTTTAAAATCATTTATTTATGAATTGTCAATAGAATTCATTATTTTACCACCTAAGTCGTTTTAACCTAAGTTTTTCTTCAATCTGATATATTATTTAATTGACTCACACTTTCCTGATGATGATTCATTGCTGGTGACTAATAAAACAAAAATAACATGTTTCATTCATTAATTTTTTATTCGTATCACGTGAGGTTTGGAAGGTTCCAGAACGTTTATTTGTTTTTTAGGTTTTAAATTTCCAAGATTACAAAATCTAGCAAGATAAGCATTGGAGTAAATTTTTTAATATGAAACTTAAATTATGTCCATTCCTATACGAGAAAAACGAGAAAATTCATGGATGGGTTTCCCTTACAGTTCGGTTTTCAAAGACAGCTATAAGTAAACCTGCAGAGGAAGGTTCTAGAATAATTAACCGGGAGGAATGTCAAGTTGGAGAAACCCCTCAAGAAATCAATATATATGGGAAAACCAAATAGACTTTTCTCAATATCGATAAAAAAAATTCGCAGTTTGTTGATAATTCATTGAAGCACTTTAAATAACTAAAATACTACATTTTCAGATAGTAAATCAAAAGGAAGTAATTTAGTAATTCTGTTCTATGTAATTCTATACATGTCCAAATAAAATTTAAGATAAGAATAATGTCAAATTGTTGTATGTTTGGTTTTCTAAATTGTTCTAAAATTACCTACCCAAGCAGCTATCGAGTAATAAATACTCTAGATGCTGAGTAGAAGAAAAAAAAATGTATTCATATCTTTGAATAAATAAAATATTTGTTTATTTAAAGAAATCCACAGCTACTTTCGATCATCTCTGTATCTGTTTAATATGGTGTTTTGTTTTGTCGCTGATTTATTGAAAATCATTTTATATTATTATAGTAACTGAATTATTTATAAATGGAAAATGGATCATGCGCGAAAATAATAAATGTGTGGGAAAAAAAAAAAAAAAAAAAAAAAAAAAAAAAAAAAGGATAAATGGTTGTGAAAGACTATACTACTACCATCAACTAACAGCACTACCTCGAAAAACACAATCTTGTGGACATGCAAAATCTGTATAAAATGAATATCGTTCTTGATTTTTTTACAATCAATTTCTTATTAGAGTTTGCAGAATATAGTACTCATATTGTACATTAAATAACATTAGTTTTATTCTGCAACCATTACGGTTTACCATGTGTATAATTATTTACAAATAAATCAAATCTAATGCTGATCTCTACTAATGAGTTGTTTTTAAACAAGTTATTTAAACATTATTATAGATTAAAACTATTGTTACCGACAGACGTTAAAAAAAAAGATAATTAAAGGACTTCATAAGTATTCGATTCTATTTAATGATTAACAAGCAGTATCGTCTAATATAATGCAAATGAGTTCTAATTATATCACAGTAAAATATGCTGAATTATAATTATAAAAATAATGATAGTTGAGGAGAAGAGAGATGGAATAAAGGCAGTTCAAATTTACAAAGTTAGATACCTAACCTATCAACTGATATTTGATGAAATTTACTTTAAAAAAGACATTTCGCTTTAAATGTTCAGATCATATAATTGCATTAGAATAATTCTTATTATTTAAACAAAATAAGATTTAATCTAATTTTCATTATATATATTTTTTTTTTGTTCTATGAAATTAGACGAAATTGTTTTTTCACGATAAAAAATCAATTTATTGATATAAACGAAATCAATAAATTAAGTGATTTGATTAATTTATTTTAATTTCGAGTTGCAAAATACTTATGACATTACTACTCTAAAAAAATCTTATACTAATATACTAATTTATATATAATCATATTTTTTTTATTATCTAACACTTTACTACTGTTAATTAGTAATTGATTTCTACTACATAATAATTTCAAATTTAAGTAAACATAAATACAGTTTTCTATATTAATTTAATAAAACAATGTTATTAATATTGCTTTTCAAACAATGATATGAATAGTTCGATGTCGTGTAGACAGCGCTAGGGGTGAAATGGACCAGGTGATTCAGCAGGTAGCAGATAGATAGCGCCACAGCGGTTAATCATAGGGGTGGTCTTTCATACACTAGGAACTAGTATTAATAAAATTTATTAATATTTGTGTGTTTGTTACATACTAATGTGTAATCCTTAATATATTTTTATTGAATTAATTAATAAAAAACCAAAACTAAATTATTGTTTTACCTTCAACGCGGATTTTCTAGCCCGATAAAATATAGTTCCAACAAATTATCGACATTATTTTTTGCTTATTAATTGTCAATAGTAACATAATTTATTAGTTTTTTAATTGTTTGATAAATTCAGGGAGCGTATTAGCATTAAACCTGAATTTGTAAAACCTTCATATTTTGGTAACGATCTTACTGTCTACTAAAATCAAAAATCGTGTTATGTGGTGTATATGGTAAAACTTATTAACCGACTATAAAAAGGAGAAAGTTCTCAATTCGACTGTTTGCTTTTTTTGTTTGTTTGTTAGTGATTATGAATTATGAATCGTCCGTCAATTATGAATCGATTTTGATGATTCTTTTTTTGATCAGTAGGTCATACTTCAGAGGTGGTTCCATAAAAAAAGTATTCAAATCAACTCAGCCAATTTTAAGAGAAAAAAAATACAAACCGACTTTAAGATTAAACCAACATGTACAAACTCGAACAAAGAAGTAAACTATACTTTTTAATTACTTTGAAACAAAGAGCATTAATGACAATCAACGAAATTATCGATTCTCATATACCGATTTGCAATTTATGATCAGTTACTTTTGCAGTAGGTGTCAACCAAAACAAAAATCCTAAGAAAGCTAATAATTGTAAAGAAGTGCAGAGAGTTTTTTAGCGAAGCCTGGATTAAACTGCCCTTCTTGGCTGAAATAACTGGTCATAAATTGTGAATAGGTAAATTAGTATCGATATTTTTTTTTTTTATTATCTTTTGATACTCTTTTTTTTTAAATAATTAAAATATTTATTTTATTTTTTACTTTTGAGTTCAAGTTTGTGAATGTAGGTTTAATCTTGACGTCGATTTTTTTTTTCTTCTAAAAGTTAACTGTTTCTATAAATCCAATTAACAATTTAAATCAAAGAAGAAAGTCAAAGTTATTTATACTATTCTTATATCGGACTTAACCTAACAGAGACTGTATTATTTTAGAAACACTATGGTTCAAAGCCTAACTGCAGCTATGTGTGAAAATATTCCTTCTGCGTGCAAGAAAAAAAAAAGCTGAACAAATGCAAAATTTAGATCATCAGAAGACTAACGATTATGGAATAATGAGAACAATAAAATCAACACATGACATTTTAATTTTCTTAAATCTAATATTATTTTTAAATAAAGACCTAACAAGAGGAGTTAAATAGAAAGTGAAACTAAAATGTTACAAATTAACATTTCTATCATATCCATCGATATTTGTTCTTTACGAGCGACTTACACCAATAATAGGAGGTGCTTTTTGTTCAATGTAGGTTTTGAAATCGCTCAATCATTTTATTATTAATTCATTTATAAATAATCAATAAGAATTATTAATTCCCACTGATTATTTCTGATTTTCCAGTGAATAAACGGTTGAGTCAAATTTTGACCAAAATAAGTAAAGTGATAAAAAAAAAAATAAATAAATAAAAATGTAAGGTGTTTATTTTAAATTGAACATATTACCTTAACACTTATTCACCATGAATCAAAACATCCTCAATTTTGTTTTGCCACTTAACCCATTTCGGTCAAAATTCGACATAATCCCTGGGATGAGAGATATTATCACTTAAGTCATTTTAAGCTTTCGTTATGTTGTGTATATTTTTTTCATTTATTCATTCTGATATATTATTTAATTTATTTACACTCTCCTGTTGATGATTCATTGCTAGTGACTATTAAAATAAAAATAACATGTTTCATTCATAACTTTTTTATCTACTAACTCGCCAGGCTTAGAAGTTTCCAGAACTTTTATTTGTTTTTAGGTATGAAATTTCCAAGATTACAAAATCCAACCAGTCAAGGACTGGAGTAGATTATTTTAGAACGAACTGGAAACTGTATTTATTCCCATTTGTAATTATTATAAATACGCGGAAAATTAATTATAAGGTGGTATTTTCCAAAGACAGCGATGGGAGAACTTTAAAATATCGGATCGAGAAGGTTCTAGAATATCTGGGTGGGATGTCAACTTGGCAGGAATCAATTAATAAGGCAAAACCAGGTAAACTATTCTAATATCGAGAGAATGTATTATTTTAGAAACACACCGGTCCAAAGGCTAACTGCTGCATTATGCGAAAATACTCCTTCTACTTCGAAGAATAAATAAAAAAAGAGATAAATGAATACAAATTTGATTTAATATTCCATAGCCTAGACTCGTATGAACCGTACTATTTTTTTCAATATGTAAGGATTTTTGTTATCATTTTGAAATGCTCCCATAAAGAAGAGGGGAAGGAGATGCCATCGCGGTCAAATAGAGCAGGCCCATTGTGAGGACAAGAACATCAATGAGGAGAGGCCACCCATTGAGGGAGCGAAGGATATCCCAGAGCCTCGGCGAGTCTGGGTCCTTCTTCTTTTTTCCAGGAGCAGGACATCCATTGAGCCCCTTGACGGGCTGTGGAGGACCCGCATTGCCGCACGTAGCCTCCTTCTGCGCAATTATATCTGCCGAGTCATGGAACTTCCAGGAAGGGGGTGGTTTGATCAGTCGTAGTAGTAGAGGAATGGTTCGTAACGGTCAGCGGGTTTATGCTAAATAATTTGCACTGTTTGGATCCAGTTGAATTGAAAATAGGACGAACTGAAGGTACTGTAGATTTTGTTTGAAGGTATAATAAAAAAATAAAATCAATTTAATATTTTACAAGAACATGGTAAAGATAATGAATCGCTAACTTTTTTTTGTTTCTATTTTTAATTGCTTGTCTTAAATCTAAGAAAAAAAAATGGAGTATGAAGAAATTTCTAGGCTCTGGTAGAAGAATGGTATCTGGTTTCAGGGTTTGTTTGAAGCTAATTAATCTTCAAATTATAGGTAGTTCGATGGCTTAGTGGGTGGTGGTGAGGATCTCAGCGCACTCGGTACGTTAAAAGTATGTCGTGGGGGCCTCATGAAATTCATTTTGTACGATAAGCCGTCCTTCCTGCCCTAGTTGGAATAAATAAGGAGGTTGATCAGCAATAAAAAAAACTCCATATTATAATATACTTAGATGTAAATTGTATTACTGTTTAATGAACTATACTGGTAGTAGGATCATTGGCTCTATATTGATGAACCAGGGTGGAATCTCTATGACAACCGAAAGTGATCCAAACGATCCCTTTAGGAAGCATTCATGCTTAATATAGAGATTTTCTCCAGATCACATAAAGGCCCATACTTTCAAAAGATGATCCACTAAGTGATTGGGGAGAGCCTGAAGCAGTTCTAACAGTATCACAGTTGCAATTAAATAAATATCAAGGCGATGATAGGAAAAGTGGTGTAACTTACTTTTTTCTTTAATATTGAGTTATGGTCACATTTTTATTCCCCATAGACTAATCTTGTACTTCAATAGTGGTGTATCTCATAACTCTCTCAATAATCGCACAGCAGCTGCTCTTGTCTAATAGAATAGTACAATCTTGGTTTTGGGAGCGGGGACAGTGGTGTAAGGTAGATTTACTCCGTTTTTCTCACAAAATCTTTGGCCATTGTCTGAATTATTGTTGATTGATGGCATACAGTGAAAACATGGCTGGAAATCATTTTATGCGTGCAAATAATTCCTGACTGAGGACCGCAGCTTGTATATTGAGCATTAAGTGCACTTACGCAATGCATATTTGGCCCGCAACTGGATGATAACGTCCCGAACTTTTCCTGCTTCACTTGTGACCTTGAAAAAGCTTTTCTTTTCTCAAACTTACAACATCCTTAGTCTATTACAAGCGAAGCATGTACCGATACAACATTGGGTACCATGAGATAAAAAAATTGATAGGTTGTATGTGTGAGTCAATCGAAACAGAAGCATTGAAACACGTGCTTCACATTTTCTCAATATTCAAACATTTATGTAAAATAGAGCAGTGTATATAAGTACCATATTATCCCTAATCTTTCAGAAAAAAGTGGTGCACATAGGTACCCTCCAAATCATCTTCTTAAACCCATTGTACTCACACCATTGTTCCTTTCATATGCTTTTATGATTGACTCAGTAAGAACCGAAAACCTGTACTGCATGCTTTACATTTTTACAGCCAACAAAACTCCACCTAGGAATTAGAAGTAATCCACCATCAACAACCGAAGACAGACTACATGTATTAGAGCAGCTGTAAATGAATGGCTCCAATAAATACACCACAAGGAGCTCACCAATTACAGCCCCGCCGCAACCTGTACGCCACTGACACCTTGAGCAATGGACATCCGCTAGCTCTAATTACATCGGCCCAGGTGTGGTCCACCTGCTGACCCTAGCACATCTCTAGGTTGGGGCAGTCGGAGTAGTGCTGTAACTGAGCCTCTCATCGCTAAGTGTAGGATTTCAAACCAAGCAAGAAGAAACAAGTGATCCTAATGACATCTGAGTTAATTTTTTTTAACATAAGAATTAATTAAATACAACAAGTTAATTATGAAGCCATTTTAAGGTCAATGTTCTCAGTGTTCATGCGTATCAGATAAAGAACTGTCACAAGGGAAGGTATCCCTAATCAATAAGCCAATACGCTGGAGCATTTTGGGTTTGACTCCACCTTATTCGCTCCAGAAAAAATAAATAAATAAAAGGCCTTTTTTTAGATACAATTTTTTAGCATTACTTTTCAAAACTTTTATTTATTATCCACTCAACAAAGTTACATGTTTCGGGATATTATCCCATCTTCCCATCAAAAGACCTAGAAAAAGTAAAAAATGCAGTTGGTGAAGTAACTGCTGCTGCTAAACAATCTTAATGGATTTCGCGTCACGTGAATCCACGAGTTATGACGGAACCTGATGGATAATAAATATCCAAATAAATAATACAAGTAATAAATATTTTATTATTCTTTTATGGAATATTATGTTATTTTATGATTTTGGAATGAAATGAAAAAAAATAAATAACGTTATTTGGGGGCATATTGTCCCCTAAGGATAACATATTTAATAAAGTCGTACAATAGTCTGGCTATAATTTCACACAAAGCTACTTTTATATGAAGAAAAGAGACATGTATTTACATTTTTTTTGTATTTTATGTAAGAAATACACAAAAAAAAAAAAGGGGATTTTTCAGGGACAGCTAATCAATTTATTATATTTAACGTAACTCCTAAATCCTTTATCACGAAAAAAAAAAAATTTAGGTACATGAAAACTTACTCTTTTTCAAGATATATAGATACTTAACTATCTTCTCCGATATATTCAATAATCAAGGCTGTAATATTGCGGTTTTAAACACCACGAACTGTAATACAGAAAGCAAATATCAACCAGAAATAGAAAACAAAATTAGTACAATGGGTCTGATACTCAGTTCTAGAATATGAAAAATATTTGCATTCATCTAATATGATATATTGCAACACAAATGACACCAACAATACATAAGATCACCTAACCACCTGTTCTATTCAGATTTGATCTCGAATTCAAATAATTATACAGATTTTATTCGAACATTTGAAAAAATTAAACTCACATAAAGTGTGAAAATGTTATGCCACATAAGGTTTCAGTTCTATTAGTTAATTCTTATGGTGGTTTAGTATTTTTAGTTTTTAATTTGAAGCATTTGAAAAAATTAAATCGTATATATATATATATATATATATATATATATATATATATATATATATATATATATATATATATATAATATATATATAATTTTGACAAAATTACAATATGCCACAATAATAATTAATTGTTCAATACAGGATACGATCATCCCATTTTTTTCAAAAGTACTAAACCAGTTTGGCCATTCACATTTATGTATCTAAAGACGATTAATATTGTTATTTTTGAGCTGTACCAGGAAGAATATTTAGTGACACATAAAGGTATGCGCTACTCGAAATATCAGGCATAGCATCATTTCCAACATTCGATAAAGGATTCTTTAAATTGTGGTCGTTAGTAGGGGAATGTCGATTGGCCCGTAAATTGTTTGTTTTTTTCTTTAAAATTATCACCTTCGTATTTTTGAAAATTTTATTCCTTGAGTCTTTTTCGTTTTATTTATTTTTTTCCTTTTTATCGCGTGGATAAAGATCTCGGTGGTCACACAGACCACAGGACATTTTCGAAATCGTAAATCAGAGCGATTAACGTCTGCCTTCCTTGAGAGCCTCACTCTTAAAAGTCATTAAGTGACGTAGTGAAATGATTTCGAATTCAGAATAAACAGGAATTAGTTAAAATTAAAAAATTTTCTTTGATTTAAAGAAAATTTTAAATTTAGTTCACATATTTCTCTTTTATCAATTATTAATAAAAAAAAAATATTTAAATTTGATAAGTAGACTATTTTGCGAAAGTTTGTAAACCGTATATAAAATTTTTTGCATCAGTGATGCTTCGGATAGAGAAGCGCTGGGATCTCTATGGAGTTGCCTTGTCCTTCTGTAAGTGGAAGAACAGGCTTGGTTTGCTGATCCCTATACTCAGTGTACATATTGTATACATAGTATGATTGTATTTTTAATTTTTAATTTTTTTTCTCTTTTTACTATATTCTTGATTTTGATCTATTTCATTTTACTTTATTGTCAAGTTTGAGGTTTTATGTTATTCTATTTTCTTTTATTTTTTGTACATATTGTACGTCGTATGTACGGACTTAAAACCATTCGTATTACTTATGAACTCACTCCCTTAAATGAGGCAGATTCTAATAATTATTTACTTAATAAAAGCTACTCCAAAAAATATTTTTTATTCCATTTAATATTATATATATATATTAATTTTAACTTCCAGAGATATGAATATTACCTCAAGATAAACAAGGAGAGAAAATTAGATACATCAACATTAAATTATTCTATTATTATAAGAACTATTGTATTCATGATTCAGAAATCTCATTCATAGTCGGTCATATTGATAATATGGCTGCTTATTATGTATTTTTAAATCGGTATAGGGATTAAAAGGATTCTTAATTGTTGACTCATTTATTTCAATCTCAATTGACTCCTGTGGATATCAGAGTCTCATATCATCATGTAACACAAATATTAATATTAAAAAGGATCGAACAACATTATTCTACCACTTTTCCTTTGTATATGAACCCACAAAGTAATCCTCTTATTGACGTAACCAAGATAGTGAATTTTTTAGAAGTTCACTTGCATGAGCAAGTATGATTAACATGGTCGTCAAATTTAAATATAAACCTTTTCAATTACAAACCATTTTCATGTTTCTTTTTCTTTTCAATTATCTATTAATATTTATAACTAACTGTTTACAATGTCAACATCAAGTAAATGTGTTGAAAGTGATTGCTATGGCTTGTCTATAACTCGGAAAGAACTAAAAATTAATAGTACTCGTACTTCCAAACAAGCATTATTTGGGGATTTTTGGATGGTTAAGTAGAGTCCTAAAGCTCAATTCCTTATTTCCAAGTCTAATCACCGTCATGTAAATGAATCTTTTTAATTAATTGGAAACTTTGAACATTTTTTCTAGTAAATGTTGAAGAAGTCAAAAAAGGTGAGCTGTTTTTGTCGTTTTAGTCTTCGTTTGTAGTTTTAGTATGCGGATTCCGAATATGACGTCCAGATGGATTCCTTGATAGTAGATCAGTTCAACAGGGATTATGAGAATAATTAAATGATACTCTAGGACAAGAAGTCATTTATGACGATTATATTTCTTAACTATAGTCTTTCTGATGTGAATGAACTTATCTTCTTCTCCTACTGGCTCAACAGGCGCTGATGCTGCCCTTGGCCTGCTTAACGATTGCCGTCCATTTTTCTCGATCAGCTGCTTCTGAGATAGGGATCCTCAGGTGCCGCAGATCCTTTCCTACGCCATCCTTCCATCGGCCCTTTGGCCAACCGCGTGGGCGCTGGCCATCCGGCACATTTCTGTAGACCCTACTGGTCACTCTATTTTCATTCATCATCCTCACGTGGCCCAACCATTATAGCCTCTGTATCCTGATGTGAGAGGAGATACTAATGTCTTGGTAGATCTGGAGCAGTTCACTATTTTTCCTTCGTCGTCATTGACCATTCTCACACACAGCCCCCAGAATTCTTCTAAGGACTACTCGTTCAAACCTATCAAGTAGGTTGACATTTTTCTTGTTTAGGGTCCAGGTTTCTCCTCCGTAAGTGACTACTGGTCTCATCAGTATGCTCAACGTCTTGTAGAGCATAAACTTGGTTGAACGGCTGAGAAGTTTGTTTCTGATTAGCCTTGAGATGGAGAAATAGGCTCTATTCCCGGCTATTATCCTCTTTCTAACCTCTTCTTCCTCTTCCAGGTTAACATTAATAGTAGAGCCGAGGTATTGGAACCTTGTCACTATTTCAAAACTGTAGGTGCCTATTTCACAGTGGCTCAGCCTCCGGTCTAGCCTTTTGTTCAGAACTAAGACCTTGGTCTTCTCCTCGTTTACGTGTAGGCCAATCTTCTTTGCTTCAGCATCCATTGCTTCGAACGCCGTCTTTATGCTCTGCAGGGATCTACCAATGATTACAATATCATCCGCGTATGCCAGAACTTGGGTCATCTTTGTAAATAATGTACCCTCCTGCTCTATTGATGATTGCTTGTAGAGCAATGTTAAACAGGAGAGGAGCTATTGGATCCCCTTGTCTTAGACCACTTGTAACTCCGAAAGGCTCCGACAGTCCTAAACATTTTACTTGGTAGATAGTCTTCTCCATAGTGCATTTTACTAGACGAATTAATTTACTTGGCAACCCCAGTCCATGCATGGCTTCTATGAGCTTATTCCTAACTATCGTATCATAGGCTGCCCCAAAATCAATGAACAACATCCAGGTTGTCTGCAGGAACTCTTTCATCATCTCACAAATTTGCCTTACCGTGAAGATTTGATCAATAGTGGACCTGTTGGGCCGGAAACCCATAATGGATAAGGAATGAACTTATCTATAGAATTAATTTTTTTGCAACAGTAAAATTTTAAGCCCTGAAAGCTGCTCCATGTTTGATAATCATCTTTGTATCAACTATTATTTAGTATATGAATAATCGGTCCTTAGAAGAAAAGAATTGGTCCTCTTTGAAGATGCAACCCTTTAATGGGAATAATTCGGTTGAGTGTGATCCCCGCCACATCACCTTCTTGGACATCATTAAGACATTAAATCATTACCAAGTACTGAACTAAATTGTAAAACCCTATATGAGTTTTAGCATATTGAATAGACTCAAAATTGTATTTATCCAACACAGACCAAATTGAGCTCGTCTCTTTTCAAGGTACTCCTTCCTGACAGATCTCACAGAACCTTAGTTCTGTTAGGGCTTCATAAGCATGGTTGGGGACAGCGACACAGAATCACATATATCCATCAATGTTGCTTTATTTTAACAACGGAAATGAGTTATATATTCATAATTTTTATTATAAATGCATAGGGAAATATCACAATTATTATTTGTCCACATTTATGAGACACACATCCTTACAGAAGAGCAGTGATTTCACGGTTCGAACATAAGCTTAAAATTTAAAACATCATCAAAGTGCCAAAGTAATTTACGAGGTTATTTCAACCGCTGTGGGAATTCCAAGCAATCTGAATTCATTATGTCTTAATTGTATCGAAATAGCCAACAACATTGGGTCGTTAAGTATCCAAGCGTTAAATCATGACAGAGCTCAGTCAACGTATGTGGGACGTAGGACTGGGAGAGTTTATCATAGATCAAACTAAATTGAGGCTGGCAGATATAACTTTTATTTAATTTCCTTAACTTTCTAAATTTCGATATAAATCAATCAGGGGAAATCTAATGAGTTAAGATCTCATCGGATGTTTTTCTAAAGTAGTCACAGCTCAATTCCAAACACCACTCATTTTCCTAATTTATTAAACTTCTATGAAGTTCTTTCTTTTTTTTTTTTAAATCAGAAATTCAAGTTTATTATTCCTAAAAACTTCTAACAAAAATATTCATAAACCATTAACGTCAACTAAATAGAAATATAATTTACATTATAAAATAAAATAAATATGTTTATGGAATCAATAATAATTGTTGTATGTGAAAATATCCATGGGATTAAACATATTTGGAATACACAGACCTAACAAAGGTAATGAAAAATAGTAATTGTAATTTCATTTGGATACCTGAAAACTATTTTACCATCTTTTAAGATAGAAAAATAACTACCTTCTATTTAGTCATTAAGGATGTGCTATGGTTTTAATTTAAGTTTTAAACAGCTTGAACGGTAATTTAAAAAAAAAAAAAATTAATTAGGAGTCTAAAAAAAAAAAAAAAAAAATTCATTAGAGTGCGACTGAACAAGATTAGATACTAAAAAAAATATAAAAAAAATATTTAAACAATTATAAAAAAGTTAAATTATTTTCGCATAGTGTATTATCATTTAATTATAAATTGAAGGGTTTGGTGGACGAAGAATTTCACACTTTTTTTTTTAAATACAATCTAGTTCTTTCGATGAAGAATTTTGCAGAAATGTTGGATAGCAAAATCTGAATAGTTTAAAACTACAAGAAAAAGATACATGAAGAAGATGAAGGGGCTATGTAACATTTTCCTGAAGGAAAATGTAAAAATAAAATCTTTAAACATAAATTACATAATTCCTTCATCAACCAAACCTTTTAATTCTTACATGAAACAGGAAGCGTTCTTTATAGTTTATAAGTCATTTTGATTTGCGATTTAAATTACATATTATAGATTTACTTTTCTATATGTTACAGGCTGACTCCATAGCTTTAAAGTTGGTAACTTTAAGGAATTAATTAAAAACAAAATAAAGTAAGAACTTAAAAAAAAAATAAAATGTCTTTGAAGTCATGTTTGAAGTTTCAACATTTTTCTTGTTTTTTTTTCTAATTATTGTTAGTCACTTATTCTACTAGTTGTTCAATACTTCAGGCTTTTGATTCTATCCAAAAAATTAAAAATTAACTGAATGGAGTATTTGCTTGAAAATACCCTAGTATACGCAGCCCCCATACATATACCTGCCCCCATGCCCATTTTAGTTACTTTACTGATTGAAATACCACTGGTTTTACTATATCAAACGTCATCAGAACAGTTTATATAAACTAAACAGTCTATAACAGGAAAAAATCCTTTCCATATATCTCTAGATACCTGACGCAGAGTTATATCGTGGACCGCGGCCGGCACACACGGACACCCCCGCCAGAGGCTACACCCCTGGGAGGAGGTACCCATGTCCCAAGCTATTCCTTTATCGTTTTATTACGGGTCGTTCGTATGCCGTCGGCTCTACCGTCGTAAACCTGCGCAGGTGTCGCTCCTGTCGTAATCGTTTCATTATCTCCCCTTAATGCTGTTATCTCGAAAGGTGTAGACAAATATTTAATAGAATAAAATTATTTTTATAGCAATCGTAGAAGTGGTGATAGGACGTTAAGGAAGTAGTATTCGACGTTAAGGAATGATACAGTTAAATATGGCCTAGAACCTCAAAATCGCAAAAATATTAATTTCAATTTTTCTTTCATTAAATGGTTAACATATACAAACTTTAACCTTTTCAGTACTGGTCACTATAAACCAAAATTAGATCTCAGAACCTATAAGATATATAGATATATAAGTTTTTTTTTTTTGTTGTTTAATTTACATTGCTTATTATTTAAATTGATTATGGCGTTCTTAATAATTCTTTTTTTAATTTAAATAACTTATGAAGAAAAAAAGGTATAGTATTATGTACATAGTAATATTTCTTCAAATTTACTTGTACAAAAAATTTAATCAAAATTAATTTTCAACAAAAAGGCAATGTTATACAGCAATTTTAAACATGAAATTTTAAGTTTGAAAGGTTTGGATTATTTTAGCAGAAAAAAAAAAAACGACATAGCAGTCTTCAGAAAACAATCAAGACTAGACCGGATATATCCGTTGTTCGGCCTTCAAGGTTTAAGGCGATATACTGATCTAAATAAATATAAAGATTATTAATTAAAATAGAAGCAATAAAAATAAAAAATCACTGCTTAATTTTATAACTTATTCCATATGAATTCATTTAAATTTTTGATTGTATTTAAAAATAAAAGAGAAGCCTTATTTACTTCTTCTACGTTATTGATGTTAAAAATGTTTTCTAACGATAAAACTCATCTTTGTGGACTAGGTAATGAACAATAATTTTAATTAAATATGACTGTAATAAAAATTTTTAAATAATTTATTAATATTTTTCTATGAATTCTATTTAGTCAACACCTTAAAATCAATACGGCGGAAAAAAAATTACCATTGAAATCCATGAATTGGGATCATTTTTAGGTAATGGATATACATACACACACAAACAAATAAATACATACACACTCACTCACTCATAATTTATCTTAGAGTCTATATCTTTAAAAAAATGCCATCAAAGGAGAATATTGCACCTTTTATCAGAAAACGGTAATTACGTCTTTCACAGGACATTGCAATTATTTATCTAGTTATGGCTAGAATATATCCCGTAACGGCTCCATAATGTATTCAGTTCATAATGGGCTATGAGTCCTCCCATTTAATTGTCTCTTCGTTCCGCTTAGAGATGTCGTTGGAGGTGGTAATTCGCTTATGCTTTTCTTTTTATTTTTTTTATCTATCTCACCGTCAAGTGTTTTCATTCGCTGTTTCTTTTCATCATAATCACATATCCCAATGGACGTATAACCTAACTCCAAAGATGATTCCCATGTCTCGTGCGAAATAATATTCATATTCTAAGTGCGATATTCATAAATAAGAAAAGAACATATTGGTGATTTCAAAAGATTAAATTTTAACATTTAAATTAGAAAGATACAATAAATGTATTATTAATAAATCACGATCCCTTCTTAGCATCCCAATCTCTTCTTTCTCATATCACAAACCTTTAAGAATGGTGCTAAAATCAGAGAATCAAAATAATTTTAAGTAATCTTAGATATCCTTCCTTTGCCCTTCTTAGGAAACCTGCAACTTCCTATCATACAGTATTCTTTGCTAATGTTGCACGCATCTCTCTATAACCGCCATCTTGGACTCCAACAGGGCAAACGTTTAACTCGGACTCCATATGCAACTTATTCTTAATAGATAAACTCTCAAAGATGTCGATTAATTACAAAAGACTCATTAGACCTATTTGAACATACGGAGATGGAATCTGGGGCTCCACTAAACCATCCACACTAAACCATTTGTTTCGTATCTAATCCTTACAATAGAAAATCCTTTATGCTCCTTACTTAATCACAAATAAATGTACCCATAAAGGCCTTAATGCTGCATTAGCCCAAACCGGATACCTATCCTTTCATAGTAAACTCCATAACCATTCAAATCCAGGAATCTCTCAACTTTCTGTCGATGCTATTCCCGATAACCCTCTTAGGCTTCTGAAGAGAAGATGGAAGAAGGCTTCGGGATCTTCTTATATATAACATTTATTGAAGTGCTACGAGTGGTAGGTGCTTTATTCGCAATTGTAATGTTATTATGAACATTTTAATCACATTTAATAGGCAGATTTTCATTGTTCATATTTAAATTTTAATAAATAGATAAATTGTACGTTTTTTTTTTCAGAATGGTGCCATTCACTCCGGAAGCTTGTTCTTCAGACACGTCTGTTTGAGGACTCCTGCGGTGGCAGAACACTATTTGTCGTCGACGTCAACAGGGGACAAATACCACTGCGTAAACATAGCGGTTCTAGGCTCGGTTGTGCAACCGTCACACGCGCCTTAGCGCTAATGCGAAGAGGGAAACTAAGCGAAAACAAGAAGAATGTCGATTTATTGTCGTCGAAGGCTAGCCCAAGGACAGCAAAGGGTCTGTCAGAGTCCAGCCGTCTGTTTGAAGGATTGCGCTCTGAGTGATGAAGGTGATTTACTGTGATAAAGGTGTATTGGGAAGCCGGAAAGCCATTTTTCATCGTCGAAATACCCCGCAGAAACGGATCAGCACTGAAAAGTCAAAACGTAAACGTGAACCACTAAAGGTTTAAAATCATAAATGTATTTTTGACTCTAGTAACAAAAATACCAGTACCAAATGTTTCACTTAGTGTCTGAAACATTTTACAACTGGGTATCAAACGACAGAAAATTAGATGTATGATTCTAGATGGTGACGTGGTTATTATTTTCGAGAACCAACCACCAAATTTTACTCTAGACTTATTTAAGGGTCAAAATTACTTTAAATATTTTCTGAGAGTTAAAGGTGTTATCTATCAAATAATTTATATATAAAAATCTAGTGGCCATTCATGCCTTTGAAGGACTATGCTATCTGTCACTGCCATCATTGAAATTATAATAATATTTAGTGTTTCTCTTTAAATATGAAGGATTACTGTAAAAACCAATAATTAATTTATATCAACACTAGTAAAAAAGAAATAAATATATGAAACAAATACAATGTGCACAATTATTTCTTATGTGCCTCTTAGTTTAGACAATCTTCATTTAATTATTTCCAGCAGTCTATGACAAAAAGAAGATGCCAACCAATTTTTCATCCGTACTATAGAGATCTGATTTAGCTGATATTTGATCAAAACTTGGTCATGATGAATTTGAATTAAAGCACCAGATGATCGAAAAGGAGTTGGCTAAGCTATCTTCATAAATAATTTATTTTCCATCGATACCCTTCATGCCTGCAGTTTAATATTTTATCCAGCATTTATATTTTCATTGATAATCTAAACTCCAGAAAAAAATGTAAGAAAAAAGGAACAAAATTATTCTGAAATAATAAATATTAAAAAAAGAAATAGTATAGGAGATGAAATCAATACATATTTAACTAAATAGATGGAGAAATATCATGAATGGAACATTGAATGTTACTTAGATGTAATGATAAGCTCCAAAAAAAGATAACAGTAAGGTAAAGTTTAATTTTTCAATAAGTTATATAGGAAAGAAAAAGATTGAAGTCATTGTTAAGTCACGAAACAGTAAAACGATGGAGCCCTAACGAACGACCGCCTTATTAAATCCAGAAATATTTGAGGGGATATGCATTTCTGTCAGGCGAACTTTTGTCTTCATCGACTGATTCTCGGATTTCTTCTCGGAACTTCGCCTTGTCACATAATTCAGCAACGGATGTCGAATTCCTCCGTAGATTTGGCAATTCAAACTTTTGTACGGGGCTATAAGTTAGTGAAAACTGGTTTAATTTAAAAATAATAATAATAATAATCTTTGAAGTATACGATAATTTTTAAAGTTTTAGAATGAGAATTTGTGAAGGTTAGATAGAATTTCGTGGCTTAAGTAACTAAATGTGATTAACCATTTTTTCCATAATTACAGGAAACACATAAAACTGATTTTACATATTATTATTACTATCAAAATGAGAGGACCATATCAGTATTAACAACTCTAACTATAGCCATATATATCATTATTTACAACAGAACAATTACCTACAATTTGATTGCAATATTTCAAAGATTAGACTAGTTAGCCAATTAAGAGTTGCAGGAACAAAACTAAACTAAGGCACCACTTATTGTATAAATTTCGAGTATGACTCTACTCTCTGTAACCTTAAACAGAAGGAAGACTTATTTTATTTGATATTTGTATGCCCACATTATGCTTAGTTAAGGGATAATTATATTAATCCAATCGTAAGGCCAAATTATAATAGAGATTGTCTGTTATTTGTACTGGAAGTGGATAGCATGCCAAAGCTGAACCTCATTTTTTATTTTTTTGTAAATTTACTAAAAACAAGAGGTTTTTTAAGGAATGAATGAAGGTAAAGGAACTTATATAAAAGCTGTAATAGCAACCGATTATTGTAATTTTCATCTCGTATCTATGAAACTAAGGAATATTTCTGTATATTGTTAGTTTTATTCAATTATAATGGAAGGTTATGCTTTATGTACATGTATGTATGTGTGTGTATGTATATATATATATATATATATATATATATATATATATATATATATATATATATATATATATATATATATATATATATATAGTTATTTTTGTGAATTTAGTTATTTAGTTATTTAGGCCAACTCCTTGCTATGAGATGTATCTCTACAAGCAATAAAATTATCTATCTATCTATTATTATTACTATCAAAATGAAACATATAAAGCAGGTTATTAGTTTTGTGGGTTTATTAGTTTAGGAGGTATTTTTTGGGTTATATTGTACCTTGTAACTATATATTGTTATACTGCATGTATTTATTTATTAACTATATTGTTCGTGCATCCACTGCTGTGCTTTTTCTTTATATACATTCATCAACTATATCCAGCTGTCTTTTTTGCCATATCTTTTTCATCCTTCTAAAAACAAAATCATTTATTTATATTCTATTTATTTATTTAATTTTTTAATACTGTTATATTTGTCTTATCTTCTTTACATTCACTCCCTCTCTTTGTCATATATGTTTCTTTGTTTTACTTTTATTACATTTTTTACTTATTACATTGTGGCCCGAAATATTGGCACTATACAGTAAAATTTTATTTTTTTTCATTATATGTTGTATCTATCACTGCATACCCCAACAACCTACATCTTTATTAATAATACTGCTTCGAAAAAATATTATGTTTATATTATGGAAACTGTTCAGTAGAAGCACTCAAATTAAGGTTTTCTATTAAACGATCGTTGGACCATTTCCTTCCAGACGCCTCAGAATATAATCCGGAATCGAATGAAAAACCATTTGAGAATTTGAGAACTAGCTTAGGTTGGTTTGGAATTCGCCATTAAAGAGCTGGTATTTATTTTGGGTTATATCTTTGGGATTTAAGAATATCTGCAGAGAAACACAAGTTTGTATATGGATTTAAAAGATATAATGGCCAGTTATATTCCGTAGGGAGATATAAACACCATTCAGTTTTATTGACTGTGATTTATGCTTCATTACTAGCCAAGCCAGCTGCTAATTGATAAATTAATAATTAACCTTTTAAATAAATTAATTAACGCTTTTTCTATATGAGGGCATGATGGCGCCAAGGAAGTAGGATAGGTCTTCGATTGTAAGGAGTGGCCGCAGCCTTGACTCCTGTGATCGTGTCATGACGATGTTCTGGTATTCTCCGGATCCCAAGAGGATAAGGATGGATGTGCAAGGTTAGGGATGGGAGTTTGCGGTGGCTTCTTAATGTCAGAGGTGCCTTTGTGTTCACATGAAGAACTAACTGTTTGGTATATTTGAATTTATTATAAGATATGATAAAACGCTCTGAAAGTGAAAAAAAAATGTAATTTAAAATAAAAATAAGCTAGGGCTGAATTGAATTTTTATTTTATTTGCAAAAGAATAAAGTACAACATTAAGATCTCATCAAACGTTCAGTATAACTCGACTCAATTTGTCAGTATCAGATATACAGTTTATATGCAAAAATAATCTATATTTCATGAGATTACGTACGCAGATATATTTTTATTTTTTTATTTTATTTATTCTTTCTTGGCGACCTCGTTGTAGAATATTTTATTTGCAAAAGTCAACAGACTTGCCAGCATTCCGCACTTACGAAGACAATATATACAGTGTATTAACAACCTATTATTTTTAAATAAATGCGTAATAAAATTTCTTACATCTCTTTGTTTTTTGGGGTTTTTTTTTCAATATATTTTTTTAAATTTAAACAAGTCAAGCTATGGAAATAATTATAGTGGATATTGAACTGTATCAGTACTACTGCCGGGAATTAAGATTCTTTTGGTTCTTCAATGAACAGAAGTTGATGATTGTGATTTTCTGTTGGAAGCTGAACTTTAACTATAAATAAGAAAAGTCAAACCGTGCTATTTATTGTTATTATCTTTGCTTAATGTAAATTTAAGTCTGCGATGATCTCCTTTGTAGTTTTATAGTTTCCTAAACTCTACTTCGTTCTCAGAATGAAGCCCTGATCTCCGTTTAGGATTTTACATATGGAAATGAACAACTGTTAAGTAACAGAATAAAGATGAGATTGACAGTACCAAAAGTCCATAAAAAAATAAAAGTTGACCCTCTTGCTTTATCAAGAGTGATGAAGAACTTCCCCAAAACACTAGGACTTCAATAATAAACAAGTTACAGAATATTGAATCTTATCTCAGTTCTTGAGAATCACTAAGGCATTAAAAATTCCAAAATCAATAGTTTTTATATAAATATAAGTATGTAATATAAATATAATTTATAATGAAAATTACATTAATGGTTGCTTTTTCATTCAATTACATATAATAAAATAATAGTTTCATTTTAGCAGCTCACATTCTTTTTATAATGGTGTATTAATTTCCTCTAAACTTAAAACCCATATTTGCCTAATGATATGTGATATAATGATGTCATTATCTCGCACGAATCAATCACTAAAATTATTAAAACATTCTGTTTCTTGTAGCCACCTGTTCTGTTATTTATAATATTCATGTATGGACTGACCATTATAAAAACTTCATATCTTCCAAAGAACACGAAAATTGCTAGCTGTCAAGACACACTTATCATACTTTCTGAAAAAAAAAAATAAATTATATTCAAATCTAGTTTTTCTGTAGGATTTTTCCTCTTTCCAAAAATGTGGTCAACAATACGTCGAGTATCAATAGCAGTTTAGTTTGAGAATGTAGTTGGCCTTCAGAGCAACCTTTCCAAAACATTCCTAATTGATTCTTAAACGAAAATTATTGCTCTGTTTATTATCGGGAATAGCTGTAGGGCTCGTACATCTTCGGTGATGAAATCTAAATTGTCTGGTGTAATAGGTATAATTGTTCAACGCTCAAAATTAAAAGGTCATGTTAAAAGAAGTCACCCTCACTGGAAATAACATTTTTTACATGGAATATAGTAGTATTAATAATTTTTGTTTCAATTTTATAAATATAGTCAACAATAATTTGAAATTGTTGAAATTGTTGAACAGAGTTTGAATCTCTCAAAAATTAAATTTTTTTGTTTTTGTTTTGTATAAAAGAAAGTTCTAAGAACATTAACTTCTTTCTTTATTCCCAGTTTAATGATTTGATTTTAATGAAGGTTGGTGATGGTGAAAAATAAGAAGCTTCAAATATATCTGTACCCACTCCCTCCCCAGTATTGTCTTATCGTCGAACGAACAAGGCAACACAACACAGAGGACCAAAACCTCGGCTCCATTCATTCAAACTCGACTTTGTTTAATAAATTAAAAGACCCCACGGAGAGACTGTTATTATGCGGCCAGATATAATTGATAATAATAGTGAGTGCGCAAAGAGCTGATAGAGCACGCGCGCATCGGGAAGGCTGTCATTACCAATTATGTGTGGCGCGCAGGCCGCTCTATGCTCATTATAGGCCCTCCTCAGGTCAGAGATCGACCGTCTTTTATTTCTGTTTCACGCAGGATTACAAGGGGCTGGTGGGTGAGTAAAGGTAAAGGGGTGTGGGATGGTGTAGCAGTGTTAAAACAAAAGATATATTAATGTTTATAAATACTGGATGGTAGTGATTCATGCTGAGACCTTCACACCTTCCTTTTTATAAAACGTTGCAATATATTTTTATTTTTATTGATATTCACAACCATATACATTATATACAACAAGCAAATTTGGGGAAAATTATTACAATGACATGTCAAGAACTGTTCACTAGTAGCACTTCAATAGGCCTTATACATTAGAAGGTCTCTTGGCCATCTTCTTTTCTGACACTTCGGAAGATTATTGGTAGTATGAAACTGGTTGAGAGACTAATGGAATCGAGTGGGTATGGAGTTTACTATAATAGGATAGGTATCTGGTGTGGTCCAAATCAGCAACATATGGAACAGCTTATCGTTATGGATAAGTTTGTTTGTAACATAATAAGGAGCATTGAGGATTTTAGGAAGGATTGGATATGAAAATAATTGGAAGGTTCAGTGCAGTCCTAAAGCCCAATCTGCATGGTCATAGTTACTGTAAAGTTAAAAATTCGTTAGTAATTTATTGGTAATATAAAACGCTTGTTTAATAAATTTTGAAGTGGTTGGAAATGACGAGCAGTTTCCTGACTTTTAAGTCTGGTATGGTTGAAAATTAAAACTAAAAAGAACTAGAAATTAATAATTAATGAACATTTTTTTATTTTTTAATACATGTTCCTAATATGTATAATACTCAATACGAAAACAATCCATAATTAAAAGGAAATACTATTTACTGCCAGCAGTTATCTATAAGTTCATCAAATTAATAACCAGGATTTTCCTCTAATCTTTGAATGTGTCAGTTAACAACTGTATAAATGCTGGGTATAGCCCAAGAGGAAATCCCGATACTTTATCAGCTATGAATCTTATATATAAAGAATACGAGCAGAAACTAATATTTTTAGACCTTTTTTTTTTAAGTAATATGGTTATAAATTAGCTGCAACATCCGAAAGCTAATATCATAATTTTTAAAAATACTGTTTATTTTTACATAATTTTTACAAATTACGGTGGTCATAATCACGTAAATAATATTTCCTAAAGAATTAAATTTAAAATAAATAAATAAATAAAAACAAACAAACACTAATATATACATTATTTTCTATAAAGCATTTATAATATGCCACAACCAAGGGCAAATAGTAATTGATCTATAAAATATAAATTCATCTCTTATTTACAAAGCTCAATGAATTATATTAAAAGAAAATAATTTGAACAAAATGATGAGAAAAAAATAATGCAATAGATAAATAATAAATAAATAAATGTTGCTGGATAGACTAATTAATTAACAGCTCATTTTCTATTGAAAGTTTTCTAAGTAAGTTTTAGTTTAATACATCTAAAGATAACATTAATAATATATATAGCCCAAACAATAAAGACAAAAAAATTGTCAATTATTTATTAGTGGATTTTGTAATAGTTGTTCATTGGAGTGGTCTGAATATAATAACAAAATTCCTTACCTCTGGGATATGAAAGAGATGGGGGTTATCGGTTTGAATCCCACTTGTTATAGATTTTTCACAAATGTGGAAATTTCAATAGAACATTCTTGGTATCGTAATAAATCTGAAAATTCGCAGGTGAAACAGATGCTCATCTATTAGTCAGTAACATTAAAACTGGGAATATCGTTGAAATGTAGAGAGATCGCAGAATGTAGCAAGATTACAAAAAGACCCAATAAAGGAAAAAAAATATAAATGATTAATCTTTAATTTTTCTCAAGACATTTTTTAACAAATAATACATCAAGGAAAGGGGAAAAGGAGAAAAAGAAAAAAAGGTAGAGATGATATTACTTATAAAAAATAATAGAATTAAATTATGATGTTAATTCAACCAATTAAGAATAAACGAAAGATTCTTTTTCACATGAGGGAGGTCTTTGATTTGATTTACCAGTTTTTCCATGGTTTTCTTTTTTCTTTATCACAAATAATAATAATTGCTTTTGTTTTTCCGTTATTCACAATGTTAAATAAATGTGTCATCATAGATCAGAATAATTACACTAAGATGCCACTATTACAATTTAGATATTTTCTCCATTTACTTCATTTTTAAGATACTTAAATATTTGATTATGTCAGCCCACTGACTCTAGAACATCACTAAATCCCGGATCTAGTTCCCATATCTAGTTCCAATAACTGGTTCCTAGATGGTGACTTAGTTACTGTCACAGGTAGAACAGGTGATATAGCCGTACCTATAATTAGACAACCTTGAGTGCAAGGAACATTGGCGACTCTTTGGATCACAGTTATCACAGCACAAATAGTATCAAGCACTGGACCCTGCCGGATTATTGAATATCTAGTACCAAACTATAGTTATAAATTAACTAGAGCACTATTGGGTATTTGTCTATAAGTCGAAAAAATAAAAGACATCTCAATAATTGTTCAAATTTCATTAACAAACCAGCTAAAACCAATTCAGTTTTTCACAAAAATAAATAAATAAAAGAAATTCATCAAATATTTAATATTTATACATTTGTTATATTGGATAAGTTGAGAAACACCCTTGATTATTTTCCTTTTGATGCATTTTCCTAGATTTCTGACACTGAAGAAAAAATTGGATAGTTCATGATTTTAGTAATTCCAATTTGGGTCCACATTGCTTACAATAAAATGATCTCATTATAATAATTTGATATTCAGAAACATTTAGTTCCAAAGTAAAACGAGTTTTTCCCAGTAAATAAGCTATTTTATACATCAAAGCTTATCAATGACCATAGATACAACCATTTTGAACAACATGAATCAACAAACATGAAGTGACACAAAGGATCAATAAAGAAATTGATAATTGGTCTTTATGCATTACAATTTAATCATGAAATTAACATAGAAAATTTAGAAAACTATCTGATTGTTAATGTTGGGAAAGTATGGTAATAACTAAAATATATTTTATTAGTAACGTATTTAAAAATAATGAGTGATTATCAAAAATAAATAACCGGTTACTATATTTCATTAATAAACGGTTTGGTGGATGAAATGGTTATGTGAGAAAACAAAATTTTGTGTAATTAATGTTTTAAGTTTATTTATAACAGTTTCGTTTAGCAGGAAAATGGTACATAGCCCCTTCATCTTCATTTTTTTTTTCCGCCTTATTTTGATATATTCATATTTTGTCACCGAATACTTCTGCTCATAAATTCTTCATCCAATGAACTAGATTGTATTTTTTTTTTTTTAAATGTGACATAATCCGTTCATCCATTAAACCCTCCAATTGTAGAAATAAGGATGCAAATCTATTAACGTGATTTGAAATACTTTTTAGTTTAAGTTTTAACTTCCAAAAAAAAATAAATATAGTGTATAATTTAACAAAATATGCATGTCCTGTTGATTTATGAATTCGAAAATATAAAGTTATAATTAATAAAAAAAAAACATACAAAATCACTATGATATTTATATGTCAATGAAACGTCTAAAAATATTAGAAATAATTTTGATTTACATCAATTAGACTGATGTATAGTTTATATTTATTTAATGCTTAGTAATATATTAAATGCTCAATGATTATTATATACCATTTTACAAAATATAATTATAATAAAAACCATTACTAGTGTCAAAGTTACGTAAAGATTAAAATTAAATAGCTTATTGTTTCATTAGATTATTTTTATTGAAAAGGATATACATAAATGCAACCGTAACGAACGATCTTTTAGGTATTAAGGCCAATAAAATTTTCTATAAATATAAAGAGAAATATAGTTTTAAAATATATATTTACAAAATGAGGACATTTGAAATCAGTTATCTGTTTCGAAAAGAACTGCCCTAGAAAACTAAGTTGCTACTGTTAAGTCAATTAGGTGACCACAAACTCTGAGTGAGTCCACTACCAGAATATATAATTAAATACTACTGCTTCGAAGATATAGTTGAGAAAACAGTTATTTCGCTTTTATCCTTCTACCAACTCTACTTCTGTTTCCCCTCTCTATATATGTATATATATATATATATATATATATATAATATTATCCTGTGATATATATATGTATATTATATATATCGTTTCCTATTCACCACCACCAATCACATACGTTAAGTTAATATGTGTTAAAGCTGAGATGAACTAATTGAGTAATTATTAAAAAAAATATATTTATAAATGTGTATCTTGAGTTTCGTTATTTTAAACAATCTTAAAATGTCTTAAAACTTATTAGATACAGCTATTCATCACTAGGTGCGCTCCCTTTCAGCAACAACTCATAAATAAATAACATAATTATCCAATTTAAATGTAATTATATTTATATTTCAATTATTAATTCTTTAATGAAAACCTTTTGATATCACATCAATTAAGGGATAAATGTTTCTACCTGTAAAAAAATTTATTTATATCTCCATCTATTTATTAAAATTTACAACTGTACACACAAACACAGATATGCAAAAAAAAAAAAAAAATCATAACCCAGTAAATGTAAAGATAATGCTTATAATAATATGTATATGGCTTGGAAAGCAACTAACTATTGGTAGTACCTACTAAATAAAAGTTCTGCATTAGAAGGTCCAAAACCTTTTACTTTTTTGACGCTTTTGAAAGTTATCAGGAATTGACTAAAAAGCAATTGAGAAATTAAAGGGTTTCTGTCATTGTGGTGGTTATTATGGAAGAAAAGGTTTCTACTTTAGGATAAAGCAGCGAATTATATTATTTTAAGATCATATTAAATAGATTTATAGATGTGGGGACTGGAAACGGGATAGATAGGATGGTTTAAAGGAGACCCAATAGGTATACAAATAATAATTATCTATGAGCTTCAGAAAGAGATCATTTATAATACAACTAAAAAATATACAATAATGTTAATAACAAAATATAAATAATAAAAATAAAACAAATGAAAGATTAACGTTCTTAGGGCATAGAAGCTATAAAAATGAGACATTAAAAAAAATATTTCCTATTACTGGTTTGTAAATTATTTGAAAAACATATACCATTACTTTGTTTGATCCTTGAACTAAATTTATTTAAGCCGGTGGTCTGGGGGTGTCCCACAGAAGACATAAGACAAACCAGAGGTGGCAATTTTTAGAGAGGTGTGATGGATACTTTTTTGTAATCAAGAATGATAATTAAAACGTTAAAATTAAAATAATACAATTTCTCCCTGCCAAAAATTAATTAAAGCACAAATCGCTTCGATGCTGAATTGATATGAACGCGTAAATCACTAGTAGGATTTATAGGTTTCACAGTCTCTATCTTCAACGAGTAAATGCAATATTTAGTGATATTTGAGAAAATGGAGAATATGGATACAAAGCTACAATGTTACTTAAAGCACTATATTATTATTATTATTTTTAATTAATTAATTTGTTTTATTTATTTTTATTTTCTTATTTTTTTATTTTATCAATGTCATAATTGATATCATCAAATTATTAATAATGGATACATCAAATAACTTCAACACTTATTCTCTTTGTGAAAATAAAAATAGGAATAATATCTCTATTCTGTTTTAATAGTATATGTTTTTCATCAAAATTAATATATAAGTTTCATATTATATTATTAATTTTATTTTATACTAGTTTAACCGGTTGTTCGTACAACCAGGGTTCATACAAGTAGGATTGTATTTAAGATAAAGAAAGATAAAGCAACATGCAGAGTATTGAACACTGGAATCTATCAAAGAGATGTAACCGACTGCTCTCATAGACAACCCCTTACCCTTCCTGTTACTATCATCGCAACATCATCTCACCGTTGACAATAGCAGGTACTCCGAACCCCAGGGTACCTGATAGTACTTGGTACCTGACGAGGCGCGTGCTCCCCCCTCAGAACGGGTTTCGATGGAATGTCTTGGAGTCCACAACGGCGTAGGCGAAGACTGCCGGACGTTATCTCCAGCCTACATCTGGAGCGTCCACGGGAAATGATGTCCTCTCAAGAACATCTTAAGAAGTCCGTTATAGGATAGTTACTCGGGAGCCGGAATCCCACCTGAAGGAAGGGTTCGGAATTCTTCCAGGACTCCGAATGGTCCGGGTGATGTCGCTGGAGATTCGATTTCGGACGACCAGATGTCCAGGGAATTCCAAATGTTCGAGTGGTATTTATATTGCCTTTGAAGTGGCTCGTGCTTTATAACAATGCTATAATTAATAAATAATTTGACTCGACGGTCATTGGATCCCAGCCGTTGATTCCACGATAGCAGTAATTAAAAACGAATACTTTAAGAATCTACTGGCTAAAAAAATGTGTCAAAAACCATTTCGAATATTTGATGTTGGAAAGATTCCGTATTTCCTTTTTTTTCCATAAATAGATACGTACCATATCTATAAAATAACAAAATTCCATTCACGCACTAAACGTTTTCTTATTGTATGTTCATATTAATACTACTGAATATATCTTTTCTTTTTTAAATCAATATAGTCTTCTATAATCAAATATATTCGTTTATAGGTTTTGTTATAGTGGTCATTTACAACAACGGAAAAATTATTGTGAAAATCTAATATGGAGGATCACGGGAACAAACAACCCTAATTCATTTTTTTTAACTAGAGATCATAGTACGAACAGAAAGCTTATAACTATATAAATGGATATATGATACCAAGGAGAAACATTTCAGTTCCAGTGTTGTTAAGTGGTAAATGTCGGGGTTATCAAAGACGGGAAGCCGTTCATAAAATTCTAGGTTTTGGAGACTTTAGTCGTTCTTTGTGTGGAAACAAATTCTTAAAAATATTTTTCTTTTTCAGAATTGAAGACATTAATAAAAAGAATAGTAGTTTTTTCTTTTGAATAAACAGCCAAACTCAGAAGACAAAACTATTTATTTTATTAATCCACTGTTAATATTAATTTTAGTAATATAAAAATTATTTATGTGGTTTGTTTAACTGTTGAATTCATTTTGAAGTAGACAGTGGAGGGGTGCAGTGTAGGAAACACAATAAAAAAAAAAAATTTATTGTGCAGACGTTTCGACCTATCATATATGCCTTCATCAGGATTACAAGAAAAAAAAATGGAATTTAAAAAAAAAAAAAAGTTAAAAACTAGAAAATAAAATTAAAATAAATAAATTAAATTATTTTAAATATATATATTTATATTATATATATTATATATATATATATATATATATATATATATATATATATATATATATATATATATTATGGAAAATTTTTACTGTTACTATTAAATGTTTTGTAAGGTTCTTGAGGTTTAGTTTCTCGAAACACAATAAAAAAAAAAAATTTAAACGTCGCTAGAAAATAAAATTAAATAAATAAATAAATTATTTTAAAATATATATATTATATATATATATATATATATATATATATATATATATTATACCCGCGTTTCCTCTGCTGTCTTGTTTCCTCTCGGTTTCCTCCGTTCCGCCTTCCTTCCTACTGTTTCCGTGGTTCGCTCCTCTCTATCCGACTATAAATAGTTTGTTTTGTAAGGTTCTTTTTTAAATAGTTGTTTTTAATTATTGACTGCACCTCAAGAACCTTACTTTATTATATATATATATATATATATATATATATATATATATATATATATATATATATAAACAAAAATTATGAAAATTATGAAATAATCACAATAATAAAAAATAAACGGTATCAATGAGTTTATACAATCTATTCATGAAGGTACTGACAGACGTAACCACTGTTCGTACACCTCCTTTCGGTGTGTAGATATATAAATACTATATTGTAAGCAAGAAGAGCATGATACTGAGCAATTTGTAACAACAGGTTAACAATGACACTGTTACACTTAACATCTGTTATTTTTACAACTCGTACGACACGACTTAACAAGTGACCATATAAAAATAAACGATTACATTGTGATGTACTAAAAATATATAAATATTACAATAGAACGACATAACGCAGCAAAGAGTCTTTGACATAACCCTGGGTCAGTATTTTACTTCAACGGCACGCATGATTTTGTTAGTTTTTATGTATATATATTTTTTTTCCGTAATTTATTAAACGCAAACCTTATATGTTTTAAAAATCACTCATTTATTTTGTTATCAAAAATACCACATCATCAATGTCATTTTTTCTTCGAACATAATGCGTAACAGTTTTTAATATAAAATAATATTTTCAATGTATGATTTTCTTATTACTTTAGAAAAAAGAGTTTATTATGGCATTTATAATTTTAAACAAGATCGTTGTAATTATTTTCCCTTTCCTATTGATTGATAATCAGTATGAAAATTATCTTTACGGACTATAGTTTAAAATAATATAAAATATAATAATTTACCTAAAAATTATTTTTTATGAGTTTCTTTTATAAAATGAAGTAAACTAAACAATTTAGTATGCTCTCATACATCGGAGCGCACTATGTCTAAACAGTCGATTTGAGGAAAGAAGCCTGAGCAGAAAAACGTGCAGGAAATTTTACATGAGAATCTATTCTGATTTCAATTCGTGGTTCAATTTCCTCTTCTCAACAACATAACGATTCTTCAGTACCTTTGGATAATTAAATAACGGTGAAAAATCTAGAAAAAAATCTTTTTTTCCTAGTACATTTTCACACACTGGATTCTGATAAAAAAATCTCCACTATAATACTATTTGATCTTTAATCTGCAAATTAAATAATTTTAAATAATAAAAATACTTAAGCATTCTTTTTTTTTCTTGTCCTTTTCAAAAATCATATATAATATATATTATCTATGTATACCTTTTTTTCTTTTCTCTGTGATGAATTGATTTACAATTTGTTAATTATTTTAATCAGTAAATGGTATAATACTTTCCTTTCTTAGCTATTTATTGATATTTACAACTGTATACAATATAAACAACAAGTAAATTTGAGGAAATGATTACGATGATAAGTAAAGAAGTACTCACTCGTGGCGCTTCAAAAAAAGTACTACATTAGGTCTCTTGGCCATCTTCATTTCAGACGCCTAGGAGAACTGTCGGGAATTGAGTTTGAGGCGAGTTAGGAGACTAGTGGATTCGAGTGGGTATGGAGCATATTATGGTATGATAGGCACCTGGTTTGGGCCAAATTAGCATTATATGGAACATTAAAATCTTCATGGATAAGTTTGATTGAGACATAATAAGGATTTTGGATTGTAAGGATTAGATACGAAAAGAATTTGAAGGTTTAGTGGAGACCCAAAGCTCATCTTCGTATGTCCGAAGGGAACTAATTATTGTCATGTAAATAAACTTTTTGTAATTCATTGGGAGCTTTGAATGCTTGTCTTGTAAATAATAGAGTACTCGGAAACGATAGTTTATAATTCTTCTGGCATAATATATAAAATATAATCATGGCATGAAAGATGATTTTTTAACAAAAAGATGATTAAACAAAATAATTTTACTACAGTAGTGTAAATATTAAATAGTAGATAATATACACTTTTAGAACTAGGACATTTTGTTTATGATTCGGTGGGAAAAAGACAATTTTTTTCATATAATGCAAGTACAATTGTATTTTTGCAAAGAATTTAAAAACAAATAAAATGTTTCGAAGGGGGTCAGCTAATAAATATTTTGATGAAATGGAAATATCGTCATAAGCGGAAAACAATAATAATAATAATATTACTAAAAAATAATGAAGATAAAAATCAAACTTCATCATAACTTATAAAAATAGTTATTTTTATAAATATAAAAATAAATACTTAGTTTCTTAAACAGTCAAGGATTGGCACACAAACCTGATATATATTTTTTTATAAATTTTATTATAATATCTAATGTATTATTGAATACATAAGATTTTATCTTATGATTATCTTTCAGTGATAGGGAACCTACGTCGATGGTGCAGAGTTAGAAAGCCTACCCAGCAACAGTCGAAGAGAGATCGGCGGGCGGGCGACCCCTGACCCCCAGACACCTGCAGATCCGCACGTACCGTTTACAATAAAACTATTTATTACCTTATAAAAATATATATAAGTGAGATAGCTGTTACCTGTTTATAAAGCCTCCATAAAGTCAAAGTCCTCCTTCTCAAGTACTCAGATAAAAGCATTTCAGGTAACTCATTTTTAAAGTCTTCCCTTATCAAAAGCTTTTCGCTATCTAAACATTCCTTAGCTATCTAATTTTTATTTCTTTATGATATTTCATTTCACTTACCGATTATGGCATCGAGGATAAGCATGTCTTCGCAAATGGTGGTATCCGTTAGAATGACCTTAACCAACTCGCATGTTTTTAAAGGAAGAATTTTAAATTTACATGTTGTTTTAAAATGACTATAGAAATGGAAAGTTTTAAATGAGAATCTATTCTGATTTCAATTTGCGGTTCAATTTTTTCCTCTTGCTCAACAACATAACGATTCTTCAGTACCTTTGGATAATTAACTAACGGTGAAAAATCTAGAAAAAATTCTTTTTTTCCTAATAGATTTTTACACACTGGATTCTGATAAAAAAATCTCTACAATAATACTATTCTATACTATTTGATCTTTAATCTGCAAATTAAATAATTTTAAATAATATAAATACTTAAGCATTCTTTTTTTTTCTTGTCCTTTTCAACAGTCATATATAATATATATTATCTATGTATAATTTTTTTTCTTTTCTGTGTGATGAATTGATCTAGGATAAAGAAACAACAGGAATGAAAATAACATCAATTTCAAATGTTATTGAAACTTTATTTATTAAAATATACATAACAATTAGGATTTGATTATTGTAGTAGTTAAAATTATATATATATATAAATAGTTACAAGTATCAATTAAGTCCTAATAGTGCTTTACAATCGTACATTGCAGTGACGCCCGATAGTTTTGACAGAAGGCGGTCACAAAAATGTTTTGTTTTTTTAATATAAAAATAACTCGTTAAAACTAAATTAACACATTCAATTAGAAATAATCTTACTCTACTAACAGTGAGTTTTTATATCCTTAACCATTCCATCGAAATAGACACCATTAAATATCTAAGGGAAATAACAAACACAAACAGTTATGTGAGAATGCAAAACTGAGTTGTAGCAGTGGAGTTGACTAACCGCAGATAGAAACCTTCTCAGTGGAAACTGAAGCTTTGGGGTCTTCTTCACTGCCTGAAACATAAAGAATAATGTGTAAGATATTTTTTGTTAAATACAAATAAACAAATTACAGAACATATTTTTATTATAATATTTTTAGAAATCATTTAAATCAAATAAAAATAAAATTTGATAAAAGCCCATCTGATAAAGGATGAGTATGTACTATGTAGGACTAATACTTATTGTCCTTGATTGTGGCCGACTAATATCACAATAAACATTTGTATTCGATAAAAAATTGTAGCATTTGTTATGGGTGGTTTCACATTTTTGATTTAACTCAGGGACTTATCTGGTTATTTCATATTTTTGTCTAAAAGATGCATTAATTAAAAGAAAACAAATCTAAAAATCCAAAAATACGTTAGCTATTCTCTTAGGATTTTAATCTCAGTTAAAACATAGCATTCATCTCTAAGTTATTGTTTTTTATCTGACAAATATTTTCAAAATAGAAAGTCGACCTATATTCTAACAATTACGTTTATTTCTATTATTAAATAATATGATTACAATTAGATAAACATAATCTCAAAGCCAGATATTTTTTGGGGTCCCGAAAACCTGTCGAACGGAATCCTGGGCATAGGACCCCCTCCTAGAAAATAACCGTTGGTCAAGAAAGAGTTCCTATTGCGAGTGAACCCTTGGTTTTCGAGGGGGTCTGGAGGTTCTGGAGCAACCTGGGTATTCTTTAAAGGGAGAATAAAAAGAAGGGTTGTGTCACTTTACGGTGACTAATGGTTGACAGCAATACAGCATTGAAATTTAATATTAAACAAAATATAATTTGCCATATATGCCATGTTTGCTAATATTTGTAATGATATAACCACATTTGGTATACCAAAGGTGATTTTTAACTTGATATGTCATGTTAAGAAACATGCTACATTTTTTTTTTTTTTTTCGTGATAACCTTGTCCACCTATCATTACAATTTTTAATAAAATTACTTGACGGTATATATTTGTGAATCTATATTCTCACGCGATATATACTTATAAATAGTGTTGTGTCGGTATCAATTATTTTAAGTATTGAAAAAATATTCATGGCTCTTACTAATATCTTCTTCTTTTTTTTTTTTTTTTTTTTATTTAGGGTAATATAATAAAACTATAATAATAATTAATTTACCATTAGTTGGTCATAAAAAAACTAACATTTTTTATTCAGATTTGTGTATCTGCTGTTTTTTTTTTTTTCTTTTTTTTTTTTTTTTTTTTTTTTTGTTTCCCAAATGATCATCTATTGAAATTAAAGTTTATTATTTTTTTCTTGAAATAAAGTTTATTATTATTATTTTTTTTTTAATGATCCATAAATGATGGCTTTCTTCCAAATCCTACACCGGAGGAATCCTCATGAAACGAGTGTCATTCCAGATCCCCGACGAAGTCGCCCCAGAACGACTCGGTGGTAATTGGCCGGGGAGGACAAGCAGTTAACAGAGACCCTGGGACCTTGTTAAGGAAAAAATGTACCGGTCCGGCCGGGATGAGAACAGGAGTACACGGGCGAAAATCGGACAATAAATCCTACCTGACGCTGGCCTCAGATGTTTTAATTGCCTCCTCTTAAGACCGTTATATCTACGGCCAAGGGTTCGAGTCCAGCGAGAAATGTCATATCTAATTGACTTCGGGAAGAGTGTATATAAGACACCAAGTTTCTCTTATTTCACAGACTACAAATTAAAAGGAGGAAAATATTTTTATAATAGCTAAAAAGAAATAATCGATTATTTATTTCTGCTTTTAATATAATTAGGTTCCTCTCGGGTCAAAACGTTATTGATAAGTCAGAAGCGGGTATAGCATTGCCCTCCGTTGTATCAGATTATAACAATTTTCTAACTATTTTTTTCAACATTCGAGCTTTCATAAGTTCAGTAGTAACAACCTGTAAATAAAAGAATATCAAATGTTACAATCATAAAAAAAAAAGACTATTATAGTTTATAAAGTTATTATCTCACATTAAACATTTTCAGAAAAAAACTCAGAAATACTAGGATTTTTGTACTGTTAATCTGCATGGGGAACTGTTCCTTTTCAATCTCTTTTATAATAAAATCGGATGAATGTTTTGACAATGTTTTAATTATATCGTTTAAAATTATATCGTTACTGCATCTATCCAAATCAACAGAAAAACTACCAAAACATTTTTATGAAAATATCTGACTCGATAAGCCAACCATCTTCAACAGCCCAACAGAATTTGGCTACGAATATCGTCAAACAGCTATTATTGCGTTTCCAAAATTTATGAGAAGGTTCATCTAAAAAACAGCACGGTATGCGACGTCTTCGTCTTTCTAGTGATATATATTTAGACCAAAGTTGATGGGAACTGTAAATTCCTTAGCCAGGAAAACGGTTAAGGATATATTTTATATTATTCTAAAGAGTTATAGGTTTTCCTATATTTTTATTGCAAAAAAAGAAAGAATGAAGAAAAACTAATTTTCAAGTTAATTAATAGTCTGTTAAAGCTTTATACATAATTTATATAAATTAATGTGAGCGATATAAAAACAGATTTATTATCGCATGCCCATGATAATAGTAAAATGATCCAGTTAATAGCTGTACCTACTACCAAATTATTATTTATGAAAAAACCGAAAATAAACAAATCTTAAACATTACTCGTTACTGTAAAAGTTAAAAATAGATGTAATCGTTTTATTTAAACAATCTCTGATTCCTAGAGCAGCTGAATTCACGACTTGAAGGCCCCAGACTGGACAGATGTTAAGGATTGTTTGCCAAAGACTGGGTGATTTGCGGAGTGCAGCTAACAGGATAAAAGCAAAGACAACAAAGACTAAACGGATTACGATAGGGTGACTGGAACCTGGGACCTGGAACCTGGAGGCTGCTGGACCATTCACTCCTTCTTATCTCCTTCATTAGCTCTCTCGTCCGCTTCTTTTTCACTTCCCTTCGTTCTGTCGTCTTTTTGCCTCTACCTCACTCACCGCCCTTAATTAACACAATTACACTCGGCCTCTCGACTTCTCTCTCTTCTCTTCGCAGACGTTTCCAATCGGTTTAGATACCTATCAAATTGAAAAGAAATAGTTTAGATCAATGTTTGTACATGTAGTTATTATTAAGTAGGAGCCTTCCTTTCCCACGCTCGACCATTAAACATTCTTTACTTTCAAAAATGTAAAATTGAAAAAAATAATTAAAAGTAGGAATTTTAAACGATAGTTTCGACGCCTCTAACATTTACTAGACAAGCGTTCAAAGCTCCTAATGAACTACAAAATACTTATTTACATGACAGTAATCAGACTCATTTGAACATACGAAGTTTAGCGTTAGGGATCGATTAAACCTTTCAATTCTTCTCGTATACAATCCTTAGAATACAAAACACTTCGTAAAATCATCGATGCTTTTTATTATGTAACAAACAAACTTATCTATAAAGATCCTTATTTTTAATACCTATTCTTTCATAGAAAACTCTATACTCAGATCCAATAGTCTCCATACATGCCTTACACTCAATTTCCGATTGTCCACAGAGGCGTCTGAAAGGAAGATAAACAAAAGACTAAATGTAAAATTATTGAAGTGCTACTAGTAAGTCGTTCTTTATATGTTATCGTAATTATTTTCCTCAACTTTACTTCTTGTATAAAATTTATACAGTTGTAAATATCAATATATATATATATATATTTAAACTCTGATAAGACTTTTTTAATAGCTTTCAATAGTGATACCTGTACAAATATACCAATGTTCTATTTCACAGGAAATTCAATTTGTCTTTATCAGAAGAGGATTGAATTTAAGGGAAAGATACCTTATGAGTCACACTCCTTTATAAAATCCCTGATCATTCAGTGGATTTAAATTTACAAGAGTTCAATGAGGGGAAAGCAAGTGAATGAGGGGAGCGGAATCCCAACGCCAGATATCATCCTTGCATAATTGTTGGTCAAGAAAGTACTTTCATATCATGCACACGGCACAAGACCTTTTCAGTTGTTGTACCACACTTGTGCTATTGTTGTACAATGCTCATCAAACGTTTAAACAACAATAAAAAATTTATATTTTATCCAAATATATTTATATTTTTTAATTTATATTCTGTCTTAAAAAAATGAGAAATTACATATGTAGTATGTTTTATAAATTGACAAAAACATATTTTTTTATTTAAATATAAGTTACTTATAATATTCACACATTAAAATTACTGTTACATTTAATGAAAGTACATAACGTAGTTATACATGCATCCATATAAGCATTTAGAAAATATTTAAATAGCAATTATTATTTAATAATAAATTGAACAAAATTATATATACCGGCATTGAACATATATAATATTTAGTATATAGTATTTAGAGTTTGTATATTTATGTTTGCAATGGACTATGGTATTTAACAGCTTGATTTCTATTTTTAATTTATTTGTTAAATTTCCTTAATTTTTTAAAATATTTAAGCACTTTAATTTTCATAATCCTATGGTTAGTATTATTAATTAATAAATCATATTTATAATAATTTACGAGTAATAATTACCAATTTTATATATTATTAATTGAAAACATAAAAACCTTTGCCTCGATTCTAGCTAGAAATTGTATGATTTATACCTAGTTAAACAACGGTCACATTTCAATGTCCACATCTTTCCTAGGAACACGGTTGGAGAGAAGGTAATATAAATCAATAACAAATATATAATCTATTAAGAAGAGAGTATATATATATGGACCCAAACAGATATATGTATGAGTATGGTTACAGACAGAAACAATTATTCTGACAATAGTTTGGAAAAATCAATCCCTATAGGCTCTAATTAATTAATTATATTGTACGGTTTACTTTCATAAATATTCACTTCCAACTATATAATTAAATAATAAGGAATAATTTAAGAAATTCCATACAATTAGGTATTATATAATAAAGTGGGATAATATAACAGCAATCTGCCCGGCCCGCCACGAACGACTGTCATTCACTAATGGCATTCAAATCCGAGTTCATTCACTTCGGGCTCGTGAATGAGACCTGAGATAACTCACCAGCTGATAAACTGATTTATAGCCAACGGTCACCTTTGAGGCATAAATTCCACGAAACCATTTCCTCCATATCGAGATTTATATCAACTAATTTACATTCGATTCATCGAAATGGGCAACGTATAAATGTTAAACCGGGCAATGGCTACTGCAGGTCGGAGGCTGTCCGGCGGCCATTGTTTTGATGCAGACAAGAAAAGAAACGTCGATGATTGATGATGATTGTATTCGGAGCGTATCTGAGTTGAGTGAGTAGAAGATGGAGTTGAGACCCTCTTTCGCTATATGGTGTAAATGGCTGGGTTTCTTGATTATTAATAAAAAAATATATATATGTAGGTAGGTACATGAAATGTTTCAGGTTTCTGGTGATCCTTTAGCATCGCCCTTCAAGACTATTTCTGTAAAATTCTTTACCTAAGACAAAAGTCGTCGGAAGGCAAGAATATGCATAACAGAAACTTTTGAGTTGATTGTAGGAAGGTATTTTTCGATAAGAGTTTTAAATGAGCATTAAATATATAGGTATGACTTCAATCATAATAACTAGTAGTAATAATTATTATAAGAAGAAGATTTGATCAATAAATAGTTAATAGTTTTTTAGTTCTACAATCAAGAATAATTTTAATATTATCAATATTAGTTGTTAACTATTTATTCTGGCATTTGAGTTGAGAATCGATGCTGGGGTCCGGGTATTCTTCTAGGGCAACTATTTTGTAATTTCTTTTTCTTATATACTTACACTACGTTTCTTAGAGAAGAACTTCGGCTTAAATATTAAAAGAACCTATGCAAACTATAATTTATTTTTTTTATAATTCGTTTTATCCTTCTAATTACCTAACCATTAATTATAACAGAATTATTTTATTTTTTTTTAATAAATAAAAACATCAAAGAGCAACATCATCCTGAAATGTATAAAACTCATCATATTCAAAATATTATTTTAAAAATATAGAAGGTGTGTTTAGATAGTTAATTAAGAAATAATTCAACATAGATGCATAGATGTAATTAATTTTTTTTTAAATTAGTTTTATACTAAGGATTATATTTTACTATGTAACACACCTATTCGTAACTATACAGATTATATCTAAAATTAAAGCAAAAAAAAAAAAAAAGTTCTAACGTGTTTCGACAATCTGTCTCAATTTGGATGTCAATTATTTACCATACATAAGTTACGATATTAATTACATGAGATATCGTAATATTGCCTAAATAATGATCATTTTTTCTTCCTAAAATCGTTAGTAATTCTCCTATTCAGGCATTAAAACCAGTAATTGAATAGACGTTTATTGGTTAACTATACCTCCAAGGTCAGGTAATGCAACGCGCTAAAAGACAGGAGGGGTTATTGTGTAGGGTTCGACCTGTTAACCCTTTTCTCTGCCTGTTACCTGAAATGTCTTGGGCAGTTGGTTTTACAATTTGAAACTATTATTTGTTTATTTAATCTGTTCTTAACTCTAGCATTTGTTCATATTAAGTGAAATGATAAGGAAGATTAAACCCAGGCAGCAGAATTTTCATAGAAAAATTAATATAATTCTTTTAAATTAAAATTCATGTGTGTTTCAAGCCCTTTAAAAAATTTGAAATAATAAAACTAGTAAAAAATCTTAGAGAATGTAAGATAATATCTTTTCCGCAAAGCAAAAAAATAATAATATGAATATTTCAGCTGAAATTAATTAGAGAATTATATATATATATATATATATATATATATATATATATATATATATATACACACACATATATATATAATAGTATCAATGCGTTTTATCATGATAATATCTTTAAATAGGATTGCTGAGTCAATTTAGAATTATAATTCGGTTCCTCAATCGTACAATATTCTTTTTTTATTTTTTAATATTTATTTATTTATTAAAGTTAACTACTTTATAAAAAAAATAGCCCTAGGAAATGAATTTAAATAAGAAGATAAGGACATGCAAAATATATTATATTTTATAAATGTTATTTAAAGGAACATATAAATTTATAAAAATAACCATAGTACAATACTAGCAAAACTGTCTGTTGGTACCAAAATCTTTCGTTCCTTGACACCAATACCAAAAATTCAATTCGCAATCCCAGTTTATTTTTAAGCCAGTTTTTTTTTTTTTTTTTTAAATAAACCTCATGGAAGCTAAAAATGCAAACCATATCTTAAAAAAAAAAAACACTAATTATTCAAGAAGTAAACTATTAAACTGTAAACAGCATTTAGCATATACAATAACTAAAAGTCTGAAAATGCGAAAATAAATTATTAACTTTAATTAATAAATAAATAAATCATTTTTTTTCCTTATTTAAAAAGATATAAATTCCAATTGTCCTATGTTTCATTTATTACTTTAAATAATGCAACAAAAATATATGCACTATATAGTAGATAAACTGATATTTCTCATAATGTTTTTTAGTAGTATAATCTGGCTCAAAAATTTTATAAAATAAAAAATTTTAATTCTGAGTATAACGAAAATTTGTAAACTGTATTTGTTTTTTTAGTTCTTCCAGTTGGGAAGTATGTAACAGTGTTCAGTAGCTAATTAATAGCTTCTATATTTTGAAGAATATAGTTTTGATTTCTATTATAATCATTGTTGATGTAGTACATGCAACACTGCTCCGTTATTAAACAAAAATATATATATATATATTTTTTTTTTATTGTGAGGGAAAAAAATCGATCAATTGATTACATTGGTCACTAAACTATAGCTATTTTATCAACATTATCGATCGGTTCCAAGAAATCAACTTTGGATCATCAGTTCTCGAAACCAATTGTTTCTTTGAGAATCGGGGAGAATCAAGTCCGACATTTGGAGTTGGTGTAATTAAAAATAATCTTATGCAATTACAAAAAATAACAGAAACTCATATATCCCGAATGTGTTTCTGTTTTTAATTTTAATTTAACCTAATGTTAAATTTGTTCAATTTTTTTTTCTACCAAATATATTTCCATAATTAGTTAAAAGAATAATATGTGTGAGTTGGTTTTAATCTTTAAGCATTATTTAATATCTTTAATTGTATTATGTTTTAATTGATTTTTCAGTTACTAACAATAAAAAAAAGAGAGTTCAGCCAATTTTAAAAAAACCTTTATTAAATCTCTTATATTATAATGAATATAAAAAGTTTTTTTTCTTTAATAATTTTGATTTTGGATGGGGAACATTTTCTGTCAATTTCTGCCATTGGTTTGGAAATAAATCAAGAACCCTCTGCTAAAGTCTATAAAATTATATCTTTACGAGGCATCATTAGGATATTAAAATCGATTATTAATTTAAAGCTGTAAATGTGATTAATTATTTTTTCGAAAAATTCAAGAACTGATAAATGAAGAATAAATTGACAATAGTAATTATTTACGTTAATATGATCACACAATATCTTATATATTGAATATTCAACTGTTCTACTTTACTTTCCTTGTCAATGTGTCTTATAAAATAACTATGCATTGTTCTTGTTTCATCACTCATTTTTTTTCTTCTTTTATGTTATGTTAATTTTTATATTAAACTTATTTATTAGTTATTAAGAGAACGTTGGGACCCAGGAAATCGAGCTCTTCAAAGTATTTAAATAACCAATACAAAAATCCACAATACAGTGATATATATATTGATTTATTTAAGTTATTTATTATTTCATGTTCTCTATTTAATGGGTTAGAAAGGAATCCTATTGGTTGGGGGTCTCCCCGGCCAGATCAGCTCCTTACATAACCCTTGGTCAAGGAGCAATACTTCCTAGCCTAGAAGTGAGCCGTGTCTAGTTCATTATTTAATGGGTTATAGTGGTAAAGATCATGATTTTAAATTGTTTAAATTAAATTAACAGTTACCAAATGATTATTCGAAAAAAAACAAAGTTTAAAAAATAGAGGTTTAAAGCGAGACATTTTTCATTCAACTAATATCCTAAACGGTATGCCCCAGCGACAAATTTTACATAACAAAAATTATTCTCCATTTAATTTCTGAGGGAAATTCCTTTTTTTATTCGACTGGGGGTGTTAAAGTTAAATACTGAAATAGGTAACATATCAGATATTGGAATTTGTTTTTTACTTCTAGCTGTGACATGTTCGAGCAGCCTCCAGGCCCCCACCACCGTAGAGGAGAGTTGAGCAACAGCTTTAGCAGTCTCCTCACAGGCGTTCAGTAAACAGTTCATTATCGTCGTATTGTTGCCTCGTTTTCTGACAATTAGTTCGACCGAGGGCCGTACTCTTGAAGAATCGTCAAGTCTTTTCACAAGAAGAGGTGTTGCCAAATCTTTGCTGGTGGAAGTCGAGGCTGAAGTTTTCGAGCAAACATCGAAATAAATGTACCCAAAACATTTTAAATATTTTTGAAAGATAATAGAAAAAGCATTTCAACGGCTGTAATTTTTAATTAAACATAAAACTGGCTCAGTTGAGGGACACAATTTATGGTAAAGAAGGATCAATTCCTAATTAAACCTAAAATCAGCAAAATCAAAGTCAATCTATATTAAAATCAAAGCAAAGTCAATATATATTATAAGTAAATGATAAATTAAAAAAAAAAAAAAATTAATGGTTTCAAAATACCTAGACAGTTGTCAAAAACATTCAAAAACAGGTAGTTACTATATAGTGTATATATATATATATATATATATATATATATATATATATATATATATATATATATATATATATACATCATTTATATTCCTTGTCAAATATTTTATTTTAATAATATTCATAATTTAGTAGTCAAATCCTTCTAAAAAAAAAAGCTTCTTAACAGTTAAAATGAATGTGACAAGTTGATGGATTTAAGCTTTTTTTTTTAGTGTCTGCACTTCAGGATATTTGTAACCTCATTGATTTGCCGGTACAAATCCTGGTAGAGTTAAAATTTATTTTATAAATGAGAAGGTAGTGTCTGAGCAGATCTGAAGGTTTGGAGAATGAGTTTAAGGATGAGAGAGGATTATGTGGATAATCAAAAAGTTAGGTTAATTTTTTTTTTTCACATTTTACAGGATAATGTGAATTACCCTCAATAATTGTGGTAACAAAACTGAATTTTTTAACACAATTGTTTAAAATTTTGTTAAACGTAGTGTTACCTAGTACAAGAAAAATTACTCTGTTATTATAAAGGAAACAATATATTTTTTATCACTATGGAGAATAGATTCATAATAATTACATAATTTTGTTTAACAAAACTATCGCTGAAGTCAGGTATAGACCGGTTCCTAGGAATCGACTTTTGACTATCGACAATTGGAATCGATATATCTTATCGATATATAACATAAAACATATGTTATGTGATCGAAGAAAGTGTAAGAAAGATTCGTGATATAAATTGTTTGATTGATAAGTGAATATCAATGATCGGTTTTAATTTACGAAACCAAGTCAGACACACTAAGTATTAGACTATATGTTGTGGTAACTTTAGCTACATGTTACCAAGTCCCTTTTAACTGAACTTCAAGAGTTTTTCATCAGCCGTGTAATATGTTAAATGGTTCCGTAATAGTTAATTAATATTGAGATGAATATCACAAAAAAAAAAGTGTAAAAATATATGCCTCATCAACTCCTACTCTCCCGAAAGAAAACTCCTGGTGATGGAACCAATATTCATGATTTTTTTGGTTACACAAAAGTCTACCGGTTTATTGTAAATAAAATAAATGATATCTGATGCGTCGTCATATATTTTTTATATTGAGAGTGTTGTTTAAGACGTCAGTGGTAATTGACGTCAGAAAGGAATGGGATAAGTTTAGGTAAATATTAGTTTTTTTTTTTTTTTACTTTGTTTATTTTATTTTTTATTACAAATATTTATATTTATAATTATTATTTTATTATTTGTGGTAAAATATTAAATTGAAATCATTTCTTGACTTTGCTCCATTTCCTATCACATCAGAGTATTTTTTTAGATAGTGTTTTTTTTTTTATTTATTTATTAAAAAATAGGGAATACAACAAAATATTATTTTATAGGATTTATTGTCATTTTACCACTCTACGGGATTCCAATATGATTTCTTGTTTTCGAATTTGGTTTTAGGATAAAAAAAAATTATTTAAATATAAAATTAAACCCTACAATAAAAAATATTACTAGCAATTACAGGTTGCTGAGTACGAACACCGCTGATGTAGCCAAGGGCAGCCAGAACATGACTGTCTATTTTCTGTAGCGTGACGTTATCACCTTGGCAAGAGCATTCAACGAAATAATAAACAGAGATGGCTTTTAACTTTTTTCTTTTCTTATATTGTCAAAGAGATATCCTCAGTTTTGTCAGGGAACCCCGGCTATGGCAATATAAAAGTTACTATCGAATTTTTTATTACTTAGTGTTCATAATCGATTCTGAAAAGAATAGAAATCATTCCTCTGTTAATTTCTATGCAGCGACGTTCTCACGAGAAACTGAAAATATTTTTAATACATACATAACTATTGATAATACATACCAAATTATTTTTTTTTTTTTTTAGGATTTTACTTTTTATTTATTCCAATCAGCCTTAAATTTAGCCAATAAGTAATATGAGTCCATTTACAAAATGTATACAAGAAGAAATAAAAAATAAAACATAAAAAGAGCTTCACAATGAGTAAAAAATGTTAAGAAACATGCAATATATAAAAATAAACTATTAAATGTTTATGGTGAAAGATAATAACAAAATAAATTAAAAATATTTTTTAAAAAATATAAGGTAAATACTTTTTTTTAAAAACTATTTATAGATATTTACAACTATATACATTTATGCAATTAGTAAATTTGATGACAATTATTACAATGACATGTCAATTAACATGTGAAGAACTACTTACTAGTAGCACTAAAATAAAAGTTTTACAGTAGAAAGTCTCTCCACCAACTTCTTTTCAGACGTTTTGGAGGATTATAGGAAATTGAGTGTGAAGCAAGTTGGGAGACTAGTGGATTCGAGGGGTATGGAGTTAACTATATAAGGATAGGTAGCTGGTTTGTGCGGAATCAGCAACATATGGAACATTAAGATCTTTATGGAAATATTTATATTTGACATAATAAGAAACATTGAGGATTTTGGATAGCAAGGATAAGAGAAGAATTGGAAGATTTAGTGGAGCCCCAAAGCTCAACTCCCTATGTACAAATTGAATAAATATTACGTTGCCTCTTAAAGGGCAATGAATAATATGGATGACAAAGAATTCATTCATACACTATGTACAATTAAATTAAAGACAAATCAAAATAAAAATCCTATAACTAAACAAGAATTTAATATTTAAAAGAAAAAAATCATAAAATACAAATATAAACAATAGTAATATTTTCTGGTACTAATTAAATTAAATTAAATGTTAACAAGCACATACTTTTATATTTTATTTACAACAAACACTCATTAAATACTTAAGATTTTTTAAAACTAAAATATTAATGGATAATCTAAATATTTATCGATCATAAATGTTTAGATTATTCATTCAGTTTTTTTATGTTTGTTTTTTTACCTAATTAACAATCCACATATTTGAATATGTTTCAATTCGATTTTTAAGCCACTTTTCAATTCTCACAAAAACATCTAACAACTTACCATAGTTTTAATAAATATTCTTATAACCATATCGGAAAATATTTTTTAGATTACTTAAATAATGTAAGAGTGGTTTATTTTAAAAGATTAGAATTAATTTTATTCAAAGCTTATTTTACTCGTAAAATAATCAAAACACTAAATATGTAATCGTCAAATGATTTTTTTTATTTCATATCTAATCAAAAGAAATAACATCACATAATTATGTATATTTTATTCCATACTTATAATTTTATAGTTTCACTATATTTGATTATTTGATTTTCTTGTAAATCAGGGTTAATGTATAGTTGTTATGGGAAACAATATATTTATTTCTTATTGCAAATAACTGTGGCTGATCGCAATATTGCTCACAATAAATGTTATAAGAAAACTATAAATAAGTATTAATTTTATTATTATTTGGATGTTTTCTTATTCAATCATTTTTTTTTTTTTTTTTTTTTAATATTACTTAAACTTTGTTACTACTAAATTTTTTTTATATTATATATCTTTTTAATTCCTTCTATTTAACAGAAAACAATTGCACAAAATGAAATAAAAACCATTAAGAATAGTAAATAAATGAAAACAATAATAAAGTTGTTTATTAAGGAACAAATAACTTGATTTTCGCCAAAAAACAAAACAAAAAAACTTGGAATAATTTAAAACCTGTTAGAAGTTCTAACAAAAGTCAAAGAATTTTAACACCCGAAAATTAAAAAAATATATAGATCTAAACCCTGCTGGTTATAAGTTAAAAATTATTTCATTATTTGCTATTCGTTTGCTTAGTTCAATCAATAAACTAAAATACCTTATCACCTATTGCATAACTTCCTTGAGCAAAAATCATTAATCACCAGACTATAAATCATCCGAGCTAGAAGGACCGTGAATAAACACGAGCCTAAGTAGGACCTTCAGAAATTTCTCGTTGCTTGAAAATATTTAAATTTAATATTACTTTAACTGGTTAATGTAACTAATGTGTATATATATGTTTAATACGGTTGTTGAGGTTCAGTCAAAAAAATTATAACTATATTTTGGTGACGTTTCGAGACTTCATTGTTTTCATAATCTTGCTTTAACAGTAAAAAAAAAAAGAAGGTTATAATACAACTTTTCAAGTTATACATGTAATTTAAAGAAAAACGTTAACAATATCAATGAATAAAATAGGGATTAGAATTTCTTTCTATAATTATATAAATATAATATAATTCAAAAATATGAGGTGTAAATCTACTTACAATCACTCACCACGAAAAAAAAAAAGAAATTATAAATATAGAAAAGTATAAATATCAAACAATAAATAAAAAATCAGACGTCTTAAATTTCAATAGTATTAAATTAGTAGTATACACTAATATATATAATACGTCATAGTAAGAGCTATTTATCCATTTAAATCAATACACAGTTAACGAATACTGCGTATACCTGTAAAAACCCGGGAATATCTGGAAAAATCCATCTAGCAAGTTTATTCTTTACACATTCAAGTGTCTTATGTTGCTATATCATCAGTAACATTGTAAGTAGATTCATCCTTCATATTTTTGAATTATAAACAGATAGATATATTGATATAGTCAACATTATTCTTTAAATTACCTATATTACTTATAGGTAATTTAGTATTGTTACCTGTTTTGTACACTAGGGCATGATTGTGAAAACAATGTAGTTACGAAACTATATATAGTTGTTATTTTATATATATTGATCATATTATTTATTTATCCTGCAGTTCAATGGTTGATGAAAATTGTACCTGCCAGATTATATCATGTTTATATTGTGGGTACAATGATACTCAGATACACTAGGTAAGCAAACCTCTGATATTAATTGTAGTTTCTTCATACCCACGGACCCTAGTTGTATTCCGGGATTCAATCGTCACTCTTCTGACAGACCCTCGAAGCTAACCAACCATAACACGACCATCGACAGCAATACGATCCGGGTAAACAAGTCCTGCAGCATTGACAGCAATAAGTCGTTGAGTGGTTGACATGTGACGTCGCCCGGAGTGACGTGTTTCTGAGAGTCGAGGCGATGTCCAGGTAGTCTGTGAAGTATAGGGACAAGAACGTCGAATTCACTTTCCAGCTTGAGAACAATAATGTTGAATAATAGTACAAGTAATTCAGCTGCAATTATAACTGAGAAAATAGATTTCTTCAAACTATTTTATAGAACTTAAAAGAACCTAATAAGAAATAAAATTCTATTCCTATAATTGTTTTTTTCAAATATTTTATTTTTTATTCATTGTTTATTATACGGAGTATATTAAGCACGATCCCTTAACTGAAGTAAATTAAATCCGATCTTTAACAAGTTAGTTATAGAAATCTGTTTAGTTTTGGCAGTTCATCATAGTTTAATTTTTTTTTTTTTAAAAAGTACCTTATTTTCAGTAAAATTTGTGTGTGACTCTGTCCCTGTTTTTCTCTAATTTAGTTTAATTTTCAACCACAAACGCAATTTTATATCAAGTATGAAAGTTAAATAATACCGTCACTACGATATTTTTTAAATATAAAAATTAATATATTATTTTTACAAGCTTTAAGATTTTTATAAGAAATCGCCATTTAAATAATATGATAGTGGATATAACAGATAAACTAAATTCACAATCATGATTCGTTTCATTAGTTAACAAAAAAAAAAAAAGTTTTATAAAGATTTACTATAGCACTTCTTCGACAGTTATAACACAAAACTAAGTTCTAAGTTCATAAGGCAGCATATTGAGACACCAGTGAATACGACTGTATATACTCTATGAGGAAAGGATAGGTGAAACGAAAAAACAGAGGAGAAATTGATGTTATTGTCGTTTAGTAAAATGTTTTTAAAGATAAATAATTAGTTTTTAGTTAAACATTAATTATTTTTAAATAAAAATATATTTTTAAAAGCCTGTATGTAATATATACCAATCTGTTTAATTTTGAAATGTATTTACAGTGAATATTTAGAGATTATTTAATTACTTTTGTTGTATCTATATATGTATATTACTTGTTTGGATTTATCACCATGCTTATTGCATAGTTCCTTGGCTGAGGCAGTGCACAAGATTTTTCTAATAAAAAGCATATAAAAATAAAAAAATTGGTATACGCATTTACTTATCCATATGTTTTAAATTTTATTGATATCATGTGTGTTATAATTATATGTAGTGGGTAATAATGCATAAACAAAAAAAGAAACTACTTTTTATTCACAAATAGGTTGAATTAAGAATTGTCAAATTATTTTGTACAAAACGTATTTTCAGTCATGAGTATTGGATTCTATTTTTCTTTTAGATCTTTTGAAGTATATAAATTTATAAAATATTAGTACCGAAAAAAAAACTTTTTTTCATCCGACGACTACAAACCTTAATGAATGTCGTCTGTACCTGTTAAACCGCACATTAGCAATTGAATAATTAGTATATTCATTTATTCTATATCAGGTGAGTGCAGCAGGTGGGCCTGCTTGGGGTCTGGCTGGGGTCTGCAGGTTAGTGATGCAGAGGAGGCAGGCCGTCCCAATAGTCTATAGGAGGGAGGGGGCAACCAAATGATAAAGAGGGGTCCTGGCCATTTAAAAGCAGTGATTTCCAAAATATTTTCAAGTATTTTATTATATGATAAGTATATATAAAATGTAATTATTTTATTCTGGATTCGAATTTATTTTTTCTTCAAAATACTTTATTTTTTATTTATTTTTTTACCTTTGTTTATAATATATACTTATAAATTTATTTTTACTGTTATTATCTTATTAGATAATTACGTTTAATTATTAGATATATGATTTATTCTTTTTAAAGAAAATTCATTTAAATAACTATAGGATCACGTAAAACATGAATGGAAACTGGTTGATGGTTCTGAAATTTAAATTACAAATCAAAACTATTGATCTCGTGCCTCTCAACCCAATCGACCACATCTACAACAACTTACTTAGGGGATTAGTGACAGGTGTCGATTCCTAATTGTATTAAAATAAAATTCACAAAAAAGTGAAACAGAAATTATATTGTAGATGTATTTTTTGTTATTATAAGAACTGTTGGAATTGTATCTTCAGACTGTTAACCGTTAAACTTCGATACAGTTGAGGATCAACAACAGATAACGACGATGTTTTATGTTTTGGTTCTGTTAGATCCGCTGACTAGTAACTTGTCGCTAAATCCCTAACGTATTGTGAAGTACCAACGGCTCAAGTCGTTCCAATATTAACGTTTCCTCTTCATCAAGTACAAGTCCGTTACCGCCAAGGATCTTCCTCCGATCTGCTCCAAAGCAGCCGAAGGATGACACCTAACGGAAACGGTTGAGGATTACTCCTTCCCGGATATCCTAGGACAGACTAATGACCCCGCTGACAAAAAGATAGGCCGACTAGCATAGAAAAAAAACAGCTTCACCCCCGGGGTAGCCATGATAAAAAATATGCCCCTCACCCCATATACATAAAATTTGAATAGGGAAATAGAAAATGCAGCAAGGGTGCTCATCCTCAACCCTGTGGGAACTGCTACCTGCGACCTGTTCAACCCCATCCGAGCACATTATTCAAAAGAGGAGCTGTGTTATTTAAAATAGCTGTCTCTAGTGGTACCTGCCCCGCGGAAGGGTTGCCTATGCAAAGCTATGCAAAGGGTGAATCCCTAACCCTTTCAGTTATCTCTGTCCCGTATGAGAACGGAAGGGCCACGGGATTCGATATCGATTATTAACGAAGAGGGTCTTCTGTGGGAACCTACCGGTTGTCCGTTTAGGCAAATTTGGTCTAACGTACCCGGTCAGCCGTTGGTTTCTTCTCTCCCCTTCCTCCTCGGCGGAGGAGGATATCCGAAGAAGCGAATTCTGGAGGCACGGGCGGAACGCGTGCGAGTCGGGGCAAAAAAGGAAAAAACCTGACCCCAATCAGCGTCCTAATTGGAGTTGTAAAAATATGTTTAATTATATATGCACCCCAAGGGCGCTATAAAAAGAATATAATTATTCAGATGTAGTATAATTAAAACAAACAACAGGGCGAGTGGCCCCCTGATTGAGGGAGACCGACCGACTTCGCGCCTTATGATCGTGGTCTTAAGTCAATTATCTCATTAGCATATTTAATTAATCGGCATTAATGTTTTTTTATTACTTGTTTATAAAAGAGATCTTATTATCCATTCAATAAAATATATTAAAGAAACAAATAAATTTAAAAATAATACCAGACCTTAATAAATCACATTTTAGGATAAATGGTTCAAAATTACTTCACAGAGAAATCCCATTTTCACCTTTTCAAATATAAGATATTAAGTAAAAATTCTTCGTAATAAAAATAGCTTTGAAAAAGGAAAAAAAAAAAAAATAATTATTTAAGAAAATAAAAGTGACATAAATCATAATTAATAAAATTAAAACGGGATAGATTTTAAAAAAAACAAAAAACAGATTAAGAAAAATGAATAATAATAATTCCAAATAATTATAAGATAATTTTATAGAGCCAAGACTACATTATTCCGAGTAAAAATATACTGCTAAAGTAAAACAAACAATCTTAATTTAATGTCTATGCATTCATAACTCTCCGAGTACATTACCATATTATTATGGTATATACTGTATACTCTGAGTACAATACCTATGCCATACTAAATTTAAAAGTTCATAATCGATTATTCACAATTAATCGCTGGAATAAAAATGATTAGCGTTATTATTGACATGGATATGTATTTTAGGGGGGGGGGGGAGGGTTCTATACGTCTTTGGTGTAAACTTTTTTTTTCACATTCAAAAATGTAACACTTTGACACGCTCTAGCTCTGTTGGTGTTGTTCGGATCGAAAATTTGATGGTAATTCGCTAATTAGAAATTTATTGAAAAATATATTTTGTTATATAACATTTTTCGATAGGACCCACCGTTTAAGAGCTATATTGCTTTGAATGAAAAGAGTCGTGATTGAAACCTCAAACTTGTTTATTTGGAAGTGAGGTAGTCAAGAACCACTTAAAATTTCTTCTAGCTAATTGCCCATATAACTATTATTTATTTAACGTATAATAAAAACAAATCATACCAATAAAATAATTAATTATTTGCTTTTTCAGAAAAATTTCAAAAATTATTGATGTGGAAAAACCTTTTTTTTTTTTTCTTTTTTTTTAATCACTATTTTAAAACTATATTCCATAGAACATTATATAGATGTGATAATAGTGAACTGAATGTCCTCTCAGTCTAAAAGGTTTGGTAACTCGAAATTCTTTGTGCCTAGAGGAAGAGGGGACCCAGAGAATACCTCCCTAATTAACCCAACGCTGATGACAAATATTTAAACGTAATACGCAAGGTCGCAAGACGAATATAATGTTTGACCGACATCTCGGTTCCATATTCATGACATTAATTGCTACAATAAATAATTGCTTTAATTAACAACATTGAATAATAATTACATGAATCAATGTTGAAGTATGGGTGTTTGAACTGAAAAGGTTCCCTTTTTCCTTATGTTTATTTATTTGTAAAGAAGAAATTAAAAATGTTTATTTATTAAAATAATTAGGCATTTCAGTAATCATAAAGGTGTTTTATCAATTCCTGCTGAGGAAAATATCGACAAAATTCATTATAAATTTAGAAAATCAAATATTTTAAAATCGAATAAATATATAAAAACTATATAAAAAAAAAAAAAAAATATATATATTATCTATGAAATGGAAGTACTGAATATAGGCGACACAAATACGTAAAATCTAGATTTTCTGATAGGGAAAATGTCAGGGAATAATTCGCTCTGAGCGAACAAAATTAATTATTTGATCTGAAACAGTCCATATAGATGCATAAGCTCACATAAGTGTTTGTTGCAAATTTTCACAAAAAAGTTTTAAATGTATCATTAGAAAAATTTTTTTTTTTTTTTTTTGTTGAACTTAATGAAAGATCATGTAACCTACCATTTTTTTTTTAATCAGTTTTAGTTTATGTCATAGTTAAAAAATATTAATTTTAAATTTGAATGTAATACAAATACAAAGGTTGGGGCACAAACATGAAACTGCTATTATAGCAATCTAAATAATTTTTACTACCATTACCTGTAAGATATTATTGTGTTACGTATATGTCCATAAAATAAAATCTTCTTTTGCATGAATTCTAAATTTCAGAATTAACTATTTAAGCAAAGTAAAGTAAATTGCTGACTTTTCCTTTATATATATAAAAAAGTCATTATATACTGGCCTGTTTGCAAAAAAACAGAAGAAAAAATATAAGATGAACCTATAGCTACATGTACAGACGGCTATAAAGCTATAAACGAACAGCCTCGAACATTGCAATTGTCACCCAAATTCCAGCGGCAGCTGGTCGTCCTTAGTGTCAGCTGACTAGTCGTTCAAAGTTATAGTCGGCTCATCTCATGTTAATATTGAATGATGAAATGAATACATGAATTCAAGACATAATAGCCCGTAATAGTTGGATCCTGCATACTTTCATGATGCAATTCCTATTCGATAATCCTACAAACGGAGTCTTCAGAAAGTACATCCTTAAAGAGAACGTAGGTTTAGATAAGGAGTGGAATAAAAGGAAGAGAAGACGAGAGGCCCCAGTGTGCTAATGAGAAGAGATTATGACCTTGCTCGGGATATCCAAGTCTCTCTGAGAGTCGGGAAGCTGTTAAGAGCAAAGGAGCTCCCGTCTTATCTAAATTGCTGCCGGCCGTTGGAGCAGCTGGTCTCGGGTCGGGAGAAACCTCCGATAGCAGGGTCTTTGGTCACAGCTGATGGAAAGGTCTTCGGCAGGAAAGCAAAGAACCTAGGTATGGTAACCAAAAGAAAAAGTTAAGTGGAATAAGCCAAAGAACTTTTAAAATATTGCACAGACAAGAAATTTCATTTTTTAGAATTTGTAATAAACATAGAAACAGAAAAAAAATCTCTAAATAAATAAAAGAATTATTTAGGTAATTATATATTATTAAGATAGTCAGTAATACACAGTAACGTTTCCTCTAGCACCGTGTAATTAAGCTCTGATGAAAGAAATAATTACATTTAGAAACTAATGTACTTTCATCAAGCTAAAATATTAAATATATTTATTTTAAATTATACTTCTTTTTTTTTATGTTTTTGTATGTTTATATCTGTAAAAATAAAAAAATTAAGGAGATTGTTAGGGTAATTACATAACAACTGATTCCTTGTCTAAATAAAATTATGTGAAATTATTTAATACTGAAAATTTTCGTTTTGAATTTTGAATTTCGTTTCCTTATTATTATTGTAATGATTTTTACTTCTTTATAAAAAAAAAATCTTTATTATTTAATTTTTTTTATTTATTAAGAAACTTCAAAATTGTCTTTTACTTTACTATTTGTCAATGCCTGACATAATTTATAGTAAAGTAAAAAACAGTCTGACTGTTAGGTATGTTAAGGTATAATATATATATATATATATATATATATATATATATATATATATATATATATATAATAAATAAATAGAGTTTTGTTGGAGACATAATAAGAAGCATTTACTATAGTTCGGAGGATTTAGGATTGGAAGAATTGAATGCGATTGATATTTGACTTTTTTTGATGTCCCCAGCAGTTCTTGTTCTTATAGGTTCAAATAGGTTTAATGATAGTTTTGTATATGAGGTTAGTTTTCAATGGAAAGTAATTGGCTGAAGCGTTTTTTAAAATAATTAATTTAATAATTAAAATAATAATCATGCAATTACCCTAAAAATAAGTTATTGTGGTGAAATTATTTAACAGGAGTATATTATTATTGATCAATTGTTTTATATTCTTTAATCATCAAGCAATCTGAAATTTTTAAAATCGATTTACATCATAGACTGAATAAATAATTAATATAAATAAGATTGAATAAAAAATAAATTTATTGTTAATTTATACATTTATTTAAGCTAAATCAATATGGAATAATAACATAAAATTAGAAAAAAAAAAGTTTCTAAAATAAATCGATAATATCCTTCATATTATTGAATATTATATTTTATTCCGATTTTTATAAAATATGGAGTAAGGTTAACAATTATATAAAAATATGAAATGAAATAATTTTAAAAACCAGAAATATTTGAAGCCGGCTAACCCTGTTTACTCTCTTGGACAAGACATGGTACCTGGTGAATGCATTAAGCGATCCCTAAGCCGAAGACCAGCCGGCACGGCACGAGCGAACGGAATACATTTAAATGATTTGTCTGCGAATAGCGGCCACAAAAACAGACTGTTTACCAGCTGGCCATTCACTCCCTGAATACATCTTTCTATAAATATTTAAATAGGCACGAATCATCAAGCCGAGATCGCCTGGCACCGGGCACGCACCAAGTACCTGCTCCTGTCATTTCGGCTCCTCCGTGGTAATTACCTAATAAATATGCAACTATTAGAATAATTATGTAATAAGAAATGATATCTGTGGTCGGGGAACCATAGTGGTTTTAATGGCTGATTTGCAAGTTTTTGTTTGTTCTTTAAGTCTCAATAAATGAGTGTGGTCTAGGCTAGGATATAATATGTTTTAAAAATTGGAGAATTTCCGATTTTCTATCACCAGAAATGAAAAAAACTTACTTACAATCAATGATTCTTTTTTTCCGTTTATAGAAGTTAAAATAATTTATTTTTTGTTCTGCATTAATTATATGAAGAATTCCAGCACTTTCAATCCTACGTTGCACCTATCATAATAAATGAGTCCACTCACATCTATGAAGCATATTGAAAACTATATAATAAAATATTTTTTATGAATAATGTATTATAAAAATGAAGGGTAACGGAAAAGAACGATCATTGTCCATTTTTGCCAACTTAAGTTTGCAATGGGAGCTATATATAATACATTCATATATATTACAATATGTAAGGGGAGGTTTGATGGTTATTTCTCGCTACCTATCAATTATATATATATAAATCAATAAGTAACGTATTTATGAGTATAAGTACATGTCATTTTTAAAATTATTTCTTGTTTTTTATATTTTTAGTTTTAGTCCTGTAATTAACGTTTAAAACTTAAACAGCCTACATGAAAGTAAACAAGGGACTACAATATATATTAATCAATAATTTTATTTGTTGTCCCTTTAGTGTAAATAAAAAAAAAAAAATATTCGTGTTGCTCAATATTAAAGTTTTTTTTTTTTTTTTTTTTTTTGTTTATTTTTTTTAAATTCTTAATCTGGTATTTCAGAGCTAAATGTTAGATTTTACATTGGTAAATGGCCATATTCCTACTGTTTTTGAAAACTAAATAAACTAACTGTTTAAAAAATAGAACATTATAAATACTGCAATATTTTTCTCTTAGATATAACTATACTTGAATATCTAGAAAAAAATATTGCTCTAAAACGTTCATTTTCCAAATTTTTTTATTAAAAAACAAATCATAAAATTTGCTAAATGCGGGTATTTATCTATATGAATCGAAAAACAGTACATTGATCTGGATCATCTTTTTTAAAATTAAATATTGACAACAATCATATTAGGAGGCAGGTATTTAAATCACTTCTCTCTATTTCAATCATAAACTAAAAAAGTTAAGCTGATGGCGTTATTCAATAGAAGTAATATTTTAAAAGGTAAATTATAGTTCCTCAAGGAAGCAAATTGTATATGAATTACTTATTAGTGTTCCGCAAATTTATTTGGCTCATTGAGAGCTCTCAAAGTCTCCCCTATATTTATTTTGTAACTGTTACTTTCCCTAGTATAAAGGGAACGCACTTGAGAACCAACAGTCTAGTCAGAAAAGTAGATTAATTACTTATAGATATGATAAAGCAGCATAGCGATTAATGTATGAGAAATCTAATTGTGATTAGTTATATTAAATCTGATGAAACAAAAAATACAATGTTTTTATGGCTCTAAAACTCGGTTCAAAATTATTGGTGAAAAAGAAAATGTTTTTATTAACAAAATATTTTTAATGATTTAGTTAAGTTTTAAGAGGACCGTCCTCCTCATATTTTTTAGCATTAACTAAAAAATAGCACCTTTGGCTGAAATCCTGGCAAATTCTTGCCTCTTTTGGGTGGTTAGATGAAAGGATGAACTGTAGCGGATATCCTGCCGCGCCAGATTTCGGAAATGCCTTCTGCGTTCCTCGGAGGTCCTTTTATTAAGATACCGGTCGCCAATCGTGTCCTTAGAAGCCGATCTGTGTGTCTGGAATTGTTCTTTGTGTTAAGCGGCCCTCTGAATCAAAGAAAATAAAATAAATCCTCAAAACAATAGTACGCGCCAATTTTCAATTTATTTTTTCAACAATGCGGCATAGTTAAATTGTCCGATTCATAATACTTTTTTATCATTTTAATGGCAAAAATACTATATTATAATTCAATGAACTATGGATGAAACTCAAGAGAACATTGACGAAGATCTGGATCGCGTGAAATGTGTGTGTACATAAACAAGAAAAAAGGATGAGGTTCGGAGAGGTATCTGAATGTAACGTTCACAGCTTACGATATGTCTATATACGCTCAATATATAAATACAGAAATGTATAATCATAGTCTTGGGCTCAAACCTCAAATCCAAACTTGAATGTCTACTATTGGTTTTGAACAACCAGATTTGCCTAGTAAGACTGGGTTTACAAAAAATTAAAATCTTTTGTAAATACATTTCCTTGAATTTCTCATTATTTCATTTTTTAATCCTACCACATTATATTGTGTTTTGAAAATCACCATTAAATAATAACGTAAAAAACATATTATTACCTAAAAGATCGACCAAATATTTAAAATTATTAAATATGCTCAACAAAAATTACCTATTTTAATGGGCTAAGTAAATACTTTTTTTTTTGTTATAAATATATGCACATGCATTGAAATGAACTACAACTATAAGTATTTAAATGAATTTAGTTAATGATTAGGTAAGAAAATTTAATCCAATGTTGCTGTTATATTCTTGTATTCATAATTCTAACGGAAAAAAATAACTCTATAAATAATCTACCTACTAAAAATATAACAAAAACTGATTAAATGACCAAAATAGAAAAAAAAAAAAAAAAAAAAAAAAAAAAAAAAAAAAAAAAAAAAAAAAAAAAAAAAAAAAAGGATTAGAGTTGAAACTTCACATATAAAAACTGACTGTTAACAAGGTGTTAATTCATGAGGGAGTATTTATCAGAAAATCATCGAATACTTAATTGAAATTGATAAATCCAAATAAAAATCACTAAATTCAAATAAGAAGCTTTTAAATATTAGCATTATATTTTCCGACGTGGAATGGTAGAGTTTCAGTTCCCTCCCCCAAAAAATAAATATAAAACTAATTAAATAAATAAATATAAAAAAGAAAAAGAAAAGTATCTATTTCTAGCTGTATCACAAACATTCGCGATTAACAAATATTTATTATAACTAATAGCAGTCATCAATAATTCACTCTCCTGCATCATTAACTGATATCATAGCCTATGACAGTACGATGAGTCAGGAACCTAATTCCTCGACTTCCCCAAGACTGTATCCCACAGCAGGTAATCCCTAATAACAGCTGAGGTAGGGGAGATTACCACGTGCACGTATTTAATTGTATGGCTCTTAGTTATAATTCCCGTCCATTTCCATCTTATTTTATTTACTAACATGTTCCATTACCTTTGTAAATATCAATGCGCTTGATGAGTCTCGTGTATCGGGGCGACTATTTCAGTCTATATATACGATCAAGGATTAATCGAACGATTAGTAGTAATGATGTGTTTATGATATCAAGGTTACTGCATAGCTTCGTAATATACCGTCATTCGAAACGTATAAAAAACGATCTCTAAAGCGAAAACTCACAACAAGAGGACAATAAAATCAACAAATAAATAAATTATATATTAATTGATGAAATAAAAATTAAAACCATGATGAATGAAATGCTTAATACATAACAAATAAAACTGACTTAGCAATACTCAATATCAACATCAAATTATATATTCCATATATAAACATTTTAATTAGGTAACAGCATAATTAGACACTGGTTTCCATGCTCCCAGACCTGAGTTCGAGTCCGGCTGTAAGCAGACAATATATTTTTTATTACATATTTGAACCATAGATCAACCTGGAGGTCAGGATACCGTCTTAGGTTAGACCTAGCTCTGATAAAGAGGGTACACTTAAGTGGGTGAAAAACGTTGTAGTTGAGCGAGCTGGCCAAAACCCCTTCATTTATTGAACTCGAAATACTTGTTAATACTTGTTTTCCATGTACTTGAACCGAAAACCCTTTAAGAGATTAGCGGTATAGGTTGTGTAAAGAATTTTCTCATTTATAAATTTATAAATGCAAATATGCAAAATAATACTAAAACGTTAGGAAATGATTCTTAAATCGATGTAAATATACATTTCTTATCACATAGCCAAAGGACAGCAAAGAATAGACATCAGGAGTTTATTTTAATTTTTTTTTTTTCCACAACTTGACAGATCGATTTCATAAAATTTTAATTTTTAACCTGGCTATTTTTTTGATTTATTGATTTTTTCGATATCACGCTAACACTGTCTTAAAAGTATCTAAGTTTACGTTTAGGTCCATTACTAGAATTATTAATAGCAGAATATAGTGGGCCTATTATACTAGTTAGTATTCAGCCGGGAGTTGATGATGACAGCCTGCAGTGTCCGAAACGTCGTGACGGAGCTGACCGACACGGCTGGCCCACTGACCCTCTGCATACGCCACACACTGTCTGTTGACGCATTGCGAATTTCCCTTATTAGTTTATTCACAGGCTCAGCTGTTTATTATTATTATTTATAGATATAACGATTAATAATTTACTATAAGGTTAATACTCAGAACTCTAGCAAGCTTAACAAAACCTTTTTAAAATACAAAACTAATGACGAGTTCACTCATGAAAACCTAATACAAAAACTTTTTATATTTATAAGAAAATTATAAAAAAAACCCTGAAATAGATAGCATTTTTCCAATAGTATTCATGTATTTACATATGTACATATCGTTTTGTTAGATTTATCATTTAAGTACTATAATACTTTAGGTCAAACATACTAATATAAAACAATGCGCTTAAAATTTCATATAAATAAATACATTATCACTTATCATAAAAATGGTAAAAAAAATATGACAAACAGTGAACAGAAAGTCAGCAACAATAAAAAGAATAATTTTATACGACATCATAACAACAAAACTTTAACTATATAAAATATTTACATAATTTTAAGATATGCATTGTACTAGTAACATTTTGCATATAGCATAGATAACATCAATAATCATTAATTTTTCTTCTTTTGTATTGTCGTTCCATCTTTTTTAATTATAATAGTTTTTATCTAAATAACACTAAAAAAGGAAAACTAACTAGCCATACTTTTTCAACTTTTACTCTTAATTTCTTCACAGCTGCCAAAAATAAATATATAAAACCCGAAATACAAAAAACAATGAATCTTTTCAATTAAAAAAAAAATTATCTAATTTTTTTTTTCAAATGTAAATTTGAAACGATTCACTTAAAGAATGAAAATATATTACTTATTTTATGAGGAACGGTTGTTTAAATTGACGTGGACAATACCAAACGCCAGAAGTTTTCTACAAGGTTCAATACTGTAGGTTAGATAATGTAGTATTGAAAATAAAAGTAAGCTCAAGGGAAAAACGTATGAAAATATATTGCTACACCACTTATCATGTGCATTTTACAGGAAATTCGGTTAAACAAACAAACAAGGATAAATGTCTCAGTGAATCAGGATGTTTTCCCAAACCAAGAAGGGAGCATTTATAATGGTTAGTAATAAATCGGTAAATAATTTATCTAACCAAAGCCGGACTTGAACCGGGGCCTAAGTTAGTTACTAATTGAGCTTCTCTAATCTCCTATATTATGCCTCCTCAAAAAACTATTTGATATAAGTTCCAATCTAGAATCTCAGAATCTTATAATCCAAATTGTTTTTATAAATAATAATAACAGACTCATCATTCAGTCAACCTGGATAATCTGTTTACTTGTTCGGCACAACTTGAGAACCAGTGTTTTTTATTTTCTCTAAATAGTAATCTTGAAAATAATCGAGTTATTCAAAAACAACTAATCGACAGCAGTTATAGATGTTATATCATAACCAGATAGTTGTGAGGATATGAAAATATGCAATAATTATAAACTAGCTCGGATTATACGCCATTACATCAATTATTTTCTGATCTAGTCGGAGTGTATCAAGGTGAGTTTTTATTTTTTTTATCTTACCAGGAGCATTCATCACATAGTTTATATTAAATCACAAGAGGTCGCTTCTTATTTTATTTTTTTTTTAAATAATATATATATATATATATATATATATATATATATATATATATATATACATACATTATCAAAATGTAGTTTCTTATTGTTTATATATCATAATAATGACAAAAAATCGATGTCTCTTTGTGACTTTTTTCATTCTAACCAATATAGTTCCTAATTAGTAGGTCATAGCGACAAATGTTATACTACAAAAAATTTTCTCCATCAGATTTTGGACTAGAAAACTGCCTTCAAATTTTCAAACCGAGCAACATCAACAGACAGCAACTTGTCATTAAAGTCCCAGCATAAAAAAATTAAGCAAGCGTATATAAGCTCTCAGACGGTAGGTCCCAGCGACATATGCTATTCAACAAAAAGTATTTTCCATTCAATTTCTGATAGTGAAACTGTCGGCAAATTTTCTATCCGAAAAACACCTACCGTTACAACATAAAAGTGTAGACCTCAACCAAAAGATATTCCTGCCAAAAAAAAGGAGAACTACATCTTGTGGACACAGATAGATATTCGGTTATTCCTAATACCCAAGTGTTATTTAGGCTTGACGATTGATTGTGATGCATTATTTAAACTTTTCAAAATAAAACATGAAGCATCACTGTAGAAAAAAATACCTAATAACGTATCTTTAGTATCTGATCAATCTACCGGAAAGCAAAAATATTGTTGAAGAAATCCTTGAAGATTACTCATCAATGAAAAATCTGCATCGCCCCAGGACTTCTTCGCCCAAGCACTACATCAGAAGATTCCGTTACTCAGAAAACCCGTGTTGGGGCCTCAACAACGAAAATAACTGAAGAATTATTAGTTTAATATTTTTTTTTTCTATTTTTTTCAACCTTATCACTAATAAAAAACTACTGTGTTTGGTATAATTCAATTATTTATTTACGTATTTTAATTATGTATTAAATATATATTATGTCAGCTACTATATCAAGCAATGTACAATGAAATACCAAAGAAACATTTTTGTATGAGTCTATGACAGGTTGTTTTAGATTTCAGTTGTAGCAATGACATACCCTACCGCTGGGAAAGAAGTTGAGGTGTGAACTGGGAGTTGTCAAACAGAAGAGCAATATAATGGCTATAATGACTCTGTATTAACATCTATTGTACTGTCTACTCTCTGCCAGGGCGACCAATTAGCGAGTCCTTTCCCTCCGATAGTCAGGTAGTAGTAGATGGGGAGAGGGTCCACAACTTATCTTATAGTATTATTTATATATTATATGTTTATTATATAATAAAACTTCATTCTTCATACAATCTTTAGGATTCTAAACAATCATTTTATGAGAAAAAAAAAAAAAATATTTATATATATATAAATATATCCGATTTACTATTTCCAAATGTATATGCATGACCCTAAAATTTCATGCTGACAATTAGGAAATAGTGTTTAAAAAATTATTATTTTCGATTGTATACCATTATTTTAAAAGTATTATACCGAGAGTTGCTGGAAGATGAGGTCGTCCTAGAATGGTTAGATGACATGGAGAAGGACTTGCTGCCTATAGACAGCTTGGCAAGCAATCTGTGTTACGGTCTTGTCCTTGGAGGGTAGTAATAACAATAATAATAATCTCCAAAACAAACCTGATATCTTAGTAATGGTTCTGGAAAAAAAGGAAGCAATGATATTTGAGGTTGCAATACCAGTAAATGACAACATACAAAAGACCCTCTCAACGAAAATATGTAGGTACCAAGACCTAGCTGGTGAATTGAAGACTATGTACAACCTTCAAAAGATTTTTATCCTACCACTAGTAATATCATGTAATGGCCCTATACCTCAAACGACAGTGCAATCCTTCAAAGATAAAGGAATTTCATTGAAAAAATTAGAGGATGCACAGATGGTAGTCTTACTATACACGACTTCAATAATAAGAAAAACACTGAATTTATAAACCTTTGGTTGGTACCAAACCCCCAAACGTTCGCATCACCACTCTGTGTGTGTATAAAATAATAATAACACTGTTTTTAATTTTTTATGTGATACTTGTAGAACCCACAGCGACTTCCCTCCTCCTCCATAAAGCTTTTTTCCCCAATTGTAAACTTTCGTCGATCTTTTTCAATGCTACCATAGAATCTTTCGGAGAAGTGAGGTTTGTCTCAATCATTCCCCAAATGAGAGGGAAACTACAATGTTCAACTTTGACACAAGCTTCCTGTTAACTATACCCGTGTTTTTTTTTTGTTTTGTTTTTTTTAATCAAGGAGTAATAATAATTTCATACGCATCATCACTTATAATATCTATTCTTGAAATAAATATTTCCTTCAAGTTTTAAGCTTTTTAAACCCAATTTTTATGTAAGATTATAAACAGTCCGTTATTAATAGTTTAATCAAGTGTTATTTGTAGGTAACAACATGTTGTAAATCACTCCTTAGTGGTGATAAAATATAACTGAGAAACTTAGTTTGCCCTCAGTCTTATTGATTAGTTAATATTAATCTTATTTTTTTTATTAAGATTATTTATTAATTTTCTTTTTTATGTAGCATGAATAGATTCATCACTAATAATATTACTTATAGATCCTGATCGTAGAAAATCGGGACATTTGGCCAGAAAAGGATTAGGAAAAACAACCATACGCATATATTTAAAATGCTATCAAATCATTAAGGTAATTTACACAAGTTATTTTGTATACAGTTGTAAATATTAATAGTGAGACAAAAAAAATCTAGCAGATTTTAAAGATTTGGTATATATATTCTATATATATATATATATATATATTTTTTTTTAGTTTATAAATCTATGTTTCTAATCTAAATACTTACTAATGAGCTTAGTTCACCAATATTTTGTATATTTTTGTTGCACCTGTTTACTTCATAAACACCTGCTACTTGACTATTTGCCTCAGAGGGCAGTAATATGAGAGACAATGAGCAGAAGCACAGAGACAGGTGAAAGATTCGAGAACTACACTGGCCCCAGAGAGGGACAGCTATGTTTGTTTTAATTATGCCTATATAATGACGAGTATATATTTATAATGTATGTATAATTAATACAGGCTAACGGTGGCTATAGTGAGCCACCAGCTGGCGTCCTTCGGCTAGTTGACCGCTGAATACTTTGGCTTTTTTTTTATTTTCCTCTTTTTGTTTTCTTTTTTTGGTTGTTTCTTCGGCGGTAGTCGTCTTTTTGGCCTCCTCGGGGGCAGACCCGACAAAGACCCCCTCCCGGAATTCAAATCCGTCAGTCTTTTTTTATCTCCGTCTCTTTGCCTCAGTCCCTCGGGCTCTCTTCCCCTGCCTTTTATATCTGCTACGGGATTTATACAGAAATTTTACACTGAATATTGATGCGGTGATCTGGCTTTTGGATATTGGCTTTGAACTTTTAAGTTCTTTTTTTCAATCAATCGGCTATTTTATTTCATAATTCGATTCAAAGTAAATTAAAAACTTTAAACGGGTGAATAAATATTTAATACTATTAAAGAAGCAATCCAACACATCACGCGAATATTCATATTTTCTAGAATGTATGCTTTAATTTCATGACTTTTATCACCATGTAACTTTTTTCAACACTTTGTAACTTGTACCACCATTCATAACTTTTCATATTACATAGCAAAATATAATGTTTTTTTTGTTGTTTTTTTTGTGGAATCTTATAAATATAAATTATTAAAGTAACGGCAACATTATTGACATGGAAAAGCTCAATATTGCATGCCTTCATCATATTTATAGGAGCCTAAATCGTTTATTGGAGACTTTCATAGTCACATTAAAAAAATAAATAAAAAAAAAAGATGTTTTTTTTTACTGAATGAAGTTATATTTTTAAGACCTCCGTCAGAAGCTGATGGTAGACTGTGAGGCAGGTAGAAAATGTATTTACATGTTCTTGTCATGTTAGAAGATAATTATTTGAATCAATTCAGAACCTTTAATGCTTTATGTTAACAATTGACAACAATTTTAGCTTAACAAACCCAGGATCGAAAGCTCTGAGAATACCAAAATGGAAATATTGAAACATAACAGAATACATTAAAGAATAAACTAACTTAAAAGAAAAAAATTATCATATTTATTTTTAATTACATTTAGGCTAAACCATACTTACTTGATAAAGTATGGCTGTACAGTATCTCAGTGCTTCTTTTTCATTTACAATAAAAGTCAGTGAAAATAATTTATTTTAAAAAAAAAAAAAATAGTGAGAGCGTTAAGAAAAATTAACGACTATGGTTTTTATATTTAAATTTATACTTGTGAATCAGTATTTGTCCATTTTACGTACGTACTTCTTCGTCTGATTTTATTTATTGATAATATTTATCCATAATTGAACGAAACAAAAACAATAGAAAATAATACATTATAATATTATCTTTAAATAACAGCCCAAATATGTTATTAAACATTCTTGTTTTTTAACATGCAGTTGTTTTCTGACATGATTTTTCACGGTCGTAACATGTTCCACTGGTTAGTTTAAACTTATGGATCTATTATTTAAATTTATAGGTAAGTGATGTGTTAGTCTCAATTATTGTTTCTCTATATTCGTTTCTCAGTATTAGAATAAAGAAATCTTCTTTCTTGTCCGAAAAGAGATAAACAAAGATTCGAGTACTTCCAAGAAGACCAAACCGAGCAATATCCATTCTCTCCGATAACGACCACCGGAAATCTTTTCATAAAAGTGCTATAAACTTTCTTCTTCTTGTCTTACGACTCCCAAACGGATTCGCAGAACAGCTATGACCAGGCGGTCCTTTTTTCCACCAGCACCTCCAACTCTTCAGCTTACCCTCCCTTCGACGGCGGATATCAGGCAGAAGAAGAGACGAGGGTGTTTATCCCGGCAGACCCTGGTGTATCGATCTGGCTTCCGTGGGACGTGCCTCGACTGCTGAAGCTGCCTCCAATCAACAGGGAGACTTTCTCCGGCCAGGATCAATCCCAGTTCGGTCTCGGGGCACGCAGCGTCGCCACGGGCACCCGGGATCCGTTCTGGCAAGAAGAAGAGGGTGGCCTGTTAATATGATCTTCCGTTCGAGAAGAAGAAACAAGAGTTCTGTTAAACTGTTTTTCAATGGAAAGGTCCAGGATCGAATCCAAAAAGAATGAACAACCATAACAAAAGAATTTTCTGATCAAAATCAAAGATATATAAAGGATATTTAATTGAAAATCACTGGCAGCTTTAAAAATAAATAAAATACAAATGCTTCTGATTTTCGCCAAATATAAATAAAAAAAACGACGTAAGTTGAGAGTTTTGGACAAACGTAGGAAAACTTATAATTACAAAAATTTTAAAGAGTATTTTTTTAATTTAACATTTTCATATGATAAATTAAATAAAAAAACTGTTAATCGCTTTACAAAACTATTATTTGCTTCATTGTATTAACAATTAAGAAATAAAGAAAATATGAACATCAATCAATTAAAATAGTTTTTTACTATGAAAAAATATTATACAAAAAAGAAAATCTTTGATAAACAAATTAAAGGCCCTTTAAGCCTGTAAGCTAAAGAAAGAATGGAACATGTTTTAGTGTTGCCGCCTTGACCGCAGATGCTCTTATCTTTTCTATTATTTTATTTTATTTTTTCGTTGAAAATAATATAGCTCCAAAACGGTGGGTCCTAGTGACAAATGTTATGTAACAAAAATATTTTCTATTAAATTTCTGATCTGAAAACTATGTGTAAACTTTCGATCCGAGCAACACCGAACGAGCTATAACGAGTCCAAAAACCTCCTTCACTTGAATATATGGGTTTTAAACATGACTTTTTTTATTCAAACCAATATAGCTCCTAAACGGTTGGCCCTGGTGACTAATGTTATAAAAATTATATATATATATATATATATATATATATATATATATATATATATATATATATATATATATATATATATATATATAATTGCATTAAATATCGGATTAGAAAACTATCATCAAAATTTTGATCCGAGCAACACAAACAGAGGTAGACTAAACGTAAAACACTCCCAGAAACGTATCACTTTTGACCCGCAATGCCACGGGTAAAAGAAGTTCCACGGTAAAAAAAGAAAAAAAGTCCCTGAAGCAAGAAAAAGCCAATGGAATTTTACTAATGACTGCAACTAATCGAACTAATTAACTATTATTGTTGTAACTAAGGGATGGGTAACCTATTTTCACCTTGGCCCATTTACATCTTTTGAGATTAACACTCAGGCTGCCAACGCGTAAAAAAAAATATCAGTTCACTCAAGAAGGCACCCGGTGTTTTTGTTCTAAAACACTGCGATTTAGAAAAAAAAAAAAGCTTTAAAATTTATGTTTGAATTGACAATAACGTGAACGAAAAGGGTACATTCAGACCGTTCATAACGTTCACAGCTGATCTGACCATACCGAATATCCTTTCTCTTTTTTAACGGATATTGGTTGTAAAGAAGATCAGAGGTGGTTTTTATTTTTGATAGCATACTTTTCTTCAAATTTTAGTATAAAAATAATAGTTTACTTCAAGAACCTTGTCGGAACAGGAGAGTATGAATGAATCCAAAATAAATATCATCAAATCACATATACTCATTTTTCTATACTTACTACACTTTGTATAAGGTAATAATATCTTTCTAGTCCGTGTTGAACAGGTTGCCATCTATACATACCTCTTTCATTCTAATTTAAGTTCTCGAAAAGACTGAAATTATAAGGAACTGTCATTATAAGGAACTGTTAATGTTTCCGAATATTTCTGCATTGACTAAACGATCGGTCTGAGCCCTCAATTAAATACAAACGACTCATTTGCATGGCTATAATTAAACGTATTTAAATATACCGAATTGAGCATTGGGGCTCTATTAAACCCTCTTTACCCCTCTTTATCTAAGTCATACAATCTAATTCGTAAAATTATCTAATTGACTAACTCATTCGAAATTGTGTGAATGATACGTGGGTTGTCTAACTGTATCTGGATCTAGTAGGAGAATATTCAGGTTTCTACGTTAATGCAGAAAAATATCAAATCAATGGAAAACGTTCATGAGATCAGTCCGAACACTAAGCAAATTTTACTTTTTGTTAGAAAGCATATTTAAAAAAAAAAAAATCTAAATATTTAACTTTAGAAATCCTAAAGAAGCTCAGACATAGATTGGATTTGAACGTTATAAGCAAAAAGTAACTATCTTAAAATTTCCCCACTTGATTACTTCCTTGTTGATCTTGATTTGCCCTGCAAAAACTTTCCCTTCTTTAAACCATTTATATAAAGTTTTCATTGTATCTATTTTTTTTTAATCTGCAATTATTTTGTTTCATTTTGTATTTTTATAGAGAAAACGATATGTTGTAAGGTACTTATCGTTATTAAAAAATATCAATATAAAAATTTTCGATTGTCTGAAGAAAAATATCAATAAATCTTGTATCGATATTTTGTCGATACCCATTCCTAATAACCAATAAATTAATAGCTGATTTTTTTTTTTTTTTTTATTTGAAGAAGCTTGAGGAGTTTTTATCTTTGGTTGGCTGAATTCCTCAGTGTTAGAAGCTAATAAGAAAAATGCAAATGATGAAGGGAGAGTGCCAGGAGGCAGGTACCAAGGGAACTATCAAAGGATCGTTAAAGAGACGAAGGAGCTGGCTGAGGTGGATTGATGGTCCCTCAGTCAAAGGTGAGCTTGGTGAGAGTAGCTTCTTGGCCCAAATGATTTATATTCAATTAATCCACCACTCGCTTGCAAAACAAATATCCAAGGAGTCTTCCACAGCGGGATCTGTTCCAGTTACTTAGGTAGAATATTGGAATGAGAGAGACTCGTTAAGAGCTAATATTTTTGTTAAGTGATCTATGGAAGTTTACAACTATAAAGAAAAAATGCACCACGGGAGGAACAAATCTAAGGACATGAAAAAGATTTCTTAACAAACTAGCCACTATATTCAATAGGGAGCATTCTAATATAATTGCTATATTAAGAAAAGAACCAAAGGCATTCTTCTGACTGTGGACAATTCAATGTCTGCTTAGCTTTCATTGTTGATATTTTTTTTATTTTCGCTCAATCGTGATTTGGTATCTAAATTAAAACTTTACCAACTTTACTGATGATATAGGGAACGACGCAAACTATACTCAAGTCTAAACTCACTTATGAAAACCAAAGAGCAAGCAAGCTACACACATATACAACTACACTTGTGAATCGATTAATGGAGCCTCGATCAGCTGAGCCTTTTTATTTTCTTCACTTTATTATGTATTATTATTTATTTATTTTTTTTTTTTAGAAAACATTAGATTACCGAACAAGATAACAGCCAGCCTTTGTACTAGCATTGCTGCTTGAAAGCTGGAGGATAGGGAGTACCGTCGACCAGGAAACAGATTGTTATTAAGAATTTCTCACGAAGAAGAGTTTTTTGTCATAGAGAAGGCACTTCAATATCTAGAAGGCAGAAATAAGGCAACATCTACCGATTTGATGTTTTTTAGACTATTGAGAGACTTCTTGATTTACATAGGTAATACCTAATGTTACTTATGTATGTTATTATTGCATACATTATAAATATTATTTTTATATTATGGGTATGTACATTATTTTTGGTAAAGTTTTTCCTTCTCGATTAACCGAAGATTTGGTTATCTCGGTCTTAACCACATCGATTAATCGAATTCGAATTGCATTTGATTTAATTAGCACAAAGATGGAATTACTATATACTTATTTTATTACGGCAATGTTCTTAGTGATGACATTAGCCTGTAACGACCCTGTTCCTAGTTCCCAGTTGCCGGACCCTCCTACGGCAGACACGGGGACAGATACCGCCCACTGGCAGTGCTCAGTAATTGTATATTGTTCCCTATCTTATTATAGGTTCGTTCTGGCGGACAATAAGTCTTTGGGCGGTGCCTCCCTCCCAATAAGGTATTGTAGGAGGGAGGAACTTGCCATTATATCCTCTAGTGTTATTATCTTCCGTAGAACTTGGGTCGGGCCCTAGCCATAGTAATCATCAAATATTTATAATAGTTAATGATTATGATACCATATTATCCATTACTCATGTTTAATTAATTTTTTTTAACATTTAAAACAATAAATGAACTAAATGATTAATAGAATGAAGGTGATAAGTAACATCCTGTTCATTGGAAACTATATTAAAAGAACGATGTTGGCACATATTTTTGTCACTCGAAACTAGGTATGTGTTGATTCTGATGTGAAGAAGGTGTTTTCTCATAAAAGAATCGGTATCGAGAATCGATGATCTAAAGTCGATTTCTAGGAATTAATCGATACGCTTTGTGATACCTTGTTATTTAATCATTAAACATAGATAGTCCTCCCTGATAAGTATAAAAAACTGTTATAAATATGCAGCAGTTTTTCATGAACTTAAAGGCACAGAGTTTCAAACAATAATTATTTAAATTCTGTACCTTTAAACTGTTGAAATTTTACAATAAATCTTTGCAAATCAGGTCAATTAGCCTTTACATTATAAATCTACTGCTTCTTGTCCTACAGAATTACCTTTTCATGATATTCTATAAATTCTTGTCGAACAGATCTACTACAAAGGAATCTAGACAAATAACTTACTTGAAACCTACATACATGACCAAAACGACAAGAAACTGCGTTTTCGACTTCTTTAATTAATTAGATAAACATTTAAACCTTCACATTAATCACAAGTGACTCATTTATATTAGACCTACTTAGGCATATGAAACTGAGCTATGGGGCTCAACTAAACCTTCAAATTCGTTTCTGATCCTTACAATCCAAAATAATTGTTGTCACAAATAAACATATCCATAAAGATCTTAATGTTCCATATGCTGTTGATTTAGTTGTTGTTGCTACATTTCCTTTCATAGTAAAATCCTTTTACAGTAAATAACCACACAAATCCACTAGCCTCCCAACTTGCTTCGTATTCTATCCCCGAGGTGTCTGAAAAGAAGATGGCCTCGATACCTTCTAATATAGAACTTTTCTCAAAGTGTTTCTTTCTGGTAACCTAAAGTCCTGCCCCGTACGTTTAGGGATGCATTTGTATTGCGTTATTGATGCCTCAAGGTTTTACGTTAAGTGAAGATTTTTAATCTACAAGATTAGAAATTTTTTAGTACCATCTTTTACCGTGTTAATTTTTTTTTTTTTTTTAAGTCAGTCTTTTCAGTTCAGGCATCGTCCGAGATATAGTGCCGTAGTTCCTTTTCGTACTGGATGATCTGAAATAACAATAGTACTTAATTTCCAAATAATTGGGGGGGGGGGAAACATCGAACAGATTCGCAATGGCTTCATACTCTGACCTGACACAATCTACTATTTGATTAGTGCAGTTTTGTTACGAGATGTCTCTTTTTTATTAATTCTTTTAAACGTGTAAGAGAAGTTCATTACACTCATTTCTATTAATATTACATAAAAATAGCAATGTGAGGAGTCACGTTTTGACTTCATGAAATTACCGTTGATATTTAACCATTCTTAGAATTATTTATATATTTTTCTATTTCCACACCTGTTGACATTTTAAAAATTTAATTACAGTTCCAGAGTAACGGAAAAGAAAATAGGGGGAAAAAAATTGATTCTGTTGGAGGAAGAGGAACAGTTAAGCGGAGATATAATGAACCGTGTCACCTTCCCCATGAATAGTATTAAAGAGTTGAAATCACTCAAAGATATTAAACGACACTTCCCCCGCTCTTGGAACTCGGTTGCTTGAGCAGAGAAAATGGGAAAAGGATAGGAAACTTTAAGACTTCTCAGGATATACTTAGAAGAATGTGGAAATTCCTCAGAAAATTAGCTTTTTAATCTAGCCACAAGTAATAGAATCTCCAGAGAAATATCATGGACGGTAGCTCTGTGATGTGTTAGATCTACCGCCATTTCTGGATTTAAGGATTAGGAGGATGGCGGGAACTACTGATCTGGGTGCAACACGACTGGAAGGTGAGTCGCAATCATTTTAAAGTGTAAGAGTATGATTTTTATTGCTGTATTAAGATGAGAAAATAAATGGAATAACTGTAACGATGATGAGAGGTGTTAATGAGAAAATGTTAAATAAATAGTCTGTGACATTAAGCCGTTTATTTATTTCTACAGGCCTTGTTTCTTGCCATTGCTTCATGGCTTCGGATTCTACTAAACAAAGGAAGGGATTTTTTTGTGATTTTGTTGTACTTTAGTTTTTCAACAAACAAATTCTACGTTAATTGTGTATATTATTCATGTAAATATCAATCTATTAATCATTCATCACTTTACTAATACATTTTTGCTACTGTTGATATTTTTTTCATTCAACATAACCCTCATGTTGATGGTTCATGATTAGCCGATTCCACGAGACATGGATTTTGAAAAGCACTCCTTGCACTGAGAAACCGGATGAGCTAGTTTAAGGAAAAAGAAATATTTGAATAAATTAATAGAATAAGATATAAATAATCACTAAATAGAATTCGATATATAAAACGGAGTAAAACCCCCTCTTGATAGGCTGTAAAATATTTTTGTAAACGTTTATAATTCCAAATCTTTGTAACGACTATTTTTAAAATTTATATGACTTACAAATAGTTTTATGTCTTCCAACTAATTGTCAAAATACCGCCAGCTTATTAGTCCTGGATTCCTTTTGAAGGTCCGATGAGTGACTTAAAGGATAATAGGTTTATAAAATAATGGCCACTTAAACGTTTAGAAATGGATCAAATCTACTTGACCAACTTATAACATAAAATAAATAAAAACATTCATAATTGTAAGTTTGAACGAACAAAAATTTACATTTATACATATTGGATTATCAAAATTTAACTTTGTGGACTCACTAAACCATCCAATTTCTCGTTATCCAATCCTTACTACATAATATCCTTCAAAAAATCCTCAGTACTCCTTAACTCCACAAACCTCTCAACTTTCTTCTTAAATAATTCCGGGTCCCACGCGGCTGAAAATATGGCCTCTTGACCTTCTAATATAAAATTTATATTTTGTAATTGCTACCAATGGTAGTTTCTTTACAAGTTAAAGGCATATTATTGTGATTATTATCTTCCTATTTACTTGATTTACGTTTAGTGTACAGTTGTTAATTTTCATAAATAGGTTGTTTTTTTTTTTTTTTAAATCTTATTATAATTAAAATTAAACATTGTCAGGTATAAGGTACGACTTGAAACTTATGTATGGAAGGGATTAATAAAACATGCAATGGTTATTACCATGTTTTAAGATGGTTGAAAGAAAAACTTCATAGGCATTAGAAATAAATTCATTGATTGGCAACCTCAGAGCTAACCCTCGTAGGCCACAATATGCCTCGTTAACAATGAACTGGACATGTATTCAAAATGTCTATAGAATTAAACTTTCTAACGTTAAATGAACCACATTACACTTTGTGCGTAAGAAAGTAATAACAGGTACTGGCAATTAAAACACAGAATGCAAAGATAAATTCTTTTCTTTTTTTAATATACTTTATTCGTATATTTCTAGATATACCCATTATTAGCACTTCACTATATGTTCCACATCAGAAAGTCTCTAGGCAATCCTCTTTTTTGACGCCTCGGAGGGTTATCAGGAATCGAGTGAGAAGCAAGTTGGGAGACTAGTGGATCCGAGTGGGAGTAGCTTGTCATGGAAGGATAGGTACCTTGTTTGGGCAAAATTTGCAACACATAGGGCATTTAAATCGTTATAGATATGTTTATTTGTGGCATAATAAGGAGCATTAATGGTTTTACGGAAGATTTTGGATTGTAAGGATTTAATGCGACAAGAATTGGTTGTTTTATTGGAGCCTTAAAGCTCAACTCCGTTTGGCCAAAATGAGTGTAGTTCCTGTAATGTAAATAAATGTGCGCTTTGAACGCTTGTCAAACAAACGTTGGAGTTGTCGAAAACCACGAGGAGTTTTTTGTTTCTAAAACTTAAATTCAACTCTAATTAGTTTCATACATTTTGTATGGTTTATAATTAATATACTGACATCTCTTTTCATATTTTAAATACGCAGTCCGGCTCTATCTTCCTTCATCTTGAGCAAGTTAGGGTTAACTTTCGGTACAAAACGTTTCACATGCAGTTTCATAAAATTTATTTAAAATACCTTATTATATTGTTTAAATCAAAAATATGTTTTTATTTGATTTATATATATATATTGAATATTTTATTTTATTTGGTATTGTTTATTTGTTGTTTTTTTTTGTTTTGTTTTTTGCGTTTTATACATACATATATTTCCATTAAAATTGTTATTATTATAATGTAAACGGAGCAAATAATTAAATAAGGACAATAATATCTATTAGCAGATTTTTACCCTTACAGCTAAACAACGAATGATACAAAAAACAAGCCATTGCTTTAGCATCGTATTATTTTCAATCCATGCTTGACAAACAATCTTCAAATATAATTTCGGTTGTGAATTTGTAAAATTTCTCTTTGTCTAATTCCCTACATCACTCTAAGATCATTATCAAGATCTCGCAGACCATGGCGGTCCAATAATAAGACGTCTCTTAAAAAAATCCATTAGTGTCATTGTTTTGGGTGCCCTGATTGGCTCCTGATGGATCGTCTTTAATGACCATTTGCCATTAGCTTACCCAATGGCCTTCCTTCATCTATCAAGGCACTATTAGCCACTGTGTACGCTTCCGAGGGGGGCCTGTGTTTTTTATTTTTTATTTTTCCCCTTCCAATGTTTACTCCACAAAAGTGACGCTGGAGAAATAACAACGAGCTGTACTCGACATCGACAATCCCTCTAGATCTTGGCACTAATCCTGTTTGAATTAAGTTCTAACAGTGGTAATAGTCAAATTTACAGAAAACATTTGATTTTTTAAATAAAAAGTAACATCAAAGGTGTGAGATAAATACTCTATATATATTTAGCATATCAGACTACAAAACATACATCACGTAACATGTGGTTGAAATTAAAAAATATGCATACAATAATAATAATAATAATGATAATTAAAAAAGGATTAAGGTTAACCGAAAACCTCTACAACAAAAAATCAATGTCAAGAGGAACAAAAATTCGACACAAAAATACGGTTATAAAACCAACAATTCTCTACGCAAGTGAAACTCTAACCCTTAACAGGAAACAGCAACTTCAAAAAATCAAAAAAGAAGAGAGAAAGAACATCAGGAAAATTCTAGGAGGAAGACATACCCAGGGCGGTTACAGGCAACAACAATTAAAACTACAGAAAAGTTTTCAAACATTGAAATTGATATTAGGAAAAGAAGAATGAAATTCTTTGATCATCTCAGTCGACTACCAGAAAATCGACTGACGAAAAAAATGATAGAATACGTAACTTCACTTAAGAATTCCACACCTTGGCTAGATGAAATGAAAGGACCTCAAAAATAAAAACAGAAAACCAGCAGACATTTTAGAAAGAAACATCTTTAGACACAAAGTAGACAAATGGGAAGTTGTACCGGAGCAACCAAAACAAAACCAGTACAGACCAAAGTGGTCAGAAGAGCGCAAACAAGCCTTTTCTGAGAGAATGAAGGTCTATTGGAAGAATAGGAAGAACCCAAAGAAAAAATTGATTGAGAATTATTTGCTTAACCTTTTCCATTTCTGAGGAGAATTTGCGAAAAAAATAAATAAATAAAACTACATCTTCAAACAGGTTCGAATCTTTACCTTCAGAGTATTAATACATAAAAATAATTAAAGTTGCTCAATATTATAATGAAAAACGTATTTCTATAACGTTTCAGCGAAAAAAAGTGAACGTAGGCTAAGAACGAGAAAACAAAATAAAGAAAACAAAAATGAATGCAGTAAGAAAATGTTGTAATACAGAAGAAATAGAAATAAAACATTTTTTGTCTATTTTATAAATTAAAAAATTTATAGAGAAATACGTGAAGTTACTTCTCATTCCATATTGTGTTGTGCCTTTAATGGTTGATAATTAGTGATACTTTTCCGAATCCATAATAATATGAACTACCAATAAAAGGTTTCGAAATAGGACAGAGTGAGTTCTCTCTTGATGAATCATCGCTAGTACATGATAAGAGAAGTTTCTGCATGCCTTTTGGTCAGAAATTGGTGAAATATTGTCCAATGTGCCCAGATGAAATTATAATAATGAAATTCTACTGAATGATTATTTAGTTTTATCAATACTCACATTTCAAAAGATTCTAAATTTTGACTATGCCTACATTAGAAAAATATATCCATAATCCATAAAGAGAAAAAAAAAAAAAGACCAAAGCAACATTTGTTATTTGATTTAATATAACCTACCTGTTTATCAATTTCTTATATATTTTTTTCTTTTTCTCTTCTGTAGTAACCCTGCAGAAGAGGCGTTTATTTCATAATTGTGCATACACCATGCACAAAACATATTATATGCATACTATATTTTAAATAGCGTTTCTTCTAATACAAATCAATATTTTTAAGTGTCAATAACTTACAACAACAAAAAATATAAAAATAACTAAAACTGAATAAATGAATAAACTGGAAAATAATTGAGGAAATATAAAAATAAAATATAAAAAAACATTTCAAATGTCAATCGGGGCACTATTAAATCTTCACAATTTTTCATTTAGTCTTTGTGTAATTTCAAAATATTGCTGTATTCCAGAAGTTCTTTTTTATACATATTATATATATATATATATATATATACGCCATGGAAAACATAGTTGAGTTGTGCTAAGACCGACCTTGCCGAGAGGAGAGCGTTTAATGCCACGATATCTCCTTGACCTCCCAAAATGGATTCTTCACTGATATACTGAACATTTATGAAAAATTGGAATATATATGAATAATGGTCAAATATATATATGTATGTATGTATATTTATTTATTTATTTACTCATCTATATACATTATAGTCCCACTATTCCGGAAAAATGGAAATAGTCTCCGTCCGGAGTTCACCGAAAGATGGTTTAACAAAGTCTGTTTAAATCCTAAGACAGACTTTGTTAAAAATTACGGAATATTATTTCTCATGTGATTATGAATATGCAATATGTTTACGTTAGATCATTTAAATCATCATTCATAAAAGTTAAAATTAAATGTTAATTACTTTTTCAATCCCGCCCAGATTAACTGCAGTCGTTTTGAATACCGGTATTTAACAGTATATACAAGCTGTGTTTATAATGCTCAGCAGAGGTAAATAATTATTGTTTATTATTTGCGTTAGATTGACTCTAAGATCTACACACACGCGCTCACACCAGCTCTATAAACTGGAGACTTTATCATTCAACGGAATAGAGAATAGAGGTCCACCATTACCTTTCGAATAATTGGAACCCGCGATACTTTCAAATAAGATAATTTCAAATAATTAAGAATAGAATTTAATTGAATACATCAATGAAATTGGTAGAGTATTAAAACTTCGACGTATAAAAAAAAAAAACACACAGAAACAAAAAGAAATTGTAATGAAAAAACACATTACATCACGAAAAGGTCACAACGCACTTGTCGTTTACGACTGTTTTATGTATGCAACTTAGTAGTTTCACAACTCGATTGGAAACGCCGACATAAATGTTTACCAAACTTTAAAAAAAAAAAGAAAAAAAGAATAAGGCATTTCTTTTTTTTTTCGGGCAAACATATATGGTTAAAGGTTGATTATTCTGGAGTTCAACATTATATCACTAATGAACTATACATATTATCATTCTCTATTTTTAAAGTAATATTTGAAAAGTAATAGTAATTAGAAATCACCACTATGATATGGTGATTTATTTCTAATATTTCTCAAGAATATGGATTTTGAATATTCGGTAACTGACAGAAGTGTAGTTACTGACAGAAAATGGCGACAATATGGAGCAATATCTAAAACGCTTCAACATTTTACGATGAGGCATATGTAATGAAGACTGATTCAAAACTTTATGAACGTAAATAATTTGAAAGACAAGGAATTAATCTTATAAAAAATATAATACTCAAACATGGAACATGGCCAGAGAACAAAATTTGTTTTCGAAATTTAAGAAATACGTATTTAACTCACATTCAACCGAAAGTCTTTGGCAAACTGAATAACGATTAACAGCGTAGGTAATTTCATGTTGGCTTTGTTTAGTTAATTTTTGTTTGTGCGTTTTCATTTATATTGTTATTTATTTACATTTTCTTCAGCTTATTTAAATAAATAATTATACTAAATTTTTTACTCTTGTACTCATTCATGTAGTAAGCCTCAAAGAGAAGGAAAAAAAAAAAGAAATAACTATAAGCGATTTTATAATTTTCTCTGCCAGATATTTGAGTCGATCGACGACAAAATCCAAACAAAATAAATCTACTGAGGACAAAGTTTCAAAATGTTGATAATTTATTCTGAATATGCCATATTTTCATTCTAATAAATGAGTCTTAAAAACAAAATATATTTTCTAATGAATAACTATACAGAAAACATAAAATAAAATAAAAATAAATAAATTAGAGACACAAAATATGTATTAGTAGGAAAAAAAAAATAAATAAAAAATGAAAGAAATTAAAAACGTCTGTTTGAAGTCCTCGAAGGGGGGGGCGTTGGGGGAGGGGAGGGGGCGAGATTAGCAGTGCTCTCGGTACAGAACGTCTTTGAATTTAATAAGTTGAAAGAAAATGAGAATATATATACAAACACACATATATGAGTGTTATAATGAATATATATGTATATATGATATATATATATATATATATATATATATATATATATATATGTGTGTGTGTGTGTGTGTGTGTGTGTGTGTGTGTGTGTGTTTATGTATATTTAAAATCGTCTAACAGACCTAGGCTGTTGGTCTAAGTGCCCCATTAGGTAAAGGGCATTGATATAGCTAGGTGTAGCTCCCAGCTGGTAACTATAATGACTTATTAATTGCAGTGCAAACACGGTCGTTACTCAGGTCTACGAAGCTACGAAGCTATATGAGGCTACGAGGATGGTTTTTGTAGAGACAAATTAACTTTTTTGTCAGCGCCGTCAACCATGAACCATTAAACCTTAGATCGTTAATAGTTGGTGCTTGTTCATTAGAGATGTCCGCTACCTGGCTCCCTGAATCAATCATCGTCTTAAGGAGATGCCTCAGTCAGATCCTCGGATCCATCACGCAGAGTTTACTTTTCCTTTTGAAATATTTACTGTAGGGTATATGTCATTTTGCTCATTCAATTAAAGATCATAGTAGTTGGGTTAGAATGACTAGTAACTTTTTAAATTAGCTTAAAATTGAGTTAGAAAAAAAATATTAGTTTTGAAAACACATTTTTATGTTAAACAAATCAAATATATACAATTCACAACAAAAGCTCTTTTATTTACAAATATAATCTACAAAAGTCAATGGTAAATTTTTATTATATCTGTTCATCGAAATTTACAACTATATACAATATAAAATGAAATACATTAAGAAAATGTGATGATAATCTTAAAAATGGTATATCAATTAAGGAAGGTGCCAGAAATTTATTTACTGTTTTCTATTGAAATATTGTTCTACAGACCTAGGCATGTTCGGTATATATCGGTCTAAGTACCTAAATCTGTCTTAAAGTGGTTTGAATACATGGCGAAAGGTAGCATTTGTAACGCATAAAAAAAGATGTAATGAAATAAATTCTTGACTTCCTCAATGTTTTATTTTAGCACGTAGACTAATTTGAAGATCTCCTGTTCAATTGCTTGTTGATTAACAATCCAATGGTAGCACTCATAAAAGTTTTATATAATAAACTACACTAGAAGGATCCGAGGCCTCGGAGGATTACCTGAAATAAAATATAAAGCAAGTTGTGATACTATATTATTTGAATGGTTTTAGAGGTTGCTACGAAAGGATAAGCTAAATAAACAACATATGGTACATTAAGATCTTTATGGATTAGTTTGTTTGTGACTGTGTTTATTAAGTAAGGAACATTGAGGATTTTTGGAAGATTTTGTATTGTATGAATTGGACACGATCCGTATTGGATGGTTTAGTAGAGCCCCAAAGCTCTTCTCCGTCCAAATAGATCTAATTCCTGACATGTAAATGAGTCTGTTACAATTAATTGGATAAGACATAGAATGTTTGTCTATTAAATGTTGAAGAAGTCGAAAACGAGGAGCCCTTTCTAGTCGTTTTAGTCTTGTATTTGGGTTTCAAGTAAGTCGTTTGGATGGAGTCCTAGGTAGCAAATCTGTTCAACTGGGATTAGGGAATATCGTTAAAGAATACTATAGGAAAAAGGTTTAGGAAGGATAAAGGTTATTTGATGTGATTTATTTGGATTTAATTTTAATTCTTCTATTTCCACACCATTTTTGAAGGTTTTTGATATGGGATTGGGGTGTTTGGATGGCAAAGGCTCTCTAATGCGGAGGAGTCTAATTTTTATTTTTTCATTTAATATAATTTTTAGATATTCAAAATCTTTCATACATTGTTTTAATTATTTATTTATTAACATATTTTATGGTGCCGTGTACCACTTTATTTGATCAGGGGCACTATTCACAAGTCAACAACTACAATTTTTTGTTAACATTATTTTCATCTAATTATTAACTGTTAACAAGACGGAGAATAGTCATGACCAGAACTTCATTGTCTAATGGATAAAAAATAAAACTAATTTATGAATAAAACTAATCTAATCTTTATACTAATTTGATGAAACTTCAGGTATATCGGTCAATTTAGGGTAAGCAACGAAAAACTTCTGACAGTAAATAACTGTAACATTTTTGGTTGTTTTAGAACAATATCCGATACAAATATTCTATAAAACACTATTTCCATATTATTGTATAAGTCGCCTTGCGATATTTGTTTACAATAACATGCAGATTTAAGTCATATTAAAAACTTTATGCGATATATATATAAAGTATTGTGTATGTTTTTATTTTATTTTTAATTTATTCCGACAATGAGAAATTATAATATCTCAAAAATTTGTATTATTACTAATTTTCCAATAACTGGTTTCTAGCTGAACTTGAATTGGAAGGTTTTATGGCATATTTTTAATATTAAAATTTTAGTAAATTTTAAAATTAAATTTGCTTCATTTAAATTATAACATGTGTTAATCGATTACATCATCTTCTGAAAGACCTAGGACACTACAGAAGATACACCCCAGAAGGGTTTAGCTGCTGTATGACTTCCGCTGACCCGAGAGCACTAAGAGCCCAGACAGAACAATCGGGCCAACAGCAAATATTACTGTTTCCCTTTTAGAGGCATCGTAGGCTAAATGAGGCGACCACTTAAGGCTCCTGTCTCTCTTATCTCGTCCGGAGTCGAACCCACGCACCTTCCGTCTTATCATACACGACGTACATAAATGCATAATATATTATAAGTTTATTTTGTAATATACACCGATCATTTTACAAACTTTTATACTAAAAAATAAATATTTATTAATTTTATGGATCCAAAATATATCGAAAATATGATTCTAATATTCCTTCAATAAATTTTCTTATATAATAAACATCAAGGGTTTACGATAAAAAAAATGTTTATCAAAATAACCTTCATTCCTAACTTTTATACAAAATTTGTATTTTTATTTCAAGTGCAATTAATTTTGAATTAAGATACATTTGTCTAAATGTCTGATGGTTGACAGTAAGATTAGTGAACAAAGAATTAAAAAGCTCTTAGAATATTAGATCGTATTGTTTTTAAAATCTACACAAGACAATTCAGACATGAATCAAAATTTACAAGTTTAGTGTTAGATGTAATACAGATAATTAAACAGAATTATTTGCTACTTTTATTGGGATTGTTTTATTTGAAAACTATTTTATTATGTTACAGATTCCTCATCAGGGACTCTGGTCTACCTGATCCTTTCGTCTCTTTAAATCCAGTCTGCTTTAGGTCCCAATATCTATCAGAACCCCTTTTCATTTTGCCTTCATAGAACAGATGAAGAATGCTTATCATTCGAAACTAGTTTTCAACTAAAAAAATTCCAATACATGTAGCTATAAATAACTCATCAAAGTTTAGTTTTAGCTCGCAACGATAGAACGAGCTTTCAACACCAGAATATAAATATTGCATATCTGGAACACAGTGAAACATAGAGTTATTTTCAATAAATTTTATTTAAATTTCAGTATACAATAAACCAAACTTTAGTTACATATAATCGAATTATTATAATAAAAGAAAATAAACGAACGATGAACTTGACTGTACAAGGCTAAGAAGGATAGCCCAGGAGTTCTCCAATGGGAGATCACCATTCCAAAATTATCTGTTATAATTTTTATGTGATGATAGATTTTTTCATCAATCATAAATATGATGTAAAATATCAGTGATGTGTCGGTACCAAATTTTTTCGATTTTACCAAACTTCAAAATTTCTATACCAAAAATCAAGTCTCGATTTCCGGTACCGATACACCGTTTTAAAATTATATTTCTATAACACATAGTAATTTATGTGAGATCTAAAAAAAAAATAAAGCAAACCAAATTTTATTAAAAAACCAAACGCAAGATTTAAATAGCAATGTAGCAATTTAAATAGCATTTATTATCCACCATACGCAATTTATAATGTAAGTGCAGTTCAAACAATGTACAACAAATAATATAGTTTATTAACAATTATTTAAGAAGATAAATATTATTTTGTTTTCATTTAGTACAACGCAAATATTTAACAGAACCTTTCATTGAACATTGTATATGAGAGGTTTCTCTGTTTTTCTGAATGTTATTTTTATAGTCAACGATCATCGACACATCCCTATACTATATACAAATATTAAATGTTTTGAAACTGAAGAAGATAAGCAACTAATACCTCTAACAAAATTGCCTACTTTATTTCTTTTTCTTTATTCCTGATTTTTAATTTGTGAAAAACGTAACATTTTAAAGTAAACGTACCATCTTTAATTGTTTGGTGACAGGCCTTCCACCTCCTAATGAAGTGGTAGCAACTAATAGTTAGAAAGTACTAGCTAGGGAGATAGTGTTGTACCTCCTCAGCCGATAAGAGACTGAGCGAGGTTAGCACCGATATGACAAAGAGAGCACTAATTAGTTGAGCCAGTCCACTGCCACTTAGCAGGATAATTAGGAGCCAATGGAGGTCGGACCTTGCCGGCTCCTGGGCCTCGCCTTCGGGTCGCACCGACACCAGGGCAATAAGTGAGCGAGCTAACACCGGAATTCGAAAACACGTCTTAGCAAGTATCTAGGAATAAACGAATAGCTCAAAAAATATAAACTACTTTTAATATTCAATTAGGACTAATATGAGAAGAGATTTAAGTAAAGTATAATCGAGATTTTGGAACTGCATAATTGAAGGGTTTGGTGGATGAAGGGGATATGTAACAAAACACAATTTTGATAATTTATGTTTAAAGTTTTGTTGTTGTTTTTTATAATATTTTCATTTAGCAGGATGATATTATATACTTAGGCCCCTTCATCTTCTTCTTATCACTGTTATTTGTTGTTTTGTAATATTCAGATTTTGCTACCTAGAACTTCTGCAATTAAATCCTTCATCCACTGATCTAGATTGTATTTTTTTAAAAAACGAGGCATAACCCCTTCATACCCAAAACCCTTCAATTTGTGTCTATCGAAAATTTTAAGTTTTTTTAAATCAATATAAAATCGTCAACATCAAAGAATTAATTTTAGAGAATTGAATGTAACTTCACATTCACTGGTTGTCCATTGTGTACAGTTGTGAATAAAGTTATTAATGTTAAAAAAAAAAAAAAAATTAGACAAGTTAGTCAGGTGGCCAGTTAAAAAGTGTATACAGGTTGTGATAATAAAACCTCTATTAAACTCTTCACAATTCTACTGACAGAAATATTCTACATTAATTTAATCTTTAGCCGGGCCCGTTAATTACAGTAACTTATAAGGCGCGTGGTTGACTTTGTCAACCACTACAGTTTTCATTACATTCTGAGAATATGTTCAGTCCTAATCTGAACTATAACGTATTAACCTCGATTCTTATGGTTTTTAGTTGTAATGTAAGTAATATAATCTAAAAGAAATATTTTTTTATTTTTTTTTTAATTTTTATTAAGAAAAACAAAAAATATGAGAAATGAAATTTTACTTATAAGACGTGGTATAAACTGTTTTTATAAAGTTATTATTATAATTCTTCATCAGCTAATTCACTACCTTTGTTATCTTATTGTTAGTTTGTACATTTTATATTTTTTTTTAACTTCAACACTTGAAGTTCGTCGTAGCCCACGTGTTACGAACGGTACCATTCTTTCTAAAGATTTTTTTTTTTTTTTTTTTTTTTTTTTTTTTTTTTTATTTTTTTTTATTTTTTTTTTTTTTTTTTTTTTTTTTTTTTTTTTTTTTAATATCATCTTCAATAATTAATTATTTTGCCAAATTTTTCAAGATAGGTATAGTTGAGAGCAACTATTAAAGAAAAAAAACGATTAATTCATACTTAGTTATTATTTATCAGTTATTTTGAGTTTGCATGATGAACAGCTAAAGATTAATTTCTGGATTATGGAAAAATTCCTTTATTTTCATTTGGTTAAAATTATGATTATAAAATGGCGCATTGAAAAGTTTCCTGTTTGTCTTTTATTACGTGAAAACAAAAATGAATATTGGCTTCAAGCAATATTCATAAAAAATAAATAAATAAATAAAAGAAAAGAAAATAAATTAGTATTTTTATTTTTACAACAAATAAATAAATAATTGAAGAACATCGATTTAAATACTCGAGCTTTTAACGACTGAAGCGTTCATGAAAAATCCTCACTAAACACGAGCTAGGTCAGTTATGTATTAATACTACCTAATACAGTACCTAATTCACTATTGATAACAATGTAAATAATATATATATATATATATATATATATATATATATATATATATATATATATATATATATATATATATATATATATATATATATATATATATATATATATATATATATATATATATGTATATACAATTAACGCTATGTTCAAAGAATTAATTAGCTTAAGTTGAATATTTAGATAGAGTATAAAAAATGTTGAAAATCACGAATAACGAATATAAACATAATTCGTAAATATATTTAGGAACGTACTCTACTCTAGATGTTTAAAAAGGTTTTTCAGCAAATTATTTCGCTTTCACTGGACTAGAATAAATCGAATTGAGCTCAAATTTATCGCCCAATCTTGATTTGTCCGCTTTTATTTGTTCGACTTAGCTCCCTTGATTTGTCGACTGAATAGAAAACGAATCTAAATCCTAGCGGGACAGATATTGGCTTGTCTCCGGTCCTCTTGGATAACCAGTCCGTCTTGAAACGCCTCGAGAAAGATCTGGCTATTATTTTTTCTTTTAATTAAAAAGTCTAAAAAGAGCCCTTAAAACTTTCAATAAAACTAGAATTTTATAGTTCTTGAGAAATATACATACCAGTAAACAATGATTGAGAATAGACATGAATGAGTAAATAGAAAAAGGTATAAACTGAAAATGCTGTCCGCAATTATCAGTAGATTTATTTGCAGATATTCCATCTCCAGCTGTGAACTATTAAACGATTTTTTTTTCCCCTTAATTTTAAATTCCACATATGTCACTTACCCCGTGGAAAAAATCAGATGTGATGAAAAACATAATTAAAAAAAATAAACTAACTAAAAAAAAAATTAAAGATATAAATATTTTAAAAATAAATTAATTACCAATCAAACTTCTGCTCATAGAAATATATTTTCGTTTAGTACAGGGTAACGCTATGTTCATTATTTTCCCACATGAACTAAAATTAAATCATGTGACTTTAAGGTACTTACTTCGATCTGATGGAAAATCCCAATTTCAAACCATAAATTAAGTTTTAGATTTTTTTCATGTTTTCTGTAAAAGGACCAGTCAAGGATTGGTTTCTTGTGCAAACCTATTATATCCTCTATGTTAATTTAACTAATTTCAGTTAAACTAAAGGATATAATATAAAGAATATCTTTAAAGAATTGACATTTTTTTCCTACGATGTTTTTTCAACCATCGTTAAACTCAACATAGGCTTCAGAAATTGTAAAGTTTTTTTTTTTTTACCTTTTATTAAGTACTCAAGAGCTTATTTAAAGTGCAAATATTTAAGAGTATATTAAGTCGATTGAGATCTCTAAGTAATATGGATAGCTTTTTTGGATCCATTCACACAAAATATACTGTAAGAAATTAATGAAAAATACGAAGAAAAAAGATAAAGAACCTCAAATTACACTTGTTAAAAAAATAGAGAAAAAAAACACGGCCATGACTACACGTCAAGGTGATTGAATACAAACAATTGGAAAATTGTTGACTTATTTGTAATAACACCCTTCTGGTGATAAAGCACAGATATGCTATTATCAGTAAAATCCTTAAATTTTATAAATAATATTATAAGCTTAAATGATATACGACTAAAAAGGTTATACAAATGTATATTTACCAGATGGTATTTATCCAATATATATTTCCGGAATATTATCATACATCATTATGTATAAATATACAACTAATGTGTTAATAATGCCAACATGATATTTTACAATTACATAGCTGGTCATTGGAAAGGTGACCCCATCGAACGGCTGCCTTGAGGGATGGCTGTACACGACCACCGTGTTAGTCCCTATGTACCTGTCACCTGTCAAACTGCCGCACACGTCATGCACCCAACATGTCTGCATAAATGCATTTCCGCCATTTGCATATGGACGGTATGGCTTCTCTCCGTCGGTAATGGAGTATTTTTGTCTTGTCGCCGGAGTGGACGATGAAATATTACTCCAGGGATAAAAAAAATAAATAAATAAAAATAAATAGATACAAAAAAAAACAAAAAAAAAAAAACTGTAAGAAAGTAATATTTACAGATATAATCAAGAAACGCCGATTGAACAATAGGCAAATCGAATTCCCATTGGTCACAGACTCAGTTCAATCTGTTCCTTTCTTCTACATTTTGTATTTGCTCTTATTGCAATTCTCTAGAAGGTTTTATTATTACAACTAATGTCCTATTATCATTCCAATATACAATAGAAATTACGTTGGATTATTCATTTTGATTTAAATTATCGTATTACGGATCTGTTACTATTAATAATAGTATAAACAGATAAACGTTAATGATTACAAATTAAACAATAATAAAAGAATTCTTATAAATATTCTAAAACATTAAAATTAATCACATCTAAGGAAAATAACACTCATGGATTCTCACTGCATTTACTGACAATATTAAACTAATAACACATAATACCAAAATAAATATAAATAAACAAAATGAAAAATATATAATACAAACGAATATTACTGTGGATCATTTAAAAGTAGGACAAGTTTTTTTTTTTAATCTTATTTTGCATAAATATAGTGACAACTTTTTTTAATACAGTAAGTTCTTAAAACTGAGAGTTATATTTATTTATTTTAATGACTTTCTAAAACATCTTGAAAATATAATTAGTATGCCCTTACCAAAACGCTACAGATTCATATTATTCAACAGCTTCAATAATGAAATTTAACCAATTTCATAAGCATGTCTAAAATTAATCAAACATTGATCATCGATACAATTGCTTTTAAGTTTTTCAATTACAATTCTGTAGTATTCCTTTTCCTGGAGAAACAAAAACAAACAAAAAAAAATACAATTAGGATTAATGAATTAATTGCCTCTTCTATTGGAATTTCGAATGTTAAACCTTCATCATCAGTTCTAAAAACATACAGCAAATTTAAAAACATCAGCAAATTGCTACATAGATTACATTTAGTTAAATTTTAAAAATGTAAGACAAGAAATCAAATTTGCCTTCCATGGTGAGTACTAATATATTTGATCTTGTCTGAAATTTTTAAAAATTTAACATATATAACCTATGAAATAATCTGCTGATGTTTTCAATTTTTTGTATGCTTTTAAAATTGATGATACATTTTTAACATGTTTAACTAGTTTCAAATAGAAAGAATTAAAATAGAAATGACAATTAACTCATGAATTTTGATTGTATTGATTCTTCAATACCATCATATGTGCCTCAAGTGATTAAAAAGAATAATAAAGAATACCTTTTTTTTCTATAAAAGTGATGAAGTGTAAAAATATCAATTATAAACAAAACGACTAGTAGATATTTATAAATATATTCTAATACCACATTGGTGTATCCAATTCGTACATTGGTCCCCAGACTGAAGGGCTAACAATTTTATGAAAATATTATTTTCTAATAATAAAAAAAAAAAAAAAAAAAAAATCAAATCTGAACGTTACATTACATTATAAAACGACTTTCAGCTTAAACATTATTAGCTAATAATATGAAGTACTTTATAATTTCATAATTTTACGACATAATATCTTAAATAAATATTTACTGTAATGATCACCTTAATCAGCTTTAATCACACAGTGGAGCAACTAACAATGGCTTTAATTATGATTGTTAAAATCAGATTGATATAAATTATTTTTAGTATCAGTGAAAAAGCAAAAAGTTACGCGCATATGATCAGATTTTATATATAGCCTTTTTTTGGCAATGACCAAAGAAAAATTATGAAGAAATAGTTTTGGTACAGAGTTTTACATCTGAACAAGAATTATTGATAGGCTAACACAGGGAAATTCCTTGGACTTAAAATTACGTTAAATAAACATTAAGATTTGTACAATTTTATAATTATAAACACTTGGACAAATAGATAAATTGACGTAACTAAAACGACTCAGATTATGGACTTCCAATTAGACGCAATTGGAGTAACACAATAAGTAAACACAGCTCATGGACATCTAAATACTTACATAAACGGTATCTGAGGTGTTTCGTACTTATGTAAATACGTACGACGTACGATATTCGACAAACTACGTGCTCATAAAATACATTATCATAGGTAAATGACCTGAAACAATTAGTCAATAATTACCAATATAAAACTCATTGTTTTCATTTTATGATTTAAGGCACGAATAGGACCAAATATTATCGGAAAGAATGTTTTAGTGAAATAATCGCATTTGTCGAAGTTAAGGGATTCAATCAAAATAACGAATTGCATATATATCAAATCGAAATTATTTCTTTTAAATTAAGCCCAAAATTGTATAATATTTAAACAATACAAATAAGTGAAATTTCGTATCTACTCATTCCAAAGCATGAATATAAGAGGAATTATTTTTTTATTGTTTTTTCCAATTGCGGGAGATTCGAACTGACTCAAGCATCTACAGAATTAAAAAGAAAACAGCTTTTGAATGAGTCTGGCGCCAAGAATTGTTTTTAATTCCTCTATGAAAATATTTCCTTAATGCCTGCTCCTATCTCAGTGACATAACCTTTGCAGTAAACTATAATTTTTCCTATTCTTCTTTCTTTACTCAATATGCTGATGTTCTTCAAGTTCGTATACTAGGTCTCATCTTCAACACAACGAATATAGTTGATATTCCGACTCATCCTAACACCATCTTACTACGCTAGTTGATGACAAATGAGTGTTATAATTAAATAATCTTACTTTTATCTTATCCCAGTCACTGCTATAATATCACTAACAAATCTTCCAGAATGATGCTATTCTTGGAGGATTAGAACGATTCCAAATAAATAACATCAAATAACATTTACTATTCCTCGTAAGCCAAAGACTTTTTCTCCTGGAAGAATACTTCATTATTATAGTTCCTAAAGCATAATGGGGAATAGTCGATATTGCTCCAGGAATTTACGTATATCTTCAGACAGTTGGATATAGTAATAAAAAAAATCTTAGATGAAAGATTGATATGACACTCATTTCAAGTAATCAAACATAAATTACCTGGAAAACCTGTTAACATCAACAAACCTCTCTTTAACTCTAATCGTAACTAGAGGGCAAGACAAATAAGTGGACTTCAGTCAGATGAACAAGGATCAGTAAGAATTTCAGAAAGAAATATTGAAGGTTATTAAATATCTATTTAATTTTCAAGGGATTCGTCCAAAATCTACTACTTCCTTTACTATAGTATACTTTAATAATATCCCATTAATTCTTGTGAGACAAATGAACTCTTCAGAAATCTATCTGGATAAACATCTTATTTGGAAATATTGAGTTGAGCATTGCGAGTCATTTAAACCTTCCACTCTTCCGATCTATCCGATCCTAATAATTCCTAAAATCCACAATGCTCCTCATTATGTCACAAATAAAGCTATCTATATTAGTCTCAATATCACATTTGAACCAAACCAACAGCAGTCCGTAAATCTAAATAAAAGCTCCAAACCCATTCGAATTTTCTAGTCTGTCAACTTTCCACTCTAACTCTGATAACCCTTTGAAGCTTCTGAATAGAAGATGGCCTAGCAACCTTCTAATATAGAACTATTCTTGAAGTGCTACCAAAACGTAATTGCACTTGAAAGGCACGAGAAATAAATCAATACGAAAGATGACTGGACTTGAGCGGAAATAAACAAGGATCGGTGAGAATTTCAGAAAGGAATATTGATGGTAATTTAAGTTATTTTTGCTTTAGGACCTTCCGTGTAAACCTATGACTTCCTTTTCAACAGTATCCTTAAATAGTATTCCAGTGTAGAACAGACCCAATACCAATGGAATCCATTTGAACAAACGTCCTAAAACTAGACTAAAACGACAAGAGATTGCTCGTCAAACTTTCAAAACTTACAATCAATCAATTCACTTATTTACAAGAAAGTAATTAGAGCTATTTAGATATAAATGGATGAGCTTTGGAGCTCAAATAAAGTATTTAATCCACCTTGAATCAAACCCTTGCAATCCAAAATCCTTTTTTTCACATAAAAAGTTGAGGATTATTATCAAAGTATCAGAATTTGCACGTCATTCTATTCTAACGCGATACATATGAAAAAAAAATGTCATAGGGACCTTCTGATGGAGAACATTTGTTGAAGTGCTACTAAATAGTTATAATTGAACTAAATAATTGAAGTACTACTACCAATGTGTAGTTGCTATACCAGCCATTAACCTGCCATCAATTAACAGTTCCACTGATTTACTTTGGTATTATTGAATAATAGTAAATGTCAATAAAAAAGTTTTAAAAGTTTTTTTTTTTGAGTTACAAAGTCGGTTTGTTACAAATTGTGTGGGTACTTCCTCCATATACAGATTCAAAGGAACTTCAGAAAAACACGCAATATTGAAACATTATTCTGTAATTACTTAATTTATGCAACTGTTAGTATCTAAATTTTACCTATAGCGTAGGCATCGGTTCTAACGCCCACAGTGAAGTGAATATCAACAGTGACAAGATATGAAGAGGTGACAAGGCAACAGTTCGAACTGCAGTTTAATGTGACAGAGGACGGGGAACATGGATCCGGTGTTAGTGACTGTCAGCAACTGTAAGGAGACTGTATCAGTCAATATACTGTATTTCATACAAAATCCAATATTATTTAATTTATTGGATAGATTATTTATAGACAACAAGTAAAATATATCTAATTCGAATCCAGTAATATAATTACATAAGATTCATATTATTATATAATATTAATAATATTGTTATATTAAACTATTGCATAAATATATTTCACAAAACAATATACCATAAAAAAAAAAAATCACTACACCAACAATATAACCATTGGTAGATTGGACAAATAGACTCTTTCCAAACAAGCTGAACTAAAGCAGAATATTATACTTTCTAATAATTAATAAATATTTAATGATAAAAGTATAGTTGACTGTCAAGATGAATGGTGAAGAAGATAATTTTGGATGCAGTCACTTTTATGCGTGCCGAAATTTCGACCTGCCTTGCAGGTCTTCTTCAGGGACACTCCCCAGTGTGGTTCGGTAGTCCTCTTCAGGACCACCCAACCACACTGGAGCGTGTCCCAGAAGAAGACCTGCAAGGCAGGTCGAAACGTTAGCACGCATCAAAGCATTTCTACTTAGACATGGTGTTTCTCTTTGACTGAATCCCTGATTTTCTTCTTCATCACTATAACTATTTAAATTTAGGCTATTTTCTACTAGATGTATAAATGTCACTACCGGGTCTTATTACCCTATGACTGTGAACCTAAATATAATATGGGAAAAAGTAGATGGTTACGAAATCATAGATAAAGAGAACATATAAGGATATACAAAATAAGACATAATTCCAAACTTCACTATCTATTTAAATAAAAATAACAATAAATTCAGCAAAAATCTGTAACCAATGCATCAAGTTGAAAATAGTCTAAAATTAAACATTTATGAATCATTATAAATAATTAAATCTTCAAAAATTAATCTAGAGGTTTATTTAAATTACCACATAAATATTTCTAATAGCCCCATTTTTAATTCGCTGTCTGTAAGAACAGAAAAACCTACCAATCATAAGGGAAACTTAAAGAGCTGCCTTTACTAACAAATGTAGGGGTCTTCTCTAGGTCTTAATCTCTTTTAGAAGCCCTTTCATTTTGGCCACTTAGCTGATTATCAACATGTTTGTTTGCTTGACTTACAATTTTAGATAAATATTTTATATAAATTGGGTAGTAAAGTGTTGATGTTTGGAACTGTTCGTATATTTTCAGAACTGATGATAAATGCTTTAAATTCGAAACTGTTCTTCGAATAAAAAAAATTCCATAGAAGTGGCAAATAATTAATCAATCCTTGCATTAAATTAATCCTTCTGAATTCCTAAAGACGCGGTGAAATGATTTCAACACTTGTTAAACTTGATTCATGGTATTCCCTAGAGAAGTTCTGATTGTATTGCTTCTTATTGATTACTTCATTAAACTTCTATTTTCCTTCACGATGTTTTGTCAGTAATTAACGAATCCTCTACAATCTTCTACCTTCAGGAACCAATCGTGCACATGAAATAAAGGCAGGAGAGCTGGGAAAGGGGAGCCGCCTGGGAGCACTCCTATTAGCTGCCATAACTCTGCTCGAGGAAGGCGTGATAGGAAGAAAAGGAAGAAGAAGGAGGAGAGAGGAAGCGTGAACTACCAAATAGAGGATGATCGAGTAATTGAGCGGTCTCGGGTACAGAGCTACAGGATCCGAGGCCAGTTTTCGTAATGGCGTGAACTATAAGTCACAGACCCTGCGGTGGATTCAATTAGCAATGAATCTCGGAGCTGTAACGAGGCGGAGTGTTCTTCCAGGCCAACGGTCTGCGGGAAGGGGCCGATCGGAAGTCTTCTGGCCCACTGGAGGATCTGGCCATTCCTATTCTGCTAACGTTGAACAAATAACATTAGTGGGATCTGCAATGTGTAGGCAATGGCCAGATATTCTTAGAGATCTAAATCTTGAAGGTGAGGATACAAATAGAAAAAAATTTCATGACTTTAATCTAACAAGCAAGGAAATAAAAAAACTAAATAAAGATTAAAGACCCCTTTGAGCCTGTCGGCGAAACGAAAAATAACATAAAGAAACATGGTTTAGGGGTTACCCCTCTTGACCGTCGATGCTAATATGTTTTTTGTTGTTTTTTTTTTCGCTCAACTGTGATTCATTAGTCTGTAGGAGATAAATCTCGAAATTAAACAGCTTGATCATGCTGCAGAATTTTAAAATAAATTAAAAATTAATGGTTATTTGATATTAACAAAGCTGAGAAAAAATAGTGATTTCAAACATACCTATTTTCATTCCAACCAATCTAGCTCCTAAACGGTTGGTCCTAGCGACAAATGTTATAAACCAAAAATATTCTCCAATGAAATTCTAATCAGAAAACCGTCGTTTAATTTTCGATCACAGCAACACCTACACTGCTAGAGCGTTTCAAACTATGTTTAACGCCTCTCGCTTCCCGCAAACGTATCACTATTGACTATCTAGGCCACAGGTAAAACATGATCCATCTTAAAAAAATATAATAATAAATCGTTCGAAAACAGAAATAAAACTTTCATGTCGTAATTTAGTTTAAAAAGTCTTATACTGGATCCTTTATTATTCTCCGTTTTTACTAACAGGCTTCATTAAATTTAGAAAATTTCTAACTACAGTAATGAGATTGGTACTACTTTGGAAAATTATGAAATACGAAGTTCACTTTTAACGAAACTCCTTTCCGCTATTTTATACCAGTAACAACTGAATTCTTTAAACGTTCATGTCTTCAGGCAAACCTTTGAAAGAAGAATGGCTTGGAGTCTAAATATTAAAAAATGCAACTGGCGTTGCGAACCAACTATTTTTTAAAATATTCTTAAGTGAAACGTCGATAACAATTGAAAACGTATTCATATCCGCTACAATGTGTTTTAAATTTGTTTCAATTAAAACTTTTAAGACGAATAAAAGGGGCTCATTATAAGGCGACATAACATCTTTAACTAACAAGGGGACGTTTTGACTTGTAACTCACAGATTTAAGGCCGATTTTTGTGTGGGTCATAGGACGTATAATAAATAAAACTAAAGTTATAGCCACCAATGAGCATATGAGCCGAGTAAAAATAAAATAAAATATGAAAATCACGTTTTATTTTTTTTTCTCATTTAAGATAGAGAAATGATTCTTTCACCGTGTGTGTTTAATTGTAGCATTGTATGCTACTTGAAATAAAAATACTTTGTATACCCCCGGCTGTAGTGTGCTCAAAAACTCATCACAAAAAAAAATGAGAAAAATTCCAATGAAATCCGCTATAAATCAGTGTAAAATGTTTTTCATGAATAACAGACCTCAAATCTCGATTTAAAGCACCTAAAAACCCTTGTATGTGAAATTTTATCGAAATAAAAAAATATTGATTTTTATTCCTTTGGAGGACGTAAAAAGTTTGAAGTTGAGATTTCATCAACTTCTAACGGTAATAACAATTGCTGCGTTCAACCAATTACAATAGTATGAATATGACCTTAAAATTTGGTTTCAATCGCTGACGAAATATGTGAGATAGCGCAAAATATTCACGTTTTTTTGAGAAATTATTCTAAGGATTTCTCAAAAAACGGGAAATTATTCTTCTAAAATCCAAACCTGATTCTTTTTCTAACAAAATAGCTTTCATACTAACTCAAATCGATTCGTTTTTATTTACTCCCCACTCCATTCCGATAGTATTTCATAACATCTGAAATGAAGATTACAAATCAATTCAACCAAACAAGTGGTAACAATAGTTTCTCTATAGGAAATTGACATGTACCATTGCCCTCATTCTCTTGATCTATTTTTGACATTATTATTATTATTAATTTAGCACAACTCGCAAGTTAGTCTTGGCTTTTTTAAGCAGCAGTTGCTTTGCTTCTCTATTCTGTGCCGATGCTACCCAATCCTACAATCCGATGGAACTCGAATCACTTGTGATTCCCTTCTTAATTCCAATAAATACAATTTAAAAAAAGAAAATGTTCTGGATGAAAAAATAATCACATATAAGGGTTATTGTCTATAAACAGTCTTCCCTTATTACAGAATCATCTTTCAAAAAAAAAATTAAGTATTGTCTCTTTCTTTTAAAAAGAAGAATAACCCCTCAAGTTACTAATGAAGCACACAAATTCTGTCGGTTCTGTAGTTGGTAGTGCGGGCACATGCTCCCATTCTGATGCTAATGCCGCGGTCTGTTTGCCTCCTCGTTGGACGTCCGTCTTCGGGTGTCGAAATACTTCTTCATCCTCAGTCTATTGACCTCATCATAGCGCAGGAGAGGGTCTGAAGGTAGGTCGCTATAGTCCTAGGCCTGTATTAATTTGTCCATAGGGAATCCAAAGCCTTTCATCAATCTACGACTTCCAGGTAGTACTACTCCACAGCTTTAGCTGCGTCAAAAACATAACTTCTTAAATCGCCACTTGATTATGAAAAAAAAAATTAAAAATTGAAAACTCAATTTCTTCCTTACTGAGAAAAACAAGAGATGATGATCTATACTCTACTCCTTTTCCTATTTTACTTTTAAATTTAAAGGATAAAATTACTAATTTTAATGGTAAAATTATTAGTAATTAATAATCAATCAATCAATGACGATGTAAAATAAACAAAGATGAGAGGATATGGCGGTTTGACTTTTTTCATTCGAACCCTATAGCTCCTAAACGGTAGGTCCTCGCGACAAATGCTATAAAACAAAAACTATTCTCCATTAAATTTCTTACAGGAAATTTTTGATCCGAACAACACCAACAGAGATAGGTCAAAACGTTACATTTTTGAGTGGGAAAAAACATAGAACTAAAAAAGTATAGACCCCAAGCCAAAAGACATATTCATTAAAAAATAACGTAATTATATCAGTACACCAACTGTAAAGTATCGAATATAAAAAACATTAATTTTTACGGGTCTCAACAAACATGTTCAAACTCTAGGAATGTCCTAAGATTCCTACTAAGATGCAGGACATTATTATGAGAACACTATAGTCTCGAAACGTCGCCAAAATAGTTGTTTTTATTTATTGAATGAACCTCAAGAACCTTACTAAAAATTTAATTGTAACAGTAAGGAAATTTATACATATACATAAATATATATATATATATATATAATGTTTAACATTATTAGAATGGCTTCAGAGGTTTTTACATACAATACTTGGTAATTATGTAATAATCGTAAAGTACAGTAATAATATAATAAATGTTGAATATAATAACAGTAATAACATTTTCAGTAACTTTAATAGTAATGATTTTGTTGAAAGTTCATGGATGCAAAATAGAAAGCATTATGTGAGTGTCGCAGCCTCTTAAATTAACCTTTTCATAGCCAATGGAAGTCTTAATTATGTTGTAATACAGGTGAATATGCATAATGATTAAAAATAAATATTTTATAAAGCATCTTATGTTGCAGCAAACTGGGCATTGCTGATTGCATTATGCAATATTAATAAAATAAAGTTTAACAAAAATATAAAAAAAACAAAAACAATAATAATTATATTAAAAATAGTTTGCAGTTTTAGGGTTCATTACTGGTTGTGACTAAGTTTTTACTATAACAAAACTGTTAAATGCAAAATTTTATTGAGAAGAAATGATATCATGTAGTCAATAATGCAACAAATCTTTAGAAGAATATCAACCAATCTGATAAAAGACACTCCAGTAACATATCACTTCCCTTGAAGAATGGTGTCATAACTGGAGAGTTAAGATAAATCCTAGCAAATCCCAACTAATAACACTTGAGGTACGCATGATAATATAGAAGGATCAATACAATTAGGATTGATGAATTAGGTGCCACTTCTATTGAGATTATTTTATTTGAATACTAGTGTTTTAGTTACCTCGAAGAACTGAAGATTAATGTTTAGCATTCGAAACTAGTTTTCAAATAAAATAATCTCAATAGAAGTGGCACCTAATTCATCAATCCTAATCCAACTAATAACCTTTACCCTCCGTCGAAAACCTACCTCATTCTGCCCTCCTGTATCCTTTATTAGTGTACCGCTAAGTAATGTTGAACAAATACAATACCTTAGGTTTCATCTGGACAAGAGACTTACCTGGAACCCTCATGCAAGATTGATAAGACAAGAAGCTGCACGTCGATTTCGACTGCTACAACATTTACTTGACAAACGTTCAAAACTCCCGATTCACTATAAGAAACTTATCTATATGACGATTATCAGACCTATTTGGACTTACGGTATAGCATTGTGGGGATCCACCAAACCATCGAATTCTTCCCGCATCCAATCACTTCAATCCAAAATCCTTCGAAAAATCCCTAATGCTCCTTACTTTGTCACAAATGAAGTAATCCGCAAAGACCTTAATTTCCCTTTTGTCGCTGATTTGACTCGAACCAGATACCTCTCCTTTTATAATAAACTTACTCCGCATCCAAATCCACTTGTTGCACAACTTGCTTCCCATTCCATTCCTGGCAATCCTCCGAGGCGCCTGAAAAGAAGATGGCCTCGGGATCTACTTCTTTAGTAAATTTCATTAGAGTACTACCAATGGGTAGTTCCTCTACAAGTCTTATCATGTTATCATATTGCATTGTATACAGCATATTTACTGTATGTGTTTTCTAATACAGTTGTAAACTTCAATTAATAAAATATTTAAAAAAAAAAAAATTGAAAATATAAATATGCTTTATTTCTTTTCAGTCCCTCTTGGATTTTTTGAACAACCATTGGCAATCCAGTCTGAACTAGGATGTATAACAAAATAGAATGGAGAACGACTTATAAGTACACGACTAAATACATATTTTTTAAAATGTAGTTATTAATTAAATTGTCAAATATGTACGTAATAAATTAAAAAAATATGTATATATTAAATTAAGCAGTAACCTATCACAAAATTTAAAGAAAGAGAATTTTATAGGAGGTTCTTTGCATTATTGAATACAAGATGAAATGTTATATTTATGGAATTTGAAACGAAATAATATTATTTTTGCTTCTCCCAAATATTTCACAATAAAGTCTGCTAAATTATAATAAGTATAACAACACTACTATTTTAGAAAAGTGGTATTACTATTACTTTCTTTAGCTCTTTAATTTTAATTAGCATTGGATATCGTATTTTGTAACAGAAAACTATAAATAACCTACATGAGGTGAGGTATATAATATGCAAATTAACTGCCATTGTATTAGTCAAACAACAACACACACACACACACACACACACACACACACACACACACACACACACACACACACACACAGTTAATAGTAATTGATACTTTCGAAAGCATGTCATCATCTATTACGTAATATATTAAGTTTGCTTAGGTGTTCACTAGGAATTTCCTGTGAAATGAGGAGACTAATATTAGTTCTAAACTTTCGTTCATTAATCCTAGGATTTTATTGAGTATGAATATGACATTATCATTAATTTGTTGTCAAATTCCTTCACAAGAATTTCATCTTGATTAATTCAATAGAAAAAGTCTTCCTAAATAAGGCCAATAATAATTACATCTACTAGAGATAAAAAAGAAAATATAATTTTGTATAAGTGATAAAATTTTAATGTATTGAATATAGAAAAGATTATATTTATTGTAATCATAGTTATTTGTTCTTTCAATTAGTTCCAGTTCATGCTACTATGGATCTCTTATCCAGTTCCTTTTGAAGTCCCCTTATCTGTTCCCTGCCACGCCATGTGATCATGTCCTGCAAAACTCTATTTATTTTAATAAAAAATCTATTATAAGTTTATTCAATAGTAATATAGAAAGAACGATCGTTTGGTTAAGAATTATTTTTTTATTTATACATTGAAAATATATAAACAAATGTACAAAAAATATATTTTGTAAATATGGACACAATGCTCATAATAACGAATCAATTGCTTTAAGTTTTGAGCTACAATAAAAGTACTATATTAGAATATCCTATTGTCATCTTCATTTTGTCTTGATAGGTTACCGGGAATGGAATGGGAAGCAAGATGATAGACTTTTGGATTTGAGTAGTTATGGAGTTGACTATCTATGAAAAGTTAGGTATATGGTTTGGCGTATTTCAGCGACATGAAGGACATTGGTAATAAGTTTGATTGTGACAAACTAAGGATTTTGAATTGTAAAATTGGATTATTCGGAGGAGTCACAAAGCTCAATACCATTTTTAGTCAATATAGAGTATTAATTTAAATGAGATAAGTGGAGCGGGTGTGGAGTTTCGGATTGGAAAAATTATAGAATTGATATTCTCTACAAATTTTTATTTTATTATTATCATTATTTTAACTACTTATTCATATTAACAACTGTATACAGTATATACAACAAGTAAATTTAAGAAAAATTAAATATCAATAATATGTTCAGCAACAGAAGGTCAGTTGGCCATCTTCTTTTCAGATGCCTCGGACGATTATCTGGAATGGAGAGTGAGACAAGTTCGGAGACTAGTGGATTCGAGTGGGTATGGAGTTTACTATGAAAGGATAGGTATCTGATTTAGGCCAAATCAGCAACGTTTGGAACATTAGGAACTTTGAACGCATTTCAAGTAAATGTAGAAGTAATCGGAAAACTACGAGCAGTTTCTTGTCTTTTAATTCTGGTACATCCATAAGCCAAACCTTATTACATAATCCATTAATCTTCAATCAAGAATTACCAAATGCGAGCAAAGGGAAAATATTGATTACTTATGTTAAGACTTCAAACCTTCATTCTGGTTTATTTGTAATTGACATTATCGATAAAATATTATATCTACATATTTATTAATACAGCTCGCTAGGATGAATTATAACCAACCTACAGTTTTTTAAAAATATTTAGGAGGAATATCACATCAACAAATCACTCTCCCCTCTTGCTTTTTTCCACTCTGGAATAAAATACCTGTTTCAGATTAAGGTCACAGAGGGTGACGCAAAAAATACTGAAACGCCTTTGGGGGTGCAAGTGGTACAAGTTAGTGGAAGCAGGTAGGTCATATTTCTATGGGACTAGGGGATGTTTAGCCAGGTGGATCGTCTGTCTGCTTGCTCCTTAGCTTGTTCCAATAATATCTCTCATGATATTCAAACCTGAATAATATCTTCAACTTTTTGAATAAGTATTTTTAGTAAAAAATAGAAAAATCTGAAGATAATAATCCATAATAATGGTACTCTGATAAGGCAGTAATACAATTACGAACGGTAAGTTTATAGTTTTAGTATAAAACAATTAAAGTGGTCTGTTTATACTTGCAAATGAATTTAATATCTGCAACGCGATTTTCATTCATGTTATTTTTTTCATTTCTAACCGAGCCCTTTAATGCCCAATTCACTTTGAAGTTGTAAGAATTTTTTTTAGTCTTCACTAAACGTTTCAATAATTACAAGAATGCTTTTGTGCGATAGATTGATAGCAACGTGTGAAAATGTTTTCATATAAGATACTAGCAACCGCAGAAACAGCTTTCATTCTACCAGTTACAATTCTGAGACTTGATAAATTTACGGGAATTTGGATTTTCATTACATCGATGAAATTTCCATAATATATCATTCAATTATTTCTTTTCTCTTTTTTTTTTTTTTTGGTACATCGCCATTTACAATTATCAAAAAAGTTACACATATAAACTGATGAAACTCTGAATTTTGAAGATCATCTATTAGTATTAACATTTTTTTCAACCTTGAAGCCTTCCGATTAATTATAATAGTTCCATTTACATACCAGTAATTAGAACTATTTGAACATTGAGCTTTGGGGCTCAACTTAACCTTATAATTCTTCTCGTATCCAATCCTAACTGTTAAAAATCATCAGTGCTCCTTACTTCATCACAAATAAAATTATAAAAATCTCAATGGGTGGTTGTTCTACAAATTATGGAAAATAAATACAAACAAACTTCATCAAATAACTTTACCCTTTCGTCTTAAACCTACAACTTTCTGTCCTACAGTATCCTTTAAAAATGTTTCACTGATCCCTGTTGAACATATCCGCTACCTAGGATTCCATCAAATGACTTACTTGGAATCCTCATACCTGACTTAAAAAACTGGAAAATGCTCGGCGTTTCCGACTACTCCTTCTCTAAATAAGCATTCGAATCTCCCAATAAATTACAAAAGATTCATTTGCATGAAAGTAATTTGACCTATTTGGACAAAAGAGTTGAGCTTTGGGGCTCCTCTAAACCTTAAATTCTTCTCGTATCCATAAAAAATCAGCAATTCTCCTTACTTTATCGAAAATAAAATTATAAAAATCTCAATGGGTGTTTTACAAGTTATTATCATGCTACTGTATTCGTTTTCCTACACTTTAACTTGATGTATATGTTCTAAACAGTTGTAAATATCGATAAAAATAAAATGATAAAGATGGACAGAGCATTTGTTTTATAGTAGAGCATGATAATTCAATATTTTGTCTGTGTATTGAGTACATTCTATTCGATATCTCGTTATTATTTTTTAACACTTAACACTTTAATCTTTTACGGCAGAAGTAATATCTTAGATCTGCTTGTAAACAAACTGCTCCATCTTAGAAACTGCAGCTGTAAAAATATCAATTGACGAGCAACCGTTTTTTTCCAATCGATTTTCTTCTATGTATTTTTCTTTTTATTGTAATCCTTAGCAGTTCATACATCTTGCCACGCTAATGCATATAATTATACATACACATATATACATGTAATTAAATCCTACGTATTGGGTTTATTTTTCCTTAATAGTTAACATCATTTCTTTTTCCTTGTGGTTTAGGAGCATAAAACAAAAATATTGCAGAATGCATGAAAATGTTAATATTAATTTTAATTTACATTAACCAATCATATTATTTTATACAACTATATCAGTGGTCACAGGGAATAAATCCAGTTTTAAATTAAAAAAAATAAATAAATATATATATATATATATATATATATATATATATATATATATATATATATATATATATATATATGGATAAATTTCTTGACTGTTACTATTAAATGTTTAGTAAGGTTCTTGAGGTTCAGTCATAAAATAAATAAAAAAAACAACTATTTTGGCGACGTTTCCATATCCACCAGTAACATTGGCATGATTATGAGAACAATATAGTCTCGAAACTTCGCCAAAATAGTTGTTTTTTTTTTTTATTTTATTACTGAACCTCAAGAACCTTACTAAAACATATATATATATATATATATATATATATATATATATATATATATATATATATATATATATATATATATATATTTTACATAAATGCCACCGAAATATTGGGCCTTAAATATAATTTGCCAATTTATTTAATGATCTGAGCTTACTTTGTTCCCACCTTCTGAAACATTGTTTTTATTATGTCAGTAATTCAGTATCATTTTCTTTATATTTCTTCTATTATAAAGATTTCTTAGATGTAGATATGAAGGGAATTTAGGTACATTAGAAAAAACAGCTGCAATAAATGTTTTTTATTACCAAGGAAAATAAAGAAAATTGTTTAAGATATAAAAATTGTTTAAAAGAAAAGCAATAAAAAAAGAGAAAGTAATTATTTTGTTGCAATAATTATTAGTTATAATTTTATAACATAAGTTATAACAGCTTTTTATATAACGTATAGGGTAAAGCAGGTAGCTATTGTCACCCTTAAGCCTAAAATTATTGTTTAATTCAAACCATAATTATAGAATCAATAGTTCAATAAAGTTAAAATTGAGTCATTTTTACTACACTTTCAGCTAAACAAGAAAAGTCACACCGAACATTATTATTGGAATTTACTTTACAAGATAGTGACAATAACTAATGTAAAATTAGTTATTGACACCCAAAGGATATCTTTTAAAATACAGACAGAATCGAAAGTACAGTTTAGTTGTAGGATTTGAAGGGGATTTTTCTAATTTTTTTTTTTTTTTAATTTCCAAGTTAGGGTGTCAATAAATGTCTGGTTAACTATATGTACTAAAAATCGAGTTTATTTCAAAACGGAAATAAATAGGCCTAAGAGTTACCAACATACAAGTTGCAGGAGGCTTGGGAAATTATTACAAAGCACTTAACTTATTTAGACCATTTTTCGACTTACCAACTTATTATCGATATATACTGTATATTTAATGCATTGTATACATAGGATTAACTAGAAATATTTCTATTTCTTTAACAACATCGAGTTGAACAGTAGAACGCTACATCTGGTCATCTGGATTTTCACAATACTTTAAAAGAGAATTTTGATTATTTTTTTTTTATTTTGAGTTATTAGCTTCAATATAATTTTTAAAAAAGTCCGAATTTTTTTATGAATATAAAACTATCAATGAAGAAAACTTAACATAGTTTTACACATATAAAGAGAAGAACTGAACAAACATTGAATAGAAATATATGATTAATTGGTTTAAATTAGAATAATACTAGAATAATGTTCTGGATTGTCCAAATCATCAGCAAAAGTTTCTACATGTGACAATTGAATGTTAAACGTTTTTGAGAACTGTTATTAATGAATACAACTTTTTCTACGTACTACAACGTAATAGTACTATTGTCAGTCCACAAAAATTAACTCCTACGGCTACAATTATTAGCAAATTTATCACTGAATTCCAACGTAGCTTTGAGGGGTAAACAGGCGTGAAATCCTCGGACAAAAAGGACCTCTATCCAGCAGGCGGAATGACACTCGTTGACTTCGGGGCCCTGGGTCGGAGGGGGCACACAATAGCGGTGCCTCGGGGCAGGCAGCTGCGGCCCAACGGGAATTAGCTTGGGACTGCTTCTGCTCAGATGGACCATGGGCCTCTGGATTCCATGATGGAGAGTGCCCTGTTCCAATGCAATAATCTCAAATGCAGGAGGCATTGCAAAAAACAAAACAAAAACAGAACCTGAAATCAAGAAATACTATCCAAATGTGATGCTGGAGTAATAACAGTAGACATCAGATAAAATATGATTTAATCCGGAAAAAAAACCTTTCCTGGCACCTTCGTTTCTGGGAATAAAGATATAATATATCGTTTTTATATAACGCTACATCTAGTAATCTGGATTTTCACAACACTTTGAAAGATAATTTAGATTATAATTATTTTAATTTTTAGTATAAGAGCTGATCAAACATTGAATTCGTATAAATAATTAATTTGTTTCAATTACAATATTTATTCCTATTTGCATCTTTCTCTATGTTCTTTGAACGGTTGACCTAATTATCAGACATTTTCTATAATAAAAGGGAGTTCTCACGTTTTGTGAGAACACAAGAAAGAGAAGAATAAAATTAAAATTATAACTACAACCCATGAAGGGTTCTATGTTCACTATCAGATAAGGAAGTGTTTTTTAATCAATAGTTGTGTTTGAAGGTACCTTGGTTAGAATTACGCTAACTGTGACTGATAACTGAAACTAACTGAAAAGAATTTATGTTAGAAACGTCCGATATTACTGTTTTTTAAATCAAATTACTTCGGGTTTGGTTGAAAAAAAAAAAGTATAATTCAGTAGAGGATAGAGGAGAGACCCTTCTCGAGAACAACCAGTCACTGTAAGCGTAATTATAACTAAGTTACCGCAAAATATTAATTTAATTTATTTTTAAGGTTGGGAATAATTCATAAGAAAATAAAAGGGAAGTTGTAAATAGGAATAAATATTCTAATTGAAACTAAATAATCATATATTGAAATTAACACCTGTTCAGCTATTCTATTTATAAATGTAAAACAATTTTGCAGTTTTTATCAATGTTAGTTATACATCTATAAGATAACTAATTAAGATTTTTTTTCAATCTATTTGACGACACCATCTTAAAATTAATAAATTTTATAATCGAAATTCTCCTTCAAGTTGCTGTGAAAATCCTTGAAGTGTGATTCAGAATCTATCAACAAGGCAAGATTAAATTTAGCACCAATAAATCCCAGAAAATCAACATCTTTACGACCAAGCTCATTCTTCAAGAGACAATTCAATAAACGAAGTCTTTTAAAAACTATGTAAAAAAATCAGTTAATTGACAGTGATGTTCCCAGATCCATCTGCTAGAGTTATTAAATTTTCCAAAGATTGCTTCATATAATTAAGACATCAATTGTAATTAATCTGTACTCCATTACAGTCACAGATAACCTTGTAATGAAACTTCTCGCTGTTCGCCCACACGAAGCGAGACATCAGAGGACAAGACGGGGGGGAGAAAGGCCTAGAAAAGGATGACGATGAATAATGCAATGAGGAGAGCCGAGGAGAAAAAAAATTAAATTATAGCGAAGCCAGTTTTGACATCATAACAAACCATTAGCCAGGGCATTCAATGTAAATTGGGTTCTGCACGCGAGGCCGCAACCCGCTCTGTCAGTCTGTGCCCTGGGGTCGGCGGTGTAGGGCGCTCAGTCACAGAGTATTGCACCGTCCAAAGGTTTCATTTTGTTAATCCAAAATAAGTAAATTAAAAGTGATTATAGCTTCATAATATATACAGCAAAATCACGATAGTCACACTTTAAAAAAAAATCATACTGTAAAATAATACAATAAATTACTTGTTAATACTTAAAGTAGAGAGTAAATTCTAAGTATGTGTTGCTTCAAAAAGCCAATCATCGTTTCCATTGATTCATAATTAAATTATCGTACCAGAATTTAAAAAAAAGAAACGTAATACATTATATATCATTTCTAAACAAAAAAAAAAAAGAAAGAAATTTATTGAATTAGCTTCTTTATAAAAATAGAACAAGCTCTCTTTTTTGGATTGCAATATATATTTCAAATCGTGGTATCGGTATCCAGAATCAAGAACCGATTTTCTGGTGTTTATGTCAATATCACAATTGTATAACATTATTTATGTATGAGTTATTTCAGTAACATAAGTAACTTTCCACATATTTAATGTTTCTTAATAATTCTAGCTTTTCCCAAATTATCTATAAAAGTAAATGTTTTTCAGCTTGAAGAGAAAACTTGTTCCCATAACATTTTTTTTACTTATTTCTCTTTTTTTATTATAATATAGATTACAACGGCTTGAAAATTGTGTGACATATTTTTTTTTCTTCTAAATCCACTATTGATAAGTGAACTTCGATAATAGGGCAGTGTACTTGAAGCACTATAGAGAACTAACGAAGATGAAACCCGTTCCTTGGGAACTTGCGATGATCGTCGAGTACTGATTGCTTCAGTGGGTTCCAGTTTTTTTTTTCTAGTTTTTTTTTTAAATCTCTCTCAGCAATATTCTGACAGGTTGTCAAAAACAGGTTTATTTCATTTTGGGTTGTTGTTGTTTCTTTTTTTGCGTCTGAATTTTAGAAATTGGAACGATTCCGAGATATCAGAAGGAACAAACCTTATTTTTTTTTATTTATTCGGAGTCATAAATTTGAAACCACTTCATAACGAAGGGGACACTGGGGCATAATGGGTGAATGAGAGAGAGAGCAATTTTTTGTTGGTAACCCGATTTCTCCCGATATTGGTTTGTTCAACAAACAACTATAACAGTAAATCTGATTCAGTATATTCTATTTTTATTCAGTATAACGTACTTGCAAACCAAATATAACCCACTAGCCTATTTTTCGAATGGGTTTCAAACCTATTTCAATGAAAGAAATAAAGATGGATATGATTTTCAATGAAAAATAAATTACGGAGTCTGGAATCAAGTAGCCATGCAATAGTATAGGTCTCAACCTATAAAGATTTTATTTTAATTTATATATATATATATATATATATATATATATATATATATATATATATATATATATATATATATATATATATATATTATTACAATAAGGTTATTTTTTCATGCTCAAATATATTAAAAACTTATACCGAAATTAGTTCTCCATGTATTTAGTTACGAGTAATTTAGTTTTACATTTTATTTTTATTTTTATTTTTTTTTATGATAAAATATAATCCGTCACATTTATTAATCAGTAATTAAAATATTTAAAAAAGTATTATAGATCTTCCAACCTTCATGAAAATGATCAAATAAATAAGAGGAAAAATAAGATTAATTTAATTTAAATACTATTTGCTAGAAGAAAAAAAAATGTAGATGTTATGTCATATAATTGTATTTCAAGGTCTTCTAAATGCTCAAAAAGGTTAATATATCGAAATATGTACTTGTATGGATAGGCTACACCGTTATCAGAACAATTTTATCTGGGCAGGAAATTGGTCGTGGCATCAAACAATCCCTACTTAGTGACTGACTAAACCCTTGTATAATTAGCTATAGTTAAAATAATCAGAATAAAGGAGTGAATTGAAATAAGACGTCCTCAGATCATTAAACACCTTCAGGATATTAAACATCTCAAAATGAAAAGGAAGCGGTCGTAAGTCCGAATTAGGTACCGATAAAAGATAATCACCAATAACAGTTGTTAAGCCCGCGAAACAAAAAAAGATCGGCTCCTTTGGCTGAAAATCGGAGATTTAATAGCCGGGATAAGGAATCATTGTATAACAAAAGAATTGTTTTGTATAAATTTCCAACCGAAATGAAGTTGTACTCTTTTATAGCTTATGTTTATACGGCGCTCATCTTTGTTGTCACAACTTATTAACTGCCCGCTATTTACATAAATTATAGAAACAAATAAATTTTTAAATTTCAAATCCACCTTTTGAAAAGGGAAAACGCTAATATCCGTGAGGTGTGAAATTCGATGCACCTTTATCTTTTTTTTTTATCAATGGACCTTCCCGTTAAGAATCGTAAAACATTCATTCACAAAACTCTTTACAGTTCATTTGGCAGTTATTTTTTGTTTAACTTAGTTTTATGTAATTTATTAAAATTAAACAAACAGATGGTCTATTCTTCTTAGATATATGCAATTACTTTACCAGATATCAGTCAGAAAATATATCCATACTGAATTAAAATTGGAAAAAAAAAAAAATATAATGTATAAAGCATTGTTCCGAAAAAAAAAACCCCGTAAAATTATAGTAATCTTATAAAAATAGTATATATATATATATATATATATATATGACTATCACTGGGTTCAGTTGTTTCAGTCAATACGTATTTTCCTTTAGAAATTTAAAAGAATATTATTACGTTGGAATTAGTAATATATATATAAATATATATCTATATATATATATATATATATATATATATATATATATTATAAGTAATATATATCCATATATATATATATATATATATATATATATATATATATTGTAAGTAATATATATCCATATATATATATATATATATATATATATATATTTATTTATTTTTGAAGAGAAAAGATTTGACCCGGTTGGGATTCGAACCAAAGTCTCCACTTCTCTAGCGTGGTGCCTTATCCACTAGGCCACCGAGCTCGTATCCGAACCAGGGAAATCCTCTCTCTTCACTGATCAATACCCCCGGGCACTCGCAATTGCGATGAACGATTAGGGGATGAATGTTCATCTGTACATTACTGTTAAATGGATTTATTGACATATGCCAGATATATTAGAAATAAGAAATAATTCTTGGTTGTTAATAATTTTTTTTTTAAATATATTTTTTTTTTTCGAAGAGAAAAGATTTGACCCGGTTTGATTCCCTGGTATTGGTATTGGGTATCACGGAGGGAGACTACAAAGATAAGGATAAATTCGGAAAAATGGTTAAAAATATAAAGGTTCTTGTAGCGGAGAAGAAGAAGCATGAAAGTAAGAAATGGACGGAGGAAAGAAAGAGGGAAATGGGCGAAAAAATGACAAGAATTTGGGCAGAAAGGAAGAAAACCTGAAAATGATATACGCGTGGTCCACCGTTGGCCTGTATCGCGATAAATAAATAAATATATATATATATATATATATATATATATATATATATATATATATAGAGAGAGAGAGAGAGAGAGAGAGAGAGAGAGAGAGAGAGAGAGAGGGAGAGAGAGAAATAGAAATAAAAATAGAAAAATAATTTTATTCTGGGACCAAATCCCTTAAGAATAACAAATTGTACAGAAGGAAATGATATTGGTTACATCTGGTCAGAGACATGATGAAAAAATAAGATGAAAAAAAAAAAAAAAAAAAAAATAAAGAAGAAATATTAATATAACAATGATAATGTATACCTGGATACTAATGTAATATATAAACAGGAAAATAAAAAGACATTCTACAAATGAAATAATAAATAGGTTATTTTGATACAATACTAATTATATACAATAAAAGAACCCTAGTGTTGTATTCGGAGTGAGAAAAAATTATTTTAATTGGTAACACTGAGTGTGTTTCAGAAAGAGTTAGATATCGTTTAATTGAGAACATATATTGTTAGGCAGCGTCACCTTGGATTAGGAGGAGGTACTGGAAATAGAAGAATTTAAATGTTTTTAAAGATTTCGCTTGTCTAATATGAGAAGGAATGGAATTCCATAGGATGGTTGAGCGGAATAGGAAAGAGGGCTGGAATGTTTTGGTTCTATGGGATGAGGTATATAGATCAGAAAGACGGGATCTTGTGTTCAGGGCCTTGATTGCAGATCTGAATTGAAGCGTATTGTAAATATAGGAAGGATGAAGGGTGCTGATAATTTGGTAAAGGAATGATCCATGGAAATATTTTCTACGGAATATGGGATAAAGCCAGTTTAATTCGGAATAGAGGAAGGAAGCGTGGGAGCGCCTCGGTTTATCGAAGACAAAGCTGGCAAAGCAGTTCATTATTAGTTTTAATATTTCTTCGAGAACCGTCGAGAGACCACCATAAACTAGACAACCATAATCAAGGTAAGGGAATATTAGAGAGGATACTAGAAGCTTACGAGTTGACTGGGGAAGAATGTGACGGGATCGGTAGAATAATTTAAGTAGACCTATAGAACGGCGGGAGATTAGGGCGATCTGAGAGTTCCAAGAAAGGTTCTGATCAAAAATAATTCCGAGATTTTTAACAGACGAGTTGAAAGGGATAGGATGATCGTTTAGGATTAAAGGAGGATAATAGTTGTATGCACTAAGGAGGGAGCTAGATTCTATTATAATGGCCTGAGTTTTCTGTTCATTTAATTGTAATTTGTTTATGGTCGCCCAGGCACTAATTTTATTCAGGTCTTCCTGAATTTTGGAGAAAGCAGAAGGAAGCTCGGAAGGAAGAAATGAAAGATAGATTTTGGAATCATCTGCGTAGAAGTTATAGGAACAGTGCTTAATATAATTAGGTAGATCGTTGATGTAGGTATTGAAAAGGAGAGGAGAATTGCTGGACCCTTGAGCAATACCAGAAGTAATAGTGAGGAAAGTAGATAAGGATTGGTTAGGTATTTTAACTGCTTGGGAACGGTGAGAAAGGAAAGACTGAAACCAGCGGATGGAACTGAAGGAGAAATTTAAAGATTCTAATTTGGAAAAAAGGATAGAGTGGTCCAGGGAATCAAACGCTTTAGAAAAATCCAGAAGTATCAGTACAGTCAGTTTTTTACACAAGTACAAAGTACAATTACAATTACAAGAATAGCAAGTACAAAAATGTGTCAGTTTGGATTCAGAGAAATTAAAATAGTTGAATTAAATGTAAAAAGGGGGTAAAAGAAAAAAAATATACTTTGAAGCCTTTGTACAATTATATAAAAACATAGCGATTTCAAAAACGCCTAAAGGGCTGTCAATATCAACATTTTTTAGAATATCCTATATTATAAGTATTTAATCTGCTGATATTCAAAGAATATGAAACTAATAAACGCATATCAATGAATTAAATAAATAAAAAGCCTAAAACAAATTAACTAGAAAATTTAGAAGTACTCCAGCTATTTTGATTTTATAAAACTATATAGGCAATATTTAATAGCACAAATAACCGAATACTATCATCATTTCGGATGTGCCAGGTTTTCAAAAGAGAAATCATAGAAGATAGTGGTCACTCTCATACTGGACATGAAGCGTTTAAAAGGAACCGAGAAAGAGAAATCGTTGACACAGTAATAAATCTGGATATTAGGATTATATCGGTGCATGTCGTGAAGAAGTCGATAAGTCAAAGAACCTTAAAAGAGTAAAATATTAAGCTTCAAAATAGTAATTTCAATATCTGCGTAAAGAATTCATTGTGCTTCTTATTAAAACCTTAAAGTATCTATTTCGGCACAAATGGTATTATTAGAGTAACTTGTGGATTTTAGAAAACGATTAATAATGGCCTCTTGAAAAGTGCTCACTTTTGACTTATCGAACTCTTCAAGGATAGCAACGATATAATTTTTTTTTTTTTTTTTTTTTTTTTCTCTTTCAATTTCTAATTCACACCTGTTATTATGGTAACAATTAGTGAATGTGGTGGAATTGAATACTTCAGGCCTTGTATGCGTGTGGGAGACTAGTACTCAATAGTACCTTCTCCTGGCATGGGTTAAAGAAATTTAATTGAGCAAATCTCTCATCCAGCTTCTTTTAAGCCTTCTGTGAGTATTTCCAGGTATGTCAGTCGTGGCCATGTCATTAATGAGTATGTTGTTATGTCCATGAAGTCTGTGGTGAAATCGTCTATAAAGGTCATGTATGTGTTCCTTTATTGTGGGTATTTCTAAATCAGTGTGAAGTGTGTGGTTTGAAACGTACCAAGGTGATTTCGTGATTAGTCTGAGTAATTTTGATTGGAATATTTGTATTTTTTTAAGGTGTGTATTTTTTGCAGTCCCGTATATTTGTGTGGCGTATGTCCATATGGGTTTAAGTAAGTAAGTGTATGTATTCAGTCGTTGTCGGAGTTTTAATGTTGACCGTTTATGAAGCATTGGATATAGAATTTTTAATCTCTTGGTTAGGCTGAGACGTTTTTGTTTTACATGTGGGCCCCAGGTCATTCTTCTATCAAATGTAAGTCCTAAGTAATGAATTTCGTTTGTTTGTGGTATGGGTTGATTGTCGATGAAGACAGGTGGACAAGAGTCTTGTCTGAGTGTAAAGGTTATGTGCTGTGATTTGGTGTAGTTTAGTTTTATTTTCCATCGTTTGAACCAGTCTTGTAGTATTGTTAAGTGGTGTTGAAGAGTTAATGATGCAATTGTGGGGTCTTTATGTCTAGTTAATATTGCTGTATCATCAGCGTATGTTGCTGTCAATGTTTGAGGGCTAAGTGGCATATCGTGAGTGTAAAGAATATATAACAATGGAGCTAGTATTGACCCTTGTGGTACTCCGGCTTTTACTGGATAAATAGAGGAGATTTCTGAACCTTGTCGGACAGAAAAAAAAATCTATCAGAGAGAAAAGATTGAATGATCAGATAATAGGTAAAAGGAAGAAGATTTTTCAATTTAAAAAGAAGTCCGTCATGCCAAACTCTGTCAAATGCTTGAGCTACATCTAGAAATGCCCCAGTAGCATATAGTCTTTTTTTTTTCGAGTGAGATTGATATGAAATCCGTTACACGGTGTAGTTGATGAACTGTTGAGTGAAAAGCACGGAATCCAAATTGATGTGTAGGCAGTACTTGTTTATCTGTCAGTATGTCTAGTATTCGTCGGTAAAATAATTTTTCAAAAACTTTAGAACACAAAGGAAGTAGGCTAATTGGTCGGTAGGATGAGGGTGAATCGGTGTTTTTGTTTGGTTTATGTATCATGGTAATATAAGAATATTTCCATTGAACTGGGAATTTTGTAGTCCTGAGAATTGCGTTGTAAAGTGTAGTTAGAAAGACTATAGCTTTTTTGGGCATTTTCTGGAGAAGGTCAGCGGTGATTAAGTCAAATCCTGGAGCTTTTTTTTGGTGATAGCTTTCTGATTACTTGCAATACATCAGAAGGAGTGAAAGACAGTGGTGGTAATGTCAATTGAAGGGGAGCTATTAGAGTTTCTTGTAGGTAAGTTTCATGTTCATTGTCTTGGTAGTCTGTATGTGGTGTAAAAACTGTCGACAAATGTTCAGCAAAGAGTTCAGACTTTTCTTTGTCCGACATCACCCAGGACCCATCTTCTTTTCTGAGAGGCGCTATCACCTCGTGATGCTTTAAAAGTTTTTTAGTGTGCCTCCATAAGCTTCCGTCGTCTGTCGTGATATTGGATAAGTAATAATCGTATTTGGTCTGTTTGATTTTCATAATTTGTCGTTTCAGTTCGCAATCACACTTTACACAAAACATAACACTATAACACTGGCAGCTGTGTATTGTCCTCCCAGGTTTGCCATTTCATCTCACATGTTCAATAGTTTCTTCGAGAAACTGGGAAAATGTTTTGTCGCTGGTGGAGACTATAATGCCAAACACCAAGCTTGGGGCTCCCGTTTGTGTACTCCGAGAGGTAGAAATTTAAGATCTGTTCTCCATAAACTTTCGTTAGACACTATATCCCCAAATACTCCAACTTACTGGCCCACATCGAGACAGAAAACCCCTGACTTACTTGATTTTTTCATCACTAAAGGACTTCGCGCCATACCTTACACAATAAGTAGCAGTTCTGATCTCTGCTCTGATCATTCCCTGATTCATTTGACACTTTTTGATGAACCTATAATAAAAGAGAAAAGATTATTCCTAAATCAAGGCGTTATGGATTGGGATAGCTATCAATCCAGGTTAAATTCGAAACTGCTGATACCAATGCAACTAAAAACCGAAAAAGAAATTGAAGAAGCAGTTGATGTATTTACCAAAGCTGTACAGGAATCTGCATGGGCCTCATCCGTTCCTAGAATGAACAAAAGAGGTTCTCTACCGAGTTACCCACAGTACATCAGGGATTTGATCACAGCAAAGAGAAGGGCGCGAAAGGTATGGCAAACAAACAGACTTCCTTCAGACAGACGAACATTTAATAAATTGAATAACGATATAATTAACAATAATTTGTAGCAAGTATGTCAGAGCCCGAAACACCAACCCATGTGCGGAGAAAATGTCCCAACAACTCACTACTGATCACACGCCGCACAGTGGGGCAAAGGTGGAAAAAACCCTAAAATCTTATTATTTTTGTTTTTTTTGTTTTTATTATTATTTTTGTATACCTAAATAAATGTAGCATAAGGTTGTGGAACTGATTTTTCGATTATTTCATTACCAGGGTCTGTACACGGCCTTGAAGTTGCCCTTTTCTGGAGTTTAGAAAATAACTCGGTTTTGAAGTTCTCTTAAAATAATTTTTTATGAGACTGAATTTTTAGCAAAAATTTTTGTATAACCCTTTGAACTTCACTATTGATGTTTACTGGTTTATGGACGATTTTTTTATTTTGTAAATGTAGCCACAACCTTGACTGCCAGGAATTTTCAAAGTTAGCTGCCTCGTAAATCTAACTTATCTTCATTTCACTTGGTCTTTCAAAAAAAGTTACACCGAACTAGGCTCTCTATAGGGGTTCAAATTGAAGTACAGGTATCTGAGGAACCGTGTTATAAATATAAATCCCGGCTTCGGCCATATTTGTTCAGGGGATGAATTTATGTGTTATTTTTCATTATACAGAAACTAATTTTTAGACAGAATTTTTTTTTTTTTTTTTATAACTAGGATGTGAAAATTGGCTTACTATATATGTATATTTGTTTTTATTAGTCTGCCTTATTTAATATATATATATATATATATTTATATATATATATATATATATATATATATATATATATATATATATATATATATATATATATATATATATATATATATTTTTTTTTTTTTTTTTTTTCTTATCTTTATCCATTGTAAAATGATCTGATATGATTTCTGGTTTTCTATACAAAAATAACTAACACACAACTCTTCTTGAGAGAATTAGTTCTGAAATATTACAGAAAGATTAATTTTCAAAAATAGCCCTTCAAATAAAAAAAAAAAAAAAACAATTGAAAAATAAAAGTTTTGGACTTTGGATGATAAATTTATGGGGTTATGATTTGTATCACTGAGTTCTAATTATTATATACCTTAGTTATCTTATGAAGATTATCATATTTATTTATATTATTCTTTTATATCAATGGCTAGGATATTCTACGACTGGAATTATTTTCGCTCTATATTTATAACTAAATTCAGTGATTTAAAATCAAATTATAAAAAAAGAAGTAATTCAAGACCGGATTATAAAACAAAAAAGAAGTTCCCATTAAATGATAAAGATTCTCATTTACTGTTGTAGAAAAAAGGAACAATTCGAAATATTTTATTTCTTTACTTTTATAGTTAATATCTTTTATTTTTTTATCTAATTGTTTTTGTTTGTATCATTGGTTCATTATGTATTGAATATTAGTTCATTATATTGAAAAATATGACGATCAAACTTCTTTGTTAATATAAGATTGATAATTGTAAATAACTGCCCAGTCCATTCAGTAGAGCTCAACTGAAATTACTTTGTAAAACTTATTACGTAACATTTTTCAAATTATATTAAAAAATTTTTAATTTATTTCCAAATATAACTTAATAATGAATTTTAACCTAATTCAAGGAATCTTGGGTCTGTAATAGAGCTATATAGTAAATTTCATTCAATTTAGCACCTAAAAAACATATAAAATAATAACAAACTTGATTTTTATTATTATTTTTTTTTTCAAACTAAAAACATGGCTCAATTCTGATGATCTGATTGCTCTGGTTATAGTTTTATTCTATTCAGCAGCTTAGATAGCAAATAAATATACTCCAAACTTGCTTTATTATTATTTTTTTACATTTTGTTCTTACATTTTGACCCTTTTTGATCATCTGATGAAGCTGATTATGGTTCCATTCAATTCAGCACCTCATGAAATATGTAATTCCAAAATTTCAAGCTTATAGCACGAACCGTTTAGAAAATATGAGGTTTTTACCCATTTTGGGCCGTTTTGCCCCACTGTGCGCCGTCACCACACGGTGAAGAACGAACTGAGGAAGCACCTCAAAAAAAAGTTCTGTTTTTAAGGATATTGTGATAACATCGATAAAAATCTAAAATAATTTTGCTCTTAATTAAATACTGTTTTCTTACGAAAATATTGTAATTTAAATTTAATTTAAATTGTATTTTTGTTGTTTTTTTTATGTTTCTTAATTATACATTATAAGTAATTATTAATTGTTCATTATAAGTTTTCTTAAGGGGCAATGGCCCCTGAATAAAATTTATTTTCATTTCATTAATTTGTATTAATGTATCTCAGGAAACATAAGGAAATAATCTCTCATTATTCTCCTGTCCAGTGAATCAATCGTTAATTTAAAAATGTTCTATTTATTTACTAATAAAGGATAGAAAGACACGAGTGAACAAATATCATGAAATAAAATTCAACTGCGGTTGCTTTTGAATCATTGCAAACTTTTCAAATTATGGCTTTGAGAGAGAAATGTATACAACATATTTTCTTTAGTATTATTTCAGAACTTAATAATTAATTTTTAAAATTGTATGATTATCTGTTTTGATAAAAATACATAATAATCAAGGAATGGTCACAGTCTAGCTCTTGTCACAAATCCTTTAAATAGCTTAAGCAGAATTTCATAAAAGTAACGAAAGGAAGAAAATCTCGTAACCCACCTTCGGAGAAATCTCTTCCGCTGAGCCACTTTTCCTGACTTTCCACGGCACTCAACTGCTCCGCTCTCATGATTTACGAGGCAGTTGCTGGACATAGCGACTGGTCGGCACGAGATAGCACCTTCAGATACATATACATAATACACAATAAATATGTTTCCTGCCGTTAATTGGGCCCGTGGCTCACCGTGCTCCGTTAGAGAAAAATAATTGTATTCGTTCACAGGCCGGTGACCACAGAAGACGTTACCGTTCGTTACTTTGGAACGTGCTCGCCCGGAATACAAATACCGGACGGTTAGGGCCGGAATAGCAATGACGTGACCCGGATAGCTGGAGAGCGTTCGGCAGCTGTCCGAAACAGGAGTGGAGGACATCCGAAGAAGGATGATAGGAGAGTATAGGCAGTGAAAATAAAAATCATTGGACATTTCCAAGGTTAAAAAATATTGTAGAACCTGACAATACAGTAACTGGTATAGAGTAACGCATTCAACCATCAGCTTCTGTATTCCTTCCTTTCCCAGAAGGATACGTTTCTGGTAGTTGGTCCTCACAGGCTAGTGAAAAATATTTAGAAAACTCGTAACAAAATGGCAGAAGTTTCGAAGGAAAGAAAAAAATTTAAAGATTTGATAAAATCTATATTGAAGGCTAAGCGAAAATCTACGCTAGCACGAGATAGAAAGTTTAAATTAAGTAGGAATGATGGTATAGAAGGATCTATACAATTAGGATTGATGAAATTTTTTGAATTTCAGTTGACTAGTTTTGAATTTCAAATACCATAAGTTCTAAAACCTTCAATGAATTTCAAAACATCAGTACATTGAATTTATTACATACATTGTATAGATTAATTTTTTTTAAATATATGACAAGAATCAACATATTGATTCTCGTCGATGGAGGCCAAATTCAAAGACTTCTAAAATATATCAGGGCCTAGAATAGACTGAGTCGAGAGACGTTACACTGCATTTATTGGTCAAGTAGATGGGCAGTTCGTTAGGCTTTCTCTTTGAATGGTCGAATTTTCTGTTCCTATTAAAAATGAATTTGAAATTTAAACACAATTCAAAAACAATCCAGAATAATTAAAGTAACGTGTTGATGTTTTGAAATTTTTTGCAGATTTTTAGAACTGATCGTTTGAATTAACATTCAGAACTAGTCTTCGAATAACAAAATTATAGACGAATTGGTAGATATTCAATCACTCCTAATTGAGATTAAAAGGTATTCCCTGTTTGGGTCTCAACCTAAACCTGGAAGAAATTATTACGGAGAATGTGTAAAGAGAAATGTTTTAGCTTTGAAAAATTATTGGAAGGTTAATATTTTTGCTATATTTTTGCATAACCTTCATAGACATATAAAGAAATAGACTTGATTCTTTGATATGTAATCGCAAACTATCACAAAAATCGATATAGACCATATACACACTGACGCTATAGCGATATTGGTTATTATCAATAATTAAGTCAGCATTACAGGATCCTTTAAAGAGAACAAGCGAAAGCTGCCACGAGTTCTCGCCATTTACATATAAATTAGTTGTAAGCATGCGTATTATCGATAGTCCAATCGAAAGGAATAGATACGATAAATGATCATAATTTTATCGAAAAATTATATAATTATAAAATAATTACAAAGAAAAAAAAAAATGTGTTAATATAGACTACTTAAATTCCATCAGGTGGAAATACTGGTCTTTAAAGGAGGCAGTGATTTATATCTTCAAGTGTTTTCGCAATCTGTAAGAATGTTAATTCAGGTCAGGAGATTGATTAAAATTTGGGTATCATTTTTTTTCTTTTTTTTGATACATCTAACCACCTGCGGCTAAAACATGTTCAGTACATTTTTTCTGTTTTGTTTTTTTAATGAGTTTTAATATAGGAATCACCCAGAGACAACCTGTATCGCAATTTTTAAAAAATAAAATAAATGTGTATTATAATATATTGTCAATTTGAAAATCCACTTAAGAAGAGGACTTTAACAAAGAGCATATGTACAACAAACTTCCAAGCCTCTCAAAAGGAAGATACCCGACACTAAGTCCTCTTGACTCCAATTGCCAATCCGGCCCGGAGGACCAACAATTGGACTAAAGCAATAAGTGCTGCTCCCGGCAGCAGATGCTGACAATTATCGGCCAACCCTTCCGGGTGCCCTATTAGCGACCTCACTGCTCTCGGGGGCTTCACCATTCCCTGGGGCAGGAGGGCTCGCGGGACCGCTTTCCTTTCCTATAGCCGTCGTCTAGTCATTGCCATATGTTTCATGAGGGATATCGACTGCACCCGATTAAAGTGTCGTAAAGCAGTCAGCTCGTTCCATAGACCCTTTTACCACCCTGGGACTGGAAAATGAACATTAAAAAATATTAAATATTATGTGCGGAGAGGAAACCACAAAACCATTATTGAATCACTTGCGCATTTTAGCTTTAAGGAAACTCGAGTTTTAATAACTCTGTGGCCATGGATAGTGTAGTTATGTAATAAGCGCTTCAAGGACTTATAAAAATATATTAATTTTCTGAAGGGTTAGTTTAAATAAACTGATTGTTTTGTTATTGCTTTAAAACAACAGAAAAAAAAATGAAAATATGGATCTGAAAACAGCATATAGAACAAAATTATTTTATTCATTTTTCTCGTAGTCAATAGTTAACAGTAGCAACATGTTTCGTAGTAACATAAAATCGGAAAACCACTTTCATAACATTTTGTTTTTAATATGTATCATTGTATGGTTTATTTTTGTACTGTAAAGAAAACGTATCGTAAGTTATGTATTGAAATATTGTAAGGAACAATAGCGGATTATCGGGAGGAAATATTAATATATAAATCCGTGTATTGGTATCCATCCCTTGTTTTAATGCATTGTTTAATGCATTAATAAAAAGGAAGCAGTGAAAATATTAATTAAATTGAATGATAATTGAAGTTAAATGTTAGCTGAGGAATCACGTACGTGACTGCACGCGCTATGATCTGTATCTCAATCATTTCTATTATACAATAATAAATGCATTTCAAGCTAATCACTGACTATAATTCAAATCAGCTGTAATCATCAAGTTGAAAGCAACCGAGAGGAAGTTCTACCTGACCACAATCACTCGGTCAATAGCTCAGCTAATAAGAATAACAAAACCACCTATAGAACAGTCATCAAGAAGTATACGTTTAATTATGAGTAATTCGGCTGAATATATAAATATATTCACGGCCCTATACATATATTCATAATATGTAAATATCCAGTAGGCTATCGGGCTATGCCATCTCTAGCGAACAATTGCCGTTTTGAAACCTAATGGATCAGTTTATATCGACTCTCTTGTTTGTTTCTATAATATAGAGGGACTAGAAGTGATGTATTATTAATAGGAGCTGCTTAGCAGTGACCTATATCGTTAGTTGGAGCTCTCTGATTGCTACCTTACCGCTCACCTCTTATCATTAATCATAGCTTAATTAATCTCGAACAATTATCAAAATCATCTGATCCATCAAATTCGCTCCTCGTTGACGGCTCCAATCACATTATTCCAAGGAAAGTCGATGATTGGTTTCATGGCTATTCATCCTGACAATTTTACATATTTATTTTTTTCTGCATTCAAAGCTATAAAATCACTAATACTGTACGAAGAAATTATTACATTTTTCTTTATTGCGATAGACTAAATGGAGATAATAAAATACTCATTAATGATATGGCCATGACAGACATATGTGGAAATACTCTCAGAAAGCTAAAGAGAAGTTGGATGAGAGATTTGCTTATGTGAATTCTTTATTTATTTTTTTAATCCATCCCAAGAGGAGGTACTGTTGAGTACTTTTGTTCCTCACGTCTATAAGACCTTAATTTAATAACAAAACATTAGTTTAAAGTAGTGACAATGAATATAATAAGGTGTTAGAATAAAAAAAAATTATTATCAAAAAATTTGATTTACGTGTTCCTGAACACCTATTGTTTTATACCTATTACCGCAATTAATGCACAAAGCTTGGCCGTGCACTCAGAAGACATCTCTACCGATACAATCATCAACCGATCTAATTATATAGCAATCAGCGAAACTTGGACGGAAAATTCCATGCCAGTGAATATCCCTAGCTTTGATCTGAGATCATATTGTAGTACCGCTAAGAACAGACAAATAGCAACTAAATCATCGGTAGTGGTATCATCATCATCAATTCGCAGAGCCGGTGGAGTCGCCATATGTTGCAACATCAATAGCTTTACTGATTGCAATAGAGTTAACATTGACTTTTCGGAAATTTATTTGGGAATGAAAGACGCAACACCTGGTGAAGTCTGTCTAGTAAACGTAATGGCCAATGGCATCTTCAAATTCGTACTCATATATCCACCCGGACATAGTGTTATGCAGAAATTAAACTCTTTTTGTTACGATCGTTGTTTAAATATTCCAAAAACATCGCTAAAATTACAACCAATTACGAGCCAGATTTTACTACGCCAGTTATGATAGTTGGAGACTATAATGTTGGTGTCTCAGAAAACCGCTCATTGCCCGACTTCTTGCTCAGCGAGTTCAATTTGTCTTATATTGAAACTTCTCCAACGACGTTAGGTAATACCTGTATTGATTTAACGTTTACCAGACATCTCAACATATCTTGTTTGCCATTTGTGTCGTCCTTTTCGTATCACAGACCTATAATTAATAAAGTTATATTGTAACACAATAATTTTTAGTTTCCTTGCTTTTATCCTAAATGCATAAATAAAAATATTTTATTAAAAATATATAAGCCGTTACATAAACGTATTCACGTACAACACACGGACGTGTCCATGGCACACCCACACACCGATTTTTCTCTTCATTTGTTTAAAGATTTAGTTAATAAATCCTTGCCATGTCCAGGAGTACCGCCTATTGAGCCTGTTGTGTCGCACAGTGTGGTCCGTTAGCATAGACTCGTCACAATATAGCTTGTGAGGCCCATTTTGAAGCAACCTATTGGATTTATACCTATAATTTAGAGTGTATTCCTCTAATAGGTTCAACTTCCGGGCTATGGACTTATGTACAATTTTGGCCACATTATTATGCCTTTGGAGATATTCCGAACTGGCTAGTACAACACATCCACCCGTTATATGCTGTATCGACTCCAATGCCGTGGAACATAGTCGACATTTTTTATTATTATTATGACGAATATTAACCTTGAAGTGAGCGATTGAAGTCACTTCATTTTCGGTTATTCCTCCTTCTCTCTTCCCAGAGTCTCTTCATTTTCTCGGAGCTCCTTCTTCTTCTCTTCCGTTCACTTTTTTTTTTCAGGTTTTAGAGATGTTCTTTCTTCTTTATTGATTTTAGTCCTGCATTCAATACGATCTTTTAACTATTCTGTGCCGCATTTGCTTGTTGCTATTACATTGAGTAATTTCTTTGCTGATCTGGACGTTTCCATGCTGTAGATGTGCGTGTACAATTCTATTCGGCGTTTTCTGATTACAGTTGTTATAATGCTGGCTATCAGCCATATTCCATTTTTATGAATTGCACCGTAAGATATATTTATATATATTTGTACTAATTATTTAAAATATCAAAATATAGTCACTAGTCCCCTTAATCTCCTAGAGTACTGACTCCATAAAATAAATTAATAAAATAATTTTTATAGAGCCAGCCTGGAATGTCTAAAAATTAGACGGCCAAGAGATTTACTAATACATAACGTTTACTAAAATGGTACCAATGAGTAACTTCGCTATTAAATTATACTCATTAGTGATCACATTTATTTAATGCTATAATTTTTTACAGTTGTGAATATCAATAACTAAATCCAAACAAATCTTTAGAAATAATAAATTCGTTCAAAACCTAGATAGTGAGAAAGTCATTCCATGGATTTGTACATCTGTTCAATTGTACAGCCATTGGTATACTTAGTTCAAATATTTCTATTAAGCTAAAATTAGTTTTTAGAAAATAGTTTATCGGGTTACATTCTCATTGGCGTCTAACGTCAATGTCATTGTTAGGAATGGAATTTTAAATTATTTATAAAAAGAGAGAAAAAAAAGGGCCCCGATGACGCTTAATCACCGTGGATTCGAGTGTCATTGTCTTAGGATTTCTCAGCAATATCCAGAGTTATTGTTCTATGGCGAGAAGATGTAAACACTTTTGCATACAATATGAGGACACTGTGAGTTCAAATCCTTCTTATGAATAGGCATGTATGGAAATGACAGTGCACATGACATTCAAGTATAATCTATCGTCAGCTAACAGTTAAAAGCAATGGGCATATTAATTGAAATGCGACGAAAAGTAGATCATTCTCTTGGGAAGTCATTTATTCTTGAGAAAATCTTCCAGAAAAAATTTCCATTTAGTTTATATAATCGAAACATCATTGCTACGAACCATGACGCACTCACGACTTATTTTTGGCTAAGAATAAAATTAAAATATAGTAAATTAAAATAAATGTTCACTATTAAGTGATACCAAACATAAATATAAATTTATTAATTTTATAATATGTTGTCTATATAACTGAAATTTATAATAAATAAATCTTGTAAAATAAAATGTATGACTTGTTGCTTGATTGTAGTATATCAAGCAAATTCAATAACAAAATTTCACTAACAAAGCCAAACAAATATTTTTTTTTTTTTATTAATAAAAATGTTTTTAAATTAATTTATTATTTCCTTCAACTAGGTTTAGGTTTAGAAATACAAGAATACAAATTTTCTATAGGTGAATTACATTTGTTATTTTTCCTTTACTCATTTGTTACAGTTTAGGTCTATTAATAAAATACAACTGAATACAAGTTTTCTATAGGTGAATTATTTTATTTGAGCAATTATATTCAGGTATTCATATTTATAAATGAAGTGTCTTACAAGTAATTGAGCTCCTTGAAGTGGCTCATGCTAACCATCCAGGGATAAGGTTAATCCTCTAAAACGGATATAAAATCACATTTAAATTAAAAAATCTTTTTAGAATACGTAAAAACGTTATACAAAAATTTGTTACATCCAGTTATACAATTAAAAAATGCACTTAATGAATTTTTAAGGGTTTCTGGATTAAACTTTTTAAGTGTACTGGTTATTTCACATATTCAAATCACTATTAAAATATGTAATTATATATGAATATTATCAGATTGATATTAAAAATAATAAATAAAACAGAAACATCAATATGAATAGAACGAGGAAAAGAGTTTTAAAGAGGATTGATGACCAACTGACCATTGAACACATTCAATGTTTAATCCGATTTTTAAAGAGTTTACTTTAAAAAATTTTATAGTATTTGGTTAATGTTAAAGGTATCAAAAATAAGATCATGTAGGAACATTTAAAATTACTATTTATTTATTTTTTTTAATTTAATTGTTTTGTAGAGTTTATGCTAGCTTTCATTTCCTAATAATTTATAACATTTGATCTCTTTTTCTTTTTACCAACTATTGATCTTAGTCATTCCTATAATGCAATGCACAAACTAGCTGGTATACTTTATGTATTTGATCACCCAAAATGTTGTTTCTGAACCAATTGTTATACTTTATTTTTGTATGTGTTCATAGACTAACTCACTAATATTTTGCCCTAGTTCCTTTGTTTATCTTTGTAAAAACAAAATATTTCATACTGTTTTTCTTTTCTAATATTTTTAAAATTCATTTGTTTGTAAAAGATTTGTTTAATAAAGACTGAAAGATATTGTAGGCCGAAACGTCTGCACACTAAATTGATATTTTAATTGTGTTTCCAAGACTGCACACCCAAACTAACTACACCATTAGTTCCACAGTCAAAAAGTAGCCACAACAATATTAAATAATACTTTAGAAAAACCAAAGCTATCTCCATCGTTGCTAAACCCTGGAGACAAAAACGCACTCTGAGAATGCACAATGATCCCATGGAATTCGTGTTACCAGCGGTTCAATCCCGATAACACAAAACATTATTTATATATATTATGAACCCTCCACTGAATCCATTCAATATTCAAATTTAAAAATCCAGATTCAATATCACCATCTACATCATGTAACTTCACCCAGACGAATTCTTGAGGCATTTGAGGTACTCCACATTTAACCTAAACACTGCAAATTCTTCTAGATCATACATATCTGAATAAATCATATCTGGCCCTGGATTCCGAAATTCAACAGAATTGAAGCATCACTCACTATCCGCAGTTGCTACTGAAAAGGATGCGGACGAGAGATTCGAAGACTATCCCTTAAAGGGATCCATCGAGACGGTTGCTCGCTAGATATGACGACAGAGAGAGAGTTACTATTCAGCAGAGACCGGAAGTCAGCGAGCTCGGAACAATGGCAGCTACGTGGCTCGATCGGCATTCAAGACGACTTCGGGAGGCCATCTTGGCTCCTCCTGCCACCACTGCAGTGATTTCGGTCAGTCGCCACTGATACGTGTGTCATCTGACCATCGATTATTAGCCCTATCGATATAATTTTGGAATTGTTTTCTGATATTATTCGATTTTTAAGAGATCGTACTGTACCAAATGTCTGCTATCGATTGTATCAACATTGTACATTATCTAACTCTTGCCATAACTATTCCAGTAAAAGTGCTTTTTTAAATTAAAAACTACGTTTTATCAAATAATAGATATTTTATGACAAGAAGAACATTCTTGAGAAAGTAATTATTCTTTTTATGCAAATTTTACATTTTCTAATATATTGAAATATGTCGTGGAGTCACAAATGAAACACACTGAGTCGAAAAACATAGTTTTAAGTGAACTCCGATGAAAGATTTTTTTGCCTTGTCTACTTTGCTACTTACATTATTTTATCAAATATATCAAAGCCCTGACAATTTTAGGTCTTAAACTTTTATGATAAAATAATTTGAGTAACAAAGTAGACAAAGCGATATGTTTCTATTTGTTGTTGCATTGTTCGAGCCAACTTGTTTATAAAGAACTAGAACATATAATAACATTTAAATGCAAACATATCTCATAAATAGAGACCGGATTTCTGAGTTATTGCACATTTAGTTCGCTTTGATTAAGCGCTCTCTAGCCCAAGTAGTTATCTCATTTATATAATAAGGATTCTTATTCTTAAATTTTATTTTGCACGAAATTGCACAAATTTGACTTTTTGAGCTTAATTGCACGAATTCGGGTTTTACTGCACGAAATTGCACAATTCATCTAATTTTATTCACTTAACCATTTATTTTTTGAAAATTTTACTTACGATTATTAGGCAACATTTATAACAATTATTTATATTAAATTAATTAACTAAAGGTTAATTAGTTTTAAATTGAAAGTAAAAAGTCGCTTAAATCAAATGTATTTGTGACCTACGACTTTTAAATGATCGTTTTGAATCGGGAGCTTTGAGGATTTAGGCAAACATTGAGGATCGACGTACTTCCTAGAACTAAGACGTTTCCACAGAAAATTTTACTCCCCGCTTCCCATTTCATTCCCCACTTCTGATTTAACACAAAGGGCTAGTTGATGAAAAAACTTTAACTATCAACTTTGAAAATGCCAAAAACGTCCGCGAGTGTTTCTACAAAATTGAACGAATGAACATCCAGAGCTGATATTTGTTTGAAACTCTCGCAGAAAGCTTAAAACGAATTGAAAATGAAAAGGGAAGATGCTTGTTTTCAAAATTCGAGTAAATCCTTGAGAAAAACTACGGCTACATTCGTTAAAAAACATTAAATTATTGTATTACCGGAAAGGAAGTAGAAGCTGATAATCTGGATCCATCCACAATCGCATGCTACAAAAATTGTCCTGTTACGTCCATAGATGTAGAGCGTTCCTTTTCTTTGCTAAAGAACATTTTATTAAGTGACAGGCGGCATACTGAGAAATATTTTGAAATTTATAATGCCGTACATTTTCACGAAACTTTTAAAAACTAATTTATTTTTCAAAAATATTTAATAATATTTTGATTCCACGTAAAAGGAAATTTTAATAAAGATATTTTAAGTTTCTTTTGATTAACAATTTTTTCCCAAATTTTAAAGTATTTCAGATTTAATTAACTCTAAAACGAAACGTTTGTCGAAATGTGCTTAAGTTTATTCAAGGCTGGTAAAGATTTGCATATTTGTGTAAATAAATGGATTGCTGCATGTGTTAAGTTTTTAAATTCACGTTTTGAGTTTTTTACTGCACGATTTTGCATGTTTTGAGTTTTTTACTGCACGATTTTGCATGTTTTGAGTTTTTTACTGCACGATTTTGCATGTTTTGATTTTTTACTGCACAAAAATCCGGTCTCAACTCATAAATATTATTGATGGTTTTTTATCTCCTTATATCAGCGTTTATTAGTTCTGATCTGATTTTAATATCACTACATTGTTATTGTCAACTATTAAAATGTGATGAATTAAAGATTCAGATTTAAAAAAAAAAAATAATAATATAAAACAGATAAATATAAATGTTAAGACTTTAAAAAGAACAATTGTTTTTTTCAACAATTTATTGATATTAACAATTGTATACATTTATACAACATGTAAATTTGAGGAAAATTATTACAGGAACATGTAAAGAACTACTTACTTGTTGCACTTCATTGAAAGTTCTACAAGAAAGTCTCTTGGCTATCTTCTTTTCAGACTTCTTAGAGGATTATCAGGAATTGAGTGTGAGGCAAGTTAGTAGACTGGTGGATTCGAGTGGGTATGGAGTTTACTATGACACCAGCAACATATGGAAAATTTAAATCTTTATGGATAAATGTTTTGTGATGTAATAAGGAGCATTGACGATATTAAGAATGATTTTGGATTGTAAGGATTGGATACAAGAAGAATTGTAAGATTTATTGGACCCCCAAAGATCAACTTCGTATTTCCAATCGTGTCTGATTATTTTCATGTAAATAAGTCTTTTGTAATTTATTGCGAGCTTTAAACGCATATCCAGTATATGTTGGATCAGTCGGAAACGAAAAGCAGGTTTTTGTCTCTTAAGTCTACTATGTATAAAAACAATTAAATTTAAACAGCAGGGAAGTTATGAACGATTGTTTGTAGTTACAGCAATTCTACTATGTAAAACAAAAATTAAATAAATCACTAACATTTGAATAACGATAGTTCGATTCCTACTATTTATGTTGGCCCATAATTAATTCGTGGAGGTCCCGCTCATTAAAATATTGCTCTGCTGAGGACTTTCAATCTCTAGGGTCAGGGATTGGCAAAAAAAGACCTTTAGTTCCACGCGTCATGTTTTCAAAAGCCATACCTGTACCAGTACCAGCAACTAATTTACTTTTTCAAAACATTTTGGCCACATAATTAATAAATTCCGGAACGGATTTTCAGATATCCTTCTATAGGAAGAGAATACTCTGACCTACAATAATACTGACCTAATACTCTGATTCTTTTTTTGTTTGAGCTATCTGGAACACGGATATTTTTTTATGCTGTTTTTTTTTTTTGTTACAGTTTCAAAAAATCCAAAGATTTAGAAACACGCATTTTTAAATTTAAATTACGACAGAACGTTTTCTTAAAATTCTATAAAATAATCAGCAAAAGTTTTTGCACACCTACCTACTAAATTCACTAAAATATGATTCCTTCTACTCTTGTTGTAGGAAAATACTTTTTTTTTTCTTTTTCATATATTTCCTCATTCACGTAAGAAGCATACGTTATAATTATAAACCCTAAAATATGGATAATATTTATGTATTTACTCTATAAATATTAAATATTAGACTGAACCTAGCAAAAGATATCGTATAGCATCAAAGTATCTTCTTTAATCCTACCTATCTCTAGCTATGTACTCACCAGTATTGAAACAACAACGGCCCGATATTTAGTATACTTCTATTCAACACAAGTTACATGTACTTTTCCTCAGATAACAGTGATATTTGTACGGCCTAATAGCCCAGAAATTTGATATCACAACTTTTCATTGTGATATCAAAGAATCACAATCACTTTTTATCATAGAAAATTTATCTTAACTAAATAACTTCTTAGTTTTATCCCTTGTAATTTTTAATTTTATAAAAATATTGCAGATGATATGAGCTGATTTTCTTTTATTTTTTCATTTTCTTTTAGGTTTATGAGTTAAATTTGTGGTTAATATTTAAAACATATTTTTTATTTTATGTAACAGAATGCTTCTCTTATTTTTTTCTAAACTTTAAAATTAAAGACTGTTAGGATCTCATTTCGCTTTTTGGCTTTTGAAGATCAATTTTCCCTTTCATTCCTGGATACGCAGTCAACTTAAGGTATCCTTCCTACATACCTTTAGTTGATTACGGATCCAGGGATTTCTTTCAAGTCTATTTTTATTAGGTAATAATTATTTTTTTTTTAATTGTCTACCACGAGAGTAGAAGGAATCATATTTTATTGAATTTAGTAGGTGTACTAAAAGTTTTGCTGCTCACTGTATACCAATGATAAAAATATAATTACGTAGTTGAGATCTGAAGGTTTTAACAGTTTGGATTTGGGCAAATATCAATGAGAAGAAGCTATTAGTATAATAGTGAATTCACTATGAATTACACATCATCAGTACAGACAGCACTTCACACTATTTTTAATTCAAAGCTTATAATTATTAAATGTTTACTTAGTAACCCGAAATTAATAAACTCCATATAACAAGCAAATGGGGTTAGAAACTCTGATTTTTGTCATACTAGGATAGTTTTCGTCATTAAAATACTTTATTCAATAGTTTACATTTTTTACACATTTTGCTATTTTTCCAAGTAAAAAACAATACTTTATTCAGGGACAACGTATGTTCTGAAAATAACATAAAAATTATTATAAATTACTATATTCTCGACATCATTTTTCATACAGTAGATTTGCATATTAATTTTTTTATTTTAATAAGCAATAGTTTTTTTTATTAAACTATTGTTTAATAAGATTTCTGAAGAAGAGAGAGCAGTAAGATCAGAAAGGATGAAGAAGTACTGGGAGACCAGGAAAACACGACTCACTACCTGCTGATTGATTTATCGTACCCTAAAGCGGGTGAAACGAAAAAAAAAAAAATGTAAAATATAATTTTAAAATGAAAAAAAGATGACACAATGAAAGTCACAACTTTATCTCACATCTCAGAGAATTTTTCTAAATTTGAAATTATACTATACTTGTTAACAAAAAAATTCTTAAATCAACGAATATGCATTAAAAGAAATAGTACTTCAGGAAAATCTATTCTCCTTCATTGTCCACAGAAGAAATAGAATACAGAGGAAAAATCAGTTTTGCTCTTTGAATTTAAAAACAATTTTAATTTTAAATATTAAGTGCATTGTATATTATGAACACATTATCTTGCTCCTGATATACCGAGTTATCAGTATCCAGAACCGATTTTTAAATAAAAAATAAATTGCCAATGCTTAATATAATCCATATAAGAGCTACAAAATCAAACCAAATCTATTCAAAAACAATCATTATTATACTTTACTATTATGAAAACTAGTGTTTATTCTAGGAAAACGAAAATCTCCTAAGGATTACACAATTGAACAATATAATGCTTATATTATTTGGCTATATTTATTTTATATTTCAAACAATTTTAAAACTCCAATGCTATTTCTTCATCTTTTAATAGCAAATTCATATCTTTAACAACTTGATGAAAATGTATGTTTTATTTTATTTTAAATTAAAAAAAAAAAAGATTTAAAATTATTACGTAGCAAGTTATCTTTAAACTATCCTTCCTTTATTCCCTGATCAACATCAGCAATATGGATTAAATCTAAGGAATCCATTATGGACCATCGCTACTCTTCTTAAAAAAATAGAATCGAGAATTTAAATTTTACAATATAAGAATACAACAAAAATTAAGCAATTATTTGTCCCAGTCATTTGGAATTTTTCAAAAACTTCCTAATTATCGTTTTAGTTAAAATGATAATTACTGTTTGATTTATAAATTTTGTTATCGAGGACAACTATTAAGTAGCCAAAATGACTGAATGTCAATTTAATTTATATTTTAAAATTTTAACCATCACTAAATATCCAACGAAAACCTTCCTTATGAGAATTTCGTTAATTATAATTTTAATAGGACTTAAGGGTTCAGTCGATTTACACGAAAAAAAAGAGGAAAAGATTGCAAAAACGCCTGTATCATATGTTGTTTGGATTCATAAGGGTACTTGATATCCAAGTTTGCAACCCACAAAACTTGCAATTTTTTTTGTACTCAAAACTTTAGTACTACCGAAACCGCGAAATTTGATCACTATTTTCAGTTTTGGATTTTATTTCATTAAATATGTGATTCGGGTCAGTATAGCATATTTAAAATATTTATAAGCACTTAATATTTGACAATTTAATATCAATTTACGCTCTGTAAGCGAATCGGATGCGTAGATACAGCTCTAAAGAAAATCGTAATTTTTCACGAAATTTGAAATTTTTCTATTACAATCAAGCTCGTGGCTGCATACTGATAAAAGTACGAATGCATACTGTTTTTCTAAAAACATCATAAAAAATAATCAAAGAAAATTTAAGCTTAACTTAGATACCTAAGCTGTACCTGTAGACCAAATGGCTTTCACAGAAATAGGAAATATTCGAAAAGGAGAAAATCAAATTAGGAAGAAAAGTGATTTAACGAAACCCTTCAACATTTTACTTAATAAACTTGTATGTTCTAAAAGTAATCTAAAATACATAAGATTTCAAAGGGAAATTATAACACATATAGTAAGTGACAAGATATGAATAAAATTAATTAAATATTAGTTTAAAAAGTAAGTAAAATACAACTAAAATTAATGTGGAGACAAGTTTGATAGGAACCAATCTAAAGTCTAAAAAAAATGAATAACATTTAATTAGCTTTAATTCAAGAGCTTGGAGAAATTAGAGAAAAAACGGGACTGTTGACCCAATATACATTGGTAAATGGTAAGGAATTTCATGTTACAATGTAAGAATTACGAAACAATCCTTCCGAGCTTCCTTGACGACAACAACCGAAATAACGATTGCCCATTCGGGTCAATTATGTTGCCTCTATTACCTACAATAAATTGATGAGGGGAAAAAAAGAAAAACTAATTGTGTATATTATCCAAAAGTAATAGGAAAAAAAGAATTACAGGGGCACATTACTATGATTCAATAAGAACAGGCATCGGCCAAGTAATGGAGCTATTAGTCTGTGCCAGGCTACTGTCTATTATAGCTCTCTGCTATAATGCTACGGCCTATTATTATATTATTTTATCTTATATCTAGCAGAGATATATATAATTTAAACAAATTATAGTATAAGTATATTTATTTATTAAACATCCAATATCTGTACATTAAACGATCCTGTCGAAGAAAAAACAGAAAAGAAAAGGAATGAGGCATACGTGTATATGTTAATACATCATGTTTTAATTATTTATTGATATTAACTATTATTATTGATATAGTACATACAACAAGTAAGTTTTGAAAATTATTAGAATAACATATAAAGAACCACTCACTAGTAGTACTTTAATATAAGTTTTACATAAGACGCCTCAGAGGATTGTCAAGAAATGAGTGGGAGGCAAGTTGGGAGACTAGTGAAATCGAGTTGGTATAGTTTACAATTAAAGGATAGGTATCTGTTTGAGCCAAATCAGCAACATATCGAACATTAAGATTATTGTGGATAAGATTGTTTCTGACATAAAAAGGGTCATTGAAGATTTTACGATGGACTTTGGATAGTAAGGAAGTGTATTGAGAAGAATTACAAGGTTTATATATTTATATATATATATTATGTCTTTTGAGCCAAGGTGTGAGTGAGCCTTACTACGCACTAAGAATTTATTATATATAAATAAATAAATTAAACTTATTTAATTTGTATAGCATTTTTTCCATTTTCATTTCTTGTCTTTTTAAAGATGTTATTCCCTTTTTTTTAAATATCATTCTGTTTGTTTTTCTTCTAGATCTGATAAAGGCTTACAGTGCAGGCCGAAACATCACCACCATAAATTAATTCTTTTTGTAATGTTAATTGTGTTTCTATGACTACAAACCCCTACTTCTTACACCTTCATTAGCTGCACAGTCAATAAATACCTCATCAATATTAAAAATATCTGATTCGAAGAAAATAGCAAGCTCACACAGATAAAAGAGATTTTTTTAAATTATTAATTCCAAACGCTAGTTTTCTTTTAGCTCATAAATCAATTAACAAAATACATTAGCTTTTGTATTTCCACCCAAAAAATTTAAAATATGGTTAATAGAACATATTTAAGCTTAACAATATATGTTTATTCGAGTACACAAATATTAAAATAGTAATTCAAAGATTAAATTATCATTAAAGCAACAGCTGCAGGTTAATATTCTTTTCTTTTTTTTTTTTTATTTATTTATTTTATTTCCAGATCGGCCTGGTAAGCCTTACATGGATGGTTTAACAATATTAATAATGGTTTAACAATAGTAGAAGGAAGGGTATAGTCTTCTGCAAGAGACACCCATAACAGATAAGTTTTCTAATTATTTTTGAATAATTGTAACTTTAGAGGCAGTATATAATAACAAAAAAATAAAATAATAATAATAATTAACAAATAAATACAGTAAATGAAGTAAATAAATAAATGAATAAAGTAAAAGAAGTAAATAAATAAAGAAGAAAGAGAAAAAAAAATAATAATAGTAATATACGGCAATATCAGTTACTTAACAAAAAATTAATAATAAAAAAAACAAAAAAAAAAACAGAAAAAAAAATATAAGAGAATAATAATAAAGACAAAACAAATAAGTGAAGTAAGAAATAACGATTAATACAATCAAATTGTAGAAATAAGAGCAGTAGTTAGTGTTGTAACGAAAAAGTAAATACTGAATAAAATAGTAATGGGTGTTTATATCAGGACGTCTTGCATGAGTCTTGGTTTCAGTCTGCGGGATGTTGTTTGTGCTCCTATGTTGAAAGCTACTGCACCTTTAACCGCTGGTAACTTGCTATGAAACCTGGTGTAGCATCTTTTGATGTAATCGTCAATTGATTCTATTTCTAATTCACGGTGTAGCTGACTATTTCTTACAAACCAGGGAGCATCTACAGCAATTCTCAGAACCTTGTTTTGGAAAGATTGTAGTTTCTTCCGTTTAGTAGAGAATGCAGCTCCCCACACTTCACAACCATACATCATTAATGGCCTGAGTATTGTTTTGTAGACAAGGATGGTTATATTTGGTTTAAGAGTGGATTTTCTGTTTATTATAGAGTACAGCATTGCCAGCCTTGCGTAGGTTTGTGTGAGTTTAATATTGATGCGGTGATTCCAAGTAAGGCGACGATCTAGATGAACACCACGGTATTTTACTGCCTCATTAGATGGATTCCACTGAAGTCTGTTTCCGTTTAGAACCAGTTCCGGTGGGTCTGTTGGTCTTCTGAGGGTAAAAATTTTAGCAATACATTTTTGAATATTTAGATTGATCATCCATTTGTCAAAGTACTTTTCTAGTTCGTTAAGGTGAGTTTGAAGGGTATTTCTAGCTACTGTTATATTTTCGTGTTGCGAAAAAAACTGCCGTGTCATCAGCGAACGGAAGGGAGGTTTCGACGATTGGATGATATCGTGAAAATAAAAGTTAAAGAGGATGGGCGATAGAACTGATCCTTGTGGAGTACCGGCACTGATAGGTCTGGTGGTCGAGATGGTGTTGTTTATTCTAATGGTGAAGGTTCTGTTATTGAGAAAAGAATGTAGAATAGGTTAATATTCTTAGAAAGGTTAATATTCTTCAAAATTGATTTCCACATCAAAGAATGAACCTAACCTTACAAGGCTTACAAGGCCTAAATAATTCAGTTTTTGATAAAACTATAGTATAGTGACAACCAAGATATCCACGTATATATAATCCATTACTTAGTGTTATATTTTATAATACAGGATTAATTCTAAAAATAATAAAATAATTTTGCTAAAAAAAAGAAAATGTTTTATTTTTTTTAACACAATTCAATCCATTGAAAGAAAATAATAATTAAAATATTTTATATACTAGTGTATGCAACTTGCTAATTCTCAAGTCAAGGAATTAATTATAAATTCAATTAATGCTACATACACTGTACATATATTTTCATGTTATTACCGATGTACGAAAAAAGATATTGAATCGTTTTTTATTATAAATGTGAAATGAGTGCAAACAATCTTTTTAATTACTTTGTCTTGAACCGACAAACGAACTACACTGTGCCAACAATTTTCTTGTATTTGAAAATATTCCCAGGTATGGTTTCTATGATATACTAAATCTATTTAAAATATGAATATGAAGAAATGTGGAATTACCGCGATATTCTTCCAAACGTTATTAATTATTAAAATTTTCTTTGAAATTATGATCACTGATATTTTCTTATTAATGACTATTACGTTTTTAAAGGTTAAATAAATAGATCAGAACAAAACAATTTTATGAAATTCTCAAAAAATATTTAGTATTTAGGTACTTTTATTTTTTTTAAACAAAACTATTTTTGTTTGAGGCAAATATTAAATTTGATAGTGAAATTTAGTAAGAAATCGAATATAGTAAAATGGTGGACCTTTAACGGTTTTACACTCTTAAATCGAAGACATGAACAAATCTTTTTCATTTAACTTTGGATCCTATCAATATACGTTGATTACTTTATCCAATTTTCTAGTCACTAATGAATAAAATAAATAATTTTTAGTTGAAATATAATCCCCAACGAATACTATTATTTCTAAATACATTTTCAGTATTTTTACAATAAATTATGAATTATAACAATAAAAGGTATATTAAATTAAAAGTTCCTCGTTGCTGTAAACTGGATAATTCAAAATCATGAAAGTTTTTGCTAAGCATCAAAAAAAAAAAAAAAAGTCTATATAAAATGGTCTTGTCAACCTCTGTGATTTAAAAAAAAAAAAAAAAAATCTATTTAGGAATAAAACCCAAACTAGTCATGTCCTTATTTTTTTCAAATATTATGTTACTTCTTTCGCTTTTCACTCCCATCGAACATATATCGACGGACCTTGAAGAGTGACCAGTCGGAAAAGGACGCGGACTCGAGACCTTGGCTCCGAAGGAAGCGCGCTTATTTAAGGACTGATTACAAAAGGGGCCATGAAGTATACGGATAAAAGAAATAGTCAACTAACGAAAACAAACAACATCGAAAAAAACACATGAATATCACAACGATCGCGTAGATAATTATCCTGAAAATATGTACACAATATAATCAAAGACAATTGCACAATCCGGAGCCAGTGATTTTTTCTCGCTCGTCGCAGCCTTGGCTACGTAAGCCCGCTTCGGAGACAAAAGGTGGAAATTTTATGGAAAACAAAGGAGTTTCCCTTTATCATTTATTCATTAGTTTTTTTTAGTCTGGATTATCAAAGCGCTCCCACATCATTTATTGCGGTGCTTTTGTGGGACGTCTCCTCAGGAGGATTAAGGAATAATGGTTGGCCATATCCTTAGAGGGCGGAGGGTAACAAGGCGATGGGAAATACGCTATTAGATTTCCCACACTTTCGTCCTTATTGTCATCGTTGTAGTAATCGCCAAAGGCCTGCTGGCCCCTTCCCACGGTTATAAGCCACATCCAAAAATGAAGGTATTTCTACCAAAATTCAAGTCCACGAGGTGAAAGATCACAATCTAATCAAACGATGTTCAGGTTGTTCGATTTCCTAATCGATTATCACTATCAATTTGTTCGAGTCACAAAAGACCCGCCAATTACATGCTCACCAACTGTCCACACTTGGAACGATGATAGCCGTTTTCCTGGAGGCATGGCGCCTTCCATAGCACCTGGTGTCTCTGGAGAAGGCGAATTGTAGCCTGCGGTGATATCTAGCCTTTTTGTTGTTCAGGTCAATTGCCTTCCACTAGGAATGAGTTGAAAATGTTTATGAAGCTGACAAGTTTAAACTAAAAATATTAAATTAGGTGATAATCAAGTACATCTTTACATTACATTATTTATTTGCTTACTGCTTATGACTTAATATATGTTAGTAATTAATATACTTAATTTTATAAATATATAAATATTTTAATAGAATTTCATTCAGTTTAAAGGCGCGTTTTTTCTCAGGATTATTATTTTATTAAGAATCTATGAATTTTTTTAAAAATTTGAAAATCTCAATTTAAAACTGTTGTAAAAATAAGATTGATGAATTAATTGCCACTTCTATTGGGATTGTTTTATTTAAAACCTGGATTCGAATGTTAAATATCCATAAACAGTTCTAAAACATAACCTTTTT